>JAWWNH010000066.1:40552500-41155833 GCA_034641385.1 Darevskia mixta
TCTCTTACAAACTTTTAATTAGATGCAAAATAAGGGAACTCGCCTCTTTCGTGAAAGCATGTAAATATGATCTGCCATTGTCTATGTTTCCAAATATGGAGAGCATTAAAAGGAATTTATTTTCCTGGGATGCTGTTCGGAAAGGAAAGTGTCGGACAAATGTTGAATAGAAGCAAACATGATTCCACTCGGTTGCTTAAACAGAAACTGAGTGTGTGCTGCGGGGGGAAAGGAGAGTGAAATGTTTAACTCCCAGAATGGTAAACATCATTTTAATACTTTTTTTTTCTGTGGTGCCAATATAGATATTCCCTCATTTTGTTAATTGTAGGAGATAAAACACACTGATTAAGCAGCTACAGTGCATGCTGAAAGAGGGTTTGAAATGGAGAGATCAGGAGAACACTAGCCCAGGGAAAGAAACGTGTGGTGAATGTTGTTGGCACAAACAAATCAAGCTTTTCCTAGGCTTGTACTCATGATCTCTTAGATCCACTGAGATTGGCAGCGTCTGTGGCTCTGCCTCATTTTATGTCATTATGTATGACATTCAATTATTACGAAGGAATCACAATGAAAACCCAGATGATCAGGCAAGTCAAACAGAGCCCAGACGAAGCTTGCTTTCCGCAAGTGTTTCCAGAGTATAATGTTGGTAATCAAAAGCTTACGTTGCATTGAAGCCTTAATACAGAGCATAGTTTGATTTATAATAATAATTTTGCATCCCAGTCTTGTGGGAAAGAGGAGAGAGAGAAAGAGAAAGAGAGAGAGAGCGCCGTAAACCTGCAGGTGTTGCTATGTTGCTTTCAATACATGAGCTGGGAAATCTTAAATAGCAGCTATGGAGCTCCCATTGCAGATCATTACTCTCCCCCCCTTCCCCCCTTTTTTTATTAGACTCAGTCTGGGCTGTCAGCAGCTGAAAAGCCATCCATCACAGCAAAACAGTGACAAGAGTCAGAAGTCGCTCTGCACAGAGAAATATTGAAGTCAGATTGTTGATGTCAGAAGTCACACTTGAGTTCAGCTCTCTGTTTTACTAATCTGGTTTATAGACACATTTGTGGCTGCGTTCGGAGTGATACACAACAGAACAGACTTTCTGAAAGGTGTGACTTAAAAGTCAAAAATATATTCAGCCCAGCAAAATCATTATCAGGAAACTGTTAGGGCATTTGGACACAGATCTGATATTAAAGTGGATGGCTTTCTGCAATGTTTACAATTTAGTTTCCCCCCCATTAAATCTTGGCAAATTGGTTTCAGATCATGCCTAAAATGATTTTACCAGCATATGTGAAAACATGCACGCTATAAAACCTTGCTAAGTATTGTATTTTCATCTCCTGTTAATTATATTACCCTTTGATATTGTCGAAACAAAATAAAAAATAAAACAAAATCCTTCTAGTAGCACCTAGGGGCCAACTAAGTTTGTTATTGGTATGAGCTTTTGTGTGCATGCACACTTCTTCAGATATTGTATTAGCATGAATTATAGATTTCTTATCAATAGTGCAGTGTATGTATACATAATGAGGTTTGGTAAATGCAAATATGGGAGATTTACATTAAAATATCCTGACCCACTGGGAGTGAACAAAAACTAAATGACATTTAAGCCTCCCCTCCCAAACAAAGCCCTGGGAAGGACAAAGCACTGATTTCACACCCAGAAATAGTGTTTGCAGAAGTATTGCTGAAATTAGCTAGCTGTCGATAGTATTAGCAATTTTTCACAGAATAAGTGGTGGGTGCTGCATAAGAATTTTTATTTTCAAAAGGTTAAAAGGGAGAGAGATGAACTCTGTTGTATCCAAATAATTGAAATAAATTTTGATCCACAGAGAGAAAACTTTTAGGAACCAACTAAAAATGTGAAGTGTGAATCATGAAGATTTATTGAATGTGAACTAATGGGATACCTTGCACTCAGTGATACTAAAGGCAGATTGATTTAAGAAAGAAGCTTTGAATAAAGCAGGAGTTTTTGCCCTCCCGGTGCAGCCCTCAGATCATATGATGTAATGATCTGGTGCTGCATACAGTATAGTAAGGAAAGGGGGCTATTTCATGAATCATTGGTTCATATGGCCTATTATAAAAAGGAATTCTGTATGCAAAAAAGGTCTCTCGCCCTCTTTGACTGTTTTCTAGATGGGCTAATTTTCTTCAATAGCGTAGAAAACACAACACAAATTGTGTAGCTTAAACAGTAGAAAGAAAGAAAGAAAGAAAGAAAGAAAGAAAGAAAGAAAGAAAGAAAGAAAGAAAGAAAGAAAAGCTCCAGAGTGCCATTCTTTTGAAACAAATTCACGTAGAAAAGAAAATAGAGTTTAAAAAAGAAAAGAGGATGGATTCAATGATACCAGATGTAACTCACAGATCTGTGGATTGAAGGGTCATAAGTTTAAATAAAAACTCAGCTTCAAGTTAATTAGCTGGCAGTGGTGCTTCAAAAATTGCAGAGCTGGGGCATATGTTTCCTGCAAGGAGGTCAGCGTTTCAGTATATCCACTTCTTTTCCTTTGGCAGCAAGGAATTGACCCGTTGCTTTGGCTATGGCACTCTTCACTTCCTTATATTCCTCTACATACCAGTCTGAAGTACCCTTCCCCCCCGCCCCCCAAAAAAGAAAAAGAAAAAGAAAAAAGGAGCAGAAACAAGGGGGGAAAGAAGTAAACCAGGGACAATTGCCCACACCTTGTTGTTTATGCAAAATACAGTGTTGTAGGATGCACAATTGTGCTGCAACGCAGCAATGAAATGCAAAATATATTTCAGCTCCTTTTCATGCACCATCAATACAGCCACTTTTTGAATAAACATTTCCCATTTAGAAACATGGTGGCGAATTGTTCTTTAATTATTAGGCTGCTTGAAACGCTATTCCATTTTGTCTTTTTTTTTTTTTAAGTGCTCATTGGGGGTGTTTCCCCCCACCAAAGAAAAGAATAGAATAGAATATATTTTATTGTCATTGTCCCCTTCGGGGGCATTGTTCCTTAAAATGTTTTTAAAATGGGTAAGTATAAAGTTAGAACATCCACAGAATTCTTAGGGGAGAAATGCCAAGGTGGCAGAGGGAGAAAAATTACATAACATATTTATATATGTTTTTTTTAAATGGAGCTCGGCAACTATCAAAGTAGCTTTGCTTCAAATTTACACCCTTCCTCAGTATAAGAAAATGGCTCCCACAGGAGTGTGCTTTATATGCCTTCCAGGCAGAACTTCATAGCCCACAATTAGTCTATATATTCAAGGGCCAAAAATCCTCATTGTTTTACTTGCTGTATAATTATCTGTTATGATGAACTGTGATTCTAAGGACTATTGTCTTTAAGCCTGGATCTGTGTATAGATCAGTTGTCTGGCAGAGACCCAGGAATGGACCTTCCATTTAGAATATATGCCTGAATGATTTCTCTACTCTCTTCCCGGCTGGGTGAAGCAGGGACTGTTTCTGCATGATTTCTTGTGTTGATGAGAAGCAATTATGCCTTAAATGAAGTCATTCATGTCTGCCATTTTGTTTGCATATTTTTCAGCATTCACCTGTTATTAAACCTGTCTTTAAACTGTAAACTAGTTTTAAGTAGACTTTTATGTCTAATACAGCTCTTGTAATCAGAGGGAAACAACACAGGTAAAAATGTTTTCTTCACAAGTCACTCAAACAAGAAATCTAATAAAGCGATAACAAATTTCTCTCTCACACACACCAAATAAGGCTTGGGACCTTTTCTATTTATTATTATTAGTAATGGTGATGATCTTCATCATCATCCCTAAAAAGTACCATTTTCATAATCCTGTGCATATTTTCTTGGGAAGAGGAGTCCCACTAAAATGAATGGGATTTACTGCTAGGTAAAGAGTCATAGGTTTAACAAACTCTACACGTTTGTAGTGAAGGTGGAGAGTGGTAATTGAGTATATACTGCTGAATAAGACTTTAAAAAGATATTTAATATATCATTACCAACTAAACCAATGTTAATATTTTTTTCTTGCAAAATTATATTCTCCATTAGTTATTGCAAGTGAGTTATTCATGTCAAATTAGACAAATGAGAATATATTGGATTTGCAGCCCAATCCTATGCAAGTTTACTCAGGTATAAATTCTATTCTATTCAATGGAGATTAAAACAGGACTGTAGCCTAGGTCCAGGATGCTATTTCCCCCCAAAATAAATTGATACGTCTGGTATAGGTTTTGCTGAAATGTAAGTGTGTTTTTTAAAGCAATGCCAGCATCATAGCTCACAAGAAGTATGAGACCCATGAAAATAATGAAGCGAGCGGATTCACTTTGCATATCTGCTTTATGCCAATTTATAAGACCATTTATTGCCTTGCTAGATCCCCGGATGCATTCTTCATCTAAAGGCAAAAGGGTGTGTTTTGATCAATGCAGCTTGTCTCTGGAATTTCTCAAGGATAGAATTCCTTTGCCATATTTCCCCAGGAAAGAAAAACAAGTGTGATCACAAAAGTATTTTATAGCACAGTGGTGACACTTCAAAGAAAAAGCAAGTTTCAGGTGTAGTGAATGGGTCATAATTATCCCACTAATGTCCAGTTCGACATGAATTCAAACATGCTTGAGGAGCCATTCCTTCATGGTGCAGCACAGTACATTAAAATGAAGTTGTCAATATATTTTAGATTTATTTATTTTTTAAAGAAAATAGAATTTTTATTGGAAAAAACGTAATGAACCCCTAATATATCTACAAACAGAGGAAAAGCTGGGTAGCAGATTGTACTCAGGTGGCCTCTGCTTCCACCCTTTTTTATTTAAGGGGGGGGCTTGCAAAAAAGGCAGCCTGCAGCCCCTTCCAAATCATTCAACAGCTCTAAATTACTAGGCCAGCCCTGCCCACTGCTGTGCTTTAAACTATTTGCTAAATTCATTATTGTTTGGATTACTACAAATGATTTTCAGATTTTTGTTCTCATGGCACTGGAAATTTCCCCTGTCATTTACTTCTTTGCCATTTGCGTGCAAATTCTGCCCGGACTGGGATCCCTGCCATTCCATTTTCTTCACAGCGAAGGGTTTTCTCTGCTCCTGGTGGGGCAAAGTCATGACCCAGAAAAAAATTGATTCATGAATTCTCAGGGTGCAGCTAAAGAAGAGAGGAAATATGCCTTGGCTGAGCTCCTACTAGTGACAATTTAAAACCTGTAATTAGTTTGGATGCAAGCTGTAAAAGGAATCGGAATTTAAAGTGCATTAATTCAAACTGATATATTAACTTTAACAACGTAGATGCCTTATTATGGAGAATCATTATTACAGTCTGTTTGGCTAACTGCTGGAAACGAGGTTTTATTAACTTTGGGTTGGGGGGGAAAGATTAGCGAATGCCAGTAAGTCTGGGAAACATTTTATACGTGTGACGAGTTTCCAAGAGAAATATAACTTTTAGTGGGGTTAGTTAGCTTTAACACCTTAGTTATGGAGTCTATTTTTGTGTACTCCCATCCTCCCCTTGCCTCACAATGGTCAAGGCCACACGCTCCCTGCTGGTATCAGGACCCTGCCCCCCCCCTTAGCTAACTCCCTGACATTTCTATGAACTACACAGCTGAAATGTTATACAGTAATTAATGTTGATCCTAGCACACACTCAGCCTCCAGAACAAATTAGGATGGAAAAGGTTATCATAATATTTTGCTAGTCTGTTTGGTAGGTTTCAATTGCTCCCTGTGGGGGGAACAAACAAAAAATGGACATTTTAAAAGTTATGTTGCAGAGGCAAGCAATGCCCGAATATTTTTGGAATGGAAAGGGAAGAATTCGCTTTGAAAAAAGATTGCTATGGAGCGGTTTGGATGCTTTGAAGGACTCTGCGCCTCAGGGACCAGTTTGCAGCCTTGTGGTATGCAGTTTTGTGGGCAAAATCAGCGGATGATGACTGAAACTCGAACTAAAACTCTGTTATCTTGTGGAGTTCAAATCCAGGTACAGCCAGCAGCTGCGTCTTCTCGACCTGTCAGTGGTGTCTGAAAAACACCCAGAGACTAAATAATTTAGATTACACTATTCTGACCTGTATAATTGTTTAAATGAGTAATGCAACGACTAACTGAAAGAGGTCAACCATCTGTAGAGGAAACATAGAATTTGGTTTCATTTCCAAACAAACTTTTGAAGAGAGATGCTGTGGGAGGTAGGACAAACTCCGAAGACAGGCCTAGCGCTTATCTGGTAGAAACTTCCATCACTAGCGAAAGAAACATTAATCGCAAATGGTCCAGGGACAGCAGCTAAGTTTGATCTATGCAACATGTCATTAATCTATCTTTCCTTTCCTATAGGTTAACATGAATGGGTTTTAAATATCCATTATCACTACTGATGTAGTCATTACTTAGCAAACAAATTACAAACATCGAGAACCCTGACCATATGGGACTCATCACGGCACCTTCGCAATGTATGTGGTTTTTCGCTTTGCTCTCCAGGGAGAATAAAAGCACAAAATGCATTGCACCAAATGTATACACAGATTAAATTCTAACAACCTAGTTGTCAGCAGCAAACAGATCTACTGACTGGTTCAGAGAATGGTTTGCAGGCACATGATGGTGCTGAAGCTCAGCAGGTTTGGCCCCTTGAACGTGCCTGGAGGCAAGACCACCTGGGAACCATATGTAAAGCTCTTCGGAGGAAGCATGGGATATAGTAATAAATGAATGAATAATGGTGCCCCCTTAAAGCTAGTATTTGCCCTGATGCAATCATTTATGTGCATGCAGGTCTTGTGACCGCTACTTCTCTAAGAAAAACATGCATGCCTTTTATGTATGGCAGAGAATATACAATTTTGTCCCTAGATTTGCATTTGAGCTATTATTGTGGCTCCATTAATACCAAGGTACTTCACTCATTATCAGTCTTTTGTGGAATTGCAGCTGACTTTCCACACTTCAGCAGATATAGTGCTTTTTGTTACATGTGCATCCTGCTATATTCTGTCCGTATGAGTGGGTGGAACAAAGCAGTGTGGTCAGGGGAGTAACAGTGCACCCATTTGTAGCAGAAAATCCATGTTTTCATTTTGTGCAAACATCTCTTTCCATTTTTATGTCACTGGGTGGATATTTTAATAATTTTTATGCCGGCAAAAAAAGAAAAGAATTATTTTAGCTCCAATTAGAAAACTCATTTTTAAAACATTCTTTTTTTCATTTAAAAAATGTTTAAATTGGGCTGACCGGAAAGATAATAGTGAAGGTGTGTTGAAGTGAATATGTGTGGCTAGAGGACTCAACCACCTGAAACTTCATGATGCATGTCCCTCCTTAAAGATTGTGAAAATTCACATATTTAAGAGTCCTCTCTTTTTGCCTTTTGGCGTTGATCAGAGTTGGCAATCTTTTCTGTTTGCTTGATTTGGTTTTGGTACCAGGAATATGAAATGTTGCAGTTAAAGAAAGGGGGATACAGTGGTACCTCGGGTTAAGTACTTAATTCATTCCAGAGGTCCGTTCTTAACCTGAAGTGTACTTAACCTGAAGCACCACTTTAGCTAAAGGGACCTCCTGCTGCCGCTGCGCCGCCAGAGCACGATTTCTGTTCTTAGCGGAGTTCTTAACCTGAAGCGTACTTAACCCGAGGTACCACTGTACTTTTATGGTTTTGTGCATATTTATTTTCTCTCTACATGAACTGTGAATGATCTTACACATTTGTATCTTGCTTTTCCTCCCAGGAGCTCAAGGCTGTGTATAGGGGTAACTAACGCCTCAGAAGACAGAATCAGAATTCAAAATGAACTTTGGAGAACTGGGCGCAAGATAACAAAATGAATTTCAATATGGGCAAATGTAAGTTTGAATGAACCAAACCAAGAATTTGCCATAAGGGAATGTAGTTCTTGAGCTGCAAAAGTTTCCTAGAGTTCAATGGTGACACAAAGATTAGCACTTAGGTGAGATTGCATCCCAGTCACGGAGAGTCACCACAGTTCTACCATATGTGGTCAGAGGATTGTTCCCATGTGTAATAACCAGTGCTTTTTTCTAAACAAATGTTTAAGGGTACTCTCATTTTCCTGTTGTTGTTCAGTCGTTCAGTCGTGTCCGACTCTTCGTGACCCCATGGACCAGAGCGCGCCAGGCACGCCTATCCTTCACTGCCTCTCGCAGTTTGGCCAAACTCATGTTAGTAGCTTCGAGAACACTGTCCAACCATCTCGTCCTCTGTCGTCCCCTTCTCCTTGTGCCCTCAACCTTTCCCAACATCAGGGTCTTTTCTAGGGAGTCTTCTCTTCTCATGAGGTGGCCAAAGTATTGGAGCCTCAACTTCAGGATCTGTCCTTCTAGTGAGCACTCAGGGCTGATTTCTTTAAGAATGGATAGGTTTGATCTTCTTGCAGTCCATGGGACTCTCAAGAGTCTCCTCCAGCACCATAATTCAAAAGCATCAATTCTTCGGCGATCAGCCTTCTTTATGGTCCAGCTCTCACTTCCGTACATTACTACTGGGAAAACCATAGCTTTAACTATACGGACCTTTGTTGGCAAGGTGATGTCTTTGCTTTTTAAGATGCTGTCTAGGTTTGTCATTGCTTTTCTCCCAAGAAGCAGGCGTCTTCTAATTTCGTGAGTGCTGTCACCATCTGCAGTGATCATGGAACCCAAGAAAGTGAAATCTCTCACTGCCTCCATTTCTTCCCCTTCTATTTGCCAGGAGGTGATGGGACCAGTGGCCATGATCTTAGTTTTTTTGATGTTGAGCTTCAGACCATATTTTGCGCTCTCCTCTTTCACCCTCATTAAAAGGTTCTTTAATTCCTCCTCACTTTCTGCCATCAAGGTTGTATCATCAGCATATCTGAGGTTGTTGATATTTTTTCCGGCAATCTTAATTCCGGCTTGGGATTCATCCAGTCCCGCCTTTCGCATGATGAATTCTGCATATAAGTTAAATAAGCAGGGAGACAGTATACAGCCTTGTCGTACTCCTTTCCCAATTTTGAACCAATCAGTTATTCCATATCCAGTTCTAACTGTAGCTTCTTGTCCCACATAGAGATTTCTCAGGAGACGGATTGGTCCAAACTCTCCACTACGACCTGTCCATCTTGACCTGTCCATAGCTTCCCTGAGTAATTCAAGCCCCTTCGCCACGACAAGGCAGTGATCCATGAAGGGGCTCATTTTCCTACTCATATTGAAATACTGCCCCTCAATGAGGCCAAACTTAGATTCACAAAATGTTTAGGGGTATGTGTACCCCTGGGTACCCCCCAGAAGAAAAAAGCACTGTGTAATACACTCTGGGATAGCTCTATTGGCAGAGGATGTTCCTCTTAATCTCAGAGTCATGGGTTCAGCCCCACATTGGGCAAAAGATTCCTGCATTGCAAGGGACTAGATAACCCTCGTGGTCTCTTCCAACTCTATGATTCTATGTGTACTTGTTTTGGCAGCTGATATGCAAGGAAATACCGTATTAGGAAGAATAATTCAGTTTGTTAACCAGCACGAGTTCTGTTACTGTGCTGCGTCAATGCACCAAATAATTTAGGGCTTAATAGTACTTCTGCTGGCAGCAGTTAGTAAGGATAGAACACACACCATTGGAAATATACGGTAGCTCAGAATTCAAGCTGAGAGGGGCTATAGTTCTGTGGCAGGGCGTCATGCAGACAATCTCAGGTTCAATCTCCAGTTAGGACTGGGAGAGACTACTGCCTGAAACCCCGAAGAACCACTGTATGACCTGACTCAGCATGTCAAGTTCCTATGATCAGTTGGTGTTGTTTGAGGGGCTGACTCGGCAAAACAGTGTCATGAAGGAAATGTCAGAGCATGGTAATTTCAGTAATGCCGTATTTACGTGAATCTAATGCGCCATCGAATCTAATGCACACCTCGGTTTTCAAAACCTTGAAACCCAAAAAGTATTTGCTATGTCAGTGGTGTTTTTCAAGCTTGCAATCAAATCTAATGCACCATCGAATTTAATGCACACCCTAATATTCGTGACATAATTTGGCAAAAAAAGAGGTGCACATTACATTTGAGTAAATACGGTATGTGGCTTCCTTTTATATTGTTTGTGAACAAAGATCTATGAGTCCCACAATAAATTCTGGAGAGACCCATTTCCAAACTTGGTATAAAACAGAAACTTGGCATGATACTGCACTCCATCCATTTTATCCATGAGTTACTGTGATACTTGTGTTGTAAATATTTCCCATCAATATGCACTTGCTTACCATTTTTGGTGTCACCGTTTTCCTGAAAACAATAGAAGGCACTAAAAAAAACCCACCAACCCCTGAATATTTTGCTTTCTTTTTATCATCAATATATTCTAGTCCTCCTCCGCCCCCCTGCCGCCCCCCCCCCGGCTTCAAATGCTATTTTCAGAGGGCACAATCTGTGCCTATGATCCAGTCATAGTTGGCATTTTAAAAAAAAATATTACTAATCTCAATGGGGGGGGAAATTAATACACACTCAGCTCTCCTATTGAAACTGTTGGAGCTAAACATTGTTTAACAATGGGCTGGATTGTAAGCAGAGGTTCTAAAATGTTTAGTTAGCAAACATGTTTTTCACTCACTGATGAATCGAATGAAAGCTGTGAAACCATGCAAGGTGCTTCCTTAACAAGTGATATAAAGGTGTCATCCATTGGGGAGGAGGCTTCTTAAAATGCATCAGAAGGCTAATATCCCAGGCTTTTAGAGAAACATTTTATTTCACCAGCAAAAATAAATGGGGTGTGCATATTGTAGGCAAGTAAATTATGGTGCATGCATGCATAGTATCTGTGCATTGCAATGGGGAAAAACCTAGTGTTTTATGTAGACAACCTATCAAAATATATGGTGATACAGGCGATAAATTGATTACTATGCTTGAGCATGCTGGAGACTATGTCAAAGTAGGACCTAAAGTTTTTGCAGTGTTCAGCATCTGTACAACATCATTGGCACCAAAATACCACCCAGTATCCCTCCCCCCACTATAAACCAGATTTACACTTTCTGGGGGAAATCCAGTAAACGTAAAAAGAATTGCTGCCAATGACTCATTTTTCCTATCTGAACTACCTATTTGCAATATTAGGCCCCTGTCAAGAAGCAGCCATGGTTGCTTAGAGAAAGAGTCATGCAAAAATCAATTCAAGTCACCAAATCAACTCACACCTTTACAGCAAGCCCAATAATTTCCCATTTCTTCCACAACGAAACCATATACAGGTAATTAAGCAGTAATTCAATAACATAGCAGCATCTATTGGTAGGGAATGCTTCTTAACTGTTCGGTTTGTTTACAGTCACCCATCCAACTCTTATGTGAAAATGTATTTATTTGATTTGTTTCCAACCTTGTTCTGAGTGACCTGAAGCAGCCCCCGCCTTTTAAAAATGTTAAATGAGTCATCCTCTCAAGGCTCATGCCTTTGGTGTTTAGCCCACCTTTTCGGATTTTCTAAGGACACAATATGATATTTGTTTCTCTTGGTGTTTACAAAGTGCTTGCAGATTTATATCTTACCCTTCAATATATTGGGTGATATCCAACAGTGACTGCTGAAGGAAGGGAATCTGTCAGTAGAATGGGGAAAGCCATTTTTTAGACCTCCGGGTATAGGGTGGTATATAAATTCAATAAATATTATTATTATTATTAGGCATCCTGCTTCATCTACAGTGCCCTGAGTTCCCTCTGTCACAGAAAGTTGAGGCCAGATTTATGGGCAGCATGGGGCACTGTAGGCAGGAGGGGAGAATAATTCAACCTCCCGCCCTTTCTTCAGATGGACAGTCATCATGGAGACTCAGATACTCAGTGTCCAACTCATATGAGCCCTATTGCCTGTTCCTCGTGAAGAGGGGATAAGGGGTAGAGTTTTTACAGAAGTGGCTCTAGTTCTATGGAATATCTTTCCCAAGAAGGCTCTTCATTACTAGTATTCCTTGCTCCTCCACCCACTTTTTTTAAAGGCTAAAATCTTTCAGATCCTCATAAGATCCAAGACCTACATTGGCTCCCAGTACGTTTCCAAGCACAATTCAAAGTGTTGGTGCTGACCTTTAAAGCCCTAAACGGCCTCGGCCCAGTATACCTGAAGGAGCGTCTCCACCCCCATTGTTCAGCCCAGACACTGAGATCCAGCGCCGAGGACCTTCTGGTGGTTAACCTCCTTGCGAGAAGTGAGATTACAGGCAGAGATCCTTTTCGGTAGTGGTGCCTGTCCTGTGGAACGCCCTCCCATCAGATGTCAAAGAGATAAACAACTATCTGACGTTTAGAAGACATCTGAAGGCAGCCCTGTTTAGGGAAGTTTTTAATGACTGATGTTTTAATGTGTTTTTAATCTTTGTTGGAAGCCGCCCAGAGTAGCTGGGGAAACCCAGCCAGATGGGCGGGGTATAAATAAATTTATTATTATTATTAATTATTATTATATGTTAGTTGTGGATTTAATTTGGCGGTGTTACTGTATTATGTGCTCTTTCTACTTTAATGTATTGTTACATGCCACCCCAATCTCCAAGCAGTGAGAGAGGCCAGGTGTGCGCTTCTCAGGGTTCAGTTTTTTGGGAATGAAGATCAGTAGATGTGATGTCGTAAGGATATGTGGCTTCATTTACACATAATAATAATAATAATAATAATAATAATAATAATAATAATAACAACAATAATAATAATTAATAATAATAATTTATTATTTACACCCCGCCCATCTGGCTGGGTCTCCCCAGCTACTCTGGGCGGCTTCCAACAAAGATTAAAAACACATTAAAACATACACACAACCTGAGCATAGGATGGACAAGCTCACAGCAGGAACACTCCAACCGTACTTAATTTGCCCTGAATCTCCCACCCTTCATGGATAAAGATCCATGATCCCAGGCTCTGGTATTACAGGAGAGGGAGAACAACCTTCTATCTGCTTTCTCCATACAATGTATAATCTTAGAAATGTCTATCATGACACCAGTTACTTGCCCTTCTCTAAACTTAGACACTCCAAACGTAACATTTTCATAGAGGGACATAACATCAAATTTGAGCGGGGTATAAATAATAAAATTATTATTAAAATTACTATTTGCCTTCTTTCCATAGCTGCCATATACTACATCAATGAGTTCACCATTACTCTAGGAGCACTTTGCTGATTAGTCATTACCAATGTCCAAGTGACATTTGGGTTTGTGCCCCAATGTGTTCAACAGCTCTTGCATCAAACTCTGGGTGCCATTTAGGATTAAACTGAACACTACTCATGTCACTGACCAAGTGTTCTAGGCACAGTCAATGAGGGTATGTAGACACTGTAAAATGAAATTGAAAGCCCTCTGGGCAGAAAACAAACCAGCATTAGTCAGAAAGGCAGCAAAATGATGGGGAAGCTGTACCTCTCTAAGAGTACTTCAAAGAGAATCTACTCATCTACAATAACTAGTGGAGATCAATGAGAGGCAATGGAAGGCCAAGGCAGAAGATGTGGACACAACAAAGATATTGTTCAATATACAGGAGCTCAACTGCTGTAGGGCATTCAGCTGCTAGGACACTCTCATCGCCATTCTAGTGGTGAGGTCACTAGGGTGGATCCTGGCCCCAAGTTGCCTATTTGGCATCCACTTTGCCTTTTTGAAAAATAAACTCTTGTACCTCCACCCGTTTGTTACCCATGGAATGTATCCTTCTGTAGACAACTCTTTGTTCTCTGCAATGATTATTGCTCTTGGATTCCTTTGCTTCGTGTGATTTGAAGAGCAATCTTGTCAACCTCTTGCAGGATTGAGTCTCCCTTGAAGGTATATGGGCCCCAGTCCCATAGCCCCACATTCCTTTTTAGTGGATATCAAAATATTTCCTCCCTGGATTCCCCATCTATCTGTTGTTTGTTTGTTTGTTTGTTTGTTTGTTTGTTTGTTTGTTTGTTTGTTCTTTCAAATAAAGGACCAATAACAAGCCTACTCTTCTCCCTTTCTTATCCTTGGGCCCCATCATTCTTCCCTTACACTTCCCTGCTTCTTCTGGGATGGCCTTTAGCACATACTGTGTAACAAGGGCTTCATCAATCAAAGTTTCTTTTGCATTTCTCCCCCCACCCCTCAAAAATTTTCCTGTGCTATTTATTTTCTCATGAATTGAGGGAAGGGGCTGGTGGGTGGGGGACACACAAAAGAAATTTTCAGCACAGCACTACCCACAACAGTGCTGCTAGTACCAGTTTAATTTCCTTTGTTTCCATTGTTCCTAACAGAAACACTCTCAGGACATGGAATCAGGTTCAGATGTATGTCAGATACTTGTGGTCTCAAGCATGCATAGATCAGTTACCCTCCCCATTGCAGTCTGAGGCTCACCTTGGTCATTGGTCACAAGCATGAAGAACAGGTTGCGGACATGTTACTCCAAGCCTTTCTAATCTGCTTGGAGGAAAATATTCTATAGTGGGTTTCATTGATTTTAGAAGCAGGTACAATTCTGTCTACACAGTTGGTGCCAATTCAGAGCACATAGCCACACTTAAGTCCCAATGAAAGCAACAAAACTTAAATAGTTGTGACTAATTATTGCAATGATTTCAAGAAGATTTCAATACAACTTTCCCTGGATTGGAGTGGCAAATCATCTCCTGTGCCTGCAAGGAAGTCTCAGGTTCAATCCCTAGCATCTCCAGATCGGGCTGAGAGAGAGAGAATCCTGCCTGAAACTCTGCAGAGTTGTCAGAATTGACATTATTGTTCAAGGTGGACCAGTGGTCTGACTCAGTGTAAGGGTGCTTCCTTTGTCTCAAAGATTTAACGTTTAATATGTCGCTTCTCATCATACCAAAAGTCATAAAACTGGACTCAGCACATGAAATACACACAATCATTTCAGAAATAGCTTCCCCGCCTTACCCCTCTCAAAAGCATACAAGTCACCTTGAGCTAGTTACCAAACCTTGGACCTCTTTGACAATACTATGTGATCACATCAGTATTGTTAAGTGCTCTCTGCATATAAATGAAGAAGATTGATTTAGGCCAGCGTTTCCCAACCGGTGTGCCGCGGCACAGTAGTGTGCCGCAAGACACCGGCTGCTGTTCCGCGGCTTCTTTCCCCCTCCGGGCGCGCCGCTTCCGGTGGGCGCGGGCGGGGCGACCGGCGGTGCCCTGGGCCGCTTCCGGGTCGGTCCGGGTGGCTGGCGCCGCGTCGCCTCGGCTCCGCTTCTCGCTCGCCGGCCGCCGCGGGCTGCCGGGCGCTTCGCCTGCTGCCTCTGCCGCGGTCGGGGACGGGCGGGAGGTGCCGGTGCCGCCAGGCTCGCTCGGGGCCGGCTGAAGGTGCTGCCGGGGGGCTGGGCGCGGGAGGCGGAGGGGGGGCGGGCGCTTGGCCCGCCGATCTCCCGCTCCGTTTTCGCCCGCCTGGGTCCTTCCCCTCCCTCCCGCCAGGGCGCGCGGACACCCCGCCCCCCGGGTGGTGTGCCGCGAGATTTTTTTCGTGGGGCAGGTGTGCCGTTGCCCCAAGGAGGTTGAAAAACACTGATTTAGGCTATACCAAGGAGACAGCTACAGGATAAGAGGAGCTTTATTCACTGCTTGTTGTCCCAGCTTTTTATTCACTGGCTGCAAGGATATCTAATGCTTTGGGGAAATGGCTGTCTTGATGAGACCTCTGATTGTAAAGGACTTTCAGACTGGGAACTATACAATGTTTGATGCTGAGTGGATGACTTTCCATTCTTCTCTTCCTTTTTTTATTTTTTAAAGAGGTCAATATGTCATCCATCTCTTTTTTTAAAAAAAAATGCCCCAGTGACACTTCTTATGTTGCTCACCTGTGAACCACGGGTGTCACTTTTCGTTCACAGAAATTTGGGAAGAAACACACACACACACACACACACACACACACCGCTGTGAAATGCTGTTTTGCCACTTAACACTAGCAGCAGCTTTTACAACAGAAGTTGTCTTCATCGTAGCAGTTCTTATCTCTACATTCCACCTGCACTTTTATATGTATACTGGTATCTATTTACTCATCATTTACAGTACCAGCCTGCTTGAGATGACAGGAAACATTTTCCTCAAATAAGTATAATCTAACACCTGTGGAAGAAATCATGTGTTGACAACAGAAGATGGCATGTACTGAGGTGAAGACTAGGCATTCCAGATTTGCTACTGTAAACCTTTCGCTGTGATCCAAAGCCCCAGGTATACCAGGGTAAGGGAGCTGTGGCCTTCCAGATGCTGTTAGACTCTCAACTTCCATCAGCCCCAGCTACCATGGCCAGTGGTGATATAGTCCAAACCATGCATTGAGGGTAGCAGGTTCCCTGACCCTGTTATAAAGACTAGAACCTGTTGCTTCCTTGTCTATCTTCTACCACCCCCTTGTGGCAAACCACACTACAGAGCAAAGGCTGGAAAATTCCCAACAACACACAGCTTCCAGCATAGCTCTATCAACTCAATTAGCCTGTTGGTTTCCTTTGGCCTATCCTAGCTGTACATGCCAATGCTGGTGAAGCCATTATGGTGCCCGATTATAAAACCTCCATTAGCTCCCATCCACAATGTGCAGGCATGGTGGGAGTTGTCGTCAGAATCTGGAGGGCACCTCATTGGCTACCCTGGCTAATAATAATAATAATAATAATAATAATAATAATAATAATTTATTTGTACCCCGCCCATCTGACAGGGTTGCCCCAGCCACTCTAGGTGGATTCCAACAAATATAAAAGCATAATAAAACATCAAACATTAAAAACTTTCCTATACAGGGCTGCCTTCATATGTCTTCTAAAAGTCATATTTATCTCCTTGACATCTGATGGGAGGGTATTCCACAGGGTGGGTGCCACTACCGAGAAGGCCCTCTGCCTGGTTCCTGTACCTTCACTTATCACAGTGAGGGAACTGCCAGAAGGCCCTCTGTGCTGGATCTCAGTGTCTGGGCTGAACAATGGGGGTGTAGCTTACTGTTCAAAGATAAGAGAAATCCATTGCTTGCCCACTTTTGCTTCTGGCCTCACCCAGCACTGCCATGCTCGCTGCCCCACTGACATCTGGTATGAGGGAATGAGGCCCTCAGGCCACAACCTATGTTTTGTTGTTGTTCAGTCATTCAGTCGTGTCCGACTCTTCGTGACCCCATGGACCAGAGCACGCCAGGCACACCTATCCTTCACTGCCTCTCGCAGTTTGGCCAAACGCATGTTAGTAGCTTCAAGAACACTGTCCAACCATCTCATCCTCTGTCGTCCCCTTCTCCTTGTGCCCTCAATCTTTCCCAACATCAGGGTTTCTTCTAGGGAGTCTTCTCTTCTCATGAGGTGGCCAAAGTACTGGAGCCTCAGCTTCAGGATCTGTCCTTCTAGTGAGCACTCAGGACTGATTTCTTTAAGAATGGATAGGTTTGATCTTCTTGCAGTCCATGGGACTCTCAAGAGTCTCCTCCAGCACCATAATTCTACACAACCTATGTAGAGATGCATAAGCCCTGCCCTCCATCTTCCTATTATGCAGTTAAGCTGCTATAAAATATGTAACCGATTGCAGAGTAGATATGCCCCAAGGGTTAAAACAATTTGAAATTTTAAACTTTTTTTCAGTGTATAATGATAATTTCCTGCAGCCACGACAGCCTAACCCTTTAGGGTTATATTATATGCTCTCACTTTCACCACCAGAGGCATAACCCATTGAATTGGATTGTTGCTGCAGGTCCTTTGTGCATCATGCACAGCAGGTGGAGACAGAAGCAGTCCTACCATTAAACATGCTTTCCTCTTCTTCCCTTAACTTCCGCAGTGGAGTTCAGCCAACTTCACCTACTGAAGATTGCACCCAAAGTCACCTCTTCTCCAGAACTTCACAAGCACTACTGCGTGCATATGGGTGCTATCACGAGAGATGCTTTAACAGCCTTTTGAATTTCTGGCATTTCCATGATGATGTCACTTCCACCCACATTACACCTGTTCAAGCATAAATATTTTCATGCTGTTAGAAATACCAACTGTACCATTTACTAACGCCGGAGAGGCTGCTCCACTGCAACAGACCACCTGAATTCTACAGTTTCTTTCTCTGTCTCACTGTGTAATAAAAATGCAAGAATGTCATCACACTGCCCCCACTGGAGGACTTGTAATGCCACATCACATCCTGATGTGATGTGCAAAAAATTTGCAAAAAATCAGGGCTGGGCAGGGAAGCAAAAATGAAGGCAGGTTGCACAACATGGGAGCCAGAAGGGGTTTGATTACAACTCCATAGAAAAGTGAAGAACTTTTTGGGGGTGGGGGTGGGGGTGGGGTGTGGCTTTTTAATGCTACCTGTTTTACCTCTGTTGATCATTTTTATGCCGCTTTGTGTTTTATCTTTTCTAGTTGCTTTTATAAATTGTGTTGCTTTTAATTGCTTTTTTTCTTAGTATTTCATCCTATAGACTCATAGTAGGCCTATTGTAGAGTCGGAAAGGACTCCAGGAGTCATCTAGTCCAATCCCCCTGCAATGCATGGAATCTCAGCTGGAAAGCATCCATGGCAGATGGTCATCCAACCTCTGCCTAAAAACCTCCAAGGAAGGATAGTCCACCACCTCCTGAAGGAGTCCATTCCAAAGTTAGACAACTCTTCCTGATTCTTTGTAAGTCACCCTGGGAATTTGTTGAATGGTAGGACATAAATGCTTAAAATAAATAGATAAACACATGCATGGGGGGGGGGCATTCACTTTTCAGTTATGAACAGAGCAGCTCTTTAGGTTACCTGAATGGCTGTAGCAGATAGTGTCCTACCTTATGTAACACCATTGATTTCTCAATATGGGCTTCCCTTTGTGTCATGAGACAAAGGTTCTTGCGAGCAGAAGCAGGCAAGGCCTAGGCAGTGCGGCCTACGAGGCCTACACAAATCTTTCAAGCCTAACTGTTAGCAGTAAAATGCTGTGTCGCTGTGATTCGTGACTCATCTTGGGTTCCCTATAAATGTAACCAGCCATCTTTGTGGGCCTCAGTAGAGTGTGTGTGTGTGTCTCAGCTAGTATGTTGTGTTGTTGCTGCTTGATTAATTTACCGCTGTGCGACACTTTGTAGCTCAATTTCCAGAGTACTTTAGCCTTAAACATAACTGTATTGGGCACTCAGCACAATTGTGAACAAAACTTTTAATGAAATTGAATGAGAATTCAATTTCAGTAGCCTAATTTCCGGGAACCTTTGTTTTAATGAACTGTCCATTTTTACCTTATGTCACATCAAACATATTCACAAGTTTATAAAACAGTGTTACGGTATAGAACTCCCCGTTTTGCACCACAGGAAGAGCCCTGTTGGATCAGACAAAATGCCTATCATGTCTCGCATCGTATTCTCATAGGCAACCAACCAGATGCCTGTGGGAAACCCTAAAGCAGGACTTGAGGGCAACAACACTCCACGCTTATGATATTGTGGGATATTTACAATGCAGTCAAACCAACAATGCCTGTTTGCTAGATAGGCACATGATAGGAGCTGAAGCTTAGAGTCCTATAAGATTCCTAGAAAGGGCTCTGAGAGACACTCCCATTGTTCCTTGTCTGGGGGAGGGCATATCCACACATATAATCTCCTCACCTGGCTGGGCACATCCATTTTTCTCTTTGCTCTTTCAACTCATTCCAGCAACGTAGACCATGTGCCATGTCTGAGCTACAGCTCAGATTCCATCTCAAGCTAGACTTTGTAACTGGATAACCATTTTAAGCCTGCCTGAACAAAGCTGTTTTTCTTCAACAAGTATTCTGAGTGAGTAAATGTTACTTTTACCTTTTACAAGATTGATAGTGTGATTATTGTTTTAAGGGGGAGAAAAGGAGGAAATACTAGGAGAATACCGTCTACCTTAAAGCATCCCAAAACTAGCCTATCAAAGCTTCCCTTTTCAGCTGCAAAGGGATGCACTCTGCTGAGCTCACAAACGTGAGGAAAGAACGATAATATCTGATATAACCTCTCCTAGCATCTAGGCACATCCCTCTTTGATGATCACTCGTGGCTGAGGAAGATTGTCTTCCATGAAGATGTTCTTAATAGTGTGTCCGTAAGTGACTGTGGAGGCCAATTCTGGGTCCACACATCCTTCCACAGTGGGGACATAGGTTTCTGGGTGGGATTTGATGACGATGAGGGTTTTCCAAACGTGCTTTCTTCTTAGCTCCTTTCTTTCTGAGTTTGAGCATCTTCAAAGTCCATGACACCTTTGGTAAAGGCAGTTCTCCAATTGGAGCACTCGCAGGCCAATAAACTACTAGGAATAATAAACACAAATTGCTTTGGTCATGCTACGCCATTGCCCAATGGCAGGGAAAGCTGTTCTCCAATTAGAGCACTCGTAGGCCAGTGATGCAACTAGCAGTCAGAGGCATACCATCTCTGGCATTGAATGTGGTATGCCGCCATCATGGTCAGTAGCCACCTTGTCCACCAGAAATTTGTTTAAGCTCCATTTAAAGTCTGACTGCATCTCACCCCAGATCTCCAAGTCAATGTCAGTTTTATAGTAAATAAAGATCAACACTGAGCATTTAAGCAAGAGTTTTCGAAATATTTAGCACTTGAGTGCTAAGAGAGGCGAGAATTCCAATTGTCAGCACTTAGCACTTTCCTATTCACTCATCTCAGGAAAGTGTGTCCCAAGAAACAAATGCATCATTGTTGAAATGTAAGGCGCCCATCTGCAAAAACAATCTTCATTATATCAGTGTTTCATTCTACTATATTAACTTGAAGAAAATTAATTTGATTACGTATATTGGAAACATACTTCTTCTGGAAGTTACCTAGGGGGCCACCAAATGGCTATTTTCAAATATTCCTGCACAAAATACTTATCATACCATGCACAAGCCAATCTGTCAAACATGGATGTGACATTGTAATGTACATTGCAAATTACATCACCAGATGTTCTTGTTAAAAGTTTTGGTCCCTTTAACTGATTATATAGTTATTGCAACCTTTTGAGTCCTGGTGCTGACAGTCAAATTGCTGGCTCACTGATTTAACAACACTTTTTTTAAAAAACAACAACAACAGCGTGAAGAGATTTAAGAGGTTGACAGAAAGGTATCAAGAGAAGTTAAGGGAGTCATTTCGAAAGTCATTTTAAATTAACAGCCAATGGCTACTTTTCTTTGAGTGTGAGTGTGTGTGTGTGGTGTGTGTGTGTTTTAGAAGGGTGCAGCTGGATGACAAAGAGACAATGACAAAGAGAATTTTTAGCAGTAATTTGTTGAAAATTAGATTATTGTTCAACTCCCAAGTAACATTTTCATTTTTTTTCTAATGCAGTCATTTTTCAGTTCATAAACAGATTATATTTTCTGCATACTTTGCCCTCAGTCACACAAGGGAAATTCATAACACTTGTTAATGTGACAATATGGCATAGTTAGAAATTTTACAACATGAATAATTCAGATAAAAGGTGTGTACCTCCTTATTGTTAACACGAGCAAGGATGTAAGAAATTTTTCAAAGTCATTTTGAAATTGCAAGTCATTTTATGTTGTGAACTGACCTGAGATCTACAGATATAGGTTGGTATACACATCATCATCATCATCATCATCATGGCCCTGGCCAGCAAAACATCAACAGTGTTCCAAAAACACATAAAAGGTCCCTGCTGTTTTTCATACGCAATGCTGGGTCAGCATATTTCAAAGAGAAGTGTTCCCTTTGAATTTTTCCTATTTAGGGAAGTTTTTAATGTTTTATTGTGTTTTTAATATTCTGTTGGGAGCCGCCCAGAGTGGCTGGGGCAACACAGTCAGATGGGTGGCTAATAAAATAATAATAATAATAATAATAATAATAATAATTATTATTATTATTATTATTATTATTATTATTACACCTGTCTTTCAAGGACCAGTAGTTGTGACGACTGTAAGAAACCTTCCAGTTCAGGAGCTTGAATGCCAGTTGCAGGAGAACAAAAACTAGAAAAGGCTGTTGCTGCATGCCCTCTTCATTGGCCTCCCATAGCTACCTAGTCTACCACTGTAGGAAACAGGACATTGAACTGCACAGGCCTTTGATCTCACCCAGGAGGGCTTCTCCCTCCCTCCCTCCCTCCCTCCCTCCCTCCCTCCCTTCCTTTCTTCTTCTTCTTCTTCTTCTTCTTCTTCTTCTTCTTCTTCTTCTTCTTCTTCTTCCATAACATTTATATAACACCGTTAAGTGTCCAAAGCATTTTACATACACCAATCAAATAATTATTACAGTATTAAGTTAGTAATGCCATTGGGCTGGAAGAAGTTGGGCGGGTCTAACAGAAATACTGGGTCGAATCCAACAGTTGCACAAGCAGAAGGCTGCTCATGCAGCCAAACTTCACGCTAAGCCTCTCAAAGGGTTTGGTCTCCCTCCTGACAGTGTGAGATGTGTTGTGTGTGTGAGATGTGTTGTGTGTGTGCAAAGGAAGTAGAGAATCACCCAGAACTGGGTGGTGGAAGAACTTTGCATGGGGCTGTACATTCAACATACTGGGAATCAGAAAAGAATTTTCTCCAGGCTAGGCTGACCAGCAACTTCGGAAGCGGAAGAGACACCTTGTGCAGCATGAGGACTGGCTCAATTCACTGAGTCACCTGAAACTATTTGCTTTGAGGACAACATACTGTGAATCTTCTCTCTGTCTGCGAAATCATGTTAGCTGCATCATTTGTGTTTCTTGGGGCAATGGAATGTGTTTGTGCCGTGGGCCTAGCCTGTGAGGGTTCTACTTAAGGGTCCTCTATTCAGTTATAGCTTGCTGGCTTAATAAAACAAGAAGCCTACATTAATGGACTTGGTCAGCGAATGGCTTCCTTTTTGATGGAAACCCTTTAACTATCATGTTGCTTCACCAAAAGAGCTGAGGTGCGGGGGAAGAGAGAATAAAATCCTGCCATTCTGTTTGAATTATACTTGAGGTTCTATTTGTATTTCTGTTTTTTTACCCCTCTCATCAGTTGTTTGTAACTAAGCTAGAAAGAATCTATCTTGGCTGGGACCCAGAAGCCTGGTGCTCAGCTTGAGAGGAACATTATTTTTTAAAAACTTTGAAAATATTTATTGAATCATGTTTTAATTAGCAGGAAAAAAACATTTTGTTTATTTTCAATGGGATTTTTTCCTCCACATTTAAAGGGTAAAATCTACCCGCTTTGTGTTCCACTTGCATAAAGGTGACATTTTCATGGATGGTTGCTTGGCACCAGGCAGAGCGACGTCCTTGATTTCCTGCCCTTACTTTTTGGAAGAGATAAAATTGGCAGCTCCCGCTATGCGTAGGGGGGTTCACTCTGCATTTTGCTATCCAGATGAAATGCAATCATATTTAACTATGTTCTTTTGATTTCTGTGCATAGAGTGATTTTTTGTTGCTGTTCTACAAGAAACCTCCTTGCAACTTCCAAATGATCCAACCCAGGTATAGCACTCAGATCCTTATCCGTCTGGATTCAGTAACTGTCTGGATGAGGATGACTGAATGAAGAACATAAGAGCCCTGCTGAATCAGACCAAAGGTCCATCCAGTCTGCCATTCTCTTTCTACAGTAGTCAACGAGAGGCCTATGGGAAGCCCAAAGCAGAACATGAATGCAATAGCTCTCTCACACACATGTACTTCAACTGGTATTCAAATGTATATTGCCTTTGGTCCTGCAAGTGTTATGAAGCCACCATAACTAGTATTTATCCTCCATGTATTTGCCTAATCCCCCTTTAAAGCCTCCAAGTTGATGGATACCACTACATCTTGTAGAAGTGAATACCAGTCTTACACAATGGAAAGCCAATCCAGGAAAGATAAAGAGTCTAGGTAAGATGGTTTATTTTGGTCAAGGACTAAGTAACCTAGCAAGTGATAGATGTACTTGTGAAATCTTGGAGTCACATTGCTCTGAATCACAAGGTTCACAACTTCAGGGGCCTCATGGATCCAACCCAGACAGAACCAGCAGCCAGGAATGTAACAGGCCCTCCAAGTGTCTCTATTTTCTAGGCACAGTCCTAGATTTACAGAAGTCATCCCAGTTTCTGATTTGATCATGGACGTCCCTATTTTCATTGGAGAAATGTTGGAGGTTATGATAGCTTTGGCTTGTGCATCATTTGTGATTCTTTTTGGGTAATTAGTTGCTGTATTGCATGTTTCAGTAATTGTCAAACTTGAGTGCACTGGAACAACATTCAAGGCTTCTATGAGTGACTTGAGAATCACCGCCATTGGGAGGTGCTTGGTATAGCACTCCTTCCTGTTCACTCCCCTCTCTGAAGAAGATGACCTTTTTGCAGAATATTCTTTCCCATTTTCTTGTTCTGGCCAAACACACACACACTCCAGAATTATGTTTGGTTGGCAGCATTGTGTGGGTGCAAAATAGGAGCCACGTTGCCAACACAGCAAGAAACATCTTAGAAAAGCAGAGGGAACCTGCGCTCCTAACCACTGATGATGTGCAGCCCTGTCCTCAAAAAATGTTTGGAGAATTTCTCCTTTCCTGCTTGAGAAGGTTTGGCAAAATAGCAACGTTCTTGGCCTGTAAATAGTTGGGAATATTTCAGAAGGCCATTTTCTCTCAGCTCTGATCTGAATCAATGAAGCGATGCTTGCCTTTTTATCCTTTTAGTTATGATTTTCCCCTGTAAAGACCATTGCTCATGCACAAATGGCAGAGGAAACATTTTCAATCTGCAAACATTACATCACAATTAAAATTAGGTGGGTTTTGATATTGCTATGTATGGTAACTAATGCCCAATATTCCATAAACATTTTTTTTTTAAAAGAACAACCATATGCAAGATTTAATATTGCAGTGGGAGACATCCAATGGTGTTTGCCGGCTTGCAAAGAGGGACTTCCTGCCCCACCCCCACGGTCCCCTGCACTACCACCTCATCTCACTCCAAAACACTGGGGGAACCTGCTAGAGCAGATCTGGGCTAGAAGACAGTGGAATGAAATAAAAGGGGGAATCCTGTTGCACAAGAAGACATGCATTCATGCAACACTGGATATCACCCAGGTTCAATGTAATCATGACTGAAAATGAAGGAATTTTACCATAAACGTGACATCAAAAATTTCATCAGGTCTACAATGAGAACAACATTATAGACACACGAGTAATTCTAACCTGACCATATTTTGATTAGATAGTCCTCTTCAATGGTTTTGTTTTACACAAATTTGGGGGGTTTCATAACTTTCAGACCCTTTGTGGAGTAAGGGCTCGTCCCCACTTCCGTTTGTCCCATGCTTAGAAAGCCCAAGCTGTTTACCACTTGTCCCATGCTTTCTAGGCATGGATCCAAACGGTTCTGCCATTGCCTGCCACTTTCTGCCTGACAACACGCTCTTTAGTGCTAAATAGGAACAAACAGCAATCTGCAGAAAAAAAACAGATCTCCATTTGTTCCAATTCAGCACTAAGCTGTGGGTTTTCCCAGGAGAAAGCGGCAGGGCAATTGGAAGTGTGAACGAGCCCTTAGAGTGTGGTGCCAGGGTCAGACTTGAACCAGGAGGATTACCTGCCATGGACCTCATTGGGTGACTTCTCAGCCTAATTTACTTTACAGGGTTGTTGTGAGGATAGAATATTGGGATGGGTGAAATCAGGTTCCTTGAAGGTTGCTATAGCAGTGTTTTGGTTTTTTTAACACCACAAATAAAGCATCTCAACCTATTTAAAATGTGCCTTAATCCAAAATTTCTGCAAATCTAGCAAACTATGTGAGCTATGAGACCAATAGAAATTTAAACTTTTAGGATTATTCACATTTGTATAGTGTTAATCTTGCTACAGGCATAATTAAATTCTAGAACTAATGTTTATGACAATGTCTTTATATTGACTTCATTGATATTATAATAATAAATGGTGCATATTAGTGCTCTGTAATATTTTTTTTTAATTGGACCCTAACTTCTATGCAAACATTTCAGCGTTTATTAGCTGGAGGTTAGCCTTCTGCTTTTTTTTTTTTTTTTTTTGCTTTTGCTGTCACATAAAATTATTCTTCTATTCTTTAAAATTAATTGGCTGCTCTCCTTGACTAGCCTTTGAAAGTGGTGATATGGGTCATGGTGTCCAAAGAACAGATAAGAAAACACTTTGAATGCATATTAATAAATCTGAAACCATATGGTGCATTTTCACAGAAACATATTTGTGCTGTTAAAGAAATAGTTAAACAAAGCTGAGGGAATTATGGTTAGGACCTCAGTATAATTAATTCCCACACAAGTTTGCCTGTGGGCAAAATGAGTTTAAGGTCACCCTTGGAGGGCATCACAGGGATTTGTGTATTATGGACCGCCCTTTGCAATGCATAGAGGGGGATCCATGGGTGGAAGAGAAGCTCTGCCCACATTATGGCCACAGAAACCGCCATGGCCACCCTCCTTCCGCCATAGGCACTCCCAATGACACAAGGGTGTAATGAGCTCTAAGGCAAAGTGGCCTGAGTGAGGTGTTTGATCCAAAGGATTCAAGTCCCCTTCATTTTTTGTGACAAATAGAAGAAGAAGAGTTTGGATTTGATATCCCGCTTTATCACCACCCTAAGGAGTCTCAAAGCGGCTACCATTCTCCTTTCCCTTCCTCCCCCACAACAAACACTCTGTGAGGTGAGTGGGGCTGAGAGACTTCAAAGAAGTGTGACTAGCCCAAGGTCACTCAGCAGCTGCATGTGGAGGAGGGGAGACGTGAACCCAGTTCACCAGATTACGAGTCTACCACTGTAAACCACTACACCACACACATAACCCATATTGGAAGAAAACCATGCCAGTTCTGGAGCTTTGTGCCTTTGGCATGCATACTAAGAACATGGGGGAACCAGACACACAGATCCTCCTAAGGAGTAATGAAATGTGGTCCCAAGCAATTCTTATTTACATTTCATTTCATTAACTCAAATGTCATGTGCACTTTTTTGGGCCAAGTTACATCAGGAAAATTAAGGTTCGCATTATATTTGATGGCCCCAGCAAAGACTTTTTTGGTTTCAAGGTTTTGAAAATTGAGGTGTGCATTAGATCCGATGGCACATTAGATTCACTTAAACATGGTATTTTATTGAATTATATTTTATTTGTTGGCTCCCAACAAAATATTGGAAACACAATAAAAACACAAGCAGCTGCAGGAGGCAACAGTTTGCCCCCTTGCTCTCCATAAATTGTGCTTCTGCCCTCATGGGTAGATAAAAGTTCACTCGTCGTAATTCTTGACTGTGGCATAACCAGATTTGAAGCGTGAAATCTTTGAAATCCTGCAGTGCAGCATCTAGCCAAAAGCAGTCCTGAGGATTTTTCTCCTTATGTTTGTCATCAGGCATCTATAACAAGGAGTGCCTGTTCGGAATAAGTGTAGTTGTGTTTTCTGAATATACAGCCAACACAATCAGTAAAGCAATCAACATGGGGAGAAGTTTACTGTATGTTCCAAATCTGTTATTTATCCATAAGAGTAGCACATCCCTAAATGGAAGGCATGCATATATATATATATATATATATATATATGAATGAATCTTGCGCAAAAGTAAAATAGGGAGCCAATGTATAATGTAAAATCCAACTGGAAGTGGAGAAAAATCTTTTTAGAAACAAAACAAAAGTAAACGAATGACTAGTGAAATCACAACAACAGAACCCATGCAATTCAGAAATGAAATGTTTCTTGCACAAGCATTATGCGTTCAGTTGTTCACTCCAACACTGCCACAAGGAACGCCCTCCCTTCAGATGTCAAGGAGATAAAGAATTACAGAACTTTTAGAAGACATCTGAAGGCAGTCCTGTATTCGGAGGTTTTAAACGTTTCATGTTTTTATTATGTTTTTCGATATGCTTGTAAGAGTGGCTGGGGAAACCCAGCCAGATGGGTGGAGTATAAATATAAATATTATTATTATTATTATTACTACTACTACTACTACTACTACTATTATTGGAAACTTTTGCTTTCATTTTCAATTAATTGTGGTTTATTGTTATGCATAAACGTGGAAATGTTTCTTAATTAGGGTTTAGGAAAACAAGCTTGGATTGGAAACCATGGTTTGAACTTGGGTTGTTTGCCTAAACCATAGTTTAAAGACTAAGCAACCATTTCTCAAGATCCATACACTAGTAGTAGCAGTGTTTATTAATAACCCTTCTGCCCCCAAGTGATATGCAGTATTAAAAAAAACAATATAAATACAACAATGCACACAAAAAAATGCCAAATAAAACAGATCAAAGACATTATAACAAAACCAGAGGGTGGAATTAAAAAGCTATCAAAAATCAGGCAACAAAGATTATTTTTTACAGACTGGACTAAAACTAGGCCTTTGATGGACCTTGGGGTTTAAAATTTCAGCGGCCCTGTGCAACACCAAAATTCAGCGCCCCCCCCCCACATCTCACCTACCATTCTACAGCACAGCTGTGGTGTTCCCAAGGCTCCACACCCAGTGCAACCAAACCAGTTGCGCTCTCCTAAATCCACTTTGGCTAGGCTAACCTGACCTAACTAGGAAGGGAATTGCACAACTGGGGTGCTGCTACAGAAATGCCCCTGTCTTGAGTATTCATGAACCAAGCCTCTTGGTAGTGGGATATACAATAGGACCTCTGATAAAGATTACACCTTATGGGCAGGTTCCTAAGGAAGCAGATAGTCTTTCAGATTACCTGATCCCAAACCACAATTAGGGTAAAATCTTGGGTTGGGGCATTGTTTGGGGGGTTTTGTTGAGGGGGTTGTTGCTGTTAATTTTTTGTACCTTTATTTTGGATCTTATGATTGTGTAATTTTTGATGTTTTATTTATTGCTTATGACTACTTTTGTTATGTTTGTAGTTATGTAAATTTTGATATGTTGTAAGCCGCCTTGAGCATGGTTTTAACTGCAGAAAGGCAGCATCCAAATAAAATGACTGATTGATTAAAAATTAGAGTGAAAACTTCAGATTTCTTCCTCGTGATTGCACCAGATGAGGAGGGGAGAACTCACAAGCATGAGACTCTTTTACAGAATGCTATACCACACTTTCCATGATCACTGCAGATGGTGACAGCAGTCTTCTTGGGAGAAAAGCAATGACAAACCTAGACAGCATCTTAAAAAGCAGAGACATCACATTGCCGACAAAGGTCCATATAGTTAAAGCTATGGTTTTCCCAGTAGTAATGTACGGAAGTGAGAGCTGGACCATAAAGATGGCTGATCGCCGAAGAATTGATGCTTTTGAATTATGATGCTGGAGGAGACTCTTGAGAGTCCCATGGACTGCAAGAAGATCAAACCTATCCATTCTGAAGGAAATCAGCCCTGAGTGCTCACTGGAAGGACAGATCCTGAAGCTGAGGCTCCAATACTTTGGCCACCTCATGAGAAGAGAAGACTCCCTGGAAATGACCCTGTTGTTGAGAAAGATTGAGGGCACAAGGAGAAGGGGATGACAGAGGACGAGATGGTTGGACAGTGTTCTCGAAGCTACCAACATGAGTCTGAACAAACTGTGGGAGGCAGTGGAAGACAGGAGTGCCTGGCATGCTCTGGTCCATGGGGTCACAAAGAGTCAGACACGACTAAACAACTAAACAACAACAATACCACACTTTAGCCTTATGTGTCCAAATTAGGGCAGAGTCCATCACTTTCTTATCTGTAGCTGTAATTATCTTTAATACACATCCAGTTTCTTTGTCATGTTCAGTGCTGATAATAAAAATGGCTGTGCAAAGGTGACGGAGTATTGGAGTGTACATTTTCTGGAGTATACATCCTATTGGAACACATGAATATACATTTAATTGCAGAGGATGTGAAGTTTTGCATTTGTCCCATTAAATTTTAGTTGTGGAATGTTCATGCTCAGGTGATGCCCATAGTCACAACCAGCCCAGGTAAGTATAATGCTTACACTAAGATGCTTGAGGAGGATTGGGGAGACCATGGGTAAAATCCTCAGACAGTCATCGTTAGAATGTGGTATCTTGCCCAGGCAAATAAAGAGGAGACGTCTGCTTGTGCATCCAGTTGTGGGGAAACATGGCTCATTAGATCCTTCCAGCTCTCAAACCCTCTGTTGTCTGCAGGATCTCCTGCTTTTTTCTCTGTTATTCTTCCCAGTCTTGACTGATCCCTATGCCTGGAAGTCCTTCACGGAGCATCCTATACAGTAGCACCTCTCTCTTTTAATCCTTTCTGAAACATCGCCATTTCCACAAACACTAAGTTTGCCTCCATTACTCCTCACCCCTGATACAAAGGCCTCATATCCCACTCACCATGTTACATGAGAGCGGTGATGTTCAGGATCCTGAGCTCTTCTGAATGTGTGTCAGCTAGAAGGGGGGCCGTAAGACATGATCCAGATTTCCCCATCTCTCCCTGTGCATACTATCTTATACAGGTAACTGCAGTTGGGGATTTGAACCCCGTGCCTAGTCCAACCCTCTAACCACGACACCACACTGGAGCTAATATAGTGGAATCTCAGTTTTTGAATGTAATCCCTTCTGGAAGACTGTTTGACTTCCGAAATGTTCAAAAACCAAGGATCAATGGTCGGTCAGCAAAATCCATTGAAAAAATGGAGAAACGCGCCTCAGCAGCTGTTCGACTTCTGAGGCACGTTCAAAAACGGAAGCAATTAATTCTGGGTTTTTGGCGTTCAGGTTCCGAATTGTTCGGCTTCCGGGACGCTCGAAAACCGGGGTTCCACTGTACATGAATTTATCACACATGAAGTTCTGATGAATTCTCCAAAGTCCCCCTAACATTTTTACAGTTTCCCTGATTATTTGCTTCTCTCTCTTTCAAGGGCAGGTAATGAAAAAAAAACCATGTATATCACTTTGGAATTACATTACCATTCTGAACAAACTGTGCGTGTGCCGTGCAAATATTTGTTTTACCCTCTGGGCTCTTATTTTCAGAACACTAGTGATTGTTTCAGTCAAGAAAGCTATGAATCAGCTTGTCTTTTGTGAGCCATTACTTCTAAATATACTTGCCTCTCTGATATCTCCTACTTCTTAATTGATTTTTTTTTAACTGCCATGGGTTTTAAATATCTATACATGATAGCTAAACATGTTTCCTAATGTTTCAGTAGTAGCTGTCAAAAAAAAAAAGAGAGAGAGAGATGCCTTCAGTTGGTGCATAAATGCCCTCTGGTGACGGTCCCCAAAAATGCAACAGATTTTCCTCTTGATTAACCATGACAGCAATTCAACCGGAGGGTGCTTAAATCCTGGAGGAAAATAAACGTCTTGTAACTAAACAGTCTGGTCCGTACACCCATTAACCCAGAAGACTGATTAGAACTGTTTTATCCCATCACCGTAAACATGCTTAGATGGGAAAATGGTCCATTAAAACGATTTGACTTCCTTCCACATCAGGGGTTTCTGGAACCTGCCTAGGTGGGGAGAATCCACTTTTTATTCTTCTATAAAAGAAAGCTACACAGCACATACAATGATGTTTCCCCTTGTGCATGCTGAGCAATCACAGGCACATTTGATTGCTTGTGGATAGTGGAAACCAATATTTGATTTGGTTGGGGGATGGTTTAACACACCATCCCTCATGCAATGTATTTCTGTATTTAGGGTTTAATTATTCTACTTCGTAAAAGGTTATGAATGACTATCACATTGCAGCAGAAGTGTTAATACCATATCCACCTGTAGACACGTTCCTTTCATTTCAAAGTGATGGATAATAAATTGGTTTCTCTTTTCTTTGATAACAAGATGTACTGGGAAAATTCCCCATTTCTTTTCTCTATTAAGTACTCTGTTACATTTTCTTAGCTTGCTCATTTTTAATTATTTTTATTTTTACAGTAGATCATTTGTAATATCCATCATGGTCTTGAAACTGCAGAAAGGTAACACAATGCAAATGGAGGGGGGAATGTCATAAATTGTGTATCATTTGCTGACTGGAAAAACATCAACAGTGAATACTGATCGTTGTCGCTGGATTGATTTCCATTCTGGACATAGGGTGAATCAGCAAACATCCATTCCTATTTCAGTTTCCATCTGAATTCTCCAGCATATCTTGCCAAGCTCAGAGCACCTGTTTGGCATGCCCAATGTGTCTGGTTCAATCCCTGATGTCTCCAGACAGGGCTGTGGGAAAACTCATGCCTGAAATCCTGGACAGCTGCTGTTGGCCAGTGTCAACAATATTCAGCTAGATAGACCAATGGTCTATCTTGTTATAAGCCAGTTTCCTATGTTCCTAACATTATTCCAGGCTAGTTGCTTTAATTTTTCAAGGTCAGTTGCTTTACAAATAGAAGAAGCAAATGTGCAGTAATGGTCCGAATGTGCCACCTGAAAAATTACTTTAAGCAAGAAGTAGGTTTTTCTATACCATAATCGTGATGAACGCTAACCCTCACCATAACAAAGCAAGTGACTTCATCCCTATTTCGACACTGTAAACAAAGATCGAGCAGGCTAGTGGAAACAGTGGGGGGCCATTATCACGGTCAGAAGAAATAACTTTTTGTGCCTGTACCATACAATTGATCACACGTACAGTTTGATTTCTTTCTCACCAGTTTAGAGTGCAGTAGAATTACCCAGAAAGACTCAATCTTCCTTTATATTGATTGGGGGAAAGGGGAGTATAATTTTACTGTTATGAGTACATTCTATTTCCTGTACAAAAAAGTACAAAGCAAAAGCTGTGTGCTCAGCTCTTTTTTTAAAAAAAAACTTTACGTATTAAAAGTTAAGTGTTGGAAGTTTCTACATCTGTGGAACATTTTGGGGCTGGATTTAGTTTTTCCTGACAGCATCAAATCCCCCTTCAAGTCTTCCTTGCAGACTTTTCATAGGTGTCTGGCTGGCCACTGTGAAAACAAGTTTTGGCCTTATGTAGCAGGGCTTTTTTTATGTTCTTACTATTTCATGAGCAGGAGAAGCATGTGCACACCTACCATTTATTTATTAGACTTGCTATTTGCTCGTTGGGACGCGGGTGGCGCTGTGGTCTAAACCACAGAGCCTAGGGCTTGCCAATCAGAAGGTCGGCGGTTCGAATCCCCACGACAGGGTGAGCTCCCGTTGCTCGGTCCCAGCTCCTGCCCACCTAGCAGTTCGAAAGCACGTCAAAGTGCAAGTAGATAAATGGGTACCGCTCCGGCAGGAAGGTAAACAGTGTTTCCGTGCGCTGCTGTGGTTCGCCAGAAGTGGCTTAGTCATGCTGGCCACATGACCCGGAAGCTGTCTGCAGACAAACGCCGGCTCCCTCGGCCTATAGAGTGAGTTGAGCACGCAACCCCAGAGTCGTCCACGACTGGACCTAATAGTCAGGGGTACCTTTACCTTTATTTGCTCGTTACCCAAAGGTATCCAAGTATTAAAATCATAAATACACTATACCATGAAACAGAACAAAACAGACCCCTAAACTTGATGGGTACAAAAGTGCTTCCCTTTAAAAGTGCTTTTAGGTGACCCCCTATGCTTCCAAAACTTTCCATGGATTTTGGAGTTCTGAATTATGTGTCACTGTTTCTGGAGTGAAACTGATGCATTAGAAATTCTCCATTGTGCTGTTCCCTTCTATATACGTTCAAATTATAGTACAAAAATAGATAACAATGCATACAATGACTCCTATTATTTCTGTTTTTTACTTACGTCAAACAACTATTCTTACAAAACAAAAATTAAGCTAACAAAACTCAAACCCAGAAAGTATTTTACAGTGATGAAAAATGAGACTAAGGATCATTTAACCTTAGCAAAGCAAATCACAACAAGAAATTCAACACAAGAACACAAAAACCGAAGTAGCTTAAATCTGAGTATGACTAACATCAGATATCATTCTGTAACTACTAAATTAACAATGACAGGTTACATCTGCCTAAATCATACAAACCATTTAAACCTACTCAGTGGGTCTCCTCTGAGTATGACTGAAACAGCAACATAATAATTCCAGTGTGCAATAAAGGGGTTGATATTTTTTAAACAACAATAACAACAACAATTATTTAATGCATTTATTTAGAAAGCTTATATCCTGCTTTATAACTCCAAGAAGCTTTCTAAACAGCTTAGAAAATAAATAATATATAAGTCTATTATCTGGAACAGAAATAACAGTACAAGTGCCCTAATGCTGCTGGAATTATTAGTTTCCTGTTCTCATCCTTGACTTCTTCCATGTTGCCCTTCAGCCTCTACCAGCCAGGCAGCAGAGTTCACTGAGGACCTTCCAAGAGAAAGGAGCAGTGATGAGCAGGTAGAACTGGCCCCTCCCAAGAGGTGTCTGGTGCAGCGTCCCCTCTCCTTGGGTTTTCGTAATGGGCCATCACTTCTTTTTGATCTCCTTAAATGACCGATCTCTCAGGCAATCTCCTGAACACAGAATCATAGAATCATAGAGTTGGAAGAGACCACAAGGGCCATCCAGTCCAACCCCCTGCCAAGCAGGACAGGAAGCTGAGTCCTGCTATTAAGAGTGACTTCCAGTTTAGCTCTCCAAGCATTGATTAAAGCCTAACACCTACTAAATCCAGGAATTATGGGTGTCTGCCACCACAAACTCACAACATTACATACAATTCAGGAGGGATGGAACATAGGACTGAGGAAATCCATGCCACCACAAAGAACAAAGGAAATCTCCTCAGCTCTTGGGCATAGAGAAGTAAAGGTGACCCTCTTGTCTTAGTAAAGAGAAAATTAACGTGTATCTCAAAAGTACCCAGGTACATACTTGAGTCCATATTCCTAGGGCTGAGCCAGGATCAAAGAGCTGCTTTGACTCCATCTGTGCTATACTGTCTATCTAAATCAGCATCATATCACTTTAAACAGTCATGGCTTCCACCAAAGAATCCTGGCAACTGTAGTTAGTATGGAAGCAGCTCTGTAATGGATAAAAAAGCTTTACAGAGAATAATTAAAATTGCCCAGAATGTTATTGGGCTCCAACTACCAACCCTGGATGAGATCTTCATGTCTCGCTGCTTGAAGAAGACACACAATATCCTGAGAGATCCCACCCACCCTGCTCACAACCTCTTTGCACTGTTGCCTTCTGGCAGAAGATACAGGACGATGAAAACTCGAACCACACGTCTTCTGAATAGTTTCTATCCAAGAGCTTTGATTGCACTAAATAATGACCTCAGGGCCAGTAGTAAGAAATAGCAAGCAGTGAATAGTAAGAAAGGAGATAGGTTTTAGGTTATGTTATGCTTTTAATAGGTTATGTTACATTCTGGATTATGGTATGTTTTAATAGATTATGTCTTAATAGGATGAGAGTGTTGGAGATATGTGTAAATGTGTAAGGCAAATCCGGTCTTTGGGTGTTTGATTTTCGTTGTTGTGTGTACTGTGTATATACGGACAATGACAATAAATTTATCTAATCTAATCTAATCTAATCTAATCTAGTCAAGGGTGCTGAGAGTTGTTATGAGACTCCTATTCCCCTCACAGACCAACAATTTCCAATGTTCCCTTTGAAGTCATGACTGTTTAAAGTAGCACAATACTGCTTTAAATGTGTAGTGCTGATGGATCCTTAGTCACATACAGGGGGCGATAGCCATTCTTAGTCATACTTAGACTATGCCCAATGGACACAACTGAGTTCAGTTATTTCATTGATTTTAATAGGTCTACTCTGGGTATCATAAGAGGGGCTGAGGTCCCTTTGCCCCCCCATGAAATAGTTGAGAGGGCCACCCCCCCCCCGTTAATGGGCATTGCCATTCAAATGGTGTGTGTGCACTGTGTCATGTGATTGATTATGTGGGGCAGGGCTTATCTAGGGCCCCCCAATCCTCTATTCAAGTTGGCACCCCTGCTGAGTAGTACAGTTCAGGTCGATACAGCTCAGGCATTGTACTAGTCCAATCATTTTTTGGTGGTTTTCACACACATGCTTCAAAAATTGTTTTAGAAAACATGCACAGAATGAAAAGTAGCTTGTTTTGTAGCATTCTGTACATGTAGCAGAGGGAGAACTGCTGGGGGAGAAAAAGTTGACCATTTTCTTAGGCTCTCTGAACTAATTTCATGGTTTTGTGGATTGTGGCGATGGACAGTTATGGAAAGTAAGATTTTCAGCTGCCCTCATTGTTCACCTTTATTACAGGCCCTGAATATCATTGGCCCATCTATGCTTGGAATACAGCCACACAGTCCTATTGGCTTTCTAATCTAAGTGTAAATAGCTAGACATCCCTGTCTTTGTGTATTTTACCCCTAGTCAAGCTGCATCATGGGCTTGGTACTCTAGAAGCTATATTTATACTAGTACGCTGTGGGTATGCACACTTAGTGCACTTCAGTGTACCTACCAGAAGAATCATGTGCAGAGGAGGGATTTAAACCACATCACCATTGTGGAGTACCAATGAATAACAATTTGCATATTGTCAAAGCAAAATAGTCTTTTATTCAGAGCTTGCAAACATTACACAGATAGATACAAGCTACAAAGCTTAACACAGCAATCTAGCAGTTTTCAATAATATCCTAATGGTTTATTGAATGTGAAGCAAATGGTGCATCAATATCAGACAGTTGTTTTCCTAAGCTCAGGTGGAATCTTCAAAGGCAGACACAAAATTTCTTCCCCAAACATGCTTTTGTTTCTTGATGCAGTCAAGTCTCTCCCTTGCCTGGTTTATATCTAAAACAACATAGGCTACTTCTGTTTCAGTGTATCTGAAGAAGTGTGCATGCACACAAAAGCTCATACTAATAACAAACTTAGTTGGTCTCTAAGGTGCTACTGGAAGGAATTTTTTAATATTATTATTTTGTTTCAACATAGGCTACATTGGTTCTCCTGTCCCGCCTCCGCCCCCAACCATTCGTAGTTTGTTGACATGTAATGGTCTGATCCAGAGCTGCCAAGATATAGGTAGGAATGGCACAGGTTTATGGGGCCCAAAGCCACCAAATTGCCCAGATGCTTAGCTTTCATTTAAAAGAAAGTTAAGCTCCTTTGTGCTCTAGAAGAAGAAAAAGTTATAAACCAAAATGTGGCAGCAACAGAACACCCAACACTTTCTGCGAAATAAGCTAGTCCTTGCCTTTTGGTGTTTTCTTTCTTTCTTTCTTTTATGTGCAGACAAACAAACATAACACACAGACATACATTATATAACAAATAAAAATGAAAAAAGAAATAGAAAGAAACAGAAATAACAATATTAACAAAAAGAAGCATAACAAAAATAAAAGCGTACTTAAAAAATACTCTAATGGACACTATATTTAAACCAAATTTCAGGTCCATTTTCTTTTATGACTTCCTTCATCCTCTACGTGAGTCTGTTATCAGTGTTTTCAGCCAATGAGTGAAGTCAGAGCTGTGACTGATGAGTGAGCACCAGGAATCCCTAAAGTCCTAAAGATCTGCTGTTTTTCTTCTTGCTTCTACGTTTCTTTCTGGCTAGTAATTTCTGTCTCCTTGCACTCTGTGTTTGAGAAATGGCCACATGACCCAGAAGCGTATGCCAGCTCCCTCGGCCAGTAAAGCGAGATGAGCGCCACAACCCCAGAGTTGTCTGTGACTGGGGTCCCTTTACCTTTACCCCCTAGAAGTTATTTCCTGCAGACACTACTCAGTAAATAGGATAGGGATAGGAATAGGAATAGGAATAATTTATTGGCCAAGTACATTTTCCAACATACTTGGAATTTTGCTTCGGCTACATTGCAATGTAAACATACCTTATAGGTGTTCAAATGCCAGCCAAACATTTTGCAAAGAGACTTGGGGACCTAAAGCCCAGGCACTTGTTAAGAACTGATGTATAATTAAATAACAATACAGTGGTATAAAGGTCTTTCTACTCAGAAGTCAGCCTTTTTGTGTTTAATGGGGCTTAATTCCAGGTAAACAGGTACAGGATTGCAGCCTAGATTTTTTTGAGAGGAAGGGGCAGAGGAGAGTTCTTCATGAGAGGGCACCTTGTGCGCACCAACCTGTGAGTAAGCTTGTTTGAATACAATTGAGACTTGCACATCAAAACGCACAATAGTCATGCCAGATGTAAGCTGGTCTGTGACCGTAAGAATAAATTCATTCATTCATGCCAGATGGGCTGAAGCCTGAAAGTATACTAATTTGGGTGGGTGGGGTGTGGAGAACAAAACATGTCCCTTCATGAAGATGCACTAATGTTGCAATGTGCCATGATGCAATGTATGGCAACCACCACGAGGGGGTATCTGCAATTGTTAGCCCTAGTTTGTCTCTGTGGGGATTCTGTAGAGGCTTGCTATCTGAGTCAGAGAGATCCACAAGAAGCCTCCATCTGGAATTCAATCATAAGGACTGTTCCTTTTAACAACTGCCTGAATCCTGTGTTTCCACAATATGGCAATCACATAGGCCTATCATACAAGCACTAAATTCCCTAATGCAGCCATTTTATACCCTCCTACTGTATCTCATGATTGACTGTGAACTGATGACTGGTCCAAAGCAGGAAATGAGCAAAACAACGATGCTTTAAGTGACTTTAAAATGTCAAACAGTGGATACTCAGATATATATATATAATTTTGATAATAAACCTGATTTGCAATAGGGATTGAATAATTTTGATTGCAACTGTATATCAAGGCCATACCCTCCAGCATTCCTAAGATGGAAATAGGGACATTTCTCACTGCCCCCCCCAACTGACCCTCCTCGACCCTGCATTTTTTGTCACCCCCACCCCCCGGGCCGCACATTTCCTTTCAGACGAAGGGCGAGTGCCAGCACAACTACACCGACGGGAAACAGCACACAAGCACCCCACCGTCCTGAGAAAACCGCTTAATCCTGGTTTTATATTATATATTTACAAAACGAAAAGCATAAGCCAATAAATAAATTTTAGAAAAGAGCAAGATTAGACACAGGCAAACAAAGCATTAAAAAAAAATCAAGACTCCTTGTGCTCCACTCCACTCCCCCTTTCTTTCCTCTCAGGGCAGCCCTGCCCTCTGCCTGCCTCTCAGAGCTGGCGCATCATGCGGGCCTCGGCCTTGGTGGCAGCAGCCTCTCCTCCTCACATGCTCTCCAGCAGCTGCTACAAGCTGTTTCCTCAGCAGCCTTCCTCACCTCTGTCTCCTGGAGCCCCTCCTCTCCTGCCTCTGATTCTGGACTGCTCTCTGCCATAGTCTCTTCCTGCTCACTAAACCCTGTTGCCTCTTCAGTTTCCAACACATCCTTCTCCCAGTCTTCTCCTTCTGACTACTCATCGTCATCCCACACCCAATTCCCTTCTTCTCCTAGGGGTTACTTTGGGGCTTCCCCAACTGATGCTCCCCCACTCCTCTGCATCTAGCCAGTCCATGACAGAACAACATGTACAGTACTTTGGGCTCCATGATATAAGAAAGGCAGGGTATAAAATTGAAGGCAAAAAGCATATTTTCTCCCAAAATATATATTTCCATTTGTATTTTGGTAGGCTTAAAATGGTCAAGAAGTTCAGTTTCCAGCTTCTGTATCAGAGCTGGGAAAGGCTCATCTCTGAAACTGTGAAGAGCCCCTTTCAGTCACTATATAGACAATACTGAACTTTATAACATCTTGGTATAAAGCAACTTCTTATGTTCCTAGTACAGAATGCCCCTGGAATGACATTATTGTCACATCCGCACCATATGTATAAAACACAACTCTCCCCCACAAGTATCCCGGGAACTGTAGTTTACTTCTCACACAGCTACAATTCCCAGAACCCTTAATAAATGACAGTCCCCAGCATTCTTTTGGGGAAGCCATGTGGCAAGAGCAGTCAGCTGTTGCTTGAACCGGCACCAAGGATTTTTCCTTTTTTTTTTTTGGCAAGCTTGTTAAATAAGAAGGGGGAAACCACTCAGCCACCTCAAATTTAAAAGTGAGCCTCTCTGAAAATTATAGCAATTTTCCTGCTGCCAAAAATTAATACAAACTTTGGGGGCATTTTTACTCTACCCAAACCTCCCAAAATTTGGCTGCGGAGATACATGGAGAATGCGAAAGAGAGAGAACAACCCTAAGTTATCCTGTGTCACAACAGCTTGTTGAAGATTGAGAATTACTACAGAGGAAAGAGCACAAATTCCCATTTGTCATCTGGTATCTGACAATTCTATTCAGCCAGGCAAGTTGCCCACATAATGAATAAAAAAATAAATCTATATTTTCCTCAGAATACATTCTCTGTAGTTGCTGGCTGTGTTTCTCTAGACATAGTAGCACTAGGCTCTTGAGAGCCATATTTTCATAAAGATGAAACTGGAATGTTTCCTAGGTTATACATCTGCACGCTCCATCTAATTTGCATATTAGAACATAAGGCTGACCAGCGGACAGGCAGAATAATTATATACAATCCAAGTGGTTTGGCTGAGCTTTCTGCTACTTTTGAAGATTCATCTCCACACCTCCTAAAATTAAGTAGGCTTCTGGCGATCTGGCTGTCAAATTCCATCCAAGGTACCCGTGTGATATCACTGGCATAACTGCAGGACTTGTCAGAAACCAGGTGTTACATTCTACAAAGGCCACCAATAGCTATCTATTAAAGTGTCTGCACCACATTTATCAAAACCATTTCTCTTTTGTTCTATATTTTTTCCACACAGTCATTTCACAATACTTACAAGCTGATGGCTGCGTAAAGCATTAGTTGATACTCAAGTTTATCTCCAGGAAAACAGAATCAGAGTCATACTCCTTCTTTGTCATGGATCTAACAGCCACTTCACACATTATGGTTTCTGCGATGTACACTGAAGATGATTGAAGTTTGCATCTCAAAATGAGGATGACCAAACACATGTCTCACAGAAGTCCACTTGTAAGGGAGCTCCACTTGGCAGCAGCTCCCTGTTGAGTTTTCCTGGGTTTTCTGCCATGTAATGGATGACGCAGCCCTACAGTGATAATACCTGCTTGTGATACTGTTTGTTGGGCCTAACATGAAGCAAGGAGTTGTAGCATCTTTCTTCTGTTATAGATCTAATCTGTTTTAGAAAGTATACAGGTACTCTGTCATTCCCAGGAGGGTTCGCATCAAGAATGGATTATTGCAGTAGGGTCTACCTGAGCTGCTTTTGATGAGCTTCCAGAAACCATATGCAATAGCTGAAGGTTTGATTGGATCCAGTTTGGGGGAGCATGTGACTCCCCTTTTTGCAACTTCACTGGTTATTTCAGACCCAGCCCAAAATTCTGGTTGTAACTCTTGAACTCCTAAAAGGCTTAGGATCAGCATATCTAAAGATCTGTCCCCTCTTAAATGAGCCTACCTGCTCATTCAGATTACCTGGGAAGAACCTCTAGCATCTCTCACATCTAACATGGCTGGGATAAGTGAGAGGCCCTTTCCTGGCTTTTTTCCAGCTGGAACTCACTGGAACTCAGTTCAAGCAATTCTCAGGTGAGCGCCATTGCCATTCTAGGAGAACGAGGGAGGTTTTCCTGGTGAGTTCTGGCACCTCTTTTCTGGAAAAATAGCATGGCCTGTGGCCATCCCAAGACTCTAGAACCCCCTGCGTCTTTGATGGCTTATCGCCATCTCACAAAGACTATTTTCGCCCAGCAGCATATGGCCTGTCAAGCGGATGCTATTAAGCTAGGTTTTGTGGAGTGGAGCTTTTCTTATCTGTTGTCTCATACATTTTTTCAAATTGTCTGCTTTCTTGTTGATATGGTTTTAAAATTTTGTCACCTGAATGACTTTTTAATTAGAAAAAAATGATATAAGATTTTTGTGTTTTATCTATTATTATTTCCAGAATTTAACAATCAGTCTCTCTTCCTAAGGTGCTCTGAGAATTGTAGCTCTGTGAGTGGAATAGGATTCTTCTAACAACTCTTAACACCTGCAACAAACTACAGTTCCCAGGATTCTTTGTGTGAAGTCATGAATGTTAAAAGTGGTGTAATGATGCTTTAAAGGCATAGTGTGGATCACTGAGGCAGCTTGCTAGAACTGTTGCTACAGTTGAGGGAGAGGAGACCAAATGCATCAGGGCTCTCCTTATGTTCTCAGCTTTAGGAGGGATGGCATTGGCCAGCAAATAGTCCCAGGCAGGTATGTGGCCAGGAAGAAGCAGACAGAGGGTTCTATCTAGCTCAAATTTCCATTTTCATGTAGAATCGAGTCAGGCTTTTAGAAGACAAGGGCACTTGTAAAAGCTCACCTCAAGTGAGAGGTGAGCTTTTAAGAAACCCAATCTCTTCAGCTGAGGTGGAAGGACATCTTTCTGAATCTTAGATGTTTCCTGATTTGGGGAGGAAATATATTTCTTTCTTACTTTGAGGTGAGGAGCACTTCCCCATCTTTCTGGAAAGCCAAGGAGCAGGATATGACAGGAACAGCACATTCCCGTTATGTTCCTTGATATGCTTTTGCATATCGCAAGGTTCTATCACAATTAACAGCTGTTGATAGACTTATTCTCCAGGAATGTGTACTGTCTTTTTTCAAAATCATCTAAGCGGTTAGCCACTACCACCAATTTCTGGTTGTGATTTCCAACCATTAATTATGCATTTTTCTCCCATTTGACCTTGTGCCCAATAATCATGAATTAACCCTTTCTGTACCTATGAGTCACAGTCCCCATGTTATTCCAGCAAAAACAAAAACAAACATGCTCAGGCATAGTGCTTTAAAGTGTGGGCCTGTACCTAGAAAGTGTGGGGCAAGGACAGTGAAAATGATGGGTGGGAGATGAATATTCACATGAAGTGCTTGGGGAAAATATTTTACCCCCCTGGAACATCTATCATCTATCTGTCTATCTATCTATCTATCTATCTATCTATCTATCTATCTATCTATCATCTATCTATCTATCTATCATCTATCTATCTATCATCTATCTAATCTATCTATCTTTCTATCATCTATTTTGCATGTAAACAAAAACTAGAGTGAATCTAGCACTGATCCAACCTTTATATTTAATTGTGAGGACTTTACATTTTTTTTAGCTTTAAGCTGAAATACTGAGTAGGATCTTGCAATGTTTGGACTGGTACAAATGCTGTTAAGTTACGTGTCAGTCTCTAGTTTGGACTCAGTAAGCCTAAAACTGGAATTCCAGCAATGACCTTTAGCATCATTATTATTTTGAGATATTCATACTTCCTTGTTAAAGCTGGTTCATACTGAAAATAATTTCAAATAATCATGTATGCTTTTCCCCCGTTGTGACTTTGTGCTCTTAACTAATAGTACCTGATAACATTTAGAGATATATCTTCTCCCCTGGAAACCTAACAGCTGTCTTTTCTCCTTTGAAATATGTTTCCTGCTTCCTATTACTAAAAGGCAATTCCAGTCCTGTGTATGGTTTTCTTTCTTTCTTTTTCTCCCATACCTACCATTGCCCGAGCTATTACAGAACGAGAAACCAATTTGGTATTCTGTGAAATACATTGGGGGGCGGTGGTGGTGGTGGTGGTGGTTAACAAGCCTACAAAGTTGTGAGATTTTTCATGGAAAATTCTGTGTACAATATTCTCCCTCCCTTCCTCATACAACATGAGATGGTTAGTTCATGCATCCTGAATACCTACAGAGCAGCAGGTTGAACACACATCCCTGAGCAGAAGGGTCTTTTCTAACGAACTGGTGCTTGGCTATGTCAACTTTGACAATGCTTGTCATCTGCTGTGGAAAGGGGGTGGGCTGTTATCAAGACCTTGCTTCAGTCCCACAAACAGGTGATGACAGTACCATTTGTTTGGCGATGGTAGAAAACACAACTAACCCAGGATGCAAGACAAAAGGGTTTTCTTCCTGCACCACGCAGGAAGAATACTAGGCCTGCTTCTGAATGGGTTATCCAGGTGTGTTTATAGGTACAATTTATAAGGTTGGAGAGAACTAAATTTCTCCTGTCAATTTCTCCTGGTTCTTTAATAGCAACTTGCCCTTTCTGCCATCATCGTTTCTTTCTTTTATCATGCAGCTGGGTTACTTCATTTCATAACAACTGTCACTTGGGTATAAAACATATTAAGGTTTCATACTTATTCAGATACAAAGACAAATAATTATTAAATTACTATGACAAAGAATATGCTCAATTTGAGGGCCTGGAATATTTCAATGTATAATATTTTCAGAACATTAGAATTCTTAGAAACATCTGGAAATAAAGAGAGATGAAGCAAGAAAACTGTTTAGTCGTGTTGTGAGTAACACAGTAGCATACGATTACGTTTATAGCGCTTGCAATTTAAGAAAACTGTTGCATGAAATATTTTGTTTAGTATTCATTAAAGGCTGCTAATGCACTTTTTATGGACTAAATTTTTAATGTGTGTTATTTGTATAATTTGGATATGTGCGGGGGGAAGCAAAGACTTTGGTGTTAAAATGTGATAGGGAATTTTACACCAATCTGAGTATTAATTTGTACAGGATTTTTTTAAAAAAACAAAAAACAAAAAAAACACCAGATCCCATCTTTTAATGATTGTTATCCCAACTCTATTTTTTAAGCTCATTTTGTCACTGTTTTGTAACAGAAACACTGTAAATATTATAGATGTGGTAAACTATTATACTTGTTTTCTTATAAATGAAATGATCTGTGCCAACACTGACAAAATGAATTAATGTGTTACTAAGGCAACAGTCACATTATATGCTTTCTCTTTCACAGTATGCAGTAGAGCATATGGTTTACTCTTAATGGAACACTAGCTTCTCATTAACATACCAGTAGCAATGTCAGAACTTACAAACCATCATAACAGGGAAATGGGGGGGGGCTTATAAATTAGACCCTTTCAGTGCTATTGAGAAGAAAATGACTAATCTTCTAAGGCACATTATTTAGCTAACACAGCCCCCTTTTTTCACTTTTCATCTCCCCCCACAAAAAAAACTTTTCTCTTGTTATAAACATAAATATAAACATAAATATTGAAGTGCAAGTCATTTATTACCCTACTTAAAATAATGAGTGACACCCATGTTTAAAAAGGATTCCTCGGCACCCTTAACCTCTCAGAAATGTTTCTCAACAGCTGTAATTTCCCCCCTTACCAATCAACATCTACAATATAAAGAAGCTAATCCAGGCAAATGCACCAAAGAAGAAAATCAACCCTTTAAAAAAGTATTAAAAAAAAGTATTTCACTGGCAAGGCATGAGGTTATAAATGAGGCAGAATGGAAGAAGCACTGGAGCTACGAACACTTTGAATGGTCTTTTAGGAAGTGATGCTGTTTATTTGAACCAGGATGCACACACACACACAGAGAGAGCTCGATATTGTGGTGTCCCCATTCATTTCAAATTAGGGAGCCAATGTGTACAGACTCAGGGTGTGTGGATGCAGTTTGGCTCTCTCCATTGAAATGAATGGGAAAAGTTACAGGTAGATAGCCGTGTTGGTCTGTCATAGTCAAAACAAAAACAAACAAACAAAAATTCCTTCCGGTAGCACCTTAGAGACCAACTAAGTTTGTTCTTGGTATGAGCTTTCGTGTGCATGCACACTTCTTCAGATCGTATCTGGACCACATAACACCGGTCCTGAGAGATCTACATTGGCTCCCAGTACGTTTCCGAGCACAATTCAAAGTGTTGGTGCTGACCTTTAAAGCCCTAAACGGCCTCGGTCCTGTATACCTGAAGGAGCGTCTCCACCCCCACCGTTCAGCCCGGACACTGAGGTCCAGCGCCGAGGGCCTTCTGGCGGTTCCCTCACTGCGAGAAGCAAAGCTACAGGGAACCAGGCAGAGGGCCTTCTTGGTAGTGGCGCCCGCCCTGTGGAACGCCCTCCCATCAGAGGTGAAAGGGATCAACAACTATATGACCTTTAGAAAATACATGAAGGCAGCCCTTTTTAGGGAAGCTTTTAATCTGTGATGTGTTGATGTATTTTAATGTTTACTGGAAGCCGCCCAGAGTGGCTGGGGAGACCCGGGCAGATGGGTGGGGTACAAATAAATTATTATTATTATTATTATTATTATTATTATTATTATTATTATTGGTCTCCAAGGTTGCTACTGGAAGGAATTTTTTTATTTATTTATTATTTTGTTTTGAATGGGAAAAGTTATTCATTGGGGAGCTTCATGCACACGTTGGGGCACCTGCAGACTGCAAAGGCAAGATACTAGCATGGAAGCAGGTAGTATTGATTTCAGTAAAGCTTACTTCCATATAATCAGAATGCTGAATCTGGAGCAATTGCACCAACATAGAAGCTGACCATATTGATTTCAATAAAGCTTATTTTCATATTACATGTCGAGGATCAAAATGCTTGAATGCTGTACTACCTGAACTCTAAATCATATTCGTAAAACAATCCAGTTTATTTCAGGGGAATCAGGGGAACAAAACTTCTGTAGACAACCTTGAGAGCTACATAGGTAAGTCTCAGCACCCTCCAAAAACAGAAATGCAGTTTATGGGATAGATACTTGGGGATAAGAGGAAAGGGTCGATTCAGTTTACATTGAAAGCAGAATTTATCAAATTGGCACTTTCCAAAATAAGATGAGAACTGAAACATAGCTGTCAACCAAAATTCACATTTACCCCAATTTTGTGATGCAGTTCTCCAACCAACCAATGTTTACAAAAATGCACATATTGGGTAAAAGTGCATGAAAATGAATATATTAGTGAAAATAGCATACAAAAATGCATTATGTTGATATATATAACTTGCAAAAATGTCAAAACAAAATAAAATAAAAAAATTCCTTCCAGTAGCACCTTAGAGACCAACTAAGTTTGTTCTTGGTATCAGCTTTCGTGTGCATGCACCTAGTAGGTGCTACTGGAAGGAATTTTTTTATTTTATTTTGTTTTGACTATGACAGACCAACACGGCTATCTACCTTTAATTGCAAAAATGTGTTAGTTAGCCAAAACTGCATGCATAAAAGTACTTTGGAATAAATTTGCAATAAAATGCTGAAGAATTTTCATGAGGATTTTTTAAAAGAAAATTTGCAGATGAATGCAGAAATGTGAGGAACCGAATTTAAGATTGGAAAAACAAGAAACAGAGAGAACTGAGTCTGACAGATCCTTCCATCCCAATTTGAGCCAAGTTTGCTGAATGTGAATTGTTTTGGCAGCCCCTACAATACTAGATAGGGACCCAGGTGGCGCTGTGGGTTAAACCACAAAGCCTAGGGCTTGCTGATCAGAAGTCAGCGGTTCGAATCCCTGCGACGGGGTGAGCTTCCGTTGCTCGGTCCCTGCTCCTGCCCACCTAGCAGTTCGAAAGCACATCAAAGTGCAAGTAGATAAATAGGAACGGCTCTGGCGGGAAGGTAAACGGTGTTTCCGTGCGCTGCTCTGGTTCGCCAGAAGCGGCTTTGTCATGCTGGCCACATGACCCGGAAGCTGTACGCCGGCTCTCGGCCAATAAAGCGAGATGAGCGCCGCAACCCCAGAGTCGGACACGACTGGACCTAATGGTCAGGGGTCCCTTTACCTTTACAATACTAGATAAATTTTGGACATACCACATATTTAAAGCCTAAGGTAGGACCTCTGTCTTCACCTTTCTAAAACATATGGCTAAAGTAGAAACTCTATAAAGAAATTGATAGCTATTTATAAACAATTTTCATGCCCTTTAGTTAGTAATCTGATGTTGCTTTCCTGCAAAGTATATTTATGCTCATTCTTGATTATTGAAATGTGACAGAATGTAAAATTTATCACAACTGTTTCCAGTGTGTCCCACCAAGCATAGGTGATCAAGTCACAATATAGTGCTGCAGGCAGGAAAGTGAGTTCTCAGAGAGAGCTCCCGTTGCGGTGGGGCAAAAAGCCACCTCCCTTTCTGGGGGTTTGGCTTGCTGGCCACAGCAGTATTGACCAGCCTGTTGCTGGACAAATTTACATGTTGCAATTGTGATGGACAGCCCAGCGTCCTTTAAATAGATCTGCACGTGGATCTATTTTGCCCTCTTTGCTGCGAGCTACGGATCTCCCGCCCCCCCTCCCTGGTATAGGCTTGTGCGTTGACCTTGCTGTGCCTGTCATGGGGTCGTCTCCGTTTAAGGTAGAGGCCTAGTAGGAATTTTTCCATTTGGCTGATTGGCTGTGCCACTTGGTTTTCGCCTACTACGTAGCAACTAGTCACAACTTGTAAGGTTGGTGGTTAGGCATTGGTTCTGTGGTATGGGAGGGCGGTGCCCTCCAAAAGTGATGATGGTGATGGGAATTCCGTTAAAGGAATCCAGGGGCTCAGCATGCTTGTCCGAACCCGGTGGGTTGCAGGGCCGCGCATGAGCCCCTGTGGACCCCCTAACCAGCCTCCGTTAACTCTCCCCAGCTAATGGTTTCCCTTCGCTGGCACGTGGTCAGCCTGTCCCGCTGGACAGCTAGTCTTCGCTGACTAGGAGTCAGCTCTGTCCCGTCGGACAGCGTGAACCAATGCCTAAGCAACCACTCACGTGATTTGTATTTCAATAAAGTTGTGGCCAAAAATATGCCAAAAACCCAAACAAAAATTTATGTCTCTTGTGTGAGTTATTGGTGGGAGTGGCTTGGTGACCTCCACACGCAACTCAGTTGAAGTCAGTTTTAGCTGAACTACAAGGAAGCAATTATCTTTGCACAAAACTACTTATATTTTGGCAATATAAGCACCACAGCATAAACAGACTCCCTTGGGATGGGGTGAACTCATCTTCATTAAAGGTTTTTTTAGCAGAGGTAATGGATGCTTTAGTTGAAATTCCTGCATTGTAGGGAGTTGGACTAGATAACCCTTGGGCTGTATGATTCTATGATCATTCTATGCTATTCTATGCTATTTTTCTCCAAAAGCATTTTTAGATGTTCTTCACAGTTATCTGTTTAGAATGTGTGTTTATAATCCTGGGGATAATCAGGAACATATTTGTTGTGTCTGTTTGTTGCCTCTGACTATTCACAAACTTACAAAAAGATAATAACTCTGCAGTGTACTTGCAAGTGTCTTGCCGTGGAAAGACATGTTGTGAAAAACATGCAATTTTTCAAGATCCATTTTTTGAACCATGAAGAAGCAGATTTCTCTGGAAAATCTGATCCATTGGCCAGTTTGAATTTTCTAGCTGTGTGTCTGTTCTACAAACTATTGCACTTATTCTGCCTCTAGGAGATGAGTTGAGATGCATTGAAGATAATTTGCACTTTTGTATCCCTGAACTTGGAAGATAGCAGGATATGCTCATGCTTTTGCATATCCGGACTTAATGTGTGAAATGGTAACACACATATCACACATGCAGATATCAGTCTGGTCCATGTACTTCATTTTAGTTCATTAAGCTTTCACATCTCATATTTTTATACTTTGCATTTGGAGGGTTGAAGACGTACAGGTAAATCCTGCTTTTTCAAAAGACAGAGAAATAAGAGTCTATGTTTGTGTGGCGCTGTTTTCCCATGGGATGCCAATAGGCAAACCACAGCAAACCTAAAATTGCAGATTTAAGTACTTCATCAGTAGAAAGCCACTCCCCTTCAGAACTATTTGCATGTTTGTAATGGATGCACAACTAACATAATATACAGAGCATGACTTTTACCTCAGACTGAAGGTTCTGCCCAAGGAATGGTGTGTAACACATTGAAAGGTTTCTAAATCTGCAGACTAGCTTCTATTTCCAGTAGAACTAATTCAAGACAAGATGGATTAATTTATTTAAAATGAATACACCACCCAATAGGCTCATCTTCCACTTATACTTCTTCCAGGTTAGATTACTGCAATGTGCCAAACTTGAGTCTCCCTTTGAATATAGTTCAGAAACCGCAGGTAGAAGAAGAAGAAGAGTTTGGATTTGATATCCCGCTTTATCACTACCCAAAGGAGTCTCAAAGCGGCTCACAACCTCATTACCCTTCCTCCCCACAACAATCACTCTGTGAGGTGAGTGAGGCTTCAGAGACTTCAGAGAAGTGTGACTAGCCTAAGGTCACCCAGCAGCTGCATGTGGAGGAGCGGAGACGTGAACCCGGTTCACCAGATTACGAGTCCACCGCTCTTAACCACTACACCACACTGGCTCTCAGAATTCAGAACTAATTCAAGACAAGATTGATTAATTTCTTAAAAATGAACACACCACCCAATAGGCTCTGGACAACTTCCACTTATACTTCTAGGTTAGATTACTGCAATGTGCCAAACTTGGGTCTGCCTTTGAAGATAGTTCAGAAAATGCAGCTAGCGCAGAATTCAGAAGCCAGATTGTTGTATGGAAGTAGGTTTGATCTTATAACACCGATCCTGTCCCAACTTGTGTCTGGGCACTCAGTTCAAAGTGCTAGTTTTCACCTATAAAGCTTAGGGCTTCTCTCCATATGAACCTACTCAGACCCTGCATTCATCATCTGAGGCTCTTCTTCACGTACCCCTTCCAAGGGAGGCATGGAGGGTGGCAACACTAGAGCAGGCCTTTCTAAGTGGTGTTTCCCCAACAGTGGAATGCTCTCCCCTGGGGACATGCACCTGGTACCATCATTATCAGTCTTTAGGAGACCGGTAAATATGTTATTTACTCAGATATCCCACTCTTATTTGGTTTTCATCTTTTAGTTGGGTGGGGTAGGATGTGTCCTCTTTATGTTACTGCAGGATGAGCACTTCTGGTCAATAATGCTTTTAATATTTTGATGTCTTTCAATTTGATATTGTATGCCTGGGATTTTAAATGTATGTCACTTTCAAACAAACAAACAAATGTAGTAAGCACCAAATAAGTGCAATTAACCCACAACAGCTATGACATTGGCTCCTACCGATTGTGAAACTGCATATGAGGCAATGTTTGTGTATGGGCCAGAATATTAAGGGAAAGGGTGGATATGAGGTGAATATGAGAATAAACCTAGTGAAGGGGTAGATATGAGATAAGTGTAGGAGGGTTGTGAAGAGCAGCTGTGGGACTCTATAACAGGACTGGACTGGACTGGACTGGGCTGGGCTGGTCTGGACTGGACTGGACAAAGAGGGCAGAAGATGCAGGAGAGGTAAATGACTATTCTGAATAGGAAGTTAGGTGCCATCTTGACCAACTTTTTCCATGGACTATGGTTAGACAGAAATGCTTAAAAAACATAAACAAAGTCAAGCTCTGTTTACTGTTTATGGACTCACCTAACTCTAGGCAACGCTTTTATATACCGGTACATTCTCACCATTTTGTGGAGATGTTGCTAATAATACAGCATTTAAAAGCTTGGTAGGTTGAGAAATGGTTAGCTTTAAGTTCAGCTTTTTCTTAAATTTAACTTGGAAATTTTGAATTCAGCTTAAAGGAGGAGGCATTATAAGATATATTTCTTCACCTTCAATCTATTTTTCTACTTGTCACATAGCCTCCACCACATTTTCCTCAAACTCTTAAGAGATTTCTACAACCAGGAGTTTAAAGCAAGAGCATTAAGTGTATTGACTCAACCTGTGTCCCTGAATCCAGTTAGCATGCAGTGACAATATCCTAATGGCAGTTTGGAAGCCAGAACTCAGCAAGTCGCCAAGTGCTAAATGTGCCTAAAATGGAGCTCCCCTAAGTCAAAAGATAAGAGCTATTTACACCCAAGTGTGCATGTGTTCACATTTACAGTTATAGCCACATAAACACGGTAACAGATAGCCATGGGAAGACATCTGTTCTTTTTGTGGAAGGAAATTGCCACCCAAAAGGGTAAAGTTCAGAGGGAAAGGCCGGTGCAGCCATTTGTTAACAACGTTATCACAGCTGCAGTACGAAGGGCTTTTTTTCAGTCAGAACTTGCCAGAACTCAGTTCCAGCACCTCTCAGGTGGGCGCCATTGCCATTCTAAGAGTATGAGGGAGATATTCATTCTGAGTTCAGGTACCTCTATTTCTAGAAAAATAGCACCGGTAGTATGAAAAATGCACCTTATATTAGTTGAAGTACATTTGTGTTCATTTTGAACCGCAGTATGCTGCAGAACAGGGAGTCAGTGTGGTGCCCTCCATATGTTGTTGGACCACAACTCATATCAGTCCCAGCCAGCATGATCAATGTTGGGGATGATGGGAGTTGGAGTCCAACAACATGTGGTGAGCTGGCTACTGTAGGAGTAAAGAATATGCAGCCATCAGGGGTGCCAACTTGAATAAAATATTGGAGGGGGCAGGTAATCTCCACCCCGCAAAATCAATCACATGATGTGGTGCACACACCCCATTTGAATGGCAATGCCCAATAACGGGGGGGGGGGCTAAAGAGACCTTGGTCCCTAGGAGTTGGCTCCTATGGCAGCCATTTTGAACTGTAATTTTGTAATTTCACCATGCTACTTGATAATTCCTGTGGGTGTTTGGCTTTGTGTTGGCAACCAAGCAAGATGATGACTATCAGGGAGAGATACAGCTCCCGAGGAATGTAGGAGAGTGGCGAGGAAGTGACACCATATGCAGAACAAATCAGCCCTGGTACTTTAATTTCCTTTAGTGAAACTGGACACACAGCTTTGTCTTTTGTTATCAGGTCTAACAGCTCTCACAGTATTACTAACTGGACTTCAAATGGATAAATGTATGTGGAGAAAAATCTAACTTCCTAAATACCTACTGGGAGCAAATATGTACCTTGAGGGTAGCTTCATTTTTAAAACATTTTTTTAAAAATGAAAATTTTGCATCGCCATTCTTTACTGCCAGGTGAATCAGTGGTTCATGGTGGCATGTGAGGGCTCTAACCATGCCAATACTTTTTACATTTGTTCTAGTCCTATTGCTTTGGCTCTCTGATCTAGAAGCATGATGGGCCCTACACATGTATGCTTACTTTATATAAGATGGCCCAAACAAATCCTGCTTATACGGCATGAATTTTGTGTTCACTGGGGGCTCATCCACACTTCTGTTTGTCCTAGGCATGGGTTTGAGAGGTTTTTCGTTCGTCTTGTCGCTTTCCCAAGGAAAACCTGCTGTTTACTGATAAATCAAAACAAACGTCAATCGGGTTTTCTGCAGATTGTCATTCCTGGAAATCACAGGACATATGAAAGAAATCATGGAACAAACAGAAGTGCAGATGAGCCCTAAGATTCACAGGAAAGCACTGCAAATCTTCAAATGCTAATTCTAATTTACTTTTTGTGATTCTCCTTTATCACTCAGGTGTTGGTTACGTGTTTAAAGTGCTGTGTGTGTGTGTGTGTGTGTGTGTGTGTGTGTGTGTGTGTGTAACTGGTGGCCAGTCTTTAAGTCTACCACTGTTCCTTGACATCAGAAAATATGTTTCTATTAGATTTCCAAATTATGAAATAGAAACTAGCATTAAATATATTTGATAAGTTTCAGACTCTAAAAGGCAAAAGTGCATTCTAGCACAACCTAAAAGGTTGTCTAGGCCAGGTTCCTGATAGGCAGCAGGGCCATCTCATCAAAGATCAATCAGCCTAATGTAGGCCACACTGTATCAAAGAGCACACGTCAAAAATCTTTGCATGGCTCAAACACCAGAAACTGTAAACCTAAAGATATCAAGTATCTTAAGAATCTGATGCAAATTATATTTAATGCTCCTAAAGCTTTGCTGGGCTGCACAGGGGTTCCGCAAGCACAGTGCAGGATTTGTAAAAGAGACTAATTATTTCGTGATATATGCACGGCAATAAATTTGCCTAATGATGTTCCTGATTCAAACGAGATAATTAAAATGTGTATCTATATGACCCCCAGCTTCTGTCAGTTTCCTAGAGCTGGTAAGCTGACAGAATTCCCTGTTTGTTTAGGCACAAGGAGTTAGTGTTCCGTAACAATAAAATAAGCATTTTGAGGGAGAAGTTTGGCTTTTAAATGTGAAGAAGCTGCAATGGTGGTGCAATTACACTCAATTTCATATAGTGCAGGGCCCTGCAGGAGTGCTGGCTGTTATTTGTGTGTGGGTTTTCTTCTCTCCCCCCCACCCCCCATCCGTACAATGTGTTTTTTCCCCCTGGTGTGAAGCATAAACCCTTCTCTAGCATCATGTAAATCTAAGCTGCTTCTTTCAACACCGAGAAAATTAATTAGAAAGAAAAGGAAGCCAGCGTGCTTATCGTTTGATCAGGTCGTTGACACAAGTGGTTCGCGCTTTTCCAAAAAAAAAAACCAACGGTAAAAATGTCCAAGGCTTTTCATGTACACCTGCTCTGAAGGCCTCATCAATTTTATCTGAGTGGAGGTAGTAAGTTCCTCTAAGCTTGCCCACTAAAGAGGTGTCAATTGTGATGGAGGAAGGGGGTGGGTGGAGAAAGAAATGCTGCGAGGCCTTTATCTCTATCTGGCTGTTTGTTTTTGCCCTCACGTCTGTAATGAAACAAAGAGGATTTTAATCTTGTCAAACAAAAGCCTCTTGGTACCCAGAGGGATCTCATTTACTGCGCTCCAAGTCTTCTCGGTTCAGGTTGCAACATCTTCCTCTTTCGCTGATCCACTAGAATGCCTTTCTTACCTGGGGCTTAAAATTGTGAGGTGTGAAGCTCTTCTTTTGTTTTGACAGGTGCTCTTTGCTAAACATCCAGCTTGCATTGGTGGTGCTAATACACAGGGAGAGAAAGGGGGGGGGACACACAACTTTGGATATGCTAATGACCACAGTTAGCAAACCTCTGACTTTAATGAGTTTTTATTAGCTCGCTTCACTTTTAGTTCTTAGGGTAAAGTGGGGAAACAATTTGTGCTGATAGGAAGAGTGTGAAACTTGGGTTCCTTGTTAGGAGATGCATGAACATCTTCTATTTTCTACACACACACACACACACACACACATGTACAACCAGATTATCTTAATGGGAAATAATGGTGGTAGAGAGATTGGAGCAACTCACAGATCTGAATCCCTTGCATAGTACAGCTTGGCAATGGCACTACTTTCTGAAGGAAATCTGTGACATGTTACCACAGGCTGAATTGGCTTAGCTTATCCACGTACCAATTTATTTTTAATGGATCATTTGGTACTGGCATCGCTCTGTAATATCAGTGGAAACAGAAATGAATAGAGCAATCTGGTGAAGGGAGGGAGGCAAGAGGACTACGGTACAGTGGTATTAGATTTCTGGCCCAGTCTACTGCTCAATATACTGAAGCTTTTAGAGATTTAAGACATAATTTGGATTGGCATGTGGGCATAATAAACTTCTCTTTGAACCCTGCATTTTAAAACACCAATAAATCAAAAACTCAGTGAGTCAGAAATGACAAACCAGTGACTCAAGAACTCCCCACACACAGAAAGGAATTTATATACACTTATGTGGAAGTAAGTAAGTAACTCACACTATTTTAAGAAAGTAGAATTTCCTTCCAAGTAAACATGGCTAGCATTGGACTGCAAGTTCCCCCCAGTTGTGCTTCCGGCCATTTTATTTTCCTCTACTGTTCATCCATTTGTACAATCCGTTACTCCCTTCATTTGGCTATCTTCTTTCCACCCTATTTGCTTGGGAATCCTTTCAGCCCATCTCCTTCTTAGGGATCTCTAGATATGCAAATAATAATAATAATAATAATAATAATAATAATAATAATAATAATAATAATTTATTATTTATATCCCGCCCATCTGGCTGGGTTTCCCCAGCCACTCTAGGCGGCTCCCAATCGAATATTAAAAACACAATACAGCATTAAACATTAAAAACTTCCCTAAACAGGGCTGCCTTCAGATGTCTTTTAAAAGTAGAATAGTTGCTTATTTCCTTGACATCTGATGGGAGGGCATTCCACAGGGTGGGCACCACAACTGAGAAGGCCCTCTGCCTGATTCCCTGTAACCCCACTTCTCGCAGTGAGGGAACCGCCAGAAGGCCCTCGGCGCTGAATCTCAGTGTCCGGGCTGAACGATGGGGGTGGAGACGCTCCTTCAGGTATACAGGACCGAGAAAGCATGTATTTCAATCCAGAGAAGATAAATTCCTTTGAGAGATGCCATGTAAATCATTGGGGCTTAAGCTCTTTGAGGATCACAGCTTAACAGCCTGATTCAGAACAAATTTATTCAGGAGTAACCCTGCATAGTCCAGTGGGACCTGCTGCCAAGTAAATTGTGGAAGTCTCAGTTCTGTTTATTTCTGAGAGACTGGAAACCCCCTGTTAGTCAGAGTAGAAAATTCTGCACTCAGTGGACACTAGAGGCAATCCTAGTGCTAAAGTGGTCTTAGAAACTTTCCACATGATTATACAAAGCTCTCCCTTAAAATATCCTCTCTATTCTGCAACACTTACAGCAATGATAGTTTTAAAATTATTGTGTGATATCTCATCCACATGGAAGGGAAGGAAGTCATGTTGTTTATTATTTAAATAAAAATAGAAACAATAAATGTACGCCCTTGCAGATGCTTTATGTAGCAAATTCTGGACAAGTAAATGTGATTATTATTATTTTGAAAGTTAAATATGATGCAGTGCATTAAGGAATTTTTAAAGAAAACTTTTATAGTAAAAAAGATGGTTATGGTCTAGTTAACCATTCACTACAATTAATGCCAGGGACCAGGTGGTGCTGTGGGTTAAACCACAGGCTTGCTGATCAGAAGGTCAGCGGTTCGAATCCCTGCGACGGGGTGAGCTCCCGTTGCTCGGTCCCAGCTCCTGCCCACCTAGCAGTTCGAAAGCATGTTAAAGTGCAAGTAGATAAATAGGGACCGCTCCAGCGGGAAGGTAAATGGCGTTTCCGTGCGCTGCTCTGGTTCGCCAGAAGCAGCTTTGTCATGCTGGCCACATGACCCAGAGGCTGTCTTCGGACAAACGCCGGCTCCCTCGGTCTATAGAGAGAGATGAGCATGCAACCCCAGAGTTGGACACGACTGGACCTGATGGTCAGGGGTCCCTTTACCTTTACAATTAATGCCCAGTTAATTTCAATGACAAGGTAGCACATATTCTTGAATCTCTTACAAAGGGAGATAAATGTGCTTGACTGCAACTGGAGTGTAACTAGCTTTTTAAGTCAAAACAAAATAAAATAAAAAAAAAAATTCCTTCCAGTAGCTTTTTAAGAAAAGGTTAAGGAAATGGGTGTGGTTGCACTGGGCACCTGGACAACAGTTATGTCACAAAACTCTATCCAATTTCCCCAGCATGTGAAGCAAAAGTCCAGTGTTTAAAGTTTATTTTATACAGTTTATTTCATACAATTTGTATACCACTTGATTGTGTAAAAAAAACCCTAGTAATAAAACAATAAAAACAGGCTTCCGGATTGGCCGGCCATCGCTGAAGACGGGAATTTCCTTGGCTGAGGAATTCCGGCACTGTGAAGGTGGGGGGAAACTGCAAAAAGCGCTGTGGACTCCGAAAAAACCCATATCGAGCGTTTTGGGGACGTGGAGATCCAGCAGCTGCCCTGTGAGTCTCCTCCCCTCCCCGGCAGAGCTCGGTAGAGCGAACCGTGAGTGAGAGGAGTGGGAGATGGGGGCCCTTGGATTCAATGCTTCCTTCGCTGTGCAAAGCTTCAGGTTCTTCAGGTCTTCCTACATCTTCATCGCCTACAGACAGCCACCCAATCTTAAACAACTCCTCACCCACAATAATACTACAACCAGACTTAACACAGACACTGGCACCAGAGCCTGCAATAAACCCAGATGCCAACTTTGCTGCCACATACACCCAGACAACACCATTACTGGCCCCAACAACATCAAACATACCATCTCAGGACTATTTAATTGCTCATCGTCTAACATTGTGTATGCCATCAAATGCCAACAGTGTCCTCCAGCTCTCTATATTAGACAAACAGGCCAAACCCTACACCAAAGGATAAATGGACATAAATCTGACATCAGGAATCACAAGACAGAGAAACCAGTAGGAGAGCACTTCAATCTCCCAGGACACTCTATACAAGATCTCAAAGTAGCTGTCTTATTGCAAAGGAATTTCAGAAATAGACTGAAATAGAATTTCAGAAATAGACAGAAATAGACAGAAATAGACTTCTTCGAAGAAGTGTGCATGCACACGAAAGCTCATACCAAGAACAAACTTAGTTGGTCTCTAAGGTGCTACTGGAAGGAATTTTTTTTATTTTATTTTGTTTTGACTATGACAGACCAACACGGCTATCTACCTTTAACTAGAAATAGACTGGAAAGAGAAGTTGCTGAATTGCAACTCATTACCAAGCTTAAAACCATGGAGAGACCTGGTCTGAACAAAGACATTGGATTCTTATCTCATTATACATAACGAAGCTATTTTTAACCTTCTCACCCCTTGCTTTTTCCTGTAAGACTAATTGCAGTCATTAACAGTCGTCAACAGGTTTACCACAGCTATCAGCCTATCACCCATTCCCACCACCCTTCTGAGTAATACCCCTCCCACCCTCTCACTATATATAAGGGTCTGGTGACTTCTGTTTCAGTGTATCTGAAGAAGTGTGCATGCACACGAAAGCTCATACCAAGAACAAACTTAGTTGGTCTCTAAGGTGCTACTGGAAGGAATTTTTTTATTTTTTATTTTGTTTTGATTATGACAGACCAACATGGCTACCTACCTGTAAATGCATAACACTGTTCAGCATACAAAATGTTTCACCATTTCTATTTTATTTAGGATACTAGAGTTAATACACCACATATTTAAAGTTGAAGACCTAGACAGTGACACAAGTAGTCCATCCCACTCACTTGCCCAGCTCTTAAGAACCCTTTACTCGTCTCCCTCCTCATATGCAGTGGTCCATGTATACCCAGTAAGAGGTTTGTGAACTTATGAAAACTTGGGCCTGAATATTTCAAATTAGCCACAGGAAGCTGTTTCCTGAATTTGAATGCTTTGCAAACAGTTGACTGAGGTTTCTGAAAAATCCAGTTTCTTTAGCTTTGTATCTGGTTACACTGGCACTGAATGAAAGATTCAGTTGCGTGGGTGAGTGAACAATGGAAATCAACCAGAAGTTGGTTTGTTTTTTTGACTCTGTGTGTGTGCTTGAGGAAGAGGGGATACACCTGATTCACAAAATCACTTGATTTAATTATTTTATCTTTTAAAGCCACACATTCTGGGCTCAGGATAAGTTATCTAGTTAAACTGACACATGCTAAATGCAGAAAAATTTAAAACCTGGCCAAAAAATGAAAATACCTTGATACATCTAAAAAAAATTCAAGTTTGGTATTGACTAGCATAAGAACATAAGATGAACCTGCTGGATTATGACAATGGCCCATATAACTCAGGATCCTATCTCCTCCCATTTGTGATTTCTAGCAACTAGCATTCAGAGAAATACTGCTTCTGGCAGTGGTGGTAGAACATAGATATCATGGCTAGTTGCCACTGATAACCTTATCCCCCATGAATTTGCCTTATCTTCTTTTTAAAGCCATCCAAGATGTTGGCCATCACTACCTCTTGTGGATGCTCAAGAAGATGGTGGCAGCACAGCTTCAGGTATGTTTGAATAGAACTGGCTATCCAGACCCATTTCAGTCTAGCTTAAGACATGGTTCTGGGACTGAAACAGCCTCGGTTGTCCTGAGTGATGACCTCTGTCCTTGACCTTTCAGCAGCTTTTGATACTATTGGCCCCGGTACCCCCTTCTTGGACTGCCTAAGAGATCTTGGAGTTGGGGGCACTGCTTAGCAGTCATTCCACTTGTATTTCCAAGGTCATTTCCGGATAATAGCATTGGGTGATTTCTGCTCACCCCCCTGGGAATCAGCTTGCAGAATCCCACAGGGTTCATTCTTATGACCCATGCTGTTTGATATCTTTATGAAGCTATTGGAAGCAGTCATCAGGGGAGCTGGAGCAAAGTGTCTTCAATAGGCTTATGCTATCCAGCTCTAGCTATATGTTTCATCAGTACCTCAGCACCAGAAATGGCCATGCAGGTTCTTAATCTGTGTCTGGAGGTGGAAATGGGTTAGATGTGGGCCAATAATTTGAAGCTGTATCCAAAGCAGATAGAGTTGCTGTAGATGGGTCATTCCTGGGTCAGAGAGTTGGCAGAACATCCTGTTCCTGATGGTGTTACATTTTCCTGGAAGGAGCAGTTCTGTAGTTTGCGGGGAAGGGTGCTCCCTGTCAGGCTCACATGGTCTTGGTGGCTATGAATATCTACACCAGGCTTCCACTGGTGCTCCAGAAATGGGCTCTCCTGGATAGGGATAGCATGGTTATAGTCACTCATGCTCTGATAACCTCCAAGTTGGACTACTGTAATGTGTGCTCTTTTGGGGGCTGCCCTTGAAGACAGTCCAGAAATTGCAACTAGTGCAAAATAAAGAGGTGACAGTGCTGAGGAGAATGGCAGGTCAATCAAATATAACTCCCATTCCAAAACAGCAGCATTGGTTGCCAATTGGTTTTGGGGTTTAGTTCAAGATACTTGCACTTATGTTTAAAACCCTGAATGGTGTGGGACCCATATATGGCGTGGGACCCACATTCTCACATGCCAACCTGCCCATGCCTTAAGGTTAAGGATGATGCTCAACTGGTGGTCTCTGTGCAGGATGATGTGTGTATTCCTGTGGGTTGTGAAAGGGCCTTCTTGGTGGAGGCTCCATATCTGCTGAATGCTTTTCCCATGGAGGGGTGTCTAGCGGCATCCCTGTATTCTTTCAAGAAAGAGATGGTGATACACTTCTTCCAACAACCTTTCAGATGAGGGGGATTGCCATGGAATGAATTAATGAACTGTTCCTTTTATTATGAACTGTACTGAGATAATTGCTATTAAGTTTTAAAGGCTTTTGAGTTTTACAGCTGTGATACACTGTTTTTTGTGTTGTATACCACCCTGGGGCCTGCTAGCAAAGGATGACATCTGCATTTCTACATAAACAGCTAATAAATAAATAACCCTACTGATTGCTTCATACTGTTTTTGTGAACTTGTGACCGTTGTGTGTATCCTGTTGTGTTTGTGTTCCAATTTTATAAACTGCTGTTAGGTGTTTTCTATAGCTCCTTTCAATCATATTCCCATCACAAAATAAATATATAAAAAGAGAAAAATTATAAACACCTGATGTTCAAAACCTTCTGAGCTTCAATTGGCATTTTTAGAGCTGATTCAAAGAATGGAGGATAAACGTGGAAGTCACTTGTGGAAGCTGCTTCTTTCACTGCTTCTGAAATGAAACTGAGGACTTGCAATCCAAGAAGATGGCTGAGGGACCACAGGAAGCAGCATTAGTACCATTCCTCTAGGCTACAGGATAGATGAACACAGGTGTCATGATGCACGGCAAGAAGTCCCTCCTTACATGCTAGCTTCACTAGCTTAGTTATTCCACCAGTCAGCTAAGGGAGGGTGGAAAGTATCAAGATCTGACAGAGAGCAGTAGCGACAGGTATCAGAAGCCGCTTGGGGAACACAGGAAGCTGCCTTAGAAGCTGACTCATTCCATTGGTCCATTTAGCTCAATTTGGCCTGCACCATACCTGGCAATGCTGCAGGTAGACCCTGGCACCTTCTGCATGCAAAGCCTGTGGTCTAACACTGAGCCGCAACCCATCATGTCCCTGACACATGCACTGAAATGGTACAACTCTATGTCAGCTTTGGTGTTGAGCCAATTACAGTGGTACCTCAGGTTACATATGCTTCAGGTTACATACGCTTCAGGTTACATACGCTTCAGGTTACAGACTCTGCTAACCCAGAAATATTACCTTGGGTTAAGAACTTTGCTTCAGGATGAGAACAGAAATCAGGCAGCGGTGGCGCAGCAGCAGCGGGAGGCCCCATTAGCTAAAGTGGTGCTTCAGGTTAAGAACGTTTTCAGGTTAAGAACGGACCTCCGGAATGAATTAAGTATGTAACCAGAGGTACCACTGTAATTCCTTCCCATAGGAGCCAATGGGAAGGAGGAATGAGGAGCTCCTCCTACCATGTCCAAAGCAAAATGGAAGGGCGCTTGATGTGGCAGCTGAAGATCTTTCCACACAGAGAAACTTGGTGAGCTTGTTTCATTAGGCTGCAATCCTACACTTACATAATTGAGAGTGAGTCCCAGTGAACCTAATACAAATTGCATTTGAGTATCTTACGTGGATTGAGGTATGTGAACCCGTGAAGTAACTGAAGCTCACAGTCCCACTTGATAAAATACAGGAAAGATTCCTGAAGACACTTGCACTTCTGCTTTGCAGCCTGTCTTTGTAAGGTTTTGTGTTCCCTTTATCTAATGGCTTTCCAAACAACACTAAGGAGGAGGTAGGGCAGCAATACAGATACATTACTTTCATGAAAGGAACTGGAACAAAGCAGATCTAAATTAGGAATCTGCAACTTATTTGACATTAAGCACCTACTGCCAGTCATCCATAGCGTGGGGGGGGATTTACTTATTAATTTATTAGATGTCTAGCCCACCGTTCATTGATCAGTGATCCCAGCTATGCATAATGAACATTTTGTGGATCAATACAAAGCTATTGTTGATGGTTTGTTGCATTTCCCCCTGAAATCCACCCCCTGTTGAGGGCGGTCAGTTAACACGAGCAGTTTTTCAACTCATATTGACAAATTCCAGTGTGTTTCGCATGTTGAAGTAGTCCAATGTGGCTGGATTGTGACCCAGTTCTTCCAGCTGGGTCAGTCTATTTCTGGAACTTTTCCCAAGAACCACTGAGTCATCATTTGGATTCAGGTCACATGATTCAGACAATGAGTTAAAGACAACACAATCACTGTAAAATGTTACATACACTGGTTTTGTTTATTTAAAGAAAATGGGCTGCATAAATTGGTCTAGAGAGAAGTGTCTAATTTCCCCTTGACATATTGATTTTTGTTTGTGTAACATTTGATGTATCATGTTAGTCACCTGCATTTTGTTCTGTCACTTGTGTGGCATTTCATTAAGAATACTTGGATACTGGGAAGGCTGATGTGCTCTCCTCTCATTAGATGAGTCCTCCGCCAACAGGGGTGTTTTAGAGCCCCAATATAGCTAAATCTCATTGTCGAGAAGTCATGAGTCAGCTCCTCAAACTCAGAAGGCTTTAAAACCTAAGAAGCGTGGGAACCTTTTGTATGGTTCGTTGAGGCTTTGGTACATCTAAAGAATACCTAGATTGCACACAAATTATTCTCACAGTTTTGGGAGCTTCCATCACTGAACTAGCTCAGTAACACTGTTCCAAGAAGCAGCAGCCCCATTGTGGGGGAAATCACTTTATAACTCCAATCATATGGTTTGCTGAATTTGCTGTTCATTATCCCAAAATGAAATATAGATAGTTAATACTCTATCAATACAATCCTGCTCTGGCCTTAAGATCTTCTGGGGAAGCCCTTCTTAGCATCCCACCTTTAAGAACTATACATTTTGTGGTAAAGTGGGAGAGGATATTCATCATAGTGGCATCTTGACTCTAGTAGTAGGAGAAGGAATAGTAGTAGCAGTACCTGCCCTTCATCCACAGGCCCCAGGATGGGTTACATCAATTTAATATTCATCAATGAAAACAGTTACAACAAATTACAGTCACGGGAATAGGGTGGGTCCTCAAAACACAGGTCTCAGGTGTCAAGAGGTGTGTGTTGAATCCAGTTGTTCCCACTTGTGATCCAGCTGGCACCTCTACTAATGGAAGTGGAAGGAAGACAGTTGTTGCCCATTTCCTCTCCACCTGCACCCTCACAGAGCTACAGTTCTCATAGTTGCCTCTGAAGAGGAATTGATTGCTAAACCACTCTGGGAACTGTACCTCTGGGGAGGAGAACAGGGGTCTCCTAACAGCTCTCAGCACATTTAACACAATGCAGCTCTCCTCATTCTTTGGGAGGAGCCATGACTGTTTAAAGTGTTACGGTAAGTGCTTTAAATGTACAAGTGTGAATGTGCCGCAAGTGTGTTTAGTACACATGTGGTGGTAATGGTGTGATAGAGTCCGTGGTGGACCTTGGTGCCTCAAATTTCAGTGGCACCCTGTGTGCTGCTAAAATCCAGCGCCTCCTCGCCTCTCACCTTCTGTTGGATGTCATAATTGCGGTACCTGCTATGGTCACTCTCCCCTAGATCTGCCTTTGATAGAGTTTATCTTGAAATCTAATAATCTTATTCACTTCACAACTTTCTGGGTGTCACAGAAGGTTGACACCACTATAAGGCATAAGCTGGGATTTCTTTCAACTGAAAAAAAATTAAACTCCATTCAAACCTATGCAGAAATATCACCTCTTGTGTTGCATAAAGAGGACAAAGATTCATTAATGACTAGGATCTTGTGACCCTTCAGGATGTCTGGAATTCAGTTCATTTCACACATCAGTTCATATGGATTCATATATCTTTGTAAGACATTTCAACTGCGTTCATTTGGGTTTATTGCCCGGAAAGTGTTAAAAAGATTGCAAATTGAGAAACAGATAGACAACAGATTCAGTTTCCCAAGAAAGGACGCTCTTTTCCCCTCCCCCAGCAGCTTTTTCACTTCAAAAGTTGCTACCAAAATGAGCCAGGCCTGCTTTTACCTGCTCATACAATCAGCAAGCCATAGCTTCCACAAGAGTGCAGTCAATTTTAGTGAGACACTCATAATGGAAGGCCTGCTTGCCTGAATACTAATTGACAGGATTGGGCCCATGGTGAACACCTGGGGCTGTCAATATATTCAGATAAACAGATGGCTGTGAAGAGTTTGTTTGTGGCTCTCAAAATTATTTTGTCAATGGTGCCATCTCCTGGTAGATAATTGCTAAGAATAGCTCCCCCACAAAAAAAAAGAAAAAAGAAGCTTTTGCCCCTAAAACCTTGCTAGATGTTTACTCAGTTTATGCTAAAATTACAAAAAGCATTAACATGAAGGGATAAAACTACTTTAATCTGGCTGGGTTGACATCCTTATTTTCTTCCACACAGTTTCAAAAGGCCCTGTGGTTTTTACCCCCCCCCCCTTTGGTAATTACTTAAAGATCATTCAGAAGCACAGTTCAGAAGATCTTTGGATAATTAGCTGGTTTTCAGGGAAAGTATGTCTCAGCAAATGTGCTTCTATTTTATTACATTTTAATAGCTTTTAACTGAAAAAAATCCATGCTTTTATATTCATAATAAATATTTTATGTAAATTGTAGAGCAAGGGGAAAAGAGAAACAGCCCCAGAACCTATCTAGCTTTGGAGCATCGTATGATTGACCAATTTAATAGCAATTTCTCCAATCATTGTTATATCATATCTTTACTTACAGTGACTCAGGTGTGATTAATTGAAACTCAGTATCATAGTAGAGGTTAAATTCTATAACTGTGTTAAGTTCTTCCACTCCACCTCCTCCCTCCCTCTAGTCTTTCATTCACACATGTCTGAAGGAACCCCATGTCAAGCCTAACCTTCTCTATTTCACTCTTTACCATTACAAGGTCATCAAAAGCACCCTCATACCATCCCAAACCAGTTCTTTCAGCTCAATCTGTCTTTTAAAAGGGGCCTGAGGAAAGGCTGTGACTTGATGGACAGTTGCATGCCATAGGCACCGAAAAGATTATAAGCCGCCTGCCTAGACTTGCAGAGTTCACTTGCCCCCTTCAGAACCTTCTGGAAAACATGACATTGAAATTCTCTTTCAGCTGAGGGAAGGCTAAATATGGCCTGTTTAAACAAATTCAGCCTGTAGGGAATCGTATTCCTCCAGTTGTACAGCCAGGATTCATAGAAAAGGCATGTTAGCTCTTCTTTCCTAGAGAATATTCCCAGATGATGTTCCTCTCACTAAATTATGAGCGGAGCCAAATGCAGCAGCAGTGCAGCTACAATGGTTGGTGGCTCCTCCTCCTCCTGCCACTGCAACCAGCCCAGAGCTGCTTCTCCCACCTACGTGGCAGGAGGAGAAGGAGCCGCCAGGCACAGAAGCCGCACCGTGCTGCTCTTGGCTCCACACTAGGCCTCCTCAGCCCCTGATTGTTTTTAATACTGGAGGGGCAGCCCCCCCCCAAATATTTTAGTGGGGGGCTGAAGGGACCTCGCCCCCTTATAGTTGGCATCTATGGTACCTAAGATTCCAGGAACAAGGTCACCTTTTCTGCTGCTACCACAATTACAACATCTGCCACCAGGTCAGGTAAGCGAAAGGATTGCAAAATTCATTACCACGTCATCAGAAATGCAACGGCGTTCCTGCATTTGGAACTGCACTCGAAAAACCTGAGATATTTTTTTTTCCTAATTCTGTAGGGAATCCCAAGAAGTGGTTTGGTTACACAGATATTTAACACTGGTTAGTAGAAATAATAAAATTGTGGGGCCCAGAATTCTCATCAATAATGAAGGCTGTAAGCACCTTCAGAAGCCTTCTGTGTCAGGCACCGGGAAATGTTGTCAGTGCCCTCAGCTATCCTTGCTCTTCTTCTCCATTTCCAGTATAGTTTTGTAGATGAGGAGAGCAGAGAAAACTCATAGGTAGATATGGGCATAATCTATAAACTGGGGAAATGAGAAACAGAGAGAAACCAATCTAAAGTTCAGTTTGATCCATTATGATTTTGAACTTTTAAAAAAATGGCTGCATGAAAATTTGTATACATTTTTCTGGACTTTTCTCCCAATACAGGCAGTTCTGCAAACACTTCAATATAATACACTTTTGTCACCATGAACATCTTTGTGCACAAGTCCTCCTGGCGTATTCTTTTTTGCACAACTCTTTTGGTTGGAGAACTGCCTCACAAACCCCTAGCAGTAGCTGCATTTCAGCACCTTTATTCGTTTGCAAAGTGTGAATTAGGCAGGTTCACGCTATGTGAAGGGGGGAACCTGCCCATTCCCAATCACAGGGATACTTTAAACCAGGCTTAGGCAAACTCAGCCCTCCAGATGTTTTGAGACTACAATTCCCATCATCCCTGAACACTGGTCCTGTTAGCTAGGGATGATGGGAGTTGTAGTCCCAAAACATCTGGAGGGTCGAGTTTGCCTATGCCTGCTTTAAACAGATTTCATCCTTCCGAGGTTAGTAGGAGGTTCTTTTCACTGCTGAATATAGGATCCCCCAGGAAGCAGGCAGTGTGCTGAATAAAGTTTTGGACAAAATTCTTCCCTAATGACAGTGCCACCCATGCAGACCCAGCAGTTTTTACAGTTTGCCATGTGGACTAATGGAGAGCATTCTAGGAAAGGTATGTAGAACCCTTTTCAACTCCAAGAGGCCCACATTCTTCTGGAGGCCACATTCCAGCAGTGGGTGGGGCCAGAAGGAAAAGTGGGTGGGGCAATGGACAGGACTTACCTTCTGGCAGTAGGTTGCATTTCAGCCACACAAAAGTCAGAAGCTTCTATATCCACACAGAGACACATACCTCTTCATCTTCCATCCAGGCAAGAAAGACGCATCCCAGTTTTTCCAGCTAGGTAAAAGCAACATAGGAGAGTGTTGGTGTGGATTGTGTTATAGGAGAGAAGGATGGTGCTGGGAAGAGCCCAAATGCTTAGGAGCACAGCTTTAGGGGCCACATTTGGCCCCTGGGCCTGAGGTTCCCCACACCATGCTAGGAACCGACACAGCTGATGCAGTGCATTCTAGACTTAAGTCCCCATGCAGAAGCATCTACCCCCCCACCCTCCCCAAAAGCTCTGTGGCTGCTGCTTCTAACTCAAGAGGCTGTGATTGCATCAAACTCCTCCAAATTAGACAATACCTAGGAATCAAGCACCTATTAATGAAAAGCCAAATGTCTATTTGCGCTTCTCTTATGCCACAAATATGAATGCAGCATAAATAGCTATAAAGCAAAATCAGCATTTACAAGGCTTGCAAAACAAGGCTGGCAGATTACGCATTTCCATGAAGTACAGCTGAAACATGCTCTGCGGAGTCCATTTGTGCATACTGTTAAGTAGCTGTTAGCAGATTCATGTAAATATCGCAAACTGCCACAAGGTGGCAAGGTACACAAATACACCAAAGCAGAGAGAGAGGGGGGAGAGGGAGGGAGGAGAGGGAGGGAGAGAGAAAGAGAGAGAGAGAGACTTTTCTGAGAACAGGTAAATTCCACACATATATGTATGAGGCAGCTTGAGTTGTCTAACAATAACTGTATTCCAAGGTCTTTTTCTTGAACAGATTCGTCTTTTTTAGTTTTTGTTGACATCCATCTTTTCTTGGGAGACAATGTAAGAGTGTGCCTTTTAGGGGTAAAGTCAACCATTGGAGAGTTATGTTGCCTGCTATGGTTGTAGAGAATAAACGGGAGAGACATGTATTATTGCAGGTGGGGCAGATGAAGGTGTCTGCTTGTGCTGCTGCAGATGCGCTGTGGTTTTTCTTCTCTCTGTGCTCCCTCAGTGGTCATTCCTCCTCTGGTCATTGCTATGGTAAAGGACCCCTAGATGGTTAAGTCCAGTCAAAGGCGACTATGGGGTTGCGGTTTCTCATCTTGTTTTCAGGCCGAGGGAGCCGGCATTTGTCCACAGACAGCTTTCCGGGTCATGTGGCCAGCATAACTAAACTGCTTCTGGTGCAATGGAACACTGTGATGGAAGCCAGAGCACACAGAAATGCTGTTTACCTTCCTGCCGCAGTGGTACCTATTTATCTACTTGCACTGGTGTGCTTTCAAACTGCTAGGTTGGCAGGAGCTGGGACAGAGCAACGGGGGGATCACCCCATTGCGTGGATTTGAACTGCCAACCTTCTGATCGGCCAGCCCAAGAGGCTCAGTGGTTTAGACCACAGTGCCACCCGCGTCCCTTTTCATAGCTATGGATACATGACCTGACTGTCTGTCTCCAGGCCCTTCAATCGTTTGTAGGAGATTCCCATACAGTGGGGTTAATGTGCTATCCTTCATGTCATGTTTGCAGACATCTTTGTAGCACAGAGTTTAGTTACTCTGTGAATATCATTTGTTGAATATATGAGTTGATATTTAAAATATCATTTGGCTATATGGCTGCTGCTGCTGCTATTATTGTTGCTTTTACCTACTAACAGTATATAGAGCTACTGAGGGCAAAATATTCAAACATTGCCCTTCTTTCAGCATGTAGGTACATCACAGGCATGATTCTTCATAAAGTAGATGATGAATTATCAGATTAATTCAGAAATTCACCATCCATCCTTTATAGGTTCTTTCCAAATGATCGTCTCAGCTATCCGCATGTACAGCAGAAGCAATATATATGTGAATGTAAAACAATCCATAGTAGAAAGGAAGGAAACAGGTGTGTCTAAAACTACAAGACAATTATATATATATATATATATATATTATATATATATATATATATATATATGCATGGGTCAATTAAGAACATCATTGTAGGTGATGCTCAAGAGCCATGACATGCCCAACAGACTTAAATTTTCTCCCTGAGTTCCAGCCCAATGTGCAATATCAGATGATCTGAAAGTCCCATGACTTTCCCAGCATAGCCCACTATGAAGCATGGTAGGATGCTGATGTTGGGAAACGTAGGTGCCAAGCCCCTTTGAGCATTGGGATTAATTGTGTGGTTGTTTGGATCCATGAGTGAGGGGAAGGGAGGGAGCAGCACTGAATGATTTTCGGAGCAATAAGCTACAATCTTTTGAGATGAATTTCTCCTTACAATTAGATTTGATTGATTGATAAGTGACTGTAAAGAAGGAGAAAAAATTAGACTCCATTTGCATTTAAAGGATAAACTCCCTAATATTCACTTTCCAAAACAATACAAGAACTGAAGCACCAGTTGTCAGTCAAAATTCACACTTTCCTGAATTTTGCAATGCAGTTCTCCAGCCAGGTTGTGTGTACAAAAAATGAACATTCCATGGTTAAAGTGTGCATAAAAAACCATATTTGGTGAAAGTAACATACAAAAGTGAATTAAATTAGGGGAAATTGCTTTGCAAAGGTGTGTGTATTAGGCAAAATTGCACACACGTGAATATTAGGGAAAAAATGAAATACTGATGAATTTTCAAGGGGAATCCCACCCCCTTTTTTTATAAACAGCAAACTGATGTGGAAATGTGGAGGCCTGGACTTGATACTGGGAAAATGAACATTTGAGAGATGCTGAAACTGACAGATTGTCCCATTTCCTCCACCACCACCGCCCCCATAGAAGGAGAGAGAGAATATTTAGTTAGTTTGTATGGGCTCCTTTTGTTTTATTTTGATGGAAATATAATGCCATGTCCAAATCCTTCTTCCATGTTCTGAATGCCCTTGTCCAAGAGCAGGTTTTGTTTCTCTGCTCAAAAAACAGTCACATATTTAACAGTCAGACTTATGGATCACAATGCACTTTCTTCACGTGAGGAACTTTTTTCAGACTGAAGACTGTGTTTCATTATGTGCTGCATGCTGGTGATGAGCTGAGCCACATCTGGTTCCTGTGCCTGAGGTTTCTTCACCCCTGATGTAGGCCTTTAGGATTCGATTGTCAGATTGAACAATTAGGTTTTATCAAGTCGCTAGCATATCACATGTCATGTTCAGAGTATGACATAGACATATGAAGTTTGCTACTGGGGAAATGTCATATTAGCATAGAAAGCCCTTAACAACTTGAGACCAGTTTTCCTATGAGATCATCTTACCCCACATGTGCCAATGCAACCTCTTCGATTGTCAGAACTGGTGCCACAAAATACCCATTCCAGATTTGTAAGAACTCATTCAGTCTTGCTAGCACCTTCGCTTTGAAACTCCCTGCCTATTGAGATCAAACAGGTGCCCTCACTGTACAGTAAGTCCACAACTTACACAGGTGTTACAATCCCAGGATTGCACCTGAAGTGAAAATCATGTATATTCAAAACACATTGGGTGCAATGGCGGGTAGGATTGCCAAAGTCTTTTTTCCCCAGACGCTTGCCCCCTTTCCACTCCCTTTTTAATTTCTTTTCATTACCAAGTGCATAAGGCTGATTGTGCAAAAGTCAAAAGCATATAAGTCGTCGGCCTACTGTACTCTTTTCAGTGCCTGCTAAAAGCATTCTTGTTTAGACAAGCCTGCCCAGATGCTTAAACAGTTGAGGTAATTTTAAACTGCTTTAGTATTTTAACCTTTGTCTGTTTTAAAGTATGGCCGTGAATTTTTCTCAATTTTATTGTTTTATCCTTTTGTAAACTAAGGTTGTGTTTTTTTGTTGTGGTTTTTTTTGTTTTTGTTTTTTGCTATTTTTACAATCAAGTTGGTGTATAAGTTTTATGGAATAAAAAAATAAGAGTGTCTTATTACTGCAGTGCCTGTCATAGCTATGAGGAGGAGGAGACAAGATTTTTGGTTGACTAGATAGTGTGTTTGTTCCTTGTGGGGTCCAGACCCCATTGTAATAAATGAGCAGAATTTGTACTAGTCATAACCCACTGCCCGCCAGTGTTTTTTCTAACAAGTTAGAGTACATAAACCATTTCTTGGAGGAAAACAAGAATGTTGAGAGACTTTGGGTTATAGCCCAACTAGGTTATACTGAGGTGGAAGACCTATTGAAATTGATAGACCTAAATTACCCATGTGGGTTTTCTTTGAATAGGGCTAACACCAGATACTTCTCAAATGCCACTCAAAGGCTTTTTGTCCTGCTTGGAGAAGAAAACTGCTTAGAATCCCTCATATAGTGTCCATCAAATGTACGATGACTTACTGCAACTGCTGTTAAGCCACTTCATTCAAATAACTGAGCAAATCACAAAGCAGTCCATGGATGATATTCTGTTGTGTATTTAAACTTCCATAAAATTCTGAATTCTGGAATTATGGGGCAGGTTTTTCACAAGATCTCATCAGTCATTTTGTGACTCAGTTGCTGAGTGTGAAGATATCCATCTGATGCTCTTCAAAGCTTTCCACTACGAATGTTCGTGTATAATCTGCAAATTGGTGGTACCAGTGTTGCCCTACCTCCATTTCATTTCTTAATAAAGCAATGGTCTTTATAAAATAAAGCATGTCACACATCTAGTTATCTAGAAAATGGTAGGCAAGCAAACCAACAGCATAAGGTAAATCTGCAGGTGAGGGGTCATGTTAGGACAAGACCATCCATTGCCTCTTCATTTTAGTAAACAAGTTGCAATGCTATTTTTCTAGTGATTTTGGCAATCATTCGGTTATCTTAAGAATTCATGAGAGTGTCTGCCTGATTGATTTGCAAACAGATCTGATTTCACAGCACAAGCTTTTTTTGGACAGCAGTGGGGGGAAATGCAATTTATTCTGTTGATTAATAATGACACATTCTAGTATAAAAACCAACAAATATTTGTACAAGAAGTTCTCTAATATGTTTGGCATGCTCAGTAGCTTGAGTGAGGAGGCTTGAGGACGGGGGCGGGGGTGGCAGCGGCGAGAATTCACTGCTTGCACACTGGAACGAAAGCTGATTGCGATCATAGTTCAATGAGCCTCAAATAAAATGTCTGCTAAAAAAAGTGTAAAGCTATTATTCAGCTCTCTTTCTCATTTATAAGTGAGAAATTATATGCTTTAAATTTATCTATTGCACTTCAGCAACTTAATTACTAGAACCCCTTAGCAGTAACTGGGCTGGTAGTATTTGTAATTATTAAGCAGTGTTTGCCACATTTCGAGAAGAATTTGGTCAAACTGGAAATTATTTGAAGCCAGAGTGGATATTTTGAGTTCAGAGGGTGTGTAAGTTTTTATTTATTTATTTTACTTGAAAGTATTTATAGCTTGCCTTTCTGTCTGACAACAGGCCTCCAAGTAAATATATCGCAATCATTCCTTTTTAAAGGCAGTAATTACTTTTGAAGGCTTGTGGGATAGGGAGAAGATAGAAATATTGAAAAAGGTCCCTAGGCCTTTGACCAGGCCTGGAAAACCTGTGGTCCACCAGATGTTGTTGAACTACAACTCCCATAATTCCTGACCATTGGTCATGTTAGCTGGGGCTGATGGGAGCTGCAGTCCAAGAACATCTGAAGGGCCACATATTCTCTGTTTTCATTTTATTATTATTATTTATGAATGTATATACCAATTATGGCCAACATGGCTTCTAAGCAAGTTGCAAAAAAATAAAACCCCAATACTTAATTGAGATACATAACGTTAAAACATCATTAATTAAAATATTGAATAAAAGAAATGAACAAACACAACAATTAAAACTGTTAGAATGCCATGGTGTGTCTGCAGCAGCATAACTGGCTTCTTCATCTGCCCCAGCTGCAACAAAACATGTCTCTCAGTCTCTCTACAGCCACAGCAAGCAATGCAACTTTTCAACAGTTTGACTTCACTCCCCAAGGCATAAACCACCTGCCCATTCATCCAGAGGGAGTGCAACCCTGTCTGGCAAACCTCCAATTCTGAGATCTGGGTACCACTACTGACAGTGCCTTCCTTACCGCTGCTGAGGCTCTTAGACTGCAGCTCTTTGAAGATTTAAGGATGACTAAAGGTACGAATAGACCCTGCCAGGGCCAGCTCAAGACATTTTGCTGCCTGAGGCAAAGGACAATATAGCACATACAGAAGCCAATTGGACTGGTAGTTGAATCTTACTCCAATACTGGTGAAAGGACAATGTCTTCCACTGCACTTGAGGTTAGCAGGCCACCTGACACTCCCAGCTCTGGCCACTCTCCCTGCCTCAGTAGCTGCCGCCTAAGGCAGCTGCTTCACTCTGCCTAATCATAGGGCCTGCCCTGGTCTCTGTTTTCCAATGTGTACTAACAACAGCGAGGACCAAGTAGCAACAATTTTCTATAGGATGTCCATCATCTGCTCCCAGATGTTCAGCCTTCTATCATGCTAAAACATGGTTACTCCTACAAAACATTGGGAATAGTGTAGTAAAAGCAAAGGACCGTAGAAAGCTGTCGTGAGTAGAGTCAAACCACCGACACTTCTAACTCAATATTGTCTACAATGATGGGCTGGATCTCTTCAGGATTTCAGACAGGGGATCTTATGGCCCTTCCTTGTGACATGAGCTTCTATGCTGCCTTTCTGCAGCAATGAATTTGGCCTGAAGAGTGAGATTGTAACATCGTTTATATCTTTGATAGTGCAATCCTGTGCATTCTGCACACTTTCTAAGAGCACGTCAACTAAGAAGCAAGCCTTACTGGGCAAGATTCAGCTAATGAGGACTCCTGCAGGCTTCACCCCTCTCCTCCTCCTGCAGACCAAATTGGCTTGTGGGGGCATGGGGGAACCCCTGGAACAGGGTTCAGGGAGAGAAGAGGGCAGATAGTTCAACCAGGCAACCAGAAATGCTTCTGCTGATGGATCGCTATGTTGGATTCCACCCATTGATTCCAGTGAGATTCGTGTATCCTGTGAATATAGAAGAAGAAGAGTTTGGATTTGATATCCCGCTTTATCACTACCCGAAGGCGTCTCAAAGCGGCTAACATTCTCCTTTCCCTTCCTCCCCCACAACAAACACTCTGTGAGGTGAGTGGGGCTGAGAGACTTCAGAGAAGTGTGACTAGCCCAAGGTCACCCAGCAGCTGCATGTGGAGGAGCGGAGAAGCAAACCCGGTTCACCAGATTACGAGTCTACCGCTCTTAACCACTACACCACACTGGCTTGCACAGGCACTCTTTCAATGCTGGCTCCATGAGGGAAATAAAGGTCATTTTGCCCAAGCCCATGAAAAAGAAGAGCTACAGATTGCAGGCAGTCGGGACGAGACAGAAGATGTGGTGCTAGACAGGGAGGGAGGGGGGCCAACTGCCAGGAAGTGGAGCTGGAGGCAAGGTGACTGAATAGGGCAGGGGGAGCCTTGAGAATATAGAAAGACTTGGTGCCTGGGAAACGATCAAACAAGGAGCAAAGAGCAAGCTTAGGTCATCAAACATTTGTTGGTCTTTAACCCCCTTACAAGTTTCAGGGGAAGACTAATAGTGCGAAGGACCAGAGCTCAGAGACAGAGCATCTGCGCTGCAGGTTCAATTCATGGCATTTTCAGCTAGAGCTGGCAATATAAAACCCCATCTGATACCCTGAAGAACTACTGCCAGTTGGTGTAGGTAGACAGTGCTGAGATACAGACCAACGGTCTTATCCAGTTTAAGGCAGCTTCCTAAATTCTTAAAGCCAGAAGTATAGGAAGAGAATTACTTTAAATTTGAACTAGCCACCCAAATCTTGAGTTTCTAGCTTTATTTGTAGGTTATTTGGTTTTACCTTGCCTCCTTATGTCTCCAAGAAGAGGCAGGGCATATAAATTCAAATATATAAAAACAAACACATTACATTTTGGCACAGACCTCCCCTTTCTTCCTTTCCCCTCGCCAGAGCTCATTCCCCTTGCACTTCCATGAGAGTAATTCAAAGCAGGCCTCAGAAATGTGATCCAGTTTGAGTTGGAAGGCAAACAACTCATTCAAATTGCCTCCTTTTGAAAGATTATACTAATTTGCAGCCTCTTTTGTATTGGTTTTAATCTCTAGGTATAACTCCCAACAATAAACAGGTTTTGTAAGTTTCAGAACACAATAAAAGTTAACACATTTTGCAGATTTTATGTATCCCATTCACGTCAGAGCAAATTTAACTTAATTATAATAATTGTGCAAAATTAGCCATACAAAAGCCACAGTTGTGTTGTTTCCTTGCATGAGCCTCCAATCTTGACAAGTTTTCAAAAACAAATCCCCCTGCAGACCATTATAAGGGGAAGAATGATTCAGTTGGTGTTCAATGGTTAAAGCGTTTTTTAAATGAAAACAAATACAATAACAGTTAATGAGACAATTTGTGCTGCAGCAGAGAAAGAAGTTGGTTCTCACGTGGCTGTGTATGCTTTCTTTATCTGCCACATCATTTAGAAACTGTAAAGAATAGCCTCTTTGTTTTGAAAATATTTGCAAAGATATCGTCTATGAAGCATTCACTTGACCCGACTTTGTCCGACTCCTTTGTGCGATGTAAAATCAAGCTACCTTGCAGGTGCTTTGGAGATAACCACACAGAAGTGAAAGAGCAATGATTTCCACCAGTGGTTCTTCTTATAGCCTCCCCCACCTTTTTAGTCATTTTTGTGAAGCAGAACTCTTGAGTTGGAGGAATCATGTCATGGGTGTGCCTGCCCAACATTGCACAACATGGACAATTGCCAGGGTTGATCTGCAGACAATTCATTTTGTGGAGGATATTGGGGGGCTCCTGGACAATGTGGGATAAAGCATTAAAAAACAAGAACAACCTATTCATTTGTTTGCCACATTGATATCCTACCTTTTGCTCCAAGGAACTCAAGATCAGGGCCGGTGCGTCCATTAAAGTGAACTAGGCAGTTGCCTAGGGCGCCAAAATGGAGGGGGCGCTGGCCAGCCTGCCCCCCCCCCGCCGCCTGCCACCGCCCCAACCAGCGGCGGAGCAAGCAGCTTGGGGCGAAAACCACGGTGGCGGGGGTGCCAAAATGGAGGGGGTGCTGGCTAGCCTGCCCCTCGCCCCCCCACCGCCCGGTGCCGCCCCAACCAACGGCGAAAACCACAGTGGCGCAGGGCGCCCGGCCGGGCAGGGAGCAGGGCACCGTACGTCATGCACAATGACGTCACGTGGCCCGCCCCCTCGCCTAGGGCGCCAAAATCCCTAGCACCGGTCCTGCTCAAGATGGCACACAAAGTTCTCCTCTTCTTCATACCTGTAAAGTATGTTAGGCCAAGAGGCAATGACTGGCCCAATATCACCCCATGAGCTGACTGGCCAAGCAAGGTTTTGAATCCTGCTCTCCCAGGTCCTAATCCAACACTTCAACCACTGGGTCACCCACTTTGGGATGTGTCTGCAGGGAAAAAAATCCATTATCTTCCTTCTCTTAGGACCTAAGCCTAAACTGAAGTTCATAGAATCATAGAATTGTAGAGGGTCATCCAGAAGCTGCCCCCATTTTTAAAGATGGCTTTCTAGGGTGGCACAAGTGGCAGCTGGGGTGAGGAACATGTAACTTTCATTTCATAAACTTCCTTCAGTTAACTTAATTTAGGAATCTGGCCTCTGCATTTTAACCTATTTTTGAATGAGTCAAACTAAACAAGGTTGCCGCTTTCCACTAGGTGCTCATCAATCTACATTGGCATTGTACGGAGATGGAATTCAACAGCTTTCAATCATTCCATCTGCACAAACATTGTAGCTTGCCAGATGGACTGATCCCCCATCTCCTTCCACCATGTGTCACCACGAGGTTTCCCCCAACCCCCCCCGAGTCACTTTTAGGGGGCATGTAGAGTGTGTGGGGGGGGTGGAAGCTCCACTGTGCAAGTGGAAGCCATCACTCAGGGTTTTCACTGACAGGGCTGGTTAGGTGAGCCCTGTCTAGAAGAATCATCTATATTGACCACTTCCACGATATGCATTCATAGGCACACCATCAATTGTACACGATCTATCAAGGACTCCCTCAAAAGGCATACATATGAATCACAACATGATTGCTCCTAAGGATTACTAATGTAAAATAAATTGTTTCACTGATGTGCAAAGTACTTGAGCATTACTGGGTGACTTCATGAAAATTCAATTTTATTCCTATGTACTGTAAGGTTGCATCTCCTTTTGGTTACACCTAATACTTCTTTGTAAATATTCCATTTGTCATTGGCCATCTGCCACTGACTCTTCTTCATTTTACATGCAGATTTTCAAACCTGAAAGCAAATTAATTTAAAATGAGTAGATGAATTTATTCACCAAAAAGTATACAACTGAGTGTACACTCAGCTGAAGCCAATCCTGACTCCTTGCCATGTAAGTTTGATGCAGGTATTTGCAAACCAAAACAACTATTGGTTGCAGTCAACACATTTTAGGTGTAAGCTTAAAACTTACCAAGTGGGAATCAACTAAGTTTTACTCAGGGTAGCCACACTGAAATCAATGGCTCTAACTTAAGTCACAGCAATTAATTTCAGTGGATCTACTCTTGAGTAAAACTTATTGAATACCACCTTTTAAATAAGACACCTAAAACTATTGTGGGTGAAACTGCCTTAAGCATATTGGTTTGACATTCTAGAACTTAATGTACTCACTAATGTTCATAGTTTTAGGTACCGCTATGCTGAGGACTCATATTTCTTTTCCATTCCTGACCAATTACCCTTATCCTGTTTTGCCAACATTTCCTGGATATCTCATCCATCAGCAAATTGGAGACATAGGTTTTTCATCCCAACCCTGCTCCTTCCAGCACATCTAAGCCAAACATTAACTCCCTCTCTTCCAGAGCATCACATGTAATTTTGCACATCACATTCAATACTCTCCTCTTGTGTCCCTGACATACGGCTGGTTGTCATGCCGAGCCACCCATAACTGTGTCTACCCTTTTAAAACTTTTGATGTATAAGGCACACCTGTCATTTAAACTCCAGCAACTTCCCCCTTAGGGATGCGGAGCCTAGGGCTTGCCGATCGGAAGGTCGGCGGTTCGAACCCCGTGACGGGGTGAGCTCCCGTTGTTCGGTCCCTGTGGTTCGAAAGCACGTCAAAGTGCAAGTAGATAAATAAGTACCGCTCCGGCAGGAAGGTAAACGGCGTTTTCGTGCGCTGCTCTGGGTCGCCAGAAGCGGCTTAGTCATGCTGGCCACATGACCCGGAAGCTGTACGCTGGCTCCCTCAGCCAATAATGCGAGATGAGCGCTGCAACCCCAGAGTCACCTGGGACTGGACCTAATGGTCAGGGGTCTTTTTACCTTTACCTTTCCCCTTACTAGTTTTCCATCCAATCCTTCTCCTAATCACCTGTATGTTCGCAGCAACTGTGTTCATATTACCTTTCTCGCCTTCCCTATTAAGTCTCTGCAAGGATTTTCTGGCTGCTTTTCATGTTTCAGTCACCATCACTATCACCTGCTAATAGGGGTAAGGAAAGAGACAGCCCTCACCACACCTGTGCACAACATTATAGGATAAGCATGAAGTGCCAGGTAAACCCAGACCTCAATTTCTGTATGTACACTACCCTAGGATGAGATTAGCTATGTCTTTAAATGGCTATAGAGGGTGGCTGCCCTCATGTTCCGATTGTGGGCCTTCCCTAAACATCTGGTTGGAACGTAATGCTGGACTTTGGAGGCTTTTGGTCTGATCCAGCAGGCCTCTTCTTATTGTACTTTTTTCTTCATTCCACTGAATTTTCAGAGCAATATAGTGAACATTTCAATGAATTCAACAATGGCATGTGGTGCAGCAATAAAACTGCTAGCACACTTGCAATGGGGACCACATGTTGAGATTCCTGCATTGCCCTTTTTGGCACCTGCTTAAAACATTTTTGTTTCAGCAAGCCTACTCAGACATGTATTATAATCTCTTTTGCTTACTGTCAATTTTAATTATCTTTCAAACGATGTTAATTCTAACTGGGGGTTTTTATGCATAATGTGTTGGTTTTGTAAACCGCTTAGAGGTATCATTACAATCATGTGTTATATAAATTTTGTGAAATAAAATAAATAAATATGCTGCCTTGAGCTCCTTGGAAGAACGGTAGAATATAAAATTAAGGAAATAAATGAATAACTATTTTGGGGGAGTGAAACACCGTTGATTTCAACAGTACTTACTTCAGTGTTGAGTGTGCTCAATCTTGCAATCCAAGCCAACAGTTGTAAAGATAGTAAACTGTAATCCTCATTCTGTTTTTTCTTATCAGTCAGCTGTAATCATCTTTACAATCACAGTAATGTAATGCTTTGAAAAGGATTAATTATTCTTATTTGACAGAACCTCAAAGTTTGACAAGTCTTTGGACTGGTAAAGTAATTTAATATTTTTTAAAAAGTATTTTTCAGCAGAATTTTATTCAAAACATACACAAAGGCAACATGTTGTCCAGCTTCTAAATGTATATGTTACAGCAGCATGTTATAAGAACAAGCAGGGACTGCAATTTACATTACTAAGGCATTTAGGCTTAAAGAAAGGCTGAACCATGACTGGTTAGGGGCATCCATACAAATGTCCGAAATGCTAAGGCATCTCACCTGCAAATTTACAATGCTGTGTGCTGCTTTTACATTTATTTATTTTTAAAAAAATGCTTCCTTGCATCAGTATCTCAATATATTGTTCCACATCAAAAAGCAAAACAAAACAAAACAAAAAATAGAAACAGAAATCCCCAACCCCATCGAAAACGTTAAAAGTTGTTCACAGAACAGCAGTAGTAATCTACTCTTCAAGAGTTTTCAAACAAGTACAATACTAATTTCATGATGCACACAAAACCAGAGATCCACCTGGAAATGCTTCATGGTACCCAACGAAGTTATGAGTAAGAGGAAACACTTGTCTGAGAAGGCACAGTGGAAACAGGTTTGAATGCTCCGAGTACAACAGGAATCATCCACAACAACAGGTTGAGTGTTTCTGGGAACTTTTTGTTAATATAACACAGTTGCTCACACAAAATGGGGGGGGGGAATGCTTCTGTTGATTTGTCTTGGCAACTCCCATACATCAATGGTGGTAACAGAGTAACAGCTTTGTTCCCATCTGACAGAAAATAATGGCAGTTCTGCAAAGCAAATGTTAAACATGACCGTATGTATTTATTAGTTCCACAGTGTTTTGACAGATTACAAGGGCTGCAATTTAAAGGATGCTGACACGCTCACTGAGGGCTTTCATCTCTGCTTCCTCTGGCTCAGGGTTTTCATTGTGGTTAGCACTTGGGCTGATAAGGTGTGTTGGATACTGCAAGCCATTTTCTCCGGCATACTGTTCCCACCGTGAATCATCACTCTCATGGGTGATATAACGCTCGCCTATTTTAGATTCGAGCTCACACAAGTCTAGCCAGGTTTGGTAATCCTGTAGGGAGAAAAACAATATGCTTAAATTAATATCTGAACAGCAGTCTTACATATCATGGATGCCTGTTCCCCCATAATTCTCTTAAAATTTAAGAGATGCAGCACATGTTACTTTCATAGCATCTTTTGTGAAACTGTTGGATATGAAAACACATCAACGTGTCTAGGTTCACTGGAAAGTATTTTTGAAAAGCTACGTTCCAGAACCGGGCCCTGCGTTTCATGGGGTCTTTTCCTCGAAATTTTGCATGTATAATTTATCAAAAGTATGTTCACCACACCTTTCTGCCTTCAAGACAATGAAATGACAATAAATCAATAAAGACAAAAATAACTCAACAGCGTTAAAACAAAAAGCAAGAGCAGCATCAAGCAACAACAGGAATTTTAAAAATAGTATTTATTTGGGTGACCAGGGCAAACTTAGCCAACTGCTTCTTCCACACACTCTCCTTATGCTTCAAGATTAACAGAGGAAAACTCTGATGATTGAGCATGTGGTCAACCATTGAGCTACGACCCTGGCCAGCATAAAGATGTTGTACGCTAATGATAGGAAATGTGTGGTCTTCTATATATTGTTGAATTCCAGCTCCCATCAGCCTCAGCCAGCGTAGCCAGGGATGATGGGAGTTGTAGTCAGTCAGCATCTAGAGGGCTATAGGCTCCAGATTCCTACTGTATGCAAAATGCCTGTGGAGGGAAAACATTCTAATGTTACAGCCTGGTTCCCAGGGCCTCACCTAGCAAAGTGTGCACACTTTCCCACAGTCTCCAGATGGGACTATAATATTTAGCCTTCATTGAGGTAACTGTGCTGAAGTTTTGGAGTGGCTGTGGTAAACTTTTTGTCTGTGTTTGGTATATCTTCACTACAAACAAGGTGAAAGGCATGAAATTTACAGCATTACCTGTAGCCATGGGTGGCTTAACGTCTTGTCCACACTATAGCGCTTTCTCATTTTCACTTGCAGCAAATTATTTATGAGATCAATAGCTGGAGAAAAAACATAATTTCAGAAGACATCACTCTCAAATACCTCTTCAAATCTCATACGGTTCAGAGGCAGTGACAGAACTAATAAATTGCGAGACAGAACTAATAAATCTGTTTATGACAGCCATGCAAGTTGATTTAGCTTGGTTTTTTAAATAAATAAAAACTTTTTTCCAAGTTAGTACCTCACACAGCTATAATGTTCACAACTTCCAAACTTGCTAACCAAGTGTCCATCACTGAAAATAGTAAACAGCTTTGTACTGAGTTTTAACATTAGTCAGTGTAGCCTAGCAATCATACATTTTGTTCTCCGCCTTATAACGAATAATATTGCCATGCATTTGGAGAGATGAAACCAAAGATATTGCGAGGAAATGCAAGGCAGCAATATAGTGAATAGATCTCCATTCCAATTTTTGAAAGCTTTCTCTCCAAGAATAATGCATTATTACTTCAAAAGCCCTAGATAACTTTGGACCTGGTTACCTGAAAGACTGTCTTATCCATTATGAACCTGTTTGTGTATTACGATCTCTATGAGGTTCTCCTTGCCAATATAATGTGACTGGCAGGGACATGGGAGAGTGCTTTTTAGTGGCTGCATTCATGCTCAGGAACTCTCTTCTCAGAGAGGCTGAGTCAAACTGCAGAGACCTTCCCTTCTGTTCTGTTCCTCTGCTGCAATATTCTCTAGCTTTTAGCTTACACCTGGCTGGGTTTAAACACACACACACACACACACACACACACACACACAGGGCCGGCGCTTCCATTTAGGCCAACTAGGCAACTGCCTAGGGCACCAAAATGGAGGGGGCGCTGGCCAGCCTGCCCGCCGCCGCCCCAACCAGCGGCGGAGCGAGCAGGTTGGGGCGAAAACCGCGGTGGCGGCGCCAAAATGGAGGGGGCGCTGGCCAGCCTGCCCCTCGCCCCCCGCCGCCGCCCGGTGGCGAAAATCGCAGCGGCGCGGGGTGCCCGGCGCGCAGGGGGCGGGGCACCGTACGTCATTGCGCATGACGTGCGGTGCCCCGCCCCCTCACCTAGGGTGCCAGAAACCCTGGCACCGGTCCTGCACACACACACACATTCTTTTTCAATTGTACACACTTGACCCTTACAATATTTCTCAGAGGCCCTTCTCTAAGTGCTCCATCCTATATAAAGTAAGGTGGGTAAGGCACAGGGCCATTTGAGTAACTGGACCCTGATTATGAAACAGCCTAGCAAGATCCTTCACCTTTTCACTCAGGCCTTTTAAACAATCTATGTTTAACAGTTTGGGCTTCTCAGATTAATTTTTGGTTTCACTTTTCTAATTCTTATGGTTTTTCTTGTTTCACAATGTATTGCATTGGTGCATATTTATTTATTTATTTATTGCTTTAAGAGCTACCCAGAGAACTCCTGTTATTGAGCATCTATATAAACACAGCAAAGAAATGAGCAAATGAGTTTTAGAAAGTGATTTTATTGGGTGGTATTCAGTTTTAGTCATACTCAGAATGTCTTACTCAGATCCGACCCCTTGAAGTTAATGGACATGACTCACTAAGGTTCCTTTCTTTCAACTGGTCTACCTTGAGGAGGAATTAATTGAATATTTTAATTGTTTCTGATCATTTTTTAAATGGTGGTTAGCTGCTTTGGGCAGCTGGTGTGAAAAGATGAAATCTATATTTTCTATAAAAAAATAAGTAAATATTTTGATTCTTCTCAAATATGTATGTACTAGAATTTTTTTTTAAAAAAATACCTTCATGTGAGATTTCCTTCCAGGGGTTCGGTGGGTACATAAAAGCAGCATTCTGGATTTGATCATGAATGTCCTCATCTTCATTGAATGGAAAGGTGCCACTAAGGCTGACATAGATAATAACCCCCACAGACCACATATCTAATGATCTATTGTACCCTTTGTTTCTCAGGACTTCAGGAGCGAGATAGGCTGGTGTACCCACAACTGAACGTCTGAATGATTTCTCTCCAATGATCCGTGCAAAACCAAAGTCGCAAAGTTTCACCTGTTTGGAATAAAGCCATTATAATAAAATTTGTATTTTTTGTTTTATTCTGATGGTTTCGAAGAAACAATGCGCAAGTCAACACGGTGCTTGTGTTATCATTATCTATAAGTCAATTTAGCATGTGCTAAAGCTGCTTCTCCCCCACATAATTGAGCAAAGAATGTTTCAAGCAGACAACAGTCTTTCCAAAAGTCCTATCGTTATTATCCAGTAAAACCATATGTAGTGCATAGTGCCTTGCAGTGTATTCAAAAAGGCAGAACCAGTCCCCACAGTTTGCGGATACAATAGAGAAGGGGTAAGAGAAGTGTGTTAGCAAATGTATGGGCCTCAACATTCACCCTGTAACTGCATTTTTTTAAAAAAATTAAAAATCCAATCTTTTTCTAAGCCGGCCTGTGCTGCTTCAGTTTCAGTTTATGTTTTGGGTTCTGTGTCGCTTTGTGTAAACTGAAGCTGCATTCTTCATTCCAAAATTAAAAGCAGCTACGGTATAACTTTTCACCACTTTGAGCCAACTGGATTACATTTACAAGCACGGGAACACCTCCCAAAATGCAGACAAATAGGTTCAGGGGCTTTTTATGGGGGGAAATGAAAGGGATTGACTTTCCTCCATAATCCATAGTGGTTCCATATTTTTGAGAGGGTTTCTCTTCCTTACTTACTTTAAACAATTAGAGGATGAAGCTTTTAACTAAATATATATATATATATATATTCCCCACTGCTGTAATTTAAGAAAACAACTTTGAGCTCTTCAGTGCTCCACAGGCAATACTTTGGACAAAGCACATGGACCAAGAGAAACTTAGAGATACAGGAAAGCATAAAGGAACAAGATATAGTGAAGTACAAAAACAGAGCGGCAGAGGAACACAGGGCTTTGTGGAAGCCCTTATTTTACACAGTGGCAGTGTTATTGACACCATCTTTCAAACTGGGAAAGGGGAAGAGACATCAAAATCACCCTCATTTGTTTTGTTATCTGGCTCCATTGCACACCCCTAGTAAATGCAGATTCACATAGGTGTACTAAATGTCCACAAACCCAAGAGTTTTATCATGTTTCCCCAGCAAGATGAGCCCAGCTTCCTGCTGCATTTGAAATATCAATGACAGATGCAACAATTTGCAGTTGATTGTCTTCCCCCTTCCTCTGTGCTTCATGCAAACTGCCTGTCTTATACAATGTTTTAAAGCACAGGATAATACCTCTGATTTCTTGTATGTTTGTTCCTTGACTTTAAAAACAAAAACAGCCTTCAATATTTTTTTCCCAACTTGAAAAACTGCTCTAGAGAGGGAGGAGGAAGTGACCACATCATTATGTCAAAGGAAGCCAGCCATTCGCAACTGCGATAGCAGGCTTTGGCTATACACAGTAAGAACATATTTTATCTTATTTTGGCAAATGCACTTCAACAGCAGGTTCATTGTTGAAATTACGCACATCTGGGTGCACCCAAAAACTTCTTGGCACTTACAGATAGTGTGTGTGTATATGAGAGAGAGAGGGAGAGATGAGTGGGAGTGGGGGAGATATCTCTGCTACTCTTCTTCACATTTTAAAAAAACAACCAATTGGGAGGGATTAGAGACTTGGGGAGCCTGCTGAAAATAAGGACACACCTGTTTCCTACTTTTCTCTTGACTACAGCAGATTTGTTAATGTATTTTAATGTTTGCTGGAAGCCGCCCAGAGTGGCTGGAGAGACCCAGCCAGATGGACGGGGTACAAATAAGAAATTATTATTATTATTATTATTTGTGTACCAAGTGGAAGCACATGATATCTTCATGCGGTTTGGTCTGTGCATACACAGCTCAGTCTGCAGGGTAGATTCATTAATTTGCATATGCAGAGGTAAAAGTGACTTATTAGGTATTAGATGAGTGCTTGACTAAATCAAGACATTTCAACTATTTATCAAACTGAAAAAGAACAAAGCACAAATCTTTTAGTAATGATAATGTTGTGAGTTTGAGGGGGCAGGTAGACTGTATTGCCCGAGTCCCTTCTAATTCCTGGTCCCAACAAGGATCCAACTGATGCAATAGCCAGACAAGTTTCTTGAAAATGGTCCCTAAGCATGGGTTGCTAAGGTAACAAAGGAAGTGGCTCTGTGCCAGACAACAATGGGTGCCCCCCCTCCCTCAACTGTCTGATAATTAGAAAGAAAAATCCAGAGTTGAGGGGTGTGAGCTAGAAGCTAGCAGCAGGCTGGGCAGCTGAGAGACAGAGCCATGCCTGCTTTTGGCTGGAATCCAAGGCTATGGCTATGGGAGAAGCAAGATCCTTCTGGGGTGTTAATGCTGCGAGTCCCTCCATCGCAGGCTCAGCTTGTACACATGTGTAAATAAACCATATTTCCTAAAGACACCGCTGTCTCTGCTGTCCCTCATTCCAAGGGAACCAAACCCCAGGTAAACACCTGGACCCCTGGAGTCTCTTACCACGTAGAGATTGGGGTGGCATTCAACAATCATTTGGCTTTATCTAAAGGAACTGTATGTTACCTGGACAATGTGAATTTATTTCTACTTGCCTGTGGGAAAGGATCAGCAGATGCCAGCAATACATTTTCAGGTTTGAGATCACAATGAACAATGTTTTTAAAATGAAGGTGTCTCAAAGCAACCAGGATCTATAAAGAAACAAACCAGCCCTGTTGTAACATAGTTTGCTCAATATTTACTTCTGTTTCAATGTTTTTCCCAGAGACGAGATGAAAAGCAGTAAGCACAAGCAAGCTCAAGCGCAACAGCTTAATTCATGCGATTCTATGCTCTTATTCCAAGCTGTGTAAACAAACAGGAATATAAAGCACAAGGGACTTAATTTTAAAGGCATCCTCAAGTAGCAATACTTCCTACTATTATTACAAAGCATTCTTTTAGCAGTGCATACAGCTGTGTTCTTATTAGTTAGGGGAAGTACTCCAACTTTAGTGATCAGCAGTTGGGGTACAGACAACTCCAGAAATTTAAAGGCTGGTACTATCTATTATAATGGGAGCAAAGTTTTAATCTGGAAGATGGGTGGGGTAGGGTGGAAAAACATTTGGGAGGCATTCACAACCCCCCGGAGTCATCCCCGTGGTTGGGGGAGCAGAGAATGCTGCCTATACTGTAGGGTTACCAGACGTCCCTGTTTCCCGGGGACAGTCCCCGGATTTGCGAATAAGCCTCCGGAGAATTTCCATCCCCGGAATGTCCCTGGATTTCATCTAATGTCCCCAGGAAACGCAGCAGCGGCAGTCTCAGCAGCCTGGAGAAGTTGGCCCTGGCTGGCTTCAGGAGCTGCTGGGAAGTCCCCATATTATGGTGATGCAGGGGCTCTAAGATGCAGCTTCCGGACTGCCTCCACCTTCCCTGACCCCAGCAACTAAGCTGTGAAGGGAGGCTTCATACTGCCTATCAGAGCTTGCATGCAAGCAGGAGGGGGCAGGGATCTCTCAATTAGGCAACCCTTCCCAGCTGAGGGATACCCGCCCCCTCCTGCTTGCACACAAGTAGGAATGGGATTGGGGCTGCTCCGATGGGAAGAGAGGCATTGCGCTGCCCAAACCTCGCCACTGCCGCCGCTCTTGGCCCTCCTTCTCCACCTTCCATGCCTGACCCACCGCACACCGCTTCCCCACCACCACCACCGAAGAACCAACAACTCAGGGGCTGCCCCGGCTCATGGAGAAAGGAGATAGAAGCCTCGGAGGAAGGGGAAATGTGGCGGTGGAGGTCAAGGCGGCGGCCGCCCCTCTGCCACCGCTGCAGCATCAATGTCCCAAACGTGTAGTATTTCTTTATTTATTTATTTCTTTAAAGTGTCCCTGGATTCATTGAAAAAAATCTGGTAACCTTACATAATGTGAGCTATAAGCTTAATTCTAAGAGGTCTTTGAATGCCACTATCTAAATTAGAACTAGGGGGTGCAAACCAGGTGAGAATATTTATGGATTAAAAAGTACAAACTGAGACAATGTAACCATCAGTCATATCTGGCACTTATTGGGCACCCAAGTTCTGAGTACTAGCACAGCTTCTATGTACCCATAGGAATGGTCTCCCAAATGTTTTGCTGGCTAACTTGGTTAAGGACCCCTGCCTGCGTCAGAGATGGAGAGGAGACGGGTCCATCAGAGACATGCAGGCTACATGCTTGCCCCAACATGCAAGAAGGATTTGGTGTAGGCTTCCAAGTACCACACCTGAGAGATGCACTGTAGATCATGATTTGTGGTTACCATCGTACATTAAGCTCAGACCAATAGTCAAGTATGTGACTTCATCAGAGAGAAGATACAGAGAAATGCACAGCACCCGGTCAACTTGATAAAGCCATACTAGCAATGCAAAAGGAAGTTACCCTAATTAGACTTTACCCCCTCTGGACAGCTCTCACCCTTTAAACCTTCACCCACATTGTGACCTACTAACCATTTCAAGGGTATAGAATCATAGACCTGTAGTGTTGGAAGGCAACATAAAGGTCATCTAGTCCAACCCCCTGCAATGCAGGAATCTTTTGCCCAACGTGGAGCTCAAATCCACAGCCCTGAGATTAAGAGTCTCATGCTGTGCTGTCTGAGCTATGAAGCGACTATCATAGAAAAAGAAAACATTTTGACACCTCTTAAAGGGCTCTTACCTGCGTAATTAAAAACTTGGTGATTCGCTCTGGCAACCTCCCTTTTTCACTTGACAAGATCATCTCCAGCATGTCTCCATGGAGCTTCTCCATAACAACAAACACTCTTTCTGGTGTCTCGAACATGCATTCCAAATTTACAACCCCCAGGTGATGCAGATTCTAGGATCAAAGAAAAACACTATTTGAATGAGCCCAATTTGTTTAGGTCCAATGACAAGGCTCAGGAAACATAGCCATTCATTTTTCAAGCCCTTTGGCACCAGCATAAAAGTATAAACAGCCAGAATTATGCCAGCAATGATTTGCTATGCAAAGTTTAACAGGACAGCCCAAATGTGCTTAGAACCTGTCAAAAATATGCTTTGTCATCGGTAACATTTTAAACTTCTATATGGAAATGAGACCTTGTCCAAATTAATTTCTTTCAGAGTATCAGAATGGAGCCATGTTATCCTCAGGTTGCTTCCAGTACTCTGCTCTTGGATCTTAAAAGCAATCCCATACCTTGCATATCAACCTTGCATCATCAACATTCCATGCCCACTAAGTGTGCTCAGTCCTTGTTAAGTGATTTTGGGAGGTTTCTCCATTATGTTTTTGTTTGGAAGACATCCCAACCTGCTGATATCTCCCCCTCATATTATATATGGATTGGTGCTCAGAGAATGAGTTCCCTAGTGGTATACAGTAAGTCTGCAACTTACATGGGGGTTATGTTCCAGGGATAGAGCCTAAAGGCAAAATCATGTATAGTCAAAATACAATGGGTTCAATGGTGGGTGAGATGCCAAAGTCATTTCCCCCAGAATCTCACCCACTTTCCACCCAATTTTGAATTTCTTAAAAGATTTTTGCCTCGTGTGTAAACCTGAATGCACACAAGTTAAATGTGTGTAAGTTGTAGGCTTACGGTATATGAAGCAAAACTTAGGAATGCAGCCCTAACTCAACTCATAGCACAAGAAATTGGGCTGACAATGTTTTATTTTTGTTACCACATGTGCAGAGACAGACAACAGGATCTCGTAACAGCCACTGGGTAATTGTGCTAGATTATCTCACAAGCAAAATTATTTCTGACTATGCAGATTAGCAAACTGCTTAAATTTAATACCGGTATTTATTTCACAAAGAGACATCACTTGAAAACTTTATCTGTAGTTCCAATGCTTAATGAGATACATAGATTTCTACTGCCGAAACCTGTTCTCAAAGAGTTTTATTGCCCTGCTCTAAATTAAATACATACAGGATATAATTGGTAATTAAATAAAAGATACCTGTAAAATTGCAACCTCATTACGAAGTTGGCTTTCTTGCTTAGTTGGAAATCTCAGTTTGTCAATGATTTTAATTGCTACATCTCTTCCTGTTTTGCGATGTTTTCCTGTTTGATGAAAAATATGCCAATTAACATGATCAGCTCTGAGAAGCGTCACCTTTCCAGAACTCAAGTATTTTTTGTGTGTTTTATACAAAACCTAACTGTCAAGGTATCCTCTGAGACAAGAATGCTCTAAACCATTCAGACTTCTTTCTTTAATTTCATGAAATTGTTAAGACAGATTTCGAGGCAAAGAGGGACCCGTATATTTCCTCTTATAGGTAAAAATCAGGGAGGCCAATTTTAGAAGAAGAAAAATGTGCAAGGGGAAAGGGTGAAAAACCCTCTCCTACCCAACCCTAGTCTTCTGCATCCTCAGCCCTGCCTTTAATAAAAAGGAATATGAAAAGCTTGTGTGACATTCACATCTAGTTTGGCCCATAAATTTGGTATGTAATCCAGCACCACTAAATAAACAGGCATTGTTTATAGTACAAAGCACCCTGTGTCCACAGGACTCCCATCATGTCATAGGAGGGAAAGGTCTGGAACATGGGTAGGCAAACTAAGGCCCAGGGGCCAGATCCAGCCCAATCGCCTTCTAAATCCGGCCCGTGGACAGTCCGGGAATCAACGTGTTTTTACATGAGTAGAATGTGTCCTTTTATTTAAAATGCATCTCTGGGTTATTTGTGGGGCATAGGAATTCGTTCATTTTTTTCCTTCAAAATATAGTCCACAAGGTCTGAGGGATAGTGGACTGCTGCTGAAAAAGTTTGCTGACACCTGGTCTGGAAGAATACAGTACACCTTTTCCATAAATCCATCTTTGTACATAGTGTGTTTAATTTTTCAACTTTCGAATTCCCAAAATGAGGGGTGCTGAAAAATTGTCACATGATTTGGGAACTCAAAATATAGTCTGGTTAAATTAATATAATTTAGTTTTATATGGCAAATAATGACATAAAATATTGACTTTTTAGGTTGTGGAATTTCCAATAATTTTAAACTTGTCTTCTTTTTAAAAAAAATGTGAAAAGTGTGTATAACATTACATAAAATCATTAAAATGATTGCCAAGTACTTGTAGTTATATGGTGCATTAGTATTATTTTATTATTTATATATTATACATATTTTGTATTAAATTGTATGTTACAATTACACACACACACACATACATAATTCACTAATGTTGTGTTGTAGCTGTATTTGCTTCTTTCAAAGGTTGAGGAATTTTATCAGTGTGTTAAAAATTACTTTTCCATCAGTGCTGCTGCTGCTATCCTAACCAGTGGGAGTTGACCTACAATGGCTTCTAAACAAGAGAATAGGACTGAGGACGTTCACGCATATGAGCTACCTAATTGGAACTGGCAGAGACTTGTTGCCAGTTTCTCACTGAAGAAATTGGCAAAAATTAAGTTTCACCCCCCTTAGATGGCATGCCCTCATGGGGTAGCCCTGTCAACAGCCGTGGCACTGCTGCTTACATGGGCACCGCAATGGCAGGAGTGCCAGATTGGCTCTGCAGCCCTCTTGCCACCACCTTGGTCAGACTCTTGCAAAGCTGATCTTAACTGCAATTTAATAAAGTGGAAAACTTTAATGAAGTTGTAGAGCTTGTGTAGCATTTCAGACACACCTGAGTAGTCATTCTAACCATGTTCCATGGGTCTTACTCCCAGGTAAGTGGGATTAGGATTGGAGCCTACTTTGTCCAATGATTTCAGACAATCTTCTCCGAGTATGACTTAGTGGGATACCAGTCTTACCTCCATAAACAATTCCAAACTGTCCTGATCCCAGCACCTCATCTGGAAAGATTTGGTATACTGTACTGATATCCTGTTAGTACAAAGATTTTGCATGTTAAACATGACTACAGAAAGTCAATTCAGAAAATGATTGGACAGAAATGCTGCTGAATTCCATTCAAAATGCAGTTCGGTGGCAGAAGTTGTGTTCTGGTAAGGCAACGCACCAGAACCTATCTGGAGCCTGGCTTCCTTTTGGAATTATGTGCAAAGACTTTTGGTCCTTCCTGAAGTATATAAATGGACCCTGAATGTTTGTGCAGAGGCGCAGTACATTCAAAGTTACTAGGCATCAACAGAAGTGAAGAGGCTACCAAATACCCATCACATGTTCAGTAGCATTTAAGAACTCTGCATACTTCCTTCCCTACTCTGAAGAAACTTTGGGTTTATGAGTCTGTGAGGTGAAGAGAGGCAACTCTTCTAAAGGGCTCTAAACTCCATCACATTCCAATGATGGAATGTAGTGTAGGCCCTAGGTTATTTGGAAGGTTCCCTGAATCAACTGAATTCCAAAAAGGAAGGTGGGATTTCAACGTAAGTCCAAGTAAATGGACTTGTGTGGTTAACATAAGAGCCCACTGGATCAGGCCAATCTAGTTGAGCATCTTGCTCTCACAGAGGCCAACCAGAAGCCTGAAAGCAGGAGTGAAACACAACAGCACTCTCCCCACTTGTGAATCTGCAACTGGAATTCAGTGGAAAATATAATACAACCGTTTCACACGGTTCTAATCTCAGACCACTTACATTGGTGTAATCTTACTGTGGTGCTGCAAAAGAGGAATATAAATTGACCCCCAAGATGTTGGCCTTTTAAAAAACAACAACTGGAAACCAAAAATCAAAGTTGCTGTAAAAACCATGTCTTCAATGGCTACTTTTTTGTCCTTCTCTAAAGAAAATGCCCAATTAGACATCCTCTCAAGGTTTTCCAAACAGATCAATGACTTTCCAAGCTGAGTTCTATCACATCTGTCACAAACACTGAGAAAACTTACCACATTTTCTTGGACCTGGCAATTTGACACCGAGATACTGATGGATATATTTCCTAGAAAGAAAATGTATGGAAATTACTTCTGCTGTGAATGCACAGAATACTATGAATCCACCACTGGAGCCCTCCTCGGTGTGGTAGAGGAAAGCCCCACTGCCACCACCATGGCCCTCACAGTATTATGGCAGTGGTGGGCTCAGGGATGAGGTGTGTTGGAGGAAGATACCTCTTCCCTCCTGGATAATGATGTATGCGATATACAGTTATTATTAAATTGGTGCTGTTATATAGCAGAGGTATAACATTCCCAAACCTAACCATACCATCCATTAGGGGGGAAAATTGGTTCTGAAGTAATACTGCCTGATCTGTGATTCCACAGCAATATGTCAACAGCCTTTCACAGCTCCTGCAAAGGTCTGGGGACTGAGGAATGGGATTCACCCCTGCACTGATCTTGTGGGAAATTCATCTGTATAACCATCATGATATCCAGACATCAAAGTACATGTTAAACCTCCTTGGAAACCACATGCTGGATAATAACAGCGTAAGTGAAAGGTTGATGTCCCTAGCTGCTTACCTTAGAATAATGTATACACCAAAGTGTCCGAGTAAAATTGCACAACATAATTATACTGCCAACAAAGAGGGTCTAGTCCACATGGTTTCATCCAGTGGCTTATTTTAAAGTAGAAAATTAATTAGCTTACGGTGTAGACTTGGTCCTGAACCAGTGGATGCCCCTTTGGAAATAACAGGCATGAGGGCATGTTGGATTGCCATCTCCCACATCCTTGCAACATCTAGGCCACAACCACTTGTGAGAACATTGTTATTAGCTGGAGGGCTTGGCAGGTTTTCTACATTTTCCCCGACGTAGTAGACTACATTTGCTGTGGTTATTTCAAAGCAATGGGGATTAGCTTCCTGTGGCATTAAATTGAAGTTTTTTGCAGGTTCCAGAGATAAAATCTCGGACAATGGAATTTCCTGCGAAAAATGATAATGGTGATTAATTTTGAAAACACTTTCTCATGAACAAAGAGTACTTCAAACATCTACTTGATTACAGTTTCTGAGACTGCTGTTGCAATTCTCATTGCCAGTTTTTGGGATTCATGCTTTCCTGATGGTTCCCTGGGCTGAACGGATCGACAGAGAAAGTGAAAGTAGGAAATCTGCTGCCCCCAGGGCTGCTTGACAGGGAAGGTAAGGGAAAGGTATTTTGAGGAGGTAGGGGTGGCAAAGAGGGATTTTGTGGACGAAGAGGGCTGGTGTGGACGAAACTGCAACATTTTCAGAACATGGTCCAAGGCAGGATTGGAATCTGATTCAAGACAGACAAGAATCTGCAGGTTTAAAAACCCCTAATTTTTGTATCTGAGCCTGGCGTGGGTGAACTTTGTCAGTATTTTTAGTTTGCAAGTAATAGCAGTTCTATCCCATCTCCACTTTTCTTCCTACCACTTTCACAAACCCCAGAAATCCTGTGGATCTTGCTAGTATTTATGCATTGATCAGATTCCTGGCACAAATGTTAGAATGGATTTCCTGGCTGCTGGGATAACAGTTGAAAAGAGAAGCTAAGGAGTCTCTTTCATCATTTCCCTTAATAAACACCAATGAAATAAATCAGAGGTGGTTTAGGTTTAGAGCCTGGAACAGCTGCACTCAGGGAAGTCCATTTTGACACTACTACGATGCACAGTTAAATGATAACTACTACCTTAACAATGTAGCTAAGTATTAGAGATGCCTAAGAAACTCATCTGGGTTGGGCCTGGATATCAACTTTGGGGATCACATAATGCTCGTTGAAAGAAAAGGCAAGCTTTAAAATCCATTCTGGAAAATAATTCCCCTCCAAAAAAGGCTTTAACTCCCCAACCTGCTAAGGGGAAGGGGGTGAGGACAAAAGTCCACTCTGATTGAGGACCCTTAGGAGAACCTTAGTGGGCTGTGAGCCCCCATCCATGGTGTTCAGTCCTGTAGCCTCTCTTCTCTCTTTCTATAGCTCTTTTCACCAGCCAGGGATATGAGCTTTAAATAAAGTGAGTGTGTGTCTGTGTGCATGTGATGTGCTGGTAGGATGGAAAGTGGCTGGCTGGATGGGAGAGGTTACTGGTTTACGGTATTTAGATCATTTCTATATGGCTCTATCTATCTACACACATACACACACACACATATACTCTAAGCAGTGTACAGGAAAATAAAGCTAACTAAAATATTACAAAAATACACCGCTACATATTAAAATGTTACATAAATAGAAAACTATAATAAATATAAACTGATATCAACATGCCTCCCCTCTCAGCCTCCTGGCTCTCCCCCAGGACTCCACCAATCCTCCTTGGGCCCAAATAAACTCACAGCTCACCCACCAAAAATCTCACAAAGAGGAGGGCTGCTGGAAACTGCTGACCTCAATCTAGTCTCTCACTCTAGGCTTCTTTTTTATGAGCAGGCTCAAGATGGATGCAGTTTCCTCAGGCTGCCCAGGGCTGTGTCTTATTCAGAAATCAGCTGCATTTTTCCAGGAACAGCAGGTTTGGTAAGTTTCCCAGTGGGTCCCAAGGATGGAAAAAGGACACCAGCCACAGATCTTTCTCTGGTGTCTCTGTGCACACTCTTCCTCCTCCACCATCAGCTGCTGGTTCATGGAGGCACTGGTGAATTTGGATTGGTTTAGGCACAAGTCAAGTATGTCTGTATCTTTGGGAAACTGTTCAGCTGATTTCCAATTCAATCAGATGTGCATGTGTGGGTGGGTGTATGGTGCTCATCCATCTCTTTGAAATATTAACAAACACAACATAAACTTTAATCATAGCTGCATTCTGGAATACACTATATAAAACCAGAACCCAATTTTACCTTGTAGTATTTGCTTTCAGTGTCATTTTGAAACAGTGTAATACATTTGCTGTCTAATCTCCAGTAGTGACGTTTCCTCTGTGTTGAAATAAAAACAATCAGAAATAATTTAAGAAAATTTGAAGAAACAATGAAATAAAATTAAATGAGATAATGCAACTTGAAGATTGTGAGGAATGACAAAGAGACACCAATTTCATTTTTAATACAGAGAAATACTCAATGATATTGTTTTAAACTTATCCAAAAGTAATAGGTATTTTTAAAAACCTTTCCCCGCCCCTCATTGTTCCCTGAAGACTGCATTTTCTTCTACGCAAGTTTCATCAGAGATGTATATTTGGCTTCCCCCAGAAACATCTACATACAGCATGCCCTCACATGAGTTTCAGAATGTTACTAGTAGCAACAGTTAGCATTCTACATTAATTGACCATATACAGACTGAATCTAACAGGTATTCCCTGAGTGATGGTTAAGATTACCTAGATATGTCTTTACCAGGCAGTAATGGAAGTTATGCTATGTTGTAGCTGTAAAAATGGGCAATTATTTTTCAACTAGAGTTAAGGTTAAGTTGTGGGTAACAAAATGTAATTGGAAGCTTGTGTTTAATTGGAAGCTGGATAATTTGTGTGAATCTCTCTCCCTCTATTGTACACTGGCATACTTACAAAGCTGATTGAGAAAAGAATAGTGAGAGCCTGCAAGCCTATTCAGTATAGGCCTTCCTTTCATTTCTACCCATTCTGCCAAAAAGGTGATCAATCTGTGCACCACAGGTTAGATAGAATGATCAAGAGGGGGGGAAAGGACTTCGTTGGAGTCTAAATGCTCCTTCCCTCTTCATGCAAAATAGCTGGCCTGGACTGTGAGAGCACCTTAGGGCTCCATCTGACTTTATTTGAGTTGTAATGGCACCACTCTTGTCTGTGTCCCTCTCATGCAGCCCCAGGGCCTTGGAAGACATGGCCAATGTTTGCTGCCATGATGTGTCTCCTTCCTGTGCCAGCATTAACTGAGGCAATAATGTCATGGCAATGAGCCAAGGAGCATAGTCGATGGTCAGGACAATACTGAGCCATATGGACCAATTATGTGAATCTGTATTATAAGGCAATTTCCCATGTAATTAGGGAATAGACCATAGTTCTGAAAAATATGCTTTTAAGACTGTTTCCATGAGCAACATAATCCAAGGTAATTTAAAGTACAAAAATAGTTGCTTTGTCCAAGGTATGACACAAAACTGGACTGACCCTCCTGGTCCAACAGATATGAAGGAAACTGGCCAATATCATTCCTCCAAAGTCTTATCTCAGAGTGCCTCATGTTACAGCATTGCACCACTGCATTGCATTGCGCAGGGCTGTAATTCTAAATGTGCCCTATGAAAGCTATGGATTTCCCTTTTATCTAACAACAACGACGAAAAAAAGATAGTCTGATGAAAGCTGTTTTTCCACATCTTGATTTGGTTTCCTTTGAAGTGCTTCACATTCTACAGCATGCCAGGGATAAATCTGACCCATCTGTTTGTTTTGAAGTCTAATCTAGCCCTGACAAAGGTAGCAAATCTTCCTTAAAACATACTTCAAACTGTTCACATTCAAAGTTTCCACTCTGCAGTCTGAAACAGCAAGCATACATGACTGACTTTCTTTAAAACTCTTTCGCTCTTAAATAAAGTTGCTCAGGCATACCTCTGCTCAAGATTTTGTTCTGTGGCCTTGGTCTGTCTTTGGAGGGCCCCAAGGCATTTTGAACACGTGCAGTAAGCCTTGACTGTCAAGGAGAATGAGGGAAGCACCACCAAATTCATTTGGGATTCACAATTTATCAGTGATGTTCAGAGACCTCTTTTGCTTAACATTTTTCTTACCAGAGTGTCTTTGCTTGTGTAGTGAACCATCCACCCCTCTTTCATCACTGTGCTGCTTCTCCTTTTTGTATGTTTAATAGATTGCACTACTCTCATTAATGGAATATTGTTGCTTGTCGAAGGGCTTAAAAGAAACCACACATCAGTCAATAGATTTTCAATAAACATGCAAAACAAACCATTCTAAAGTGAGATACATTAATATGTTGTTCTCTGTGGCTATGTCTCCAGCAGAACAAGAGAAACAAAGAGTAAGGCTAGTACTGTTGGCCCATAAGAAAAAAAATCTAAAGTCCTATCAGAGCAATACTTTTACTGGGCCAACCAAAATGACATGCAAATGAAGCATTATGTTCCCACACTCCATGTATGGCATTCTGAGGGGTTTTGGAGGAAGAGCAGTTGACATAAATATACTAAATAAACAATAAAAAATTATACACTGCTCTGGTTACAAACTGTAGCATTATTCTGGCACAGCAAGGGCATCACAAAGGGGTGCAAATGTGTGGTTTGGACTTTTAGATCTGCATTTTTCCACATCTATTCTTATACACTAATATTTGCAGGAGACACTCAATTTTTAGTGCCATGTTAAGTTTCGGAATAGGTGAAGCCTATCACCTTACTCCTAGGGCGATATATTGACAGTTATAACTAGCAGAGGTAACAGTGGAAACAAGTTCAACTCTCTGCTGTGGAAAAACTCACCTGATCATCCTATTACTCTCATCCTGGTCAGGATCAGCATCCTGCATTTCTCCATTGTCATTCTGGTTCATGATTGCCATCTCAGCATCATGACCCACAGATTCCTCCATTTCATCCAAGAGTCCACTGTTTCTTTCACTGTCGTTGTCATCACTTCCCTCTTCCATGACAACATCAGACTCAGCACCCGGGCTAAGCAAATCTGGAATTATTTTGACCACGTTATTGTGAAAGCCTTAAAAACAGATCTAGTTTTAACTCTAGCATGACACTAAGCTCGTAGATATGAATACTGCTTCTAAAAGAGCATATCCAGCAAACAAGCAAGACTTTAATTCTAAAATAGCTTTGAGAAATCTACTGAAAATAAAATTTACAAAAACATATCACGTGTATTCAGAATGGGATGGGGAAATTTCTTTTAAATAACAGCTAAAGCTTTAGAAAAATTCCCACAAAGTAAAGCAAACAGCACAGAGGGAAATGTTGAAAATGCAAAACTGTATTAATTACAGCATGTAATACTGGAATATGGGCTTCAAACGCTTCTCCTCAACTTTCTTAAAAATGGTATTTTTCCAAGCATCAAGAGTGAATCTAGAACATTGCAGCTAAGTGTGCCAGTGCATTTTCTTTTATGCTTTATCCAGAAATAACATCACACTGGTGGAATGCGGCCAGTTCTCTAGTTTCATTTCTATCTGCTGGTACACGTTTTGTGCCAGGAGGAAATTGTTGAGTCTTTCCCCAATGATCCTTGCTTATTTATAATTCTACCAATCTTGCTTCCCACCTATGGAATGAACTTTTAATAAACATTTGTGTAATCCTTGGACGGATGACAATCCTCGGTGACAAACACTCTTCTGTCGTTTCCTGAGAGGCACTTCCCTAAGACAAGGATTTGGCAGGCATAACAACCTCCACCAAGGCAAGGAGAAATGGTTCTCATTCTAACAGTGGCATATGAGAGCTTGCTTTCACAGAAAGGACTGCCTACACACAGAGCAAGAGTACACAATAAGAGACACCTCTTCTCCCCTTTGTTGTTGTCCAGGACACAGCAACACATTTATATATAAGAAATATTCTATTCCTCGTCCTAGATTGTCTGACATAAGATTCAGGTATATGCCCCTCCTTCTCTGCCTTTATAAAAGAAGCAACTACTCACATACATAGATAAAGTAGAAGACTCACATGTTCCAAACTTAACCTGCCTTGGTTTTCCATTTTTTTATAACTCCGGAAGTCTAATAAATATGCTCACTTTGTCACATTTTAAAGCATGACATTGACAGCTCATTCTCAATTAATATTTTACTGTACAAGTGAAAGGTTTTCACTTACCATCAATGCAACCTATGACTTTTCTTAAAAAAAAATAACTCCTCATCTACTTCTAAGTGTCTTCTCTCTGTGCAACAGGCTTTTAGAACAAGCTTTCAATGCAACTTACCTCCATTAATGGCCACTTCCCCAAGGCAATTATTTGGCACTTTGGGTGCACAGCGTTTGTGACAATTGAACCTGCAATCTAATTAAAGATAAGATGCATAATTTCACCTAATGATACTGCAACATCAACAGGTTTTGAGATTTGTACATTGCAGCATATAAAAAAGGATCGTTGTAAGATGGTCTCTTTTGGTTCAATCGTAATTCCAAACTCTGCTTTGGTGCTAACGTAAATAAGCGTGGGGTGAACCTCAGGCTTACAAACCCTGCACTTGCAATTCCCCACTTCCCTTCCATTGTGTCCAATTCTGCAAAGTTTGGTTTGCATTTTCCCCATGAACCAGGACTGCAAAACATGATTTGATCCTAGTTTGCAGGGCAAATGCAAACCCTACTTTTCCAGCTGAATGATAGAGGACTCATTCATACAACATCAAATGTGGTTTGACATTGTATCTTATATGAGTCAGCATACAGAATGACATTTTTCTTCCCTTTTTTTAATAAAAAAATATTATTAATAATAATTTTCAAGAAACAGGATATAAGCATGAAACAATTGGTTCCCCCCCACCCCTCCTCCAGAATACAGCATACTTTCTCATAAATCTACATACGTAGTTGGGGGGTGTCAGTCATCAGGATGTTTATTTGAATACTTTTTTTTAAAGTGATGCCATGTTTTAGCAAAAATGCCATTTAGCCACATCTATACCTCCAGGGGGGGGGGGAGGAATCTGCACACACAAAAACTGAACTCTGTGATCTGCATCTTTTTATTTAATTAATTGAAAGTATTTCTACATGATTTAACATTTAAATACCTCTAAGCGGTATCCAAAAATGCAAAATAAAAACAAAAACAGTATAATAAAAACAGAGATGCAACATAAATACCAATAAAACAGTATTACAAAAGCAATATAATAGCAGATATTATAAAAGCATCCAATTTTAGGGGGTCTAGGAAAGCCTTGGGGAAAAAGATGTCTTTAGAAGATGCTTTCTATACCTTATCCGGGTTTCTCTGGTTATGGTAAGGGTCAAGTAGTCACTGGTTTTATTACTGAGCCTGCAGCCACCTGCCCACTACTGAGATCTCATTAGGCATTGCACATTCAGTTTCAAGCATATTTTTTGCAGATATAAAGGCCACAAAATATGGAGGGTTTGTTTACAGCTTAAAGCTGAAATTTTCAGCTGCATTCCATGCCAAATTCCACATACTGTGCTTTTTCTGCACCCCTGCAGAATCACATTACTCACAGATTACCGGTATATATAAACAGAAAAAGCTGAATGTTGTGTAAATAAGGTTCTCAGGAACAGCATCTTTTCCTTAGGAGGTTTTGGTCCAGGAATGTATACGGAAGCCTTGCATATTTCTGTATATTTTTGTCTTATCTTCATGGGTCAAAGAACCGAAGCCTTACGTTGGCAGCTGATTTGATTGCCAAAGGTCACGCCCACTAATGATGAGAGAGGTATTATCAAAGCTGTGTGCAATCCACCATTCTGCATGAATGCTCAAAACTTCATGTTTTCATTTAAAAAAACATTCTTGTTTTCTACCTCCTGTGGCTATAGTCAAGGTCAGATGAGTCTGTGGTCAGTATATGATGAAATTGCCAAAGTCATAATTGATGCAGTAGGGCACAGGTGTCAAGGACAAGGCCCGCGGGCCAAATGCGGCCCGCGAGACCTCGTCATGTGGCCCGTGAGCGCGCGCTGATTGGCGGTGGGCAATCCCCCGCACCATTTTTGCCTTGCCGGGGGAACCTGGCAAGGTTTTTTTTTTCCGGGCCGTTTTGGCCCAGCGCGGCTTTTTGCCGCCTCGGGGGTGCCCCGCACGGCTTTCTGCCGCGTCGGGGAAGCCCCCCGCACCATTTTTTCCTTGCCGGGTGAGCCCGGCAAGGCTTTTAATTTTCGGGCCGTTTTGGCCCAGCGCGGCTTTTTGCCGCGTCGGGGGCGCCCCGCGCGGCTTTTTGCAGCGTCGGAGAGGCCCCCCGCACCATTTCGGAGCCGCCTGCAAGAGGAGGAGAGCTGCGGGAGCCTGGCCATCCACCTCGAAAAGGTAAGTGACCCCCGATTTCTCTTCCCATAGGAATGCATTAATCCGTTTTTAATGCATTCCTATGGGAAATATGCCATATGTGTAATAAACAGTGTTTGGCAATATTTGTATGTTTAGTTATTACTTAAATTATTACAAAAAACAGTAATAATTGAATGCAGTGACAATAATTTATGATAAAGAGTGGACACATAGTCCTACAGATACAACCGGCCCTTTGAGGGTGACCAAACTGCTGATGCGGCCCCCGATGAATTTGAGTTTGACACCCCTGCAGTAGGGTGTCCAGAAGTTGTGGGCTAATGCTTCCGTGTCCCACATAGCTCTTCTGAAGAGCACAGAAGGGAACTGGCACAAATGGACTTTCTCATCCCTCCTTCCACCCCCAGCAGCCTCCCATCCTTGCCATAGGTCAGGGTTCTTGTTGCATGCGATGGCTTGGCATGGGGGAAGGGGATCCCCCCAAATTAGGCAGAGGCAACTTCTGTGTGCACTTATCTCTGGATCCAACCCCATAAGTAGCAGCAGCAAAACAAGAAACAAAAACACATATGAACTTTTAAAAATATGTGACTGAAATTCTTGGAAGCATATGACAGAGCTCCTTTGAGTTCTTAAATACACTTACCTTTGCACTGCAAGCCCTGTCTAAAAAGTCCCTTGAGTAGCTTCTTACAATACTGACAGACCGTTGGCCGTGTATATGAATGGATCACAAACGTATGAGGCACTTTAACCTTGGAAAGCAAAATCTTGTCAAGTTGAATAGGTCGTCCAATGTATGACTGTGAATTCGATCTTTTCTCTCTCCCAAAAGACTCCGGAGGTGATTTTTGCTAGAATGTGCATATATGGAAGCAGATGTTTAAAAAGTCATTTTAGAGGATGCTGTTTTTAACAAACATAAACCTTGTACATTCAAATTTGGCTGTGTGTGTGCATATGTTTGTTTTATCTATATCTTTATCTATCTATCTATTACATGGGCTTGTCACTGCCCTCTCCACTCCCACGCCTTCCATGGCAACTTTTGTTGTGAAAATCAAACTTCAGGGAAGTGTGGTACCAAGAAATGTCAGGGCACGGGAAAGTCTTGGGCATTGCTGAAGGACTAGGTGCACAGTTGCTATTTTTGCATTGCATTTCCCCCCCCAGAACAGATTGACTCAGTATACTTTAGAATGAGATATGCTTTTTCCTCTTCAGAACTTAACACATGCAAATTTATGCATTAATTGAGTAAGTAATAAATCAATTAGAAAAACAATTAACTAAGTTTTTTTTTAAGCTGGGTGACAGCTACAAAATACCACCTTTGTCATTGGATTGAGTTTTGTGGATTCTCTTTCCTTGCAGGTTTTTAAGCAGAGGTTGGATGGCCATCTGTCATGGATGCTTTAGTTGGCATTCCTGTTTTGCAGGGGGTTGGACTAGATGACCACTGGGGTTCCTTCCAACTCTACAGTTCTATGAATCTAACAATGTAGGGAACTAAGGCTTTTATCAGAAAATAGAAATTTATTGTAAAAATGCCTGCTAAAAGTAAGATCTACTGCTCTGGACTCATGCTTCTTTATCCAATGTGTTGGTGGTTAGTTAAAGAGAGATGTGAATAATTTTTTTTTCCGGGTAGCCAGCCAGATTCCTGACTCAGGAAGCCTGGACACTTACCAGGAAACAATTGCTTAACTAGATTACATTATGGAAACTACAGAAGCCAGCAACCCCTCCAGGCACTAAGCAAATCAGTACAATTATTTCTCAACAAGTATATTGCTTTTAGACTGGACAACACTGTATTTCAAGCACCTTCTGCAAATCCTAAGAAGGTTTCACATGTGCAGATATTTAATTGGACAGCTGCCCAGCTGTTTCAGTAAAGCTGATTCAACCCAAGCAATAAAAATATTATTAGGCAGGCTGTATTGTACTTACGTGATTAAAAAAAAGCAAGGTACGTTGCCTTTGGTAATATTTAGGAGAAAATCAAATTTTAAAAGAGATTTCAGCTTTGTGTCCTTTTTTAACAACAAAATTAAAAAGGTAGCTAAAGAGATCTGGGTAGGCTAACAGAAGCTACAACGCATCTAAAGCAATGGCATCTGTTTCTACATGACAACGGCAAGGTCTTTGTGGATGAATTGAAATAATGACTGAAATAAGAGAGTGACAGCTGCTAAATAGCAACAATGGCTTGTCTGTTCTCCCTTTTACTTGGTTCATTTAGGACTTACAAGCCTGGAATATGCCTGGAGAGACAATTTTATGACGTCTATTAAAATATTAATATTTTTAAAATACTACCTTTAAAAACTTGCGTCAGAGTTGTTTGAAGGACTGCCTACATGCATACCATAAGATCAAGATGGAGCCACTTGTCCACTACTAAGATCAGTGGAATTGGTAGGCACAAGAGGGAGTTATCTGTGGTGGCCCCACATCATAGGAATTCACTGCCACATGACCTCTGTTGAAGCTACTGGCTTATTTGAGAGCGATGTTCTGTGCTGTTATTGAACCTCTTGGGTTGGTTGAAAATGCTGTTTTTGTTTTTGGTTATTTATTATCAGTGGTTTTATTAAACAGGCAAAGGAGGCAATTACTTGCCCCTGCCCCTGCTTCACATAGGGTTGGGCAAATGGTTCGGAGCTGCTGTTTGAAAAAGAGCACCAACCACATGTTCATATCTATGTCGCTTGAGGGTTTTCATGGACCCAGGCAGCTGAGCAGCGGTAACTTCAAGCCCTTTTGTGAACAGTTAACTCATGAGAGATAGCTGATCTCTGCCGAAAGCGGGTATTGAAGTGACTTCAAAACCCACAGAGTTCTTTTACTGGTGTGGTTTGAATTCAAGATGTGCCTGCAAAGGAATATTTTATCCTTTACAGCCAAGCTTGAGCCATTGTCAGTCAGTGTGGATGCTAATGAGCTAGAATAGTCCAATGGTCAGACTTCATGTGCTCCTATGATTTCAGTAAGCCAACTCTGAGAAAGAGCTAGTTGGAGATCACCTAAGGCTGTACTACAAAAGAGCGTCTGAACTTCTAATTTTGGGGTTGAAAATACATTTTAAGATCAAAATACATGAAAAATATTACCAAATTTCCAAATGAAAGAAATGTGGCACAGCACTACTTTCATTATGAAATTAATTCACTGCAAAATTTGAATTGCTGAGCATCTACCGTTTAGCCATATTAAAGAGGAGTATAAAATAAGTACATACCTCAAAGCTAGGGCTTGTAGGAATCTAGATAAGGAAGATCACAGTCAAAACAAACAGAGAAAAACAAAACATAAAGCCATGTTATTTGGGAAGCAAATATAAAGTTCAATTGTTCAAATAATAACAAAAAAGTTTAGCCAGCCTGCATTTATCCACCAACACCATTATTTGTTCAAACTTCTATGATATTTGTTTGCTTATTTTAAATATTTCTATGCTGCCTTTGGGGCTTCAAATAGGATTCAGAGGGTTAGACTTCTTACTAATGAAAGCAACTTTCAAAAATTGTCAAAAACAAAATGTATAGGACCTTTGGATTACAAAAATGATGATTAATCCCGCTGTTATTTGTATGTACTTCCAACAAATGGGACCTGCAACAAAATGTTGAAGTGTGGAATGCCCTTATCCCAACTAGGGAGCTATAGTCTTCCCACCCCCACTACTGATTTGTGTACTTCTGCAAACCTTCTTGTGTTTGGATGGTGGCATATCTAGGCAATATAGACAGGCATTTTATCTATGATCAAAAGCTACAAATCTGTACAAAATTACATGGAAATAAGTCCCATTGAACTCAATAGAAATTACTTCTGAGCAGACATACATAGGATTGCACATTTATTTAACTGTCAATAAATAATATCTGGTTTTATTGTTTTTGTCTAGATGAAGTTTGCCTTTAAACTTATCTTAGAACACTGAGCTTGTCCTAAAATGAAATCTGTCCTGAAGCTTAAAAATTTTTTGCAAATGGACTTGTCAAATATTATCCCAGTCACTCCTGTCTTTGCTATCAGGTGATACCATGATACACTGATAAAGGCATGTTGCCATTCTTGTGGAATCAATTGAATATTTCCAAATAATAGAACTTCAATTAATAATACTTGACTGGCATTCACAGATAAAATGTTTTGAATATACATTTAAATGCACAATTTTAAAGAAAGAACCATTCCCCCCCATTGTATTCTTGCCATGTATCACATGAGAAAGACATGTGAGAAAGTAATGTCTCACCCACACTTAAGATTTCCTGCATCAGAACAAAAGCACTTTGTATGAAGTGCCCCAAGAGCTATGCTGGCACAATCTCGCAAAATATGTCTTACAACGGGAATTTCTGAACTCTTCAAAGGTGCCAATGCAAATGTTTACACATTCTTATTTAGGTTATGGCCTTACTACCACTTGAATTGCCAGTAAATCTGTTATAAGTCCTGTAGTGAAAGACAGCAATTTGTGTTGTGTAAATTGGTCAGCCCCTTTGACCAAGCCAAAGAGCTTGAGATTGCCTAGTGAAATTTATTCTTCTTCAAACACTACATCCCAGTGAGAAATCCCAACTATTGTTGGAAATGTCCAAGGAACATTGGAGGTACTTCCATGTGATGAGGACAGTGAGCTTCTGATTTGTCACAGTAGTAAGTCATTTTGGACATGGAGGAAATATTTAAAGGCAGATTGTCACCCTGCTGCTTAAGAAGATGACAAAATCCTAGTAAGTGTCCTTAAGCCTTAAGGGCTTGCCCCACAGCTCTTTAGTTCTCTGTGTATTGATTATTATAATTGTTATTTATTATTCTTACATCTCACTTTCGAAGTGCAGTGTGCTTTATATGATTTTATTTATACGGAGATAAAGCAAATCCACTAATTTTCTCATCTACCCTAGTAGCCTATAGCCTACTTTTGATTACCAATGCCTCTCCATGGCATCAGAGAAAAGGATGTATTTTACAATCCTGCTACCCAGAGTTGCCAGGGGATGAACCTAGAGCCTTCATGGTGTGACCAGATGCAAAGGGTGGACAGAGCTCCTACAGCTTTAATAGTTGTGTAGAAGAGAAAAATAATAATTGCAGCCTGTGAAGATTGTCATGCAACTATTAAAGCTTAGGAAAGCCTGTTATCTTTTGTATCTGCTCATCTGATGCCTTCTGCAGGTAAAGCCTTTGCTCTACTGAGCTGTAGCGCTCTCCTTTCCACAGCAATTCCTGTCAGCAAGTTCCTCTCACAGGTCCTGCTGTTAACTGACTGGGAAGAGTCAATAGTATAGCAAGGCCAACCCAATGCATGTGTGTGCCTGAATGGGGATTTGAACCCGGGTACAGCTCCAGAGATAAGACCTCTGAACCTCCACCGCTAAGACCACTGAAATTCACTGAAAATTATTATGCACCCCCAAAAGGTATGAAAAGAATGCTGACAGTACTTCTGTAGTGACTGGGCACTGTGTATCCAGGGGCCACGTTGCTACGTTACTTAATCATGCATGCAACTAAGTAGCAACATATCACATTAAGAGAGCAGGAATTACACCAGAGGGTTTTTTAAACCTTATTATTCTTCAGACTTTGCTAAGACAGTGGGTGCTCATAATTCTTAATGGAGCTTTTTAGTGCTGGCATATTATAAACAGACTCTGTTCTAATGGATATTACAGCTCAAATATGGAATGTGACTCCACAAGAAAAAGAAAGCTCAAACAGTTTCAGTTGGTAAAATATGTATTTTTTGGGGGGGGGAGTGCACTGAGAAAAAATATGCATGGGAAAGATGCACATGTAAGAAAACATGTGGGATGTATAAGTAATTCCTTTTTAAACCCCATGAGAGTTTAGTAAGATTTTAGAGCAATGTTTGTATTTTGGATATAGGGGGATATATGCTATTTTTATTAATGTAATAGTTCAAACTATAATCTATATAGGTCTAGCATGATAAGTGAAAGTAATAGATGTTTTTAAAGCTGATTAAGTGTGAATCTAGCTTTTGTTTTCTGTGGCAGGCTAGCTGATTATGGCATGCAATATTTTCCATGCAATATTTTCCACATTAACATTTATACTAAAATTTTACTAGCTGTGGGTGTTTGTCAGGCCGACATGTATGGTGCCATTATATAAATCAGTGAATAAGGAAGCATATGCATGAATGAGAGCTTCTTGTACACACTGAAACTTCCTTATTCACAAGGAATGTTTGATAAGGGCATCTATCTGTGTGGAATTCAATATCTGTCCAGTCAGCTTCTATATGTGAGAAGAGGAGGGACCTCCATCTTGCCCTTCATATCATCAAGACAAAGTCTTGAGCCAGCCCTGTTGCGCAGTAGTCTAGCACATAAAAACTGGTGTGGTTTTTTCATGGTATATTACTGTGTGCAGATTTCTGGAAATATATGTGCATGTTTATTGTGGAAAAGTAATGCTCAAGTGTTCAAAAGTCATTCATTTATTATTATAGAACCTGCTATGTTTAATATTTATAATTTTTGTACCAGGAGAGTTTCATCTGGAGTAGTAGGTGAAAGTTCTGCAGATACTGTCCTGATGTTACTAAGTCCTGTCAAGGAAACATTTGAAAGCCGTCTCTTCCGGACACAACTGCAGTTGTTAGGGATCTTAAATGCACATCTCTTGTGATAGTTTAGGCCACATCCTGAAAATTAAAAAAAAATAATAATAATGCTGATTTCAGATTATTTCATTCTAAAGCAACAGATGAAAAGTAGTAATTTGTAAAGGATTTCTTAAACGCCTGCTTTTGAATAAGCAAGTTTATTCAACAGTGCGGAGTTTAGGTGGTATCTCAGTAAGTTGGGCACTAACCCTTGATTTCCTGAGCCAGCTCAGAGTGCTTCCTTAGGAAGGCTCTGGCTTGCATTTGGATCGGGGATAAAAGGAGGTGTCATTGTGAACTCTTTTGATGGCAACCAGCAGACCGTTTTCTTGCATTTCCCTACATTTCAGTAGGTCTACTGAAAGCATGGTTTAGTTGGAGATGACCTGGTTATAGAACATGAAAGAGGAAAAGAACAATTGTGTCTATCGAATCATGTGGCATGTATGGGGATACCAGGCATAGGCAAACTCCGGCCCTCCAGATGTTTGGAACTACAATTCCCATGACCACTGGTCCTGTTAGCTAGGGATGATGGAAGTTGTAGTCCCAAACATCTGGAGGGCCGGAGCTTGCCTATGCCTGGGATAGGCGATAGATAGGTTTAGGTGGGCACACGTAAGCATGCACATGTGAATGTGCATGCCTAAGTCAAGCTTAATGATTTTCCTCCCACCTCAACAGCACCCCGTTGTAGCCTCTTTATCCCATAAAAGCAAACGTCTCCAATAGAAGTGAATGAGATTGTAAATCTGAGCATGAACCTCAGTAGTAATTAGTACTATTTATTTATTTATTTATTTTCACAATATTTATATACCAGTTGATTGTAGTAAAACCTCAAAGTGGTTTATTACTGAATTAATCATAATAAAATAAGAGAGAGCATAAAGAATGTTCCAAGGAGGGGGTTATGATTGTATGGTCTAAACTTGATTGATTTCTTTGTCGCTGCCCAGAATTTTTGAGCATTTATATCACTTGCAACGTATTTGGAGACTTCTTTTGCAAATGCACAGAGGCAAATCTTTAACTCACCCTCACATTTGAGTCCCTGCCGTACAAGACCCCACAGCATTTCTCCGCAGTGATCGCAAAAGGCTGGTGCTCTGTACGAATGAACAAACAGAGCATGGGGTCGAATCTGAAAGTCTTCAAATGTTGCAGAAGCTGGTGAAAGAAAAGATTTCCCAAAGGTTTAAAATGAAATGTGATGACGACGACGATGATTATGAAGGCCTAACTGTGCCTAATATTGCTACGTTAAAAAAAGCTACTCTTTTTCAGCAAGTGGTTTAGCTCAGATAAACTGATAATAGCAGGGAGTTAAAAAAAAAACCATATTGGGAAAAGATTTCTGGATTTTCTTTGGTTTCATTCATGAGTTCTTCTATATAAAACCAAACTATTGTTACCAATGGAAGCCCCAGTTATAGCCTAGATTGAACTTCATCCATTTCTAATCCCAACCCTACGACATTACTAAAAGCCTTATCCAACCACTAGGAGAAATCCTACTTTGGCACAAAGGATCTATTGATACTTCAGGCTCTATCACTGAAGGCTATATCATTCATAGGAAGAATTCATATTCAGGGAAAGATACTGACCAGCAGTCTTTCTGTGCTTTAAAATTCACCATTTACTGTGTTGCTCATGAAAATTGGATTTCATCCTGTATTTTTTTTAATCTGTTATTGCAGGGGTTTCCAACCTTTTTGGGTCCATTATCAAATTATATCATTGAGTAAGAGCCATGGGCACCACCTGTTCTGGTTACTTATCTCCCCAAATTAGACCCCCCTCTCAAGAGGCAGAAAGAGAGAAACCGCACACAGAGAGACAATTCATTTTTCTAAGAGATTTGGGTCAAAGTCATATGCAACATCCCCCTTCAGTTCCACATACTTGACAGAAGAGAAAATGTCACCTTATGACTAAAGGGACAGTGGGGGGACGGGACTCAAGAGGCTTTGTGGGTACCTGGGAAAGACTTGAAGGAGATCATTGCACTCACAAGTATCATGCTGGTGATCCTTTATTTACTTTCTGCAAAAACCTTCTGAGTTTGTGTGTGTGTGTGTGTGTGTAAATGTATAAATTGTATAAATGTATAACTGTATAAATGTGAACAGTTATTCATCAGGAAATACTGCCATATAGTCATAAGTGCTACACTTCCAACTTACTTTATCACTGCGTCTTACTTGTCAAACAATAGAATGCCTGAGGCATTTTGGCGCAAGAGCTTTAAGTTCTAAGACCTTTGTTTGACTTAAGTATAAAACAAAGGTTTGCTATTTCAAGAGGACAGTAAAAGTGAAATTCTGCAGCATATGTGGAACGTAAACTGTATCATTCCAGCTAAAGTTACATTTCCAAAAGTATGCAGTGCTATAAAGTACAGAAAAGCAGATCAACCACTGTGTTGCAGGGTTAAAAGTGCAGGCAATAAGAAACATCTATTCCACCGTCTCCAACACAATTTTCACTGCAAACAAATATATATATATATAAATGGAGAAAGAAGAATGCTGTTGGATATTCTGAACTAAACGGAGGGTGGGGGATTTCTAGGTTATGGCTGATAGATTAACCTGGTGCCCTCTAAAAGGATTTGGACTACAGACTACAACTCCCATAAGACCCAGCAAGTTTGGCTGTGCTGGCTGGGTCTGATAGTAAGTGGACATCAGGTTGGTGAAGGCTGGGCTAAGCACAAGTTGTGAGGTTGGTATATATGTAATAGTGCCTGGTCTCTAATGTTAAGGAACACTTTTGCAGGCTAGCACACCACCAGCACTCTGGCAGATGTACACTTCCTTCCTCTCCTTTACATGAACTTCTCTCCCCCCCCCCCCAATTTAAATAGTTAAGTTCATGATCACCACACTTTTCTGACAACAGCAAATTGATTTTCTTTAATCACTTATGTACTGGTTTATTTACTTCAACTTCTCTTCTGCACTTTCCTAAATGCTGGTAGTAATGACAGCTTAAGAGAAATTAAAATCTAACTACAAACAGAAAACTTAGTCAAATATATGTTATTTCCTACTTGCTCATAATTAACAGCACTTCTAAAAGATTATTCAGATTCTGGCAATGTACCCCAGAGGAAGGGATTTTCAAAACTGCACCACAGTCTCCTAGAATGCTTTGCTCTTTAGCTATTACTAGTTTAAAATGGAGCAAGGTCATCCCCCCCCCTTGCTGCGCTTCAAATTTCATTTGCACATTGCTGTACACGTCAGTTAGATTTGAGGTGTTTCTAAGTCAGCCAGTTTGTCCACACCAGCATGAGGAAAGGGTTTGGGATGCAAGTACCCTCTTAACTATTTGTGAAGTTGTCATCTGTGCATGCACAGTCATCCGCATGCACACCACAGCTGTCTCAAGTGTACACACCTCAGTTTAAGTACAAAGTGAACATGCCCTAAGTTTTCAATTCAGATGAAACTGGGGAAAAGATGCAATTAAATATTTCTAACGAAACTACAGAATAGATATGGATTGTGGCTAACGTCATGTGCATATTGCTTCAAAAACCAGCGGTGGGAGCTTAGTGAGTATAGAGTAAATAGTAATGTGCACATAGCCTTCTTCTTTTGGGTTTGGACAGTGAAGACACCATTCTGTTTTGATGATTAGGCCATGATGGAACAAAGGAGAAAATGCTCTCTCTATGCCACACAGGTGCCACACTACTGAGGGCTTGATGGGTCAAAATCAGCATCTTGAATCATGTTCTGAAGTCAGAAGGAAGCAATGCATTTTGTTATGTTTTAAAAGAATAAATTATAGTAACATTTTGTGGTGCTCTTCTCTCTCTCTGATACACAGCTCCCATTTGTTTTGATAGACAGGGTCCCTTTCGGAGCAGCTTGTGTTCAGATTCTTACGCAAACTAAACAAAGAGAAGAATGCTTTAGTGTAACTCTTTCAAGCTACTCAAGCAACTGCATTTCTTTTTTCTTTTATACTGGGTCATATCAAATAAGGTTGCTCTGCTGAGTGAAGGCTATCTGATCCAGTAGAGGCTTCCGTTAGTCAAAAGGAGGGTGCGAAGCTGACCCTTACATATCCCTCCCCCTTTCCCTAAAGTCTGCTGTGCTACCTACAATGCTGTTCCAGTGAGCAGATTAAGGAGATGGACGATGCAGCTGCAAAGAAAAGGGGGTTCAGCAAAAAGTACCACCCTTTCTGCTAATGGAAGTCCTGATGGATCAAGCAGCCTTTCATCAGCAAAGAACACCACTGGATAAAATGCTTGGAATTCACGGAAACCGCTCTTATTCAACCACCTTAATGATCTCATTATTGAGTCGTCTTAAACCTTTTCCATTTGGAACTTATGGATTCTTGAATCTGTTTTTTTCAGTACTGACTTCAACAACAATCACTTCCTAGTCTGCAGCCTTCTGCTACAAGTCAGCTAGCAATGAAGTAATTGGCACCTCTCCTATTAAAACTGTAAACTTATCCAGCTAGTTTCTCTGCAGATTAATTATGAGGTCAGCACAGCTCACAACCCTTGACATAAGAACAGCGCTTGTGAACATTTATGGAATACGTGAAAACACAGCATACACACAGAAACTAAACTCAAAACATTTTTTTAATATATAAAAAAATCAAATAGACTTGATGTGAGAAGATTAAAGCTTTTACAAATCTCCTGTTCCATAATTTAACTCACTGGCCAGGGGTTATTATTAGCCAGGGTTCAAGAAGGCTTCAACACAGAACATATTTTGAGCCCCGAAGCATATGAAAAAACAATGTGAGTGCCTTTTAGGTCATACAAACACTTCTCCCAAAGCAATCAACAGCCAAAGCCAGTGCAAAAGTAGGATGGAGGCAGGAAGAGGCTTCCTGTCCATAAATTGTACTTGTTAGGAAGGTTAGATCTCTGATAGCTTTCCTCCTAGAAATTCAGCACCACTGATGTTCATAAACCTAAGTTGTGGAGTTTTTCTTCAGGGACATAAATAATACCAACACAGTCTCTCTTAAGAGTACAGGAAACTGTACTCTGCAAATACACTTACACTGTGATTTCCATCCTAACAATGGCTTCAAAAGGAGAGGTGGCAATGAGAGAAACTGCAGAGGAAATTTATCAGTCAAGTATTAGTTAACATAATGCATGCCACCCAAGGATAGCCCAGAGGAATCACACAGAAGTCATTTACATAAGGGGGACCGGCATATTTAGTTTGCAAATGCAAATTGTTCTTTGATAATTTAACATGAACTTTTTAAATAGAAATGTAACTAGCTATGGGTTAAAGGCATCTGAAGAAGATTTTGAATTAGAGGAATAGTCCAGTCTGAATATTCAGAGAGAATTCTCAGTACATTTGAAGACATATTTTCCTGTCAGTAGAATCCAGCCTATGGCTGCAGTCCTATACTGTACCTACATACTTGGAAGTAAACCTCATTGAATGCAATGGGATTACCTTCTGAGTAGGCATTGTAGAATTGCACTGTAAATAAAGCACATTTATTCCCCATTCATAACAATAGCAGGAATATCTTTCATTGACACTAGTTGAACTTAAAACTGATTGCCTTTGACTAAATCCTTCACTCTGTTTTACTATGTGCCCCACTATGTCCTTACATTCAAGTTACCTTAATTTATCCCAGTACTACCGTAGTTTCACAAAGTGACTGCAAAATATTAAATATATTATCTTCCTATATACCTAAGCCTCTCGGTTTTGGATTAAAATATTTTCAAATGCAAACTTGCCAAATAAAATACACCCACCATGTTTAATCTTGTTTCTCTGTGGTTTGGTCAATTCCTAGTCCATTGTTCTGTTCCAAAAGGCATGAAAAAGGCAAACAGCAAGACATACTGAGTCATATGTTCCTGGGCTATACAATGATGTCATGAATTGCCAGTATGCTGCCCCCCCATCCCCAGGTGTTGACCCACAGCTCCTATCATCCCTAACTATTGGCCTTGCTGATTGGGGATGATGGGAACTGGAGCCCAACAACATCGGAAGGGCATCACGTGAATTCAAGTACTCTAGCAGCTCTTAGAAAACCCTTTAATAAGTTTTAATAAGATTGTGAGGTGAAAACTGACAGGAGCTGGGGTGAAGCTGAAACAAAATTTGGGGGGGGGACAATGGGGGAGGAGTAGAGTTGGGGTTGTGAGTGCAGGAGCACAGGACAGCAATTCAGAGACGCCAAAACGAAGTCCAAAAAGCGAATGTCATGAAGAGAGACACTGTATATAAGTGTTTATCCACTAATGGTGGTGTGTGGAACCTTTGGCCCTCCAGATGTTGCTGAACTACAACTTTCAGCAGCTCCAATAAGCCTGGTTAACAGCTGGTAATGTGGTGGGTGAAAGGTTCCCCAATCTATGCTAATTCTAGAAGCCTCTGAGCCAAGCTGGGCAGACTGAAGTGCTTTAGTCTTAAATAACACCATTGCTATAATGGACTTTCTGAGCAATTTGCTGTTTCCATGTATATTTAATTTAATAGCACTATGGTCACTGTTCCCAATTGGTTCATCTCACACCAGGTCCTGGGTGCCATCCATTATTTAAGTCCAGAATTGCTGTCCCAATGGTTGATTTCATGACCAGTTTTTCTAGGGCACAATCATTCAGAGTATCTAGAAATTTTCCCTTTTTGTAGCCAATCTGTGTCACCCCTTATTATTACAACATTTCTTCTTTGGAATGCTTCCTTGATTTCACTCTTCATCCCAAGATCTCCCTGAGTGTTTTGACTAGGGGGATGACAGCTCTGTTCCACTTCATGCCCAATACAATCACATTTACTTCAAAAGAGGAAATTTTCCAAAAATCTGGGGGTTGGTAAAAAGGAAGGCAAAATCAACAGGATCACCTCTCTCCAAAAAGCTTGAGAGTTGTTAGAACTCAACAGATGTATGTTAAGAAGTTTCAGTTGAATGAAACTTAAAGATGAAGACAAGAGTTACTCTCCTAATTTTATATGTGTGCGCACACAAAACTATATTGTAGTAAAACTTCTAAGTGGTTAACAAGGAAAAAAAATCAACTCGTCTCATGACACTCCAAAAAGACACAATCATTTTTCTTTTAACTTATGATGCAAATTTTATATTTTTCCATAAAACAATCTCTTTTCAAATCATCTTTAACCAGAAAAAATGACATCATACAATTATGATACCAGTCTGACTTTCACTGATTCAAAGACGCTTGACACAAATATGACTCACAGAACTATATGTATGGAATTATTTTCATTCAAAATGGCTGGTTTTTGTTCTCTTTAAAAAAAATTAACATGCATCTTGCAAAGAAAGGCAAAATCTTCTCCCCTTGTGAATTTTATGCTTAAATTCACATTTCCTCCATCAATTGTAGTAATTACTGCTACATTCCTAGGAATGTACAGAAGAAGCATTTTTTCTTTTAAAATAATAGTTTTACTTTTAGATACCATGAAACAGCATAAGGGAGCCCCACATTGCTAACAGAGCTGTTGAAATGGGAGAGGGGTCTTCAAATATGAAACTATATCTACCAGCTTGATTCACAGAAACAGATAAGGAAATTTCTTGCTAACTCCAAAAGGCCACTGAATATTATTTTTCACTTCATGTTCTCATATCATAAATCAACTTTGCTCATTAGGTGACTACACCTTGAACAATTCAGTATTTCTATCTACCATCAAGGCATGTATTAGGGCAGTGTTATTTCATATGATCCAATGTGGCATTCAGATATAGAAAAGGACTTAAATAAAACTCAATTACATTTGCCATCAGTGGGTGAAAAAAACCCTCTTGAAATTCTGTGTGAAAGCTCAATAACATCTCACTAGTTTCCCTTCTAAAGAAAAAAAACTGTATTAAAAATCCCATTTCTCTCTGATTATACTAAAGCAATATGCAATGATTTCCATGTGCCTTCAAGGACAAAATTTGGACAATCTTATTGTTGTATCAGTCCTGGTATAAAATTTAATATTTTAGGTAAAATCATACTATAATAGTTTTCATTTCTTTTGATGAAATTATGCTATGAATTTGGCTGGCAGGCACAGTGTCAACCTGGTTTTTTAATGTAAATTTTAATCTATTAGTGTTTCATATAAGAAACTTGTGAAAACTCTTCCAAGCATATTACTTTTTCATTACATAAGAACCCTGTAATTTTACATGCCAGAGAAGACAGATCACCTCAAAATGAATGCCTATGCAAATCTATAGAACATTATTTTAGATGCACTGTTCTTTTTCTGAATAAAAAAGATCTGAAATGTGTGAGGAAACAGATGACTTCCAATCCAGCTTCAGTAAAATGTATTTATTGTGCTTTTTGTTTCCTCCTTAAAAAAAAATGACTGTGGAACCTGACAAATTTAAGATGTACAACTTATACATAATAGATATTTGGAAGCAAATGCAAAAGGTAAAACTCTTTACATTAAGAAAGTGAACAATTAAAAACAACAACTTTTCTTTCTCATTTTGATTCTGATTTTCTCTCTCTGCTGCGTCATAAAATATTTGAGATTCATTTACTTATGTACTGTTATCATCACATATGGCATGTTTCGGAGTTAGTAAAAGAAAAAGGGCTGATCCCTGCCCCAAGGAACTTACAATTTAAATTTCAGCAGAGGGAATAACAGAGAGAGAAGGGAAAGAGAGTGAAGGGAAACTAGACTAACACCAATAACTAAACAGGTAGCCCAGGACTCTAATTGTAAGTGACTCCACCTGTAGTATTTGGTAAATTTACAAGGACACGACTAAACAACAACAACATCTCTGTCATTTGAGGTTGACTGACTGTATGTTACCTGGCCCAATTGGGGTTGTTGCTAAAATACAAGGCTTGAAAAACATGATACTTGGGTATCTACTGGAATGTTTCTATGCTCACAAGCAAGCCCAGTCCTTGAAGTCAGCTAGCAGGGTCCTTCTCGTTGTGCTACTACAACGAGTTTGAGTTATGTAGGGGATAAGGAGGACGGCCTTCTTGGCATTTCACTAAGTCCCTACACAACTCACAACCTTTGTGGTAAGGTCACATGTGAGATCACTTGAACTCCCTGATATGTTCTTTTGATGTGTGAAGAGAAAGTGCCAGCTAGTCACACTTCCCACCCCTTGAAAAGGCTGTACACGAAAAAGTTGAAAAGAGCTTTCCCATGTGAGGTAAAACCCTGGTTGTCCCGGGATTCCTCTCCCATCATGAAGGAGTCCTAAACATGCACATACATAGGGCCACTTCACATGGCTGCCAAATTTACAGCCAGCATACACATCTGTAGGCCTGGAGGGGTGCCAGCAGTGTATGGGGGGGTGTCTGAACACCTGTCTCAAGTGGGAGGTTAAGGCCAACATTTGCTGACATTGCTGTCCAAGTAATACTTAATGATAGCTGTGACAGAGAGGGGAAATTTGTTCTGGACTGGATAAGAACTAGGGAAGGAGTATGCATGATTACAGAAGACGCTTTGTTGCATTTGTGCTAGTAAATTATTTTGCAAAGCCAAATACATAACACAAAGTCATACATAACACTAAGTCGTGGTTGGTTGAAGCTATAGTTTGTTGAACACACTATGAACTATTCCACAGACAAACAAACCATGTTTTGTTTCTCCAGCATTTAGGGTTGTTTCTCTCTCTCCCCCCATTGCTCTTGCCTCACGCCTTCATAGTTTGGTGAAAGTCATATCTAAAACCAACCAAGGTTTATAAGCCAACAACAAACAATGGTTTTAGCTTGTGGTTTGTTGGCAGTAAACAAACCATAGTTAAGCCAATATATAACATATAACCAACCATGGTTTAGTGTTATGTGTGAACCAGGTCAGTAAAAACCCTCTTATTATATCAGGATCCATTAATAATTAGAGTACAAAAAAGTCAAGAATTTTTGTCATTCTGACATAATTTGGCATTCCTAAAGAATGATGAACATAAAATCTAGTCTACTGTATAATGAACATACAGTACAATAAAGTCCAATAAAGTCCTTATACTTCCCTCTGCTGTTGGTAAGCGGTCTGCCTTTATCATTTTACAGGACTGTGTAGGCACATTTAAATCATCATCATCATCATCCAGCTGCTTTTGTAATTTCAGTAGAATGAAAAAATGTTGTCTGCATTTCAAAGGAGAAATACCCATGTGCCAAATAGAAATCTTTATGTATTGTGGCAATATGGTAAAATAAACAGGACAGGCAGCATATTGCTAAAGTAACAAGCCATTTCTTGGAACAAAAAGGATAAAATTGCTATAACTGAACAAAAGGAAAGTTTGGATTTGATGTTTCCAAGCCATGTGCTTAAAGTTTGTGATCCTTTAGCAAATGCCTGGCAGTTGGCCTTCTTGTAACTCTAAGAGAATGTTATCTTATATATTGCAACTTGGTTTGGAAGATTAACAAGTATGATTTCATTTCTGCAGGTCAACTCAATGGAATTTCCTATTTCAATGAAGTTTAGATTCAATAGGATTTAGAGAACTTACAAATGCTAACGTCTGAAATCTCTCTTTATTTTCTTTCTTTATCTTCAACTCTTTACCTAAAAAAGAGGGGAAAGCCCCATCTGCACTAGGCATCTAGAGCAGTATCATACCACTTTAAACAGTGACAGCTTTCCCCAAATGATCCTATAAACTGTATTTTGTTAATAGTGCTGAGAGTTGTTACAAGATCCCTATTCCACTCACAGAGCCACAATTCCTGGAGTGGTTTAGCCATCAATCTCTCTTCTCAGGAATTGTAGCTCTGAGGGGGGAAAGTGTTTCCTAACAAATTTCAGTACACTTAACAAACTATACTTCCGAGGATGATTTGGGGGAAGCCAAGTCTGTTTAAAGTGATATAATACCACCTCAGAGGTGGATTGAGGGGCACAGAACCTTGGGAGTGCTACAGGGGATGTTGCAACTATTATTTAGAATGGAGTGTTGAGAGGCAGGGGGCGCCAAATCTTGCTGTCGCACAGTGTGCCACTCAAATTTGACATCTGAGGGTCTACCACAGACTGCTTTAAATGTATAGCATGGATGGGCCCTAAATATATACTGTACTTTTCCGTCTATAAGACGCCCCCAGGGAGCGTCTGCCGCATGCAGCGGCATCGGGGGAGGTTGCACTCCTGCCAACAAGCTGGCTGGCGGTGCGCAGCTTCTCCCCACCACCACACAGCTGCGGGCAGGAAACACCCCTCCCAGATCGCTCCCCACTCGCTGCAGCATCGGGGGAAGCCGCACTCCCGCCAACGAGCTGGCTGGCGGTGCGTCGCTTCTCCCCCCCCCCCCATGCCACTATCCGTGTATTGGACGACCCCAGTTTTTTGACGTTTTTGAGTCAAGAAACCTCATCCAATGCACAGAAAAATACAGTACAGTACTTGATTTTACATGCTTATGGTGCATACAAATCAATGATACATTGTAAAGGCAATTTACGGGATAGATAAAGAGGCATGTCTGCCTAACCTTTTTATCACTCTAACTTGACTGGTTATTGTTTTCTAAAAGAAGGGAACATTCTTCTTTTAGAAGAAGAATGTTTAGAAGAAGAAGAACATTTATCAATTGCTTTACTAATTAAAAATAACTCCAAGTGACTTACAATCACAACAGAGATACTTAAACCAATTACAATAAACACAATCAATAAAAACCTTAACACCACCATTATCTGTAAAAATAAAGACACGTCATGCCAAAAAAAGCTGTGAATACGTAAAATCCTTTCAAACTAAGGGCCAAAAGCCCAGGTAAAAAGGAAGGTGCCTGCTGTTTAAAACAATGTAACTTCCTTGTGCGGTTCCTAGAAGTTGGAAACAGGAAACTGGAATGGCTTGATCCAGAGTTATTCTTTGTTCTTAAGTTCTAAAAAGATCTGACAAACTGCTGGTGGAGTCAGGAGACAGGCTTGGTGGCCAGAACTATTCCCAAATTAAGGGGGACTGTTACCGATTCCCATACTGAATCAATTATAAAATACATAAAGCATAAAGCATAAAAATATTATTTTTACCCGATAAGACAACTTCAACAAGGTCACCTTCTTGGATATCAGTAGCTGACTTCACCAGCTGGAGAATATTTTCAGTGGTAGGGTCATGACGAAAAAGTAGAATTTTATCATACATTCCATAAAAGCCACATTCAGGAAACTGAAAATGAATAATATTGAGAATTTGTTTCAGTTACAAGTAGTATGCAAGCATTCTTTGGTTAGTTTGAATCAGTACAATAAGGGGGAAACAATGTTGGCTGAGGTGCTAACTGAAATTCCTGAGAAAGAAACCACAAATCATAATACCAGCAGCCCTTTTCTGCAAGAGTAGAGATGATATTGTTTATACTTTCCATTTTAGATTTGGAAAGTGCAATTCTTATATGGTGATTCTGAAAACACAGTCTTTTCAAAATTAACATTTAAACTTTCTATAGAAATACAAGAATACATATTGGTTTATTTGTTTTTGATTTATTACCATATAAGCAGTATCCAATTTACTCATTTCATCAGTGAATGTGTTTTGCTTGTGTAACACAACATTCCCCACTCTTCTCCCTAAATCGGTTTTGGGGGTTACTCCAACCTCTGGAGCAGTTTTGGGGTGGGCGTGGGATACACGCAAGGAGAGGAGAAGGGAGAATTTCCATTGCACAAACGGAAATCCTTGTGTTTATTGGATATCACCCTATAGATACATATAAGGTCTGTAAGAAAGGGAAGGTTTGTAACCAGCTTAACTGCTTTGGGTAGTAGGTTGCTTTAGTTTAAATCCCAAGTAGCACTTTGCTTTAGTTCACTTATCAAAGGCTTGCATAATTTTCCTCAATGAGTAGAATAGGGAAACTTAACGAACGTTTGCATGTTTTGCAGAATTGGATGAAATCTGCAGGCATCAAACACCTTTCGGAGCCCAAAATTTCAGACAGATGGGCATTTGCCTCAACCCCTCCCTTGGGGACAACACAAATTTTGCCCCATTTCTGCTCTAACCCTAATGTGGATGATACTTTACTGAATATGTGAAAGTGTACACTGACATAGGGAAAGAGGGAGGTAACTTGCTGATTCTCTATCCCCACCCTACCCTGCATCCTCCCGCACTGCTGTGAATACCCAACCCTCTGGAGCAGGTGGGGGAGGGGAGGCAGCGGCAATGGGGTCATCATCCCTCCCTCTTCTGTACAAGAGAGTGAGCAGAATTCCGCTCACAGCTTTCAAGCTATTGGTGTTTGCTGTAGCAGACTAACAACTGCTCTTCCTCTTGAGGTGTGTAAGCAAAGGCATTCAAAGGCATTGCATTTTAATTGATTGTTTTGTATGTTTTGTTGTGATTTTATGGGTGTTAGCCGCTCTGAGCCCGGTCTTGGCTGGGAAGGGCGGGGTATAAATAAAAATTTATTATTTATTATTATTATAAAGTACATATAAATTGCAATTTCCTGCATTATGATACGAAGTCCTGTAATATACAGTCGTACTTCGGCTCCCAAACGCCTTGGGAGTCGAACATTCCGGCTCCCAAACAATCGAAAACCGGAAGTGAGTGTTCCAGATTTTGAACGTTCTTTTGGAAGCCAAAGTCCGGCGGGGTTTCCGTGGCTTCTGATCGGAAGCCGTGCCTTAGAAGTCGAACGTTTTGGAGGTCGAATGGACTTCCAGAACGGATTCCGTTCGGCTTCCAAGGTACGACTGTAATGAGATTTTTCACATACACATCAAAGACTTCAAATTGATAGACTTGCAATTTTGAACGTGAACTCAGGATTGTGATTTAGACACAAATGCATGCAAAGAACAGATATATAAATAAAATTCAATAGCTACATTTGTAGTTCATACACACCACAAAAAAGGTACAGGGTAGTCAATCTCCTGCAGACGGGAAAAAATAGCCTAAAAGTTTTAAAATAAGAGCCAGAAGAACTTTTATGTCCCTTCTAAGATCTTGTTTCAAAATAACAACAAAAAGCAAGCATGTCTGTCCAGCTCCAGTTTGCTTCTCAGTCTTTCTCACCATAATACCTGCCAAGATTGTAAATTGCTCCAACAAGCACTTAGGAAAAGCCGTTTCTCTAAAATAAACATTGCTGCTAATATAACGTCAGCTTTTCCAAACACTTCAGGTAAACAAGTTTACTCACTATTTGGAAAATACCCAAAGAAAACACTAAGCAATCTAGCCACCAACAAGCTTTTCTTACAAAAAAAAGGGGGGGAGGAAATAAGTATGAGTATCTATGCTGAAAGAGAAACAGAGGTGCACTACGATTATCAGGTGTCCTTGTTCTTCAAAACTGAAACAGGGAACTGAAAACCGCTCTTAGATTTTGCTACTTTCCTATCTATTACTTCAGCTAACCAGTGATGTTGCTCTCGGTATTTCTGTGCTTCTTTTTTGTTACCGGTATCTTACTTAAGTTTATGGAATTCACTTCATTCCTTAAGATGTTGTAGTGCTGAGTTGTTGCCTTTTTTTCTTTTTTAAGGAATAATGTTTCTGTTTTCCTTGCTTTCTCCTTCTTTTGCAGGCTTTCGGGCAGGGTGTGTATGTCAATTCTTTAGCCACTTCCTTTCACACACTTTAAACTCCTGCACTGGAAGTCTGATATCTTCTTTCGACTTGCAGTATTATTGTTAAGCTGATGGTGTTCCAGCTCTATCTTTCTGTGCTCCCTTCCCTCCCTCTAGTCTTACTGATATTTCCAACTGCCTTCATATATATATATAAAATAATTGTTCATAAGTGTGCCAAGCAAAACAAGGCCACATGTCTGAAGCAGCACAGGAAGACAGGCCTGTCTCCATTTTGACTCCCAAACTGACAAACTGTTTCTTTGCAAGGAAGGAGGGGGTGATTGTCTCAGGAAAATAAAGTGATAATTCCTGGCTTCCTGATACCTGAGTGCCAGACAAAAGGGGGTGATTGCCTTGGCTGGGAAACAGGGAAATGTAAATATCTCTTTTGTTTCACTTGGTGACTTTTTGGGTGGAGGGCAAGAGGAGGCATGGGGAGGGTCAAGGATGCTCAGATTACTGCTACTAGACCTCCCCTTTCATGACGTAACTGTGATGTATCTGGGAGGGGGTCCTGGGTTACACCCCTTTTTGTGATATATGTATGATGTATAGGGGGGTGGTCTTGAGCGGGAGGGGGGGAATTTCAAAAGTCTATATAGGAGCTGGCACACCATTGTTCTGGGTTCCTCCTCCCTCCTCCATTTTGGGAGTGAGGTCCCTGTTTGCAAACAGATATAATAAAGATTTTGCTTCTCAATTTTTCTCTGGTTGGCCTCTGTAATTTACTCCTACCGATGGAGAACCTCAAAAGGTTCTTGTGTACCCCATAAGGGAATAAGAGCAGATTTCTGTTTATTTCAACTGCAAGTTAAGAACTTGGATGCTATCTCATTTTTCACTTCACAAAACTGCTCTTATCAATTATGTCTACATATTTTAAAAACAAATATTTTCTTATCTATTGCGTATAAACACCCTTATTCAGAGGCTCATTCCATCCCACGATGATTGCCATGATATATTTTACTTAGCAATTTTCCTGTTTTTTCAGTTTAAGGATACAATCCTGTACACACTTAACTGGAAGTAAGCCCCTTTTAAACTTTATGATACTAAAGTAGCAATCCCAACCATACCTACTCAAAAGTCCCATTAAATTCAATGCAGTTTACTCCCAGATTACTCACAAGTCTTAACAAGCTACAGTGCCCATAATCCTCTGAGGGAAAGAATGTGTCTTAAGGTATAGTGTGTACATAGCCTCAGCTTTCCCTGGCTTCTTCCATTATCAATACAGTGGTACCTCAGGTTACATACCTTTCAGGGTACATACGCTTCAGGTTAAGAACTCCGCTAACCCAGAAATAATGCTTCAGGTTAAGAACTTTGCTTCCGGACAAGAACAGAAATTGTGCTCTGGCGGCACAGCGGCAGGCCCCATTAGCTAAAGTGGTGCTTCAGGTTAAGAACAGTTTCAGGTTAAGAACGGACCTCTGGAACGAATTAAGTACTTAACCAGAGGTACCACTGTATTAAGATTAAACTACGCATTTTAAGTTTCTTCTTGTTCCTGTCCCTTATTTTTATTTCTTCCTCTTGCTCTTCTGCTATTTCTCATCCTGATGCTTTCACTCCCCTATTGGCATTTAGAAGGGCTTCTCCTTGTCCTCCTTTACAAAATAATTAAGGACTCCTCTCTTTTCTCTTGCTGCTGATCTATTTTGATTCTCTTGTTTGGGACTTTTTTGCTACTCATTTCATTTGTCATTAGTTCCTCCCTCCCTCTCTCCGTATTCTCATGTTTTTTAATCTCCATTGCGAGACAGGGGGAAGGGGCCTCTGCATATTTAAGGGAAGAAGACATTGTCAAATAGAAGGTGTTGGCAGGAAAGCTTCTAAAAACTATGCAAGCTAATAACTCTGCTGAACTTGCAAGATTGAACGCCAATCACAATTCCCCTGCCTCTATCACAGTAGTGTTAGTAGTTCCAAATACAGGTTACATATGCTTCAGGTTAAGAACTCCGCTAACCCAGAAATAATGCTTCAGGTTAAGAACTTTGCTTCAGGATAAGAACAGAAATTGTGCTCTGGCGGCACAGCGGCAGGGGGAGGCCCCATTAGCTAAAGTGGTGCTTCAGGTTAAGAACAGTTTCAGGTTAAGAACGGACCTCCGGAACGAATTAAGTTCTTAACCAGAGGTACCACTGTATTAACTTTGACTCCAGACCACACATACTTCCCTTTGCATACTAGAGTATCCTTCCAAAATTTTAAGATTAAAAAACTATGTTTTGACAGTAATTCTATGGCTTCGGCTACATCAAGTTTTCTGCAGAAATGTTTCTATGAAATTCTGGAGAACACTGTGCAACCCACATAAATATCAGAAGCCTTAATTTCTGACCTGCTTCCCCTTCTACATGGGGTTCCGCTGATGGGGTTCATTAGGTTAACACTGCCCTGTGTCTTTACAAGCACACACACACAGTCTTCTTCTGCACCCATGTTTTGATGGATTGTTACCTGCCCATGTAAACAGATTAGAGATGACATTGTTCCCTTAAGATACAGGTGGGTAACCTTCAATGCTCAATGCTTTCTGAAACTGCCCCATTCTTCTAACCCATAAATTCATATCATTTCATTTGTTTCCTCCTTGTTATTTGCTGGCTTTTAAAACTATTCTCTCTCCCCCCCACACACACACCTCTTTCTATGTAGTTCCAGAACAACTGGAAGAGGTAGTATTTTATTTAATAAAAATAAACTGATTTTTTTAAACACATATTTTCCTGGTTGAACTGCTCAGGTAAAAGCAGCTTTCCCCCAACTGTCTGAGGACAAATTAGGAGGCTTCTGGCCAAGAACAAAACAGCAGGCTTCTGTGTTCTGTGTGTGCATGTATGGCATACAAAAGTCAGAAAGGAACCCAGTGGGGCTTACTTCTGAGTAGATAGCGAATTGTAATTTGAGGTAGCCATGGTGAAAAATGCAGCAGGGTGGTCTTCGTTCTCTCTTAATTAATCCAGAACACTTTTGTCTCCACTCACCACCAACACACAGCCCCCAACAGATTATCCCCAAATGTATGCGACCTTCAACAGAAACAAAATTGCCCACTCATGGTTTAAAAAAATAAATAAATGCAGCCCAAGAGGATCAGACGAAAAAGACTAGCTACTACAGAATCCTGTTTCCAGCAGTGGTCAGCTACACATTTCCCAGGAATCCCTCCTCAAGTGATATTTAGTGGCATGGCTGATTGGTAGACTTATCACCCATGCATTTGTCCAATTCATCTTTAGGCCATCTAAATTCATACACATTGTCACATACTGTGGCACTGAATATTTTAAAAAATGCATTGTGTTAAATACTTGCTTTTCTTTGTCTCAAATCTACTGCCAATGAAGTTCATTTAGAAGAGCAGACCCAGAATAGCTGCCGGCAAAATAACCTTGGCACTCCCAATTCTATTAACAATGCAGAATTTGTTGTCTTGAGGTTCTGAACACCTTTCGGTGTGATGAAGGTTCCTTTGTGCACATTGGGCCCATCAGGAACTGTTTAGAAATAAGCACATCTCTTTGCCACTATGTTCTGAAGGTGCAATGCAATGACATGTTTTCGTTCTCAGACTGTTTCTGTGCATTCTTTTACACACAAAGGTCTTCACTTCTCATTCATGAAGATTCCTATAGCATTTCGTAGGCCTCGTTTATATAAAAGCTTCAGAGCAGTAAAATGCAAGCCAGACAAGTCACTGTGACAGCTGAGTTTCAATCATTGTTTGGTTGCCATGGCAGCCCAACCAGGCTTTTTAGCAGATTAAACACTTTATTTATTGGACAGAACAAACAAATGCATATTGGCTTAAAACTTACAAGATACACAACCCCCCCCCCCCCAGTGTGACAAGTATATCAAATAAGATTTAAGACATCAAGGTTTTGTTGAGTTGTTGAGGAAAGGACAGAAAGATAAAACGAAGGTATCTCAGTGTGCATTAAACATGTTCAAAGTCTATGGAAAGCTGATTGTTTTAGAAGATATCTCTACAGGAAAGAGGTAAAGCTAGAAAGATGGGCTAGAGGTACAATGAGGGGGGCCTGAGAGAGAGGGAGAGGGAGAGAGGAGGCTTTTTAAAAAGTTTCCATTGGCATCCTACTTACACTTGGGAGTGGGAGTTCATCCTGATCTGGTGAGCAGGAGGGACTCAGAAATGATTCTCACAACCAACTTTTTACAATGTGCGGAGTAAACAGGACTGACTCCCCACCCCCCACTATTTTGGCTTTTTTTACTAGTCTTGGGAATGCTCCAACATGGATGAGCTTCTCTTTTGAAATGCATCTTTCAACTAGAGAAAACTTTATTTCTTGCCTAATGAAATTTTGTATGTACTTCAGTTCTGCAGACTGTCCATACATTAGGACTTGGTTTAAAAACAACAACAACAACAACCTTCAGACTATACTGTATTCCAGAGCCCTTCAGACAGCAGCCCTGTGGTAAATATTTCAAATGGTTACAAGCCTACACATTTGCATTCAGTTGAAGATCTAAAAGAATAGTACAGTGTCAGTATAAGGCACTTTTCTTCAGTTCAATATTGCCTTTAGAAAGGCTCATTCATGCCACATTCTTCCCTGCCCTCCAATATTTCCTTGGCACTTCCAAATGCTTACATCTCCTCCTCATTTCCTACAAGGAACTACTGGAATAAAATTGTTGACATATTACATTCAGCTCCTTGGTGGGTGAGAAAATAGCCGCCCCCAGTCAGTCAGTCAGTCATCACTGACAAAGGTTTTTTGACAGTCAAATTCCAATTAGTCCTTTGTGACCAAAACTGCTTTGAAAACTTTGAAATAATCAAGTTTCCTTGAACTGAACTGACTTTATTTTAATGCTATCTACCATCCCAGAGCCTCACTTCACCCTCACATTCTTTTGCACAAGTCTTTTGCAATGCCATCCTATGCTTGTTTTACTCAGAAGTAAATTCTACCATGGTCAGTCATGTTTAATCTCCTGCAAATGTCTCTAAAATTGCAGCTAAAGAGTAAGAATTCTTCACTGATGGAAGTGCCCACCCTCTGGGTTCCTCCATGACTCACAGGTTTGGAGGCACTTTTTTTTTTTTTTGGATGGAGGCAAGTCCAGCTAGCGACTCACACAGAGATAGAACTGGGAACCTCGTCTGAGAGCAAGGTACTTCTGTTTAACCTCTGGAATTTGGTGTTCTGGAGTAATCCATTCACACCCAAGTCAGAGCATGCAAGAACCATTCATCCCTATAGAGTTTGATTGGAAGGAGATATGGCTAGATGGACCAGATAATCATGCAGAGAAGCAGCAGGCAGCCTCTGTTCAAGTGGGTGCTTTGGGCTCATGTGAGCCTATAATTAACTTGTCTTAGCCTTGGTAGTAGCTCTTGATGGCATTCCTTTTGCAGGTGCATGCATCCCTATTTTTGTCCATGAGATGTTGTAAGTCTGCTGTTCCCACAGGGCAAAGCCAGTGCACTAGCATCTATGAAGGAGCAAGCCACTATATGCTAACAGAGGAAGTGTGGAAGTGCTTCAGCTGTGTCAGAGAGAGACCAGCACAGAACTAATGCAGTCGCAGACACCATAGCAGGAGAGGAGAGTTGCTAGATTCCATCTATACCTCGCTCTCTGTACACAGAGATAGCAAGGCTGCAGCTTTAAGTATCTGCATAAAGGGGATTAATAATTACTTAACATATGTTGGACTGTTTAGATCATAATCTATATTTACATTCATTTCTGCATTCTGCTTCTTAGATTTTAAAACTAGCTTTTGTTGATGGATTTAAGACACCTAAAGCAGGTGTACTGAACTTGTTCTATTGTATTGTTCTATTGTATTACAACTAGTTACTCACCTGGGATAAAAACTTTCTTGTGTTTAGCTAGTGTGGCTAGCAAGGTCTTTTTGCCAAAATATATATCTTTTAAAACAGAAAATACCATTGTATATTTGCATGTATGCCTTTCTTATCCTGAAGAACAAAGAAATATGTAACCCTCTTATGTTACCTTGAATTCTTTTTTAAACCAATGTACTTTCAGAAGCATGTGTTGTTTGTTAATGATTATGTCTGTTCAGTGAACTCCACAAACACTTCAATGCTCTGTCTAGGGTTAATTTATTCACAATCCACATCAACATTCCACAGTGACCCATGGCATTCTCTCTACAAACACACCGGTAGAATATTTTGGAATGAATGTATCAGGTAATTCAGATAATCTATTTAAAGAATGTTTTACCTGCTACAAAAACTATGGAAACTGAGTTGGTTAGGTAGAAGAAACAGAAACTGGGCCCACAACTAAAATTAACCTCCCACCTTTTCTCTTTATTAAAATGCCTCATTAAACAAGGCAGTCATTAAACATGACCCAGAAATTGTTAACAATTTAATATGGGTGGACAAGAAAGCCAAGAGTGGGTTTTTGCCTCTTCAGAAGCAAAAACCCAAGGAGGAATATGAGAAAAAGTTGTTTTGCCCATCATATTTAAATATCTCTTTAAGTTATGAAGCTGTACAACTTCTTTAGATTGTGCAATGGTTCTGTCTAAATAACTTTTATGTTAACTATCTTACACTTTTATGTTGGAACAGAAACATGTCCTAACACGAAACCTTTGTCTGCAATCTGCTTTGTGATTCATTCATTCATTTATTCATTCATTCATTCACACAGTGTATAGAGCTATACACAGAACTTGGTCCCACAGGAGGCGGTGAGGGCCACCAACCTAGATGGATTTAAAATAAGATTAGACAAATTCATGTAAGAGAATGCTATCAATGGCTACTAGTCACGATGGCTATGCTCTGCCTCTACAGTCAGTCCCAGAATTTCACTGAGAATTTCTGATACCCAGCAATTCACAAATGTTAAAATCAAGGCCAGGGTCCAAAAAACTGCAACTAGTTCCATGGGCTAGAGACATTATTTATTATCCAGTTTGAGTAATTCTGTGCATTTTACCAGAATTGGCCCCAATGAGGTTTACTCAAAAAGGCTTTGAAGTTTTTCCTTTTTTTTTAACAGCAACCCCAGCACACTGCATGGGACATCATTTATTAAACCAGATCGTAATATGGGATGTCAACAATCCCATTGGGTGTACCTAACTGATAAACAGATTTTGCCTTATGAACAAGTATAACAAGATATCGCTGGAAGGAAATTAAAAAATATTCAGTATTTACAAATTAGATACTTTGGCATGGATCCTAACTTTTGGCTCCATGATCTAAAGGAGCTTCTGCTCACAGAAGAGAGTTGTATTGGGGAAAGGAAAGAGTGAGTTCAACTCCACTTCTGTGAACAGGGGAAAAAGTTAGGATCCAAGCTTTTATGAACACTTTAGAATAAGCCTCTGCAAACTGACCAACTTCAGGGAGATCTACGTATTATATTTGTTTAGTTGTTTAGTCGTTTAGTTGTGTCCGACACTTCGCGACCCCATGGACCAGAGCACGCCAGGCTATATAAACACAACTATATACTTTTAAAAATATCCGTCAATAATTTATACTTCCATAACACAGAGCACAGCAAACTAACTTCTTCCCAATTGTGACAGGAGTGGTGTATAATAAGGACATTTTGAAAAGTATGTTACATTTATTTTGACAATTTATATACTGCTTAATTACTATTGTTTATAAGCAGTATGCGAGCAACTCAATGCAACAAAGATAAAAATCTGTAAAAATTGGTATCCATGACTGGATATGAAATGAGATACAGTAGTGGTGCTGTTTTCAAGACTTGAGGGTCAGGTCATTTCAAATGAATACAGTGATGCCTGCCCAAACCTATACATGTTTATTAAGAATGAAGGATAGAATTTGATGTAGTGCTAAGTGGGATATGTGCACAAGGAACAAAGTCTGCATGCACAATGAGACTTCCCAGCCTCCTCCCCCTGTGCTCCCCTAAACCTGTTCTGGAGTCTTCTCCAGCCCTGCAGAGCAGATTTTAGTAGACTTGTTAGTTGAACTCCACCCTGAATAAATATTAATAGAAGGCACTGTAAAGATGACAACTCATATGGTACCCAAACCCCTCTCACTTTTCTTATGGTATTATATCAGCAGAGCTATACATTCAGTAAGATGAAAAGTGTCAATTTGTCTTAACTTTGACTGTATGTTGCCCTGACTGTCCTGCTATGGCAGCACATATAGCAACATTTTACTTTGCAATGTGGCCTGTCATATGGCAGGAAGTTCAGGGTTGGTAAAATTATCTATGGGACTTGAAATTTATAGGGTTTTCTAACTATTGATAAAACCTGTGTAACTACACTTTTAAAGAGTTTAATTACTTATATATCCTTCAAAAAGGCAATAAAATTTCACTCTTAGAGTGCTAAAAATAAAATGTTCTGCCAATAATGAGAAAGGTTCCTTCTGAATAATATCAAACATGAAGAAATATGTAAACCTAACAAAAGAGGGGGGTTTTCCCCTTGTGAGAGCACTATAATTTTAGCCAACAAGTAGGTGTTACTTCTGAACAGAATAGCAGTTGATAAACTCATGCAATTCCATACTATAAATATAACAGCTTTAAAAAGTTGCCTTTAAGGAATATTAAACTGTCTTTAAAGTCTCCCCATCAAAAATAATGCACATGAATACATGCAAGAAGAGAAAGAAGAATCACATTAAAAAAAAACCATTGAATTTCCAAAGTCGGGGCTCCCACAATGTCCAAATTTCTTTCATTTGTGTTTTTATGCCTAAAGGTTCTAAGAAAACAGTTAAAATCTTTGTTTCAAAATGCCTCTTGCCTTGCATTCATATATGCACACGAACATACCCCAATCATTCTATAGGAAGCGTCTTCTTTGTTGAAAGCATGGTGCCAAGTCATTGTTTATCAAATGGTGCAGGAACTTAGAAAATAAGAGGCTTGAACTAGCAATTTCAGAGGCAAGACTAAAATATCTTGCTTTATTTAGAGTGTCCCATGCCACTTATTACGCTTGGCAAGGCAAATGCCCTCTTTTCATTCTATCCCCAGCTATTCACAGAAAACTGAACTCCGAGAATGCCACAAAGAACTGGGATGAAGTGGTCCTCTTAGAGCCTCTCCATAGCTCAGATATGACCTACTCTGGCAAAGAAGGATGATAGAATAAGACTTTTACTAAGGTGGGGAATTGCATTCAGACTCAATGCAGGCAAATGGAAACAGGAAGAGCCACTGGAGAGAAGGAGAGATGGAGTCAGGAATCCTGTATGGAATTAAGACCAGTCCCAACTACAGAAGAGGAAATGGACCCAACATTACACAGCTGTCAGTCGAAACGTAATTGTGGTTCAGTGAATAAATAGTACTTACAAATAAGTATAAACACATTAATCACCCAGGTTATTCCATATACCCTTTGTTGGAAACTGGAAGTTTGTAGCCCCAGCACTAAGCATAAACAGGAATTAAGCATGAACTGGAGTCCTTGAGGCAGGAATTCCAGAAACTGAGCCAATTTATCTTGAAGAATCAGCCCACTGGGAGCCTCATGCTCCCCGCTGCCTGCTTGCCTGCATAAGCAAGGAGCTGACAGAGGCAATGGAGTGCTAGACGTTTGGCCAGAGGCTCCTTTTAAGCAGCCTTTCTCAACCTTGGGTCCCCAGATGTTTTTGTGGCCTACAACTCCCATCATCCCTGACCACTGGTCCTGCTACCTAGGGATGATGGGAGTTGTAGACCCAAAACATCTGGGGACCCAAGGTTGAGAAAGGCTGCTTTTAAGGCTACATTCTTGAAGAAAACAACAGAGCTTGGAAGGGAGAGTCTGGTGCAAAGAGAATGAAAGACCTCAGCTGAGCTTGAGCTTTTTTGCCTTTCCTGTTTGGAGCTATCCAAGGTCCTGCAGCTTCATGCCAACCCTACCTGTATCCCTAACCCACTTGTCTCGCATACACTACATGGGTTCCTAATTAATCTGAACAGCACAATATGAAACTGTAGAGGGGGGGAAATAGGCGATAACCGCTAGTCTATACAAAAGTAGAATAAGCAGGCTTCTGTAGCACTGGAAAGTTTTCTCAACAGGTCAGTATCAATAATGATGCAAACAGTCATCTTTTAAAGTTGATTTCCATTACATTCTCTCGTGCTTGAAGACTGCAAAGTCATAATTTAATCATTTGATTGATTTTAATCTCATAACTGTAAGCATTCCATTTGATTGACTACCTTGTTCACCCTGGGTTTTGTAAATGCTTTAACTTTAGTATGGGATGACATTCAAGCTCTCTTTTCACAATGGTGATAGATGGGTATAAATCATTTTGATGCGGGTCTGCCATATTTATCTCCCTCTCTTGGCAAGGGGGCTGGATGTCAACCATGAAAGGGATTTCAACACCAATGGCAATTGCCTCGTTCCTTGAGGTTAATATTGGATTTTTTTTCAGGCTGGAGTCTGGCGGATGAACTTTTGACTTCAGTGTCCAATTGGCCTAATTCCTGTATTATAGCACAAACTCAGGGCAAAAAAAGAGGAATGAGCTAAGAGGAAGGCACATTGGGAAACCCTCACTATGATCAACTCCCACCCGGAAACCTATGTCCCCACTGTGGAAGGACGTGTGGATCCAGAATTGGCCTCCATGGTCACTTACGGACTCACTGTTTAGAACATGTTCATGGAAGACAATCTTACTCAGCTACAAGTGATAGCCAAAGAAGAAGTAGATTGCTATGACAATACTCATGAAAGACAAAACAAAGTCATTGTAATAGGAAACTGACATTTCAGGATTAGTGCTTTGATATTAAAGTGCTATTACATTTGTTTTATATATCTGAGCCCAAAGGTACTTTAAATAACATAAGACACAAATGCAAATAGATCAATAACTTGAATTCAAGGGAATACAGAGTCTGTAATGCACACCTACCTATTAGAATATTTGTACAGTAATACGCAAAGACCCGTTTCACTTATCACAGAAAAGCAGACTTGTGTTTTCTACAAAGCATATATCCAACTGATAACTGCAATCTAGCTTGGCTCCTTGAAAAACATACCTTAGATTTGTCAACAACATTCATTATGTTATGTGTTTAGAGATATGTATAAAATTCTACCTGTGCACCTAAAATGTAATATGTGAGGTGGCCTCATGTACAGGTAGTCCTGCATTTTGTTTGTGTGATTTGTGTTTCTTGGTTGTTTCTGAAAGCCGTGTTTTCTTAGCACTCACAGTAAACTGAACAATTCAGTATAACAGATACATAAGACAACTCACAGTAAGTTGAGTAATTTAGTATAACAGTTGAAGGTCTAATTGGCAAAGTGTCCACTGATCTTAGTGCTAATGGGCTTTGCACAGCTCTGAATAAAAGTTCTGTGTAAAGCAAAAGTTTTCACATCAACAGTCATCAACACTGGTTAGCCACTTGCTGTGTTTCCCGCTTATTTGAACAATTTTCAGTGTACAGTCAAGACACACGTGAAAAACTAGCTACTACTGCTTTTGCATGTGCAAGGTGAAAAAGAGTTTTGTCATGCCCAAATGCTAAAGCGAAGCCATATCATTCTGTAAATACAAAATATATAATTATTTCTATTCTGAACTTAATCTCTTTTGTTGGGGGTAAAGGAGATTCTGGCTGTAAAATGTAACAAACCACACTGTCAGTTTCTATATACAAAACTAAGTTCAGCTTACAATTTAGTAAATTTCTATGATAAATTTAGAATGGTAGACAGTAAATGGAGTCAACTGGGAGCCATTTTCTTTATGGAAGTAAATAACAAGGGTGACTGAAAATATGGGATGTCCATACTGAAACTTTAAAGTTGTTGGAAGCTCAAAGCCTTCATAGTTACGCTGCAAACATTTTTGCTAATCGTGTCAAACCTACAAGGCTATAGCCTTGTATGAAGGAACTGGGACCTATTTGAAATTACATGGTCTCTAAAATCTTTTACAGATATGTATATGCAAAGCAGCATGAATGTAAGGTAGTATATAGATTTAGATAGTGTAAAAACTATCTAAATGGTATAGTTTATACATTGAAGAAAGCAGAAACAGTGTAAACTATTTCCACCCCTGAAACTGATTCACATTCTTGGCACAGGAGAGAGAACCCGTGAACTTCAGCCTTAAGACTCAATACTTACCTGTAATCTAAAAGTTCATTTCTCATTATTCTCATACTTTGAACATTTATTCACATGCAAAATATCACAATGAGGAACAAAGAAATAATACCAAATCTTGCCAAAATTTAGATGTGATTTTTTCTTTCTTTTGAAATTACTTCTCAAAAGGTAACATTTTTACTCTGATACATTTAAACAACTCTACATTCTAACTTTAGAACTTGGAGAGAGGAGGTAGCTTAATTTTGGGGAAGAAAATCTAGTTTAGTTTAAAATTCTCATGCAAATAATAAAAATAATTGAGAACACAGAAGACTTTATCTTTAACTAGCAATTATGTTAATAACAATTTGAACGAGAATCACATTGATGGTGCTGTCACACTTCTAAAATAGCTAATTTTTTATACAAAAAAACCCCCAGGAAATAAGCCAAGAAGCAGATTTTAAACTTTAAAAAGATGACAACTCAATAAGCCAAGAATTTCATTTTATATTTGCATAATATTAAGTTAAAACTATAGTTGTAAGGATTTTGAATTAAGAAAGTTAGACTCTTTTACATATGCATGCATGCACACACAAATTAGAGAAAGAATAACTCTGGATGCAAATGCAAATCCTAAGAATAGATTCAACGAATGTTTGGGCGACATCCAACTATGTCATTCTCAGAGTAGATCCACTGAAATCAATGGACCAAAATCAGACAAGGAATACATTTTATCTTGGGAATATTGGCCCTGCAGGAGGAGAAAATATATCCAGGGACTTTTTGTGAGGCATGTTAGAGGGATTCACTTTCCTCCAAAATCTCATGTGAAAGAAGAAGGGTTTTGTTCTTTCTAACTTTAAACTAATTAGGAGGCTGCTAAATAGTGTGCATTCTTCCTTTTTTTTTTAAAACCATACAATTTCACACCAAAGTATTCAGGTAGCAATATTTCATATCCTCAAGTATCTTTCTTAAACAAGTGGGGTATCTGTTCCTTTCCCCTTTTGGAATAGCAAACGCCAACATTTTGTAAGGCATTTCTAGAACAATAACCGTTAATAAATGTTAAATAATATAAAACACATTTAAGGTAAGCTATCAGTATTGAATATGCATCCACCTTCCATGAGAGACAATGGAAGACTGCCCCATCCGGGGGAAAGTAAAACTGTTGGAGAATTACAGCACCATTAATATATGATGATTCATTGTTACAATTTATTCACAGCATTCCTTTTTCGGTGGGTTCTCCATGGGTTCAAGAAAGAGGAACACTGGAACCAGTACATTTCATTTCTTGTTGAAATCCAAGCTTATTGGTTCCAAGGCTCCACTTGCTGGCTTCTGCCTAGCATATTTCTACAACATAATCCTTCCAAGAAAATGTCATTCTTATAAAAAGCAAGGTCTATGTCACCTTTAATTTCAACTATCAGGATGACAGCCATAAAAAATGCCTCAGGTCAGGTTTAAACTGTTTACTGTATCTGTCAAAACCATTCCTTGGTTTCATATTAAAGGATCTGTGTAACCAAGTGTTCTGGCTGCAGGCAAATGTGGGGGGGGTGGTTTGTAAGTGGACAAAGCATTTTAGATACGGAAATTGTTTCTGTATATGGAAGCAGCCTTTGGTGGAATAGTTACAGATGAAGAATTAAGAACTGACTATGACTACTGTAGCCTACATACTAGTTTCTTTTAAGGACTGGACAACTGCTAAATCAAAATAAGTTATGTCTAGAAAGAAAATAACACTCTTCATTAAGAAAAGCAATTAATATTTATGTTTGGTTGGTCTATTTCTGTAAAACTTTACTTCCACTTTCTGATTTGCTAGAAGAAATACCGAGCCCATACCGGAACCTGATGTGTGATTAGATCTAGAATGCATCAACGAATTAAAAATGAACAAATCACTGATTCCAGATGGTAGCCATACAATAGTTCATAAAGAACTCAAATGCCAAACTGCCGATCTTCTAAGAAAAATATGTAACTGATCCCTAAGAATGGTCTCTGCATATAAGGGCTGGCATGTGGCCAATACAACACCATGTTTTATGTTTTGTTTTTTAAAGAAATCTGGGGGCTGCAGGAAATTACAGGCCATATAGCTTAACATCTGTTCCAGGTAAACTTGAAAGAATTAGTGAAGAAAAATGTCAAGCATATAGAGAAGAGGTTTTGAGGCCTGTGGGTGCATTTGGAATTTTGACCCTCCAACTGTCCCTATTTTCCAGGGACGTCCCTGATTTAGAGAAGCAGTCCAGGTTTCTGATTTGATCCCGGAATGTCCCGCTTTTCCTTAGGACAGTGATGGCTAACCTTGATACTCCAGATGTTTTGGGACTACAACTCCCATCATCCCTGACCACTGATCCTGTTAGCTAGGGATGATGGGAGTTGTAGTTCCAAAACATCTGGGGTGTCAAGGTTAGCCATCACTGCCTTAGGATGTCCCTATTTTCATTGGAGAAATGTTGGAGGGTATGGAGTAATTCAACCCCCCCCCCAAAGCTATCCAAAGGCAATCCTGTATAGGAAAGGGTTTTTTATGTTTAATGTTTTATTGTGTTTTTATATATGTTGGAAGCTGTGTGGGGTATAAATAGTAAAAGTATCATTATGGAATGGGACGTCCCTATTTTCATCAGAGAAGTGGTGGAGGGTATGACATGCTTGCATGGGAGTAGGTCCCACTGAACGTAATGGACTTACTTCTGAATAGACCTCCATACGATTGATCTTTCTGTCCAATCCACACTTCTCTCTGTGTCTCTCTGCATTCAGATGTGGGGGTTTATTGCCTAAGTTTTACTGATGACAATGCTGGCCCTTCTGTTCCAGTTTCTAAAGTTCATTTCACACTGCAGGAGCTTGCTGCATTATGGAACTATGGTTTTTTTTATCAATATACTGCTGTGCCATGCTAAATTTTAAATGGTGGGAAAGAACTGTAGGCCAGTATATCACCCCAAATTTCATCAGTGTGAAACGCCCACAATTATCCAAGTTAATGAAGTTGCAAATTTATATTTTCTGGAAACAATTAAGACAGAAAAGAGTGCTAAACTACATTCCACTAGTTTTCCAGAAGCGGATTTTAGTCATGTGGAATATCAAGATAAATGTAAAAAAATGAACAAGGGAACACCATAAATATAAAATAAAGTGGCATCTGATTGCAGCCTGTCCCTCTCTCACACACTTATATGCAGTTCAAGGTCAGCAAGTGATGCACATTGGGACACACATGAAATGGCAACAACTGACCAGGAAATAGATCGTGGTAGATAGCTTGATGAAAATGTCAACCCCGTGTGCATCAGCTGTGAAAAAGGCAAATTCCACATTAGGAATCATGAGAAAATGGTTTGAATATACATCTGCAAATATCATAATGCCATTATGCAAATCTATGGTTTGACCACATTTAAAATACTGGGACGCGGGTGGCGCTATGGTCTAAACCACAGAGCCCAGCACTTGCCAATCAGAAGGTTGGCAGTTCAAATCTCCATGACGGGGTGAGCTCCCGTTGCTCTGTCCCAGCTCCTGCCCACCTAGCAGTTCGAAAGCACATCAAGTGCAAGTAGATAAATAGGTACCGCTCCAGCGGGAAGGGAAACAGCGTTTCCATGCACTGCTCTTGTTTTGCCAGAAGTGGCTTAGTCATGCTGGCCACATGACCCAGAAAAACTGTCTGCGGACAAACGCCGGCTCCCTCAGCCAGTAAAGCAAGATGAGCGCCGCAACCCCAGAGTCGTTCGCGACTCGACTCAACTGTCAGGGGTCCTTTACCTTTTACCTTTAGAATACTGGGGCCTGAAAGTGAAGGGCAGGTAATTAACAAACAAACAAATACTGTTCTAGTTGCTGCACCACAAAGAGGATATTGTAGCAATGGAAAGTGTTCAGAAAAGAGTAGCCAAAATGATAATGGATCTGGAACAATTCCCCTATGAAGAAAGATCACAACAACATTTGAGGCTTTCAGCTTAGAAAAATGGCATGTAAGCAGGGACTTTACAGAGGTATAAAGTTATACATGGTGTGGGGAAAGTTTCCCTGCATCTCTCATAATACTAGAAGCCAGGGTCATGCATTGAAGCTGAATGTTGGACAATTAAGGGCGGACAAATAGAAGTACTTGTTCACACAGTGCAAACTAAGGAATTTGCTCCCATAAGAGGTACTGATGGCCACCAACTTGGAGGGATTTAAGAAGAGGATTGGACAAATTCATGGAAGATAAGGCTATCCATGGCTACTAGCCATGATGCCCATGTTCTGCTTCTGAATATCAGCTGCTGGGAATCTAAGAGGGGTGGTGCAATTATGCTCAGCTTCTGCTTACAGGCTTCTGCGAGGACAGGATGCAGAACTAGATGGGCCTTTGATCTGATCCAGGGGGGGCTCTTCTTTTGTTCTCAATATGGTCACGTTTTTCCCACAGTCACTGTCAACACTAACATGAGTTACAAATTCCTTCCAGTAGCACCTTAGAGACCAACTAAGTTTGTTCTTGGTATGAGCTTTCGTGTGCATGCACACTCCTTCAGATAGCACACGAAAAGCTCATACCAAGAACAAACTTAGTTGGCCTCCAGGTGCTACTGGAAGGAATTTTTTTTTTTTGTTTTATCTTGTTTTGACTACGGCAGACCAACACGGCTACCTACCTGTAACATGAGTTACAAATGTCAATGAGAAGTAGAAGGAATTCAGCCATCTGGGTTGATACTCCTGTAGAACTTGCCCAGGTATCACACCTTGAATCCAACCACAGTGGTGGTGCCAGGAGTTGCACCTTCATCAGTTCTCGACAACCTCAGCTGCCTACAGACTAGGAATGACAAACTCAAGATTCCCCATCTCCAGTGAGGCCAGTTGAGTGGGGTGAAAGGGCAGGAGGGCCATTTAGCCCAGCCTCAAGCTCAAAGGTGGCCTCCAATTTAGACACTTGCTGCTTTGGGGGGAGGGCATTTTATAGGTTTTACAACCTGTCTTTATGCATAATGGAGCAAAACATGACACACTCTCTCAGCTTAAGAGCTGCAAATAGAAGACAACAAGAGATGTGATTTGGTAAGACTTTTTCTGTTAGCCAATACTGATTTTGTCATATTAAAGAATTTTGAAATATTAATAAATATTAATTTTAAAAACACATCAGTGCCCATGGCACAAGATCAGATCGTGTTGACTGCATTGCCCCTGGTAAGTTGATTATATATATATTAAGAAACTACTCATTTTTGATGCCTTATTTTGTCTTTGTTTGTTGTCATTTTCTAATTTTTATAATGGCTAGGGGCCTCAAAAGCTGGAAGCAGCACCTTATTTTAATTCAATGGAAACTAGATGTTTCTTACAGTATCATTGACTGGGTGTGAATTTTGTTTTAGGCCTAATTTTGATTTATCTGAAGCATCTATTTGAGCAGGGGTGGGGAACTTCAGGCCATTCTCATCTGTCCCTTGGGACAGTCCCTAGACTACACCACTTACCAGCCCTGCTCCACATTCTTTGTGGGCACTTTTGCCTGGTTGGAGCTGTGATAGTGCCTCTTGCTTGACTGGATGGAACATGGAAAGAGAGCAAGTACGTCTGGCACCATCCACTACCAGCATGCAGCCCCTGAAATGTTGCTGAGGATGAAGTGTGCTCCTTGAGCTGAAGTTCTCTAAAGCAGGCATGGGGAACCTGACACTTATTGGTTCAAGGAACTCCTATGGTCATTATCTTCAGATGCAAAAGGAAACAAGAAAATTCAGGACATTCCCACCTTATCCCACTGCTGTTTTCAGTAAGTCACAGATCATTGTGCTGGTTTATGGAACTCTTCCCACAAAATAATAACCCTGCTGTTGCTTCCCCAGATAAAAAAGGGTGAATCAACAGCCTTGCTCCTACGAAGAGCTGTTGACTCTTCCACATTCATTCCACATTCTGACTCACCACTCCAATGTGCAAATAAAACAGAGGCTGAATACAACTTATACAATACACAGAAGAAAGCAAAATGCAGTTTTTTGTATTTGGTTAACTTGAAAATCCACACAAACCAAGAGGGTTGTTAGAAATGAGCAATTCTGTTTTCTTAAACTGTTTTAGATTTTCTGTCACCACTTGCATAAACTACTTCTGTTTGCATTGTAGTAAAAACCAAATAGCAACCACAAATTGATTGATCGTGGGCCTTTTTGTTAAAAGAATATTAATGAAATAATACCTCAAACAGACAAGTTGCTCCTCTGCTTATATAATTTCAAAATACATTTTAAAGCTACAATCCTGTACACATGTATGACATCCCAGTTTTCAATAGGGCTTATATATATGCAGTGATGACAGGATTGTGGCCTTAATTAGCTAATTCAAGCTATCCAGAATCGCAAGCGCTAGTGGGTTTGTCATCCTGCACACATCATTCACTATACAAATCTTAAAATAGCAATTCTTCTGTGTTATGGGGCTGGCCGATGAATGCAGTAGTTAAAGCACATTGTCTGAGCATCTGGAAGACTAAAAATCCCCAAGACCTCATCCTTCCAAACATATCATTAGACAATAAGGGTAATCTTAAATTTGTTTAAAGTCATAGTAGTGAGCTGCATATAATCAGTCTGGGATACTTGTTTGTGTTAGCTAGCAAAACTTTTCAAGCCGTAAAATGTGAATTGCCATTGCTTTAAATCCAAATGCCTTTCGCTTTATTTAAAAATAAATGTTAACTGTTATCAGTAATATGTTAACATGTATTAAGTTATGATCTCTGCTGTTTTAAGTTTACTGGCTATTCTGATCAAGAAGCCAAAATGCCTATCAGCTGCCTTATCACCATCATTATTGTGGAAAGGTCCCTCCACTGCTTATTGTGAGCAGCGGGAGTTAACCCCACCCCCAGGAAGAGGGCTTTCTCGGTAGTGGCGCCCGCCCTGTGGAACACCCTCCCATCCAATGTCAAGGAAATAAACAACTATCTGACTTTTAGAAGACATCTGAAGGCAACCCTGTTTGGGGAAGTTTTTAATGTTTGGTGTTTTATATTGTTTTTAATCTGTTTGGAGCTGCCCAGAGTAGCTGGGGAAACCCAGCTGGATGGGCATGGTATAAATAAATGAATTATTATTATTATTATTATTATTATTATTATTATTATTATTATTATTATTAAAAAGGTTCGTGGGATTTCACCTGGATGCTACATTCTGTACTGTTCTGGTCTGGATTTTGTGGTTAATTTTGTGACAACTTTACATTTGGGGAGGGCTGGGAAGGAATTTGACTTTAATGTCAGCACCCTGATGCACCTTTAGAGAAGGCTGCCTGACTAACCACCTCACATTGCTGGTTGGCTTGAGGGACTTGCTTGGTCTGATGATCTTGGGATGCGGGAACCCACCCTACTACCAACTCAGCTAGCAAAGATGAAGTAAAGGACTGTTCTGCCAGTATATCATTATAACGGGGCTTAAGTGATTTACAATGTAAGCTTAATGAAAAGAATGACATATGTCTCTCAGGAAAACATTTAATCAATTGCTTGTTATTTGCAAGCAAGGTACAGACACCAATTTCCCATAAAAGAGTCTAAATAATCTAGCACTTTTTGGTTTCTTTCTTGCATGAATATGTTTTGTTAATTTGCCCATAGATACAATGCCCATAGATACAATTCTTTATACTATTATTACATTGTGGGGGAATCTCCACTCTTTTGCCTACAACCCATGCCAACTTTGTAGCACAATTACTTCACCCATATTTGCTCCATACCACTTCTTAGCCCTTCTAAATTGCCACTGAAGTAATGTTACAGATTTCATAATCACCCTTTTAGTTGCATGAGAGCTCTGAAATACTACTTTCTCGACTTCAGTTAAAGAGATGGGAATGTGGCCTATTACTGTTTTCTTAAGAAGAAAAATGCTGCACAAAGAAAATCTGAAAATATTTGGGCCTGGTTTTCCTAACTTTTGTAAGAAGCGCTTCAAAAGAGAGAGGAATGGATCCATTTACGAGATTGTGTATTCTGCATATCCCATAACTTCCAAAACAGCATAGCCTAGCATAAAACAGGGATTAGAGACAACCAGAATGGTGACTGTTGATTTGCCCAATTTTTTCCCAGACTAATAATACAGTTTGGGGAAAATGGATTACCAATCTCATAAAGTTTTTGCAAACTTTCAAGAATAATAGGCACTGATTTCCATGAAGAACATTTATGTGGACTGATCTCCAAAAGGCAACCATTATGAGCCATAAATTTTGAGAGGTTAAGAGTTGCATTAGCTGAAATGTTCTGTAATAATTTCTTCAGTTAGATGCATCTAATCCCCCATAATGCTTCTATATAGAATTGCCTGAGAAAATCACAGGTTTACATCCATTGTGATAAAAGAATTCAAAATGATCTGCTATTTCTTCAGCATCTGAGGTATAGATATAAAAAGGGTTAGAAAAAAATAAAACAAAGACTGGATGATGTCTTCATTTTTATGGCTGCAAACCTTCCTGATAGCAAAGTTTAATTTATATCAGGATTTTATATCCTTACCTAGCAGTTTAGTAAACTCTCTAAAATTATTGACTTGTAACAGAATAAGAAGAGTTTGGATTTGATATCCTGCTTTACCACTACCCAAAGGAGTCTCAAAGCGACTCACATTCTCCTTTCCCTTCCTCCCCCACAACAAACACTCTGTGAGGTGAGTGGGGCTGAGAGACTTCAAAGAAGTGTGACTAGCCCAAGGTCACCCAACAGCTGCATGTGGAGGAGCGGAGACGCGAACCCGGTTCACCAGATTATGAGTCCACTGCTCTTAACCACTACACCACACTGGAATAATTTGAAGGGTATTATTTATTTACACTGAGGGTACAACACCCTTATGACAATATTTCCTGATATAAAGGGACATACAATCACAAACAAGGATACCCTCTAATTTTAACATTCACCCAGTTTTAAATGGAAGGAATGGTCAAAAGAAGGGGGGGAAACAGAGTTTTGTTTCTGCTTTGTTTGTTTTTAAAGAAGACAAAATTTGCGGAAATTAGGATAGCAACACTTAGCAATATGTACAGAGAAACCTGTTGCCTTTGCAAGAAATCCTTAAATACTGGATTGATGTACATGAACTGGCAAAGGATACTACAGTTGCTGGTATTAAAACAAATGCTGTAAACTGTTGGCATGACAAGGGTAGGAGACTTCTGAAAAGTCAGCTGGTTTACTGTTTTAATGTTGTTACCCTTGTTCTGCCATTGCAACAGAGCATCAGCAAAGACCATTCTGTTTGTTAAGAGAGAGAGAGAGAGAGAGAGAGAGAGAGAGAGAGAGAGAGAGAGAGGTTAATGACATCAGGCGTAGGGTGAGTAAAGGCAGGACTTGAAGAAACAATTCAGAGCTGGGCTCCCGGTTGCTCTTTTGCACTAGAACAAGGCATGCTCCCAACCACCACCAGCTGAGTGTGCTTTGCTCAAGGAAGCAGAAATGGTTTGTCGGACCACTTTTCTATCCCAGCAGCAGTGATGGTGGGGCAGGTGTGTGTGTGTGTGTGTGTGTGTGTGTGAAGGGAACAGACTTTATTCTGTTACTTATGCCAGCAGCAGCAGGGCGGGAGAGGAAGGGGTGGTTCATATCTCTCCCCCCAACCCCCTGCTAGTCCTCCAGAGTAAGCAACAGAATAAACCTGCATTTTAAAATGTGGGCTGTCACTTAGCCCACTGGCAGGGGCTAAGTGACAGCCCACACCTCCACCCTGCTGCTGCTCCTGAGGAAAGCAAGAGAAGAATACCAGCATTTTTCAAGTGAAGGCTTGCTTATACCAGCAGCAGGGAGAGAAGAGGAATCGGGAGCAGTTGAGAAACCCCTCCCAACTGTCAGATTTGGCCTGCGAGGCCAATTTTGATAAAGATCTGGGCTGCAGAGCCTAAAAGGTCTCCCACATCAGGGTTATGTCCTGATTTAAAATTCCCGATACTCGCTATTGTGAGTCCAAAGTAAATAAATATACAATGCAGTTACATGACTGAAAAATCAGAAATATTTCTTTTTACACATATCTCTGGGAACCCATGTTTATGAGTACTTCCCATGTGACATTGAACACACTTGCAAAGGGGGAATTTTTTTTTTTTTTTGCATGGGTCAACTGTGCATTGCAGGGAGGATGGGAAGCACTGTAAGAGGAATAGGTGGGTTCAGTGAGGTCTAAGAGGAGTGGACAGTGTTCTCGAAGCTACTAACATGAGTTTGGCCAAACTGCGAGAGGCAGTGAAGGATAGGCGTGCCTGGCGTGCTCTGGTCCATGGGGTCACGAAGAGTCGGACATGACTGAACGACTGAACAACAACAACAACAACAAAAGAGGAGTGGGGTTGGCAAAGGGTTGGGGGAGTAGTTGGGGTTGGTGAGTGAATCAAGCAGGGACACAGCCCCTAGTAATACACATACTGTACTTGCAATAGCTAATCTTCCAAATGCCAAATCAGACCTGAAAATTCCATAGCCTAGTATGTCTATGCACATACATAATAAACATGGCAGAAACCAAGGTGACAACTGAAGACAACAGAAACTCCGAGAACACAGTCCAATTGCTTGACTGTGAGAACTGGTAACAATATTCCTCAGAATCCATGATCGTATCAGCAAGCTCCAAAATTTGTAAACTGGAACCTGGCCCAACAGGCACTTTGAAGTATTGCACAAAAATACAAATACCACACCAGCTGCATAGCGCAAATCTATCAAATAATCCTCTATGGTAAAAGCCTTTGTCACAGGAGGTGGGGGGAATCAATAGGTGAAAAACAAACGAAGAACAAACAGTAGATCAGAGGAGGAACTGATTAAACCGAAATAATATGCAGCAAGAATACTCGGGAATGGAGTAATGTGATATTACTACTCCTTTGTGCCAACCGGTCTGCTTTCTTCATACACACAATACATAAAATCTTTTTACTAGTCCTGTAGACAAACAATGATTCAAATTTCAAAGGTCACTTTAAAATATTAAAGAGCAAATCGCTTTCAACAGTGACGAATGTGTAGGATACAAAATAAAAGGCTGGTTCACCCTTCAGTGACCAAACCCAAAGTAAACTCATTCATTTTCTGAAACTTCAACAACTCCACAAAAAAACATTTGCAATGCTCCTTATGAGGAGCTCTTTCTTCTCCTTACCTCAACTTCAGGGGCATAAGGATGTGAATGAAAAGCACCTAAAAGCCCACAAACCAGAGACACATTTGGGGAAGTGATTATCAGATCTGCCACAATGGTTTTGGGGGCAAAACAGGCCAAGTAGGTGCAGCCTTACCCTCTGGGTCTAGAAGCCAACAGCTGCACACTGACCTCTACACACATGCATTTAGCTCAGACCACAATGTTTTCTTTTCTTTCTTTCTTTTTGTGAGGGAGTGTCTAGTGCCAATTTTACCATCCAAAACACAGTATTTTCAAAAAAGACAATTTCCTTCCATGCTAGACTTGCCATCATTTTTCTCATTTTCTATCAGCACTCAAACTGACTGACCAACTGCAGGAATACAAAATAACCACTACAAAGTACCCCCATTCAGTTCTGCAGTTGTATGGCAACAGTATGGACATACTGTATTAAGAATAATCCAACTACTAGTAGTTCACATTGTTAATTTTTCCACCCAGTTCTTAATTGTAAATATCCATCTAATTGCAATGTATCCTAGCTGGATCACATGTGTTACTCTACCCACTGAAATATTTCCCTTTCCAGTTTAATGACACCTTTTCTTGCAGCAGCACCACTCATTAATTATGATACTGACATATTGTTGAACCAGCCTCCTCCCCACTGCCTTCCTATTACTCCTCAAAATACATGGTTGTTGTTTTTTTAACAGAAGCAGAAGAAAAAAATGGGTGCAATCAGAACTGATAATAACCCTAGTTCAAATTCCCTCCACATTTTCATTCAATCCATGAAACAAATAAAAACCAAGATTAGGTTGCGGAGTATGATGAGCAACAGCACACCCCTTCAGCTGCAGTTCTTTTTCACACACATCCATGCATACTAATATCTTCAAATGTGATGCTGGGAGTTGGAGGCAATTACTGCTGCGAGGCATTTGTAAGATGTCAGTCATATCAGAGCAAACACCATGACAGTCAAATCCAAAATGTACATTTCAGCAAATCAAATATTTAGTCACATGAACTGCAGATGTCAAAAAAGAAAAAAAGAAATGGGGGGAGGGGAGGGGAGATGCACAGCAGCCTCAATGTGGACTGTTTTCTGAACATTTTTATAGGACAAGCTAATCAGGTCAGCTTGAAATAAACACAGAAGAATGCTGCTAGCATCACAAAATAAGTTCTCCTGTTAGTGAAACATGACAATTAGAAAATTATGTATAGGTAGCCATAGGTTTAACCCAAACCATCTCCATCTGACAAAGCACTCTATTAGCCTTATTGTATCTGTGATATACTGTGGGTGCTATAGAATCATAGAGTTGGAAAAGACCACAAGGGCCATCCAGTCCAACCCCCTGCCAAGCAGGAACACCATCAAAGCATTCTTGACAGATGGCTGTCAAGCCTCTGCTTAAAGACCTCCAAAGAAGGAGACTTCATCACACTCCTTGGCAGCAAATTCCACTGTCGAACTGTTCTAACTATCAGGAAGTTCTTCCTAATGTTTAGGTGGAATCTTCTTTCTTGTAGTTTGAATCCATTGCTCCGTGTCCTCTTCTCTGGAGCAGCAGAAAACAACCTTTCTCCCTCCTCTATATGACAGCCTTTTATATATTTGAACATGGCTATCATATCACCCCTTAACCTTCTCTTCTCCAGGCTAAACATACCCAGCTCCCTAAGCCGTTCCTCATAAGGCATCGTTTCCAAGCCTTTGACCATTTTGGTTGCCCTCTTCTGGACACGTTCCAGCTTGTCAGTATCCTTCTTGAACTGTGGTGCCCAGAATTGGACACAGTATTCCAGGTGGGGTCTGACCAGAGCGGAATACAGTGGTACTATTACTTCCCTTGATCTAGATGCTATATTCCTATTGATGCAGCCCAGAATTGCATTGGCTTTTTTAGCTGCTGCATCACACTGTTGACTCATGTCATGTTCACCTAAGTGCCTGTACATTACTCAATTTATCTGCTAAATTGGGGAAATGGTGTTCAGCCCATCTGTTTTACTCACTAGGAGGAGCTCTGTTTTGTTTGGATCAGCTTCAATGTTCTCTGTCACCCAGGGAAGAGTGGTGACATCACACTCTAATTCCCTAGACAACCTCCCTCATCTAAAGGATCACCCCACTTCTGCTTGCCCTGTGCCTAGAAAGCACGGGTCCAAGCAGTTTTCTGGAACTTCTACTTAGGAGCACCTCTGTACTAGGAATGACCCAAAATGCACCTACTGCCTCTACACCAACTATAGCACCTAGATTGCAATGGATGAGATACCGGTACTTTTTTCTACAAAGTGTCTTATAAACTGTTCACCTACTGGTCCACCTAACCACCTTGTGGAGCAAGACACAACAGCATTCTGACCACTCAGAACAACTCCACGGGATGATTCTAGTCTACACAGATGCAGAAGATGGAGGGAAGTAATGCTTCGCTGCTACTATCACTGCCATGTATACAGTAGGCCCTAACTCAGTACTCTAAGCCATGCTCAGTTAGACTCTTCTGTCAACAGCACTGTAGTCACCCCACTGTCATGTCATTTGCCTGCAGGTCCTTAGAAAACCAGGCAACCACTTTGGCTCTGTGGCAGAAGACAGCTGGGGTGATCATGTCAACTGTCCTAAATATGTGGAGACTAGTTGGGGTGTTTCACTCTGTTCATGCTCACATACCCATCTTTCTTCTCTACCACTGAAGCATTCCAAGACTGAACATTCATCCCGATAGCAGGAATCGAGGCTCAGCCATAGCCAGATGCTCATGTAACATGGGTGAGTGAAGCATCAGAAATAAAGTCCTTGGAAAGGAAGTTTGATAAATGTTTCTTTTCGTCCAAGATTCAGGTAGGTAGCCGTGTTGGTCTGCCGTAGTCAAAATAAAAAAATTCCTTCCAGTAGCACCTTAGAGACCAACTAAGTTTGTTCTTGGTATGAGCTTTCGTGTGCATGTGTGCATGCACATGAAACCTCATGTCAAGAACAAACTTAGTCTCTAAGGTACTACTGGACAATATTTTCATCCAGACAAGCGGGGAAGCTTTGTGGAAGATGCATTCCCCTACCCTCCCAGGTTCTGGTTTCAGTAAGGAGAACAAAGAAGGTAATACAGTCAGCTTGTTATATCCCATGCCACACAATTGCAATGCCAGCTCTTGGTGGGGTGGGGGGAGTGTGGGCATGTAAAAAATAAGCCAAAATTAAAGCAGACAAGTGCTGGCGCTTGATGTCAGAAGCATTTGGTCTCTGCTAGTTCTCATATACAATATGACACCTGACATAGTAATAAATAATAATAAATAATAATAATAATAATAATAATAATAATTTTATTATTTATGCTCTGCCCATCTGGCTGGGTTTCCCCAGACACTCTGGGTGGCTTACAGCATATATAAAAACATTAATTGCATCTGATTGCATCAAACACACACAGCTTCAGCTAATTATTTATTAGGGTTACTACTCTATTAGTACTCTAGGCATTGTGTGTGTGTGTGTGTGTGTGCGTGCGTGCACACACACACAAAATATAGTTCCAGTTACAGGTAGGTAGCCGTGTTGGTCTGTCATAGTCAAAATGCATTTCGTGTGAAGAAGTGTGCATGCACACCAGGGTGGATTTGATTTAAATCAAATTGATTTAAATCATGATTTAAATCATGATTTAAATCACTAGTCAGTAAGGCTTGATTTAAATCACTAGTCAGTAAGACTTGATTTAAATATTTTTTTTTACAGAAAGACTCATTCTTGCTGGTATAATCTTAATATTTACAACCATATGAAGGTTTCATTTTTGGAATAATAAATTTTCAGAGTAGTTTTTACAGTTATATCAAAAATTACTGATTTGGTTATACTACTAGAAATACATAGATAATTATGAAATTATGGTGAGGTTTAATAAGTTAACTGTTTATATTTGGACAACTTTTCTGCTGTACTTTATTGGAAGGAGAAAAATAATCATTTCCTTAATAACCATTTAAACAATTTATTTAACTAAAACAATAACATGATAACATATGTATCCATGTTTGTTAACTGATGTGGTTAAACATAAAAAAAAAAACTTAGACTGAGTTTTAGCACACTTGATAAACTTAAAACAAATCCTTATTTCCTGATGAATAGCCTTTGCAGTACAATGTAACTTAAATAGAAGACTATATTTAGAAAGATTTTTCCTCCAAAAGCATTTTATTTTAAAAATCCGATTTAAATCAAAAAAATCCGATTTAAATCAAAAAAATCCGATTTTTTTGATTTTTTTAAAAAAATCATTGATTTTTATCCACCCTGATGCACACGAAAGCTCATACCAAGAACAAACTTAGTTGGTCTCTAAGGTGCTACTGGAAGGAATTTTTTTATTTTTTATTTTGTTTTGACACAAAATATAGACTGTGTGTGTGTGTGTGTGTGTGTGTGTGTGTGAGAGAGAGAGAGAGAGAGAGAGAGAGAGAGAGAGAGAGAGAGAGAGAGAGAGAGAGAGAAATCATATTCACTAGTACAGTCGTAGGCTGCATGTTGCGTTTGTCAAGGGTTACAAACGCGCTGAACCTGGAAGTACCGGAACGGCTACTTCCTGGTTCGGCGGTTCGCGCATGTGCAGACACGCAAAATGATATCACGCGCATGCGCAGAAGCACCAAATTGCGTCGCGCACATGCGCAGATACGACGCTTCATGATGCGTTCTGCTCATGATGCGAACGGATCCCGTTCGCATCCAGAGGTACCACTGTAGATCTGTTTAATAAAACAATAATGCTACAACTCCACTTAAGTTGAATAATTAATTTGAGTGTGTTTCTATGCCCCCCAAAATCTATAGGCATTTTGTTACATAATCAAACTGTTGACACATTTTCACAAAACTTTACATATCATCAAGCTCTCAGCCCTGCAGATGAATCAAAATACTCTCTTGGCCATGGCTCTGTGTTCCTACTCGTCGCAAGTGTGCCACTGCTGTCTAGAGAGTGTGATGAACCCCAGCCTTCTTCCTAAACTTGGGAGCTGCAGAATGATGATGCAACAGCCCCAGTTGTTCAATGAAACATGCTGCCATCCCCAGCTCCACAGGTGGGAAGAGAGTATTCCCAGGGCTGCATAGCCAAACAGACAAGCCTGCTGCTGCCATTCCCTTGCCCCCACCCTCAAGTTTGGAACTAGACAAGAGCAGGGTTTTTTCTCCAATCTTGCACAGAAGCACACAGCCAGGGATGGGCAGGATCCCAATAATATTTGTCTTGGCTACCAAGGTCAGCCAAGTCTTGAGGATCTTTGACAACGATCTACAGTGGGCATGGGAAACCTGTGGCCCTGCATAGGCTGTTGGGCTACAACTCCCATCATCCCTGAGCACTGACTATGCTGATGGAAATTAGAGTCCAACAACATCTGGAGTGTTACAGATTTCCCATGGTTGGCCTACAGGCTTAAGAGTTGACTAGTTTTGAAGTCTCTGGGATAGACAGACAAATAAATGACACTTTATTTTATTCAAATATCAAAAAGGCTTTTTATCCAAACTCAAGAGAAAGTAGTTTGCCAAGTTTACACCGCCTTCATAGGCCACTTAGCTTACAAAAAAACAAGAAAGGGATGCAAAGGTATCATTTGGTCTAAATTTAAACTTTCACAGGCTCTACGGCTGTTTCAACAACACTTAAAAAAGTAATTTTCAAGGAGAACTGTATGGGATCAGCCCACAAAACTTGCAAACCAGTGGCAAGCTGTATCCTTGAACTAATGCAACCCTCCTTGATCTTTTCAAAGTCGGCTGTAATTATAATCTAATATAATGAATCCTATTCACAGACCACAGCAGGTAACAGAAGGGCTTTTGCACTGCCATGTTAATTGCAATTGTTAATGATTAAAAGTTAATAGGTACAAAGGCAAAAACACAGAAGTTTCATTTCTAGAATACCTGCCACAGTGGTGTGCAATATGTACCCACAGTGCCATTTTTCCAACCACACACAATTTTACTGGCAAGCTGCGATTGTTTCAGCCCCTCACACCTATTTCCCCTGCAGCCGACACACACAGAGAGTTCTCTGGACGGTGGTTGAGGACGCAGCATGTGTCTCTTCTGTTCTGAAGGGGAAGGGCTGTAGCTCAGTGGTAGAGCATCAGCAGAAGTTAAGTCCCTGGCATCTCCAGACAGAAATGCAAGAGAATCCTGGAGAGACACTGCCTGTTAGTGTAGACAACATTGAGCTAAGGCAGCTTCCTATGTTTCTATGAAGTCCCAGGACAGTTAAGCCAGGTAGTTAGAGCAGAGAGCTCTGGGAGGGATGGAGGAAGTAAACCTCAGGCTGGCTTTCCTTTTGCCATGATATTCTTTCTGAGAGGCAGCAGGTGCAGTCTTCCATTGACCTACGCTTCCCTGACCAATGACAGAGAACAGAGTGCTTTCCATAAAGTCAAAATGAACATACTAAATCAGAACCCATTCAATTTATGGCATCAGCACATTTTTCCAGTTCCAAATTTTTGGAAGACCCACATTGCTAACCTTAATACTAGTCAGTTTTTGTCATTCCCCACTACAAGAAATGAGAACAGCACAGTCCTAACCATGTCTATTCAGAAATATGTTCTATTGAAGCCAGTGGGTTTTACTCCCAGGTAAGTGGCTAAAGGATTTCAGCCTAAATCATCAGGAAAATCAATGATACCTTCATAGGGAGGATAATCTCCAGGACAGTCCATCTAAGGATAATTGCACACATGCAATAAGAAGGCACTCCTGTTGTGAAATTATGAAACAAGTCTTCTCCCAGTAACCAAGAGGCATTTCACATCGATGTCCAACATGCTCCCCACTGGGCTTCCAACCCAGATCAACACCTCCAATAGAAGATGCACTGTCAAACGGGAAATTAAAAATAGTATTCACAACATGTGATTCTAATCATACAATAACTTATCCTAGAGATATTGGGGGGTGGGGGTGTTGCAGTGATTTTGGCATAATTTTCCTTCCAGCCACTGCATACTTTATGTCATCCTCTTTATTGCTGAAGCAATTATGCTTCAACTGCTGCTGTTACATTTGGATGAGGTTTGACAGATGAAATGCTGTTAAAATTAGAGATTCCTCATGCTCCCTTCATAACAATGCACCGAAGAATCTGCTAGCTCAAACTCTGATGCCTGCCTGCCCACCCCACCCCCTCGCGCTCGCTCACACACACACACACACACACACACACACACACACAGAGTGATTACTAGCTTTAGTAGGCGAGGAAACTGCTTAAAAACCAAACATATTGAATCCTGTAGAAACTAAAGACTGACTGGATAGTTGCCCCACACACCTGTCAAAGTTGACCTGCAGGGGTGGGGATCAACAACATCTGGCCTGTCAGGCCAAAATGGTTCCCTGCCTCTGACACAGGAACATTGGAAATTGACTTCTATCAAGTAAGACCATCAGTCCATCTTACCCTGACTGATGGTGACTCTTCAGGGTAGCAAGGTTGAGTTTTCACCAGTCCTACCTGGAGATGGCAAGGAAAATCTGAAAGCTTAGGCATGCAAAAGCACGTGCTTTACCACTGAGCTAAAGCTCTTCCCTACTGGAATGCGTAATCCAAAAAAACATCTGGACACATAAAGCAAGAAAATGGAATTGAACCAATAATCATTTAATAGATCACCACACTACATTCATGGATGAGAATTGTGCCAAAGGAGAAAGTATACTCCAGTTACAATATGGTAGCTGCACTCATATGTGATGAAACGGTATACACAATGTTAATTAGTAATGTGGAAATGAGTAGTTTCTCCCCAAAGTGAATGTGGCTACATAAACAATCAAAATACCACTCATTCCATGTGGACAGATTTGTCTGCCTAGCCCTCCAAAACAGCAGCTTCATGCATGCATTTTTATCATGCAGCATTGGTTCCAAAAAAGGAGGAAGAGGCTGTTTTACATAGACATCCTTATGTGGACCTTCTGCATTTCTGCTGGACCAGGGATTGATTGATTGATAAGTGAGTTGTTTGGACACCAGGCAATATGCATCCCTGAGTTCCTACAGAGCTGTGTGTTTTCTCCATAGTTTGCCCTTCCTTTTTTCCTAACACCCAGGGTGCATCTTTTCTGTGGTGGGTTTATCTGAGATCAGCTACTCCCTAGATCAGTGCTTCTCAATTGGAACACATGCCCCCCTGCAGATCTTAGGAATATGCACAATATAAGTTAAAAATTAAACGCCATGATATTTCAAGCTATTGAATGTTTAAAAAATGATTATGGGAGCCAGGATTTAAGTGCACGTGGAATTTTTACATTAGCTGAAAGGCGGCATTGGTTTAAAAAGGCAGAGGAAACACTACCCTAGACATTATTTTTTGCAAATACTACTACACAATAAGTGTGGGTGGATGTTAAAGAATCCCCTTCCCAAATGGCAATTGCAAAATGTGAAACTTTTTGCAAAGCAGCTTAACCACTTGCTGTGTAAACCCTAAAGCCAGGTGCCGATTAAAATTCATTGTATGGTTACCGGTAACTTACAGTACAATGGCACACATGTCTACTCAGATGCAAGCCTTTCTGTGTTTAATGGGGCTTGCTACAGTATGGCAGCCTATGCTTCAGTTTAGGGTTGGCATGGGAAAAACAGGGTTCCTGTGCTTTTAACAGCTGTTATCTCCACTATCAGGACAAGCAGAACACAGCTAACTTCCCATGGAAAGCATGATGTTGGGGATGGGGAGGGGAGCAGCAATGACTACGCTCTCTAACCCCAACTCAGCCATGAAGTTCACTGGGTGACCTTGGGCCAGTCAGCATCTCTTAGCCTAACCTACCTCACAGGGTTGTTGTGAGGATGAAATGGGGAGGAGGACCATGTACACCACCTTAAGATCCTTGCAATAAATAAAATGAAATAAACTAGTTAATTACCTGCATTGTGACTGGAACTAGTTTTTCCCAGAAAATTGCCAATGTAAGGGTAGCAGATGGAGCTAACACATACGCTTGTCTGAAAACAAATATTTTTTTTCTCTCATTGTATTATAACAATGCAATTAAAAGAGGCAGGAAAATGATTGTCCAAAACCATGTGAAGTTGGAACTATGATTGAAAAAATGTGAAAATGTATTTTCCCTAATTTGGCAAACAAGCATAGTCTTGTTGCATGCAATGTTTCTCATTAATCTTTAACTTGAAGAAGTGGTTTTGTTATTTACAATGGGAGACTAAAATGCAACATTTCAAACAATTGTCTGCTAAGTATAACATTTGTATCCTGCTGTATAAATCGCTCTCTTTCTGGAAGAGATATTTTTCAAGTGCTGATAAAGTCACTGGATGACTTTTTAATCCTTTTCAACTGCAAGGCCACTTGGATGATTTGCTACACTTGAGGTGATGAATGAGCAGAACCATATGAAGATACTCAAAGGCTTTTAAAAACTTCTTTCAGAGAATCCTCTATAAAACGCAGAAGAATTGTTCGTAATCATTTCTATAGCATTTTTAAGCATATGAAGCACTTTCCAATTCTTACTCAGAGTCCTGTAGGGCAGTTTAACTTGAGAAACTTGGCCAAGCCTACCCACAACCTCACTTGGTTATCGGTTTACAACAAATCATGCACCTGTTGTTCTTTCAATGTATAATCTGCATACCACTCTGAAAGAAAACCACAACTTTAGGAAAATCACATTTTCCAAATATTTCCAGTTGTTGAAAAATGAAAATGCTTTGTTCCAGATTCAAGGATGTTGACATGCCTGGAGTTGGGCAAGTACCACTGGGGACTTATACTACTCATAACAAAGGGGTCCTAGGTAAAGGTAAAGGGACCCCTGACCATTAGGTCCAGTCGTGTCCGACTCTGGGGTTGCGGCGCTCATCTCGCATTATTGGCCGAGGGAGCCGGCGTACAGCTTCCAGGTCATGTGGACAGCATGACTAAGCCGCTTCTGGCAAACCAGAGCAGCGCACGGAAATGCCGTTTACCTTCCCGCTGCAGCGGTACCTATGGATCTACTTGCACTTTGACATGCTTTCGAACTGCTAGGTTGGCAGGAGCAGGGACCGAGCAATGGGAGCTCACCCCCTCGTGGGGATTTGTACCGCCAACCTTCTGATCGGCAAGCCCTAGGCTCTGTGGTTTAACCCACAGCACCACCCTCTCCTAGTCTGATGCAATTTTACACATCCCAGTTCAAACTGAATGCAGTCCTTTATGCAGCAATGAAAGAAGCAGAAATGAAGGTCATGTGTTATTCTAGTTTGCTCAGATCTGTCATCCCTGCGGCGGGGACTGCCTTAAATCAAGCACTGTTTGCACAAGGGATTTTGAAAGGTGGGTGGGGCAACCTGTGTGTTGATCATGTTATATCATAGTGACATCATGTGATTGACAGGAGGATAGTTGTAGCATAAAATTTCTCTAACACCCTGAATTTCAGAATAGGGCCTATAATCATATAATACCATATAAGCTGAGAAAATGATTGCATAAATACAATACATAACAAATGTATCGTTATGGGTTAGTGGGGGAACAGGGACCCCCCCACCGATCCCTGGGTGCCATATTTCCCCCTCTAGATTCTTGGGTACTGGGGTTTAATCAAAGCTGGTATGCTGAACTGGTTTTTCTGCCAGACAGAGGTGCAGAAAGAGAGAGATGATAGTTTTGCCATTAAGCCATCTACAAGACAAAAAAAACCCTGCAAGTAACAGAGGGAAAGGTTGCCAGGGCAACGTGGGTGTGGTGTCACAGAGGAAAATTGTAACAGAAGGTGGGAATTGCTTGGCAAGGGGTTTTCTGGGAAGGAGGAAGGAGGTGCCAGAACTCCAAGCACAGGTCATGTGTGGCAGAACCATTTTGGCAGGCTCCGACAGAGCCACAGGAATAGTGGGCCTTGGACTCCAATGCTGTGCTGCTGCGGGGAGCAAGACCCTCTCGAGATATAATGCTGTGAACTCACTTCCTCCACCTAGACTCAGGTGTATATAGGTGTAAAATAAACCATATATCTTAAAACACTACAGTCTCTGATGTGCCCGAATTCCCAATGGAAACATGACCCTGAGTAAGCGCCTGGAACCACCTGGAATCTTGCTACCTACCTCCTGGCAGAGATTGCGGGGTGGCGCACAACCTCTGTAACAATATATTTTCATGATAAACGACTCAAAGAATATGTATTAGCAATTATCTTTGACAAAAGTCTTTATAAACATATCCAGATGTGTAAAAAGCATTTCATACTGTGAAAGGTTTTTTGTTAAAAAAAGATCAAACAAAAGTTCTTGTTTACTTTAGCATATCAGGTCAAAGCACACTGTACTACAATTCTAACTCATCCAAGTTTGTGGTTCTCATCCACACATGTCCTTGTGTTGCATGCTTCTTCAGTTGCAAACATTAACTGCAGATGCTCAAGCAGAGTCTCAGAAAACTTGCATTCCACTCTTTGTCATTCCACACACATGTAACATACAGCAGTAACATACCAAAAACTTTAGATAAACCTCATCCAAAAAAAATATTCAAAACCAAGTCAGCTTTATGCAAACTATTGTATCATTCTAAAGCTTCAATCAATTCTCAAGTCACAAGGATACATTCAAAGTAGGAAAGGAGACCTTGGGGTTAAGATTTTTGCCTTAAACTCTTCCCTCTCGCTCTCTCTCACACACTCACACTCACACACAAACAAAGCCAAGGCATTTATGCCACAAGCAAAAAGCATGGGCATCACAATCAGGGTACACAGAGCAAATTGTTCCATATGGCTCGAACAAGTGTGCCAAATGTACCCTGTTGTCAGGATTTGAATTCCCAAGTGCCAGGAGACCAAAATAGAAGCAGCAGTCTGTCCACCAACATTTGAACACTGGGCGCAGACGCCAGAAACTTCCCAGGCCAGCAATGGTTTGTCCATGTGAATAACCAAAAGGTAGATATCTAATCATGAACTCATAGGTCTCCTGTGGCTTTCAAAAGTCACTTTTTAACATCTAGGTAGGGCTTTATGGTACACAAACATCCTTAGTGTTATTTTTTCATATTTGTAGTTGCTCTTCAGTGGCATCTCTAGCATTATGGGCTGAAGGTTGGAGGCCCCCTGATCAAAGGTTGAATAAAGAAGGGAGGCATACAATTAAAGGCAATTGCATCATGTTTGTTTGTTTGTTTTGGTACTTCAGACTCAGGAAGCAGGAGGGAACCATGCAGAACAAGTCAGGTAATGACTCCAGCTGGGATGCAGCCAGATAAGTCTCTCCTTCCCCCAAAATAGCCATATCCATATGTCAGAGATGATGGGCTGCTGGTCTCTCAGCCCAAGCTTAGCAGCTGTGTCTTTCTGCAAAGGTGCAACTGTTGTCTTTGGGGCTCAGACAAACTGCCCAACAGCTGCACAGTCAGAAGGTTGGAATCCATCTGGTTGGAATCCATCTGTCTCAGGAGACAATGGAAGAGTGCACCTTCGGGGGTCAAGTCAAATTGTTGAGTTACAGCGCCTGCTGTGGCTGTAAAGACCAATATCGCTGCTTTCCCACACACATGCAAAATCAGGCTCAAAGTGGCTTACAACAAAGAAACAGGGATGCATTTCAAACAAACGCTACAAAAATTTCACAACAACATGGCAAAACAATAACATTGCAACAATTTTATAACATAGCAAAACAATAACAAAATCATAGCATAGGAAAGCAATAGGATTGCGTGCTGTCCTTTTCAAAAACTTATGGGTTCAAGAACTTACGGTATGCTAATATGTCTTGATTTTTAAATGAAATGTGCTGAGGCTTACTTAATCTGAAGCCCATATTTCTTTCATATGGAAGTTATTGTTCCATCATTGCATACAGTGAGATAGTAGCAGCTTTTCATTGGTAGGTTTTTTGTACATGATTAAAAGCACTTATTACTGAACATGTCAGGGGGAAAGATGCAAGCTTAAACACTAAAACCCAACCAACTTCAAAAGACACAAGCTCACTGATCTTCCTCCAACACACTCAGAGCAGTTTAAATGGGGGTTTATTTTATCCTCAGCATAACCCTGTTAGGTAGGTTGCACTGAAACTTGCACAAAGTTACCCAGTGAGCTTCAGAATACAGTAGGATATAAAGCTGGGTTTCTTACACCCAAAGCCACTGAAATCAGTAGAACTTTCTTATAAGTAACTGATATTGTAATTAAGCTGTAAAACCATACTCTGGGATTAATCATGATACATTGAAAATAGGTGGGAAATTTAGCATAACTAATTGAAGTTTAGCAATTCCTCCCTAGATGCTTTCATCTTCTGCTCAGATTTTTTTTAAATGGCAATTGTCAGAAGATCCTTGCAGTGCAAATCTAATCAGATTAGCTTCATAATCACTTGTAGTGCAGATTTAAAATATATGTGTGAGCAAGTATGACACTTCCCTGTGGAAGCAGCACACAACCATGTTTTATTCACAAACTGTTTACAGATTTACGAGCCATACAAATTTATGTGACATCATTTTTCAGAATACAGAATCCCTGTAATCACATTGTATCAACTATGCAGAATATGCACTGGCTTCCTATAAGATACCAAAATACAATTGCAATTACAAAGTTTAACCTACACTGAACTAAGAAACTTGAGACATTTCTTCTAAATCTCAGAACCCTTCTAGAGAGGCAGTTTTATCATGTGATCTTCTATAAATTGTGTGCTTACTTTTTTCATACAAAAGTTAGCACACTAATGATGCACTATTCCACTTCTAGATCATTTCCCCCTTTCCCCATTAGAATGTATTTCTTGCACTCTTATGCCGATTTACTTAGATGTCTTGTCTTGTTAAGAGTGTCTGCACTGTATTTCACAAAAGCTACACTGAAGTACTGTATTTTTATTATTATTACATGTGTATACCGTACTGCCTTTCATCCAAAGATCACAGAGCTGTTCATAACATAAAAATACAAAATGAGAACACAGAATATATAATTAAACAAATACAAATACAAACCAATAATCTCCTCATGAACACATTTAAAAGGCCATTGGACATTAATCAGCCAAAGGCCTGTATATAGAGAAGCGTTTTTGCATGGCGCCAAAAGATATGTAAGGAAGGCGCCAGGCAAGCCTCCCTGTACTGCCTAGATTATTGTATTTTAATGCTCTGTTGGAAGCCGTCCAGAGTGGCTGGGGAAACCCAGCCAGATGGGCGGGGTATAAATAATAAATTATTATTATTATTAATTATTATTATTATTATTATTATTATTATTATTATTATTATCCCTGGGGAAAGCATTACACAAACAGGGAGCCACTGCAGAAAAGGCCCATTCCCATGTTGCCACTCTCCAGACCTCTTGTTCAGGAAGCACATGAAAAAGGGCCTCAGCTGATGATTGCAGGGTCTGCAGTTCATGTGGCGAAAGGTGGCCTTTGAGGTACTGCAGGAGTAAAGGACACTGTATTCAAGTGCATAGGATTGCATTTATTATTATTATTATTATTATTATTATTATTATTACTACTACTACTACTACTACACAGGATTGTATCCTTAGATTTAGCACAACATACAATTCTCTTCATTTTTATTTTTTAAAATATACCTAAGTATCCAAGGACAAAAACAAACATATTTCCTTCCTATGCAAGAACTTTGAATTGAGCAATTTAGAGTGGGAAAGCATGGGGTGGATGAGATGATTAACCCATTTCCAACTCACGACATGGTTTTAAAATTATGGATAAACTACTGTAACAATACACAATGCACAAATTAATCCGCCAACATTTGGGGGACTAGAAAATAGAAACCATATGCAAACCAGAAGCTTCTATTAAAATGCAACCGAGTATTTTCATTTAATGAAGAAAACAGAGAATGCATCACCTTGTCCAGATGGAAAAGGGAGACAGAGATGGATGTCACCCACATAATGACAAAAACCCACACCAAACCTCAAAATGACCTCATTCACTAGTTTCATCTAGATATTAAGCAACATGGTACAGATCAAGGGCTCTAAGAGGAGGAGGAACAATATCTCAGATTAACCTTCTAGAAACTCTCAGCAAAGTAGGTGCTGAATTTCAAAGTACAGTACCCCTACCCTATTCCAGAAGGTACTGAATTTCAAAGTACAGTACCCCTACCCTATTCCAGAAGGACACCATAGTTTAAGGATCAAAACCATGAAAGATTCAGGGAAATCAACAGGATTACATCAGCACAGAGTCCCTGTGCTCAGCAGCACTCAGAGACACCATATTATTTATTTCTAAATGTATACCTCCATTTTATTAATCTCATGGTTCTAGCAAAACACAAAGCAGATCCCACAACCCTTAACCATGCCCTCCTCTGCTTTGTAGAACCAGTCAGTCACAAGTATTTTTTCCAAAATCACAAATTAAATACAAAATATAGTGGCTGCATGACAAGAATTGTGACTTTGGTTCCAAAGTAGGTAACGATTTCTATCCTGTGTTACAGCATCTTTGTCTTCAGCGGTTCTATAACTAGATAGTTCAAGCTGCTGACTAAGTGCTATTCAATTACGCTCATTATGCACAGAGGTCACCTGCCAATTCCCCAGGCTGAAATTCAGCACCAGCCCACTTGAAAGACTCCTGCCTACCTTCACATCCCTTTTGTCCAGGGCAGCCTGGGACCTGACACACTTATCATCACAGCCATTTGCACCAAGCTCAATTTGTCCCCCAAGAACAAGCTTTTCATAAGCATCAAAAAGCATGCTAAGCACACAGCAGGTGTCAGAACAAGAGAATGTGCTGTTTACCTTGCCTTCTCACAACTCCTATCGCTTTACCACCTAGAAGGTGAAAACATAGCCCTTTCTTTTCATAATGCCAGTAACTCTGCATCCCAGAGATGAGGACCAAAGAGGGGAGCAGGACCTAGAGAAACAGACTAAACACTGAAAATCAGAGTAGGACCAACTAGGGAAGAGTCATAGCTAAGTAGTACAGCATCTGCTTTGCATGCAGGTTCAATTCCCAGCATCTCCGGATAGGACAGGGAGTGACTCCCTGTTGGATATCCTGGAGAATTAATGCCAGTCAGTTTGGATGAGCTAGGTGGACAGTATGAGGCAGTTTCCTAAGTTGCTCTGTGGTTGAGGGATGGTGCGAGCGCTCTTTCTCCAGTAGTTTGTGCTCTGCAGCCTCCCCAGGTGCTCACATGTCCTGAAAACTTCATAACAGCCTTGGCTGGGCTTTTCTGTAAGAACAGTAAGCCATGGAGGCCATCTACCATGCTCCTGACTGTCATTTCATTGTTATTTTTTAAAGTGAACTTTTAAAGAAATTAGTGAGTACCGGGGGGGCGGGGGGCAGGATTGTCAAAGTAAAAGTAAAGACTTCCCTTAACGATGAAATCAGAGAGTGCACCAATCCCCGAAGATTGGTATTAAGCCTCTCTAGCTTCCTGGTGTTCAATTAAAGGGAAGGCAACATGAGGCAACTCTTCCCCTTTTTTAGATCAGTACGTACAGGCAGCTGGGAAGGTTGAAGAGCTCAGGAGAAATGTTTCATGGGAAGGAGCACACACAAACCACTTTGGCTACCTCACCATAGTAAAAACAAAATAAAATAAAAAAATTCCTTCCAGTAGCACCTTAGAGACCAACTAAGTTTGTTCTTGGTAAGAAAGCTCATACCAAGAACAAACTTAGTTGGTCTCTAAGGTGCTACTGGAAGGAATTTTTTTATTTTATTTTGTTTTGACTATGACAGACCAACACGGCTATCTACCTTTCACCATAGTAAAGTGAGCTAAACCCTATACACACAAAAATTAATAATAATCTAAAGCACCTTGTGAATACGGCAGGAGAACAGGAACCTCTTTCATGGAGGAAGCTTTCAATAAATTGGGATGACAGGTTTTGGCACAGTGATACCAAAAATCCTGCACCTTATATCCTGGATCCTGCTTGAGCCTTTTCAGGCAAGATCTTTCCAGTAGGAAAGAAAATGGGCAGCAAGTACACATAAGTTCCATATTTGTGCTCCTGCCATTTTCCCCTCCACAATCTAAAAAGTTTCAGTCTCCACCCTTCGGTTAACAGAATCATCTGCGTGTGGCTAGGTGTCCCCTCCCAGCAAAATGTTAAAATCAAAACTCCAGAAAGCATGTGAAACTTGCATGACTGCTCCTTGGAACTGTGATTGCCTGGAACAATAATATCTGTTTTCATCATACATCTATCTAACCAAACAGGATATTATGTTTTTAGGGCATCGTAATGATTTCCAATAGCTATTCCACAACTTTCCATGACTAGAAGTGCTTTGGCACCTTGGAGATTTTCAGGCTGTCATTTTTTTTTCACATAATAGATATGCAGTCAGCACTGATTTGTTATGCAGGATTGGCATATCTTTCCTTGCAGTAGTGTTTCTGTTGCTCGATTTCACATTTCCCCAGTGTTCAAACCCACAACAGCTTGCTGCTAGAAAAACGCAATTTAAACAGAAGGTCAAAAAACAACAGTACACAGACATCTCTTTCCTCACCCCACCATCCTGCAATTTCACATCAACCGTTTACTCGATTTTCTTTCTTTCCCCCTTTTCTCATTGCAGAGTATGCGGAAACACTCAGCTCTGCTTCAAAAGTTGCAAACTATGTATAGCTACCCACACAGACACCCCATCTACTTACAGGCAATGTAGAATATTGGACAGAGCGTTGGGCTTTGATGTGGGAAGTCCCTGTTCAAACACTCACTCGGCCATGAAGGTCACTTCATGGCCTTGAGCAAATCACCACCGCTCAGCTTTACCGAATTGCTACAAAGGGGCTGTACTCTTTTTATCCTGCTCTGACTCTTAATAAAACAAATAAATAAATCCATGAAACAGGAACAGAGTGTGGCAATTTAGGTCATTGACAAACATAGGTAAGAGTAAAATAAGGTGGGACATTGTCTGAGCATTGTATCTGACTGGTATATTCCCTCCCCCACACACACACAGTGAGCTATACGAAATTGTGCGATGCACTGGTCAAATCAGAGTATATAAGAACCTACTGCCCATTGCATATCCAACTTTCTGGTTTATTCAAGAAATATTTAAAAGGTGCACGTCATAGACATAAGAATTTACTAAACTTGGCAGTTTCTTTTGTCTATAGACCAGATTAAAAAGAACAGCTGCACACATGAGAAATTAGAAATCCAGGACTTTTATTACTATTTGGAAGCATGATGACCTCCCTCCCCCCCGCCCCCCCAAAAAGAAGGTACAAACACAGAAGTTTAGCAGGAAGGAAGCTGAACTATATAGGAAACAAATGACGGTTAGCACCAAGATGGCAAAAACTCAACAAATGGTGACATGTGAGTATCCCCTGGACTCCCTGATTTCTAGTGAGCCAAACTTTCATAGCCAACTGCCTCCATCAATTGCTGCCTTCTCAGTCCCTTTAACACACCTGAAGATATGGTGTTGAAATTGGCTCATGCCATAAGACTGTCTCTGAAGGTTTCCTGCATGACTGCATATCCTGAAGCAAATGCCATCATTTTCAAAGGGGAAGAGTCAAGCCTGCCAATAAAATGGCCTGATTGTAGAACTATTCTGTTTTGCAATTTACAGTAAGGGAGGGTTGGCCCTAGATGAGAGACCACCTGGAAACCACATGTAAGGCACACACAGGTCTACTTGGTGGAAATGGTATAAATAACAATGAACACTCCACATGCGTGCTGGTTGTGAGCTGACTAATCTTTTCCTCAGTCAAGTGTATGCCTCACACATCTACAGATACACATCTCCCATTCAAACTTTGCAGCAGGGCTGGGGAACCTGTGGCCCTCCAGATATTTGCTGCACTACAACTCCCATCATCACTTACCATTGGCCATGCTTGTTGGGGCTGATGGGAGTTGGAGTTCAGCAGCCACAGAAGTAGTGCAAGTTCCCTGCCCTGCTTTACAAGTATTCACTAGAAGACAGCAAATTGACTCATGCATGGGGAGGGGATATCAAAGTTTTGACACTGGAGGGGATGGGGCTAAAACAGGACAGAGCACAATGAAGAAGTGTTGGGAGGTGGTAGTAAGAAAAGGACATTGAAAGTGTGTGACAGCACTTTAAGGTCTGCAGTTCACTTGAGGAATGAGCAAGACTGCTGAAAAGAGTGTGAAATATAAAAATTCCACAACACCCATATTATCTATTTGCCTACATGTGAGTTCAAGGGGACTTTCACCTAGGTAAGCTGTAAACAGGATTGCAACTTAAGGCTGAACTGAACAGTGATTACTTCTGAGCAGGCGGGCATAACATTGAGTTATAAGGCTGCAATTTTATGTACATTTATTCTTTGGCGGGGGGGGGGTGGATGGGGCTTGCTACGAGTAAACCTGTTCAGGCACCCTTCCTTGCGGCCATCCTACCCTTCTCACCTTTCAGCCTGGGGCTGTTCCTTACAGCCTGCCTCTCCCCAAAACCAGAAGGCCGGGTAAGCTCCCGTTCGCAAGGTCAGAGCTGGCATCCCACGTGCCCCAGCGCCGGCTTGCGGGCGTCGAATTGCTGGCCTGAGCTCAGCCTACCAAGCGTGCCGACTTTGTTTTGTTTTCTGGCTTGCAAAGTGGAAACTTTTCTTCCCCAGCGGGTCCTGCGGGGCCGGGTTGTTATTATTTAGACAGCTGCTGGGGAGCCCCTGCCTCAAAACGGCCCCTCCCCGTCTTCTTTCCAAACTCCCCTCTTTTTTCAAAACCCTGGGAAGGAGACCGAGTTGGGAGCAGTACCTCTGTTAACTGGGGGGGGGGGGGTTAAAAAGAAAACGGCCGCCGCGTGTAGCAATCGCAACCTTGCAGAGACGCAACCAGCACAAGTTGCAACGAAAAGTATAAGGGGGGGGGGGAGGATGACTAGAAGGATGAGTTGCAATGCAGTAACCCGCCCTGGGAACTTAGGGTCAATTAATTAATAGCAGACAAAGCGGTCGAACTATAGACACACGTGCATTTGAGACCACCATCGCCTGTCCAAAATAAATGGCAGGTCCCTGGGGTGTAGACTTCTCTGAAACGAACGCTTTCTTGTCGCTTTACTCCGCCTCCCCAAAAAACCAAAACCCGTGCGGACAGCTGCTCGGCAGGCATTCTGCACACGCTCAAAGGCACTCGATCCCAACAATCCAAAGGCTTGGGGGAAAGGCGAGGGACGGAGGGAGAAATGAAAGAAGCACACGCACCCAACAGGAGGCGCCTCCTCACCTTTTGGTCGACGATGGAGCAAGCCATTTCCCGGACATGGGCCAGGCTGAACTCCCCCGAGGAGTCTTGCAGCAAGAGCACCGGCTCCCGGCTGAGGCCGATCTGGAGGTGGAAGGAGATGCCGCCGCCGCCGCAGCTGCCCGGCTGCGAGGGGCTGGGCGGCCGGATGACCGGCGGGGCGCTCATCGACAACTTCCCGCAGCACAGAGGGAGGAAGAGGCAGGGGGGGGGGGAGAGGGAGAGAAAGAAAGTCAGGCGGAGTTTGCAAGAGCAGGCCGGCAGCAAAAGTTGGTTTCTGCAAAGTCTTCTCCGCTACCCGGCTGAAAATGGCGGGGGTGGGGAGGGGTGGCGGCGTGAGGGGAAGGAAAGATGCCGGGGAGGAGGAGAGCGGCCAGGCGTGGTGGGGATGGCGCCGCCTCAGCTGCAGCAGCAGCAGCTTCTCCCCCACCCTCCGACTCCCAAGCGCGGAGTCCCGGAGGCGGCAGCGGCCACTGGGCGGTCAAGCGCGCTCTGAGGGGGAGAAGAGGAAGGGCGGGAAAGCAGGCGCCAGAACCGCCGCCGCCACCACCCGGCGGCTTCAGGAGCAGCAGCAGCTCCGACGGCGCCCGGGTGGCGGGGCAGGAGACGGGGCAGCGGCCCAGCTCCAGGGGGGCGGCCCGGCCTGCCAGGTAGCCCGAGGCTTAGTCGGCCCTCCGTTCCCTGCGGAGCCGGCTCCGCCGTTTCTCTCTCGCCTCCCGCACCCCACCGCCGGCTGCTCTTGCCTGCACTTCGCTTCCAAGCAAACGCGCGCAGCAGGATCAGGCGCGTAACTTTAAGGGTCGCCCTTGTCTTAGGCAGGCATCCAGCGCTGGTAGCAGCCTTGCCCGTGGCCTAGCCGGATGTCACGGCCCGTTGCCTACTTCTGAGTTTTGGGGGGTGTTTTGTCCCCTAGCGGGGCTCTTGTAGCTTTTAAGGGCTCTGTGGAAAGTCCAATTGAGCAGATGAAGTTGAACCTGGTAGGAAGGAGGAAACTTCACCTGTGGTGCTTTGGTCTCTCTGGGTATCTGGTTGCTGTTAGAAGTTCAAGAGCCCTAGTGTGGAAGAAGCTGACCACCCTATTTTCTTCCCTTTACTCTTCACCCAACTTCCTACATAGCTTTCTCATTCCATTTAATAATTAAAAAATAAATAAAGTTTCTCCCTAACACCCAAGCCTTCCTCTGCTTCCTCCATACTCGTGAGATTCCACTTGCAATGTTCCCATGCAATAGTTCCTAGAAAACATTTGGAGATAACATTTCGATTCTGGGTCTTTTACCTCAGAGTTCAGTGGGACCTGTTTTCATGCAGCAGGACTGCTACTGTGCCTACAGTTACGCTCCCATCCTTTGCATGTTGATTGGAACTTGTTTCCACTTGCACTGGCAGTCAATCCATTCAATATTTATTCAGATGCAAGTCCCAATGGGGCTTAATCCAGAGAAAGTGTATTTAATATTGCAAGCTTAGTCATCCCGCTGACCTGGGTGAACCCATTTCTTTACTACCTCTCTCTCTCACACACCTGGACTCAGTTCCTTATAGCTTTCTGCCTGTTACCCTTCATGACCTTCAGAGTGCCATCCCAAAGTCTAAAACCCTTCTTCAGCACCCCTGTGCCTTTCATTCCCAAGGCACTCAGGTCCATTGTTTATATACTTCTGCCTCAGCTCCTTTCCACCACCCAGCCATAAATAAGTATTTTCATTTTTTAAAAAAACAACCTAAACTTTGCCTTCCTTCCACACTTCTTTGGGCTCCTCTCAAGATTGAAGGCTTTGCATCCAGGCTCCCCTTGTCCCTTTAAATCAGCACTCTGTACCTTCAAAGCTGCCTTCATCCCAGCTCCTTCCACCGCTGCTGCTGCTGTTCCCGTTGTATTAGTGAGAGATAACAGCAAGGCTAGCTGGGAGAGCCTGAAGAAACTCTGTGAATCCCTCCTGCTTTTGTGACTGCTTCTGGGCTGGGTTATGATTTGCATGTAAGTAGGAGCTTAAACCTGTCAGCCAACTCTTCCTAGCTGTCTTCATCCAGCAGAGCAGCAGTGAGTGGTGCCATCCCCCTTCTCCAAGAGCCAGTCACATGCTGATAAGAGAGGGAGGAAGCTGTCACCACACAGAGCTAGGGATCTATTTAGCTGACTGCTGTGTCTCTCATTTGAGCTGCTGCTGCTGCTCCTCAGTGATTTATTTGTGAGTGAAGAATAATCAGGGGGGAAATCCCACCCACCACCTGTCATTTTTCTATTTACCAAACATGAAAAAACATCCTATCTAGTGAATGCCGTTTACTAAGCAGAAGCTCTTTTACATCTCTTGGAGGAAAGAAGAGTTTGCCTTCCCATTATTAGAGAAAATGCAAAACACATCTCTGTACTCCCATCTTCAAAGAATAAAACTCAAAGGAGTATGGAAACCTTCCGATTCATTACCCCAAAGTAAAGCACTGCCACTTTAACAGTCATTGCCTCTAGGGAAAAAAATCCTGAGAACTGTAGTTTGTTAAAGCTGCTGACAGTTGTTAGGCAATCCCTCCCAGTTCCCTTAAGAAACTGTAGTTCCCATGATTCTTTGTGGGAAGCCATGACAGTTAAAGCGATATACAAGTGCTTTAAAAATATGGTGTGGATCCCTCCATGGTCTTGTTGCACTTTAGAAACAAAACAAAAAAAATTATAGCATAAGCTTTGGTGGGCTAAAGTCCACTTCCATTAGACGTGTTAGATGTCACCCTATAAGCACTCTAGATATCTTCCAACAAAAATTCATACATCAGATGAAGTGGTCTATGAAAACATATGATAAATTTGTCGGTCTTTAAGATGCCACAAGATTCTAAGCACAAAAAGGTCTTAGAATGATGCTGTATCTCATGTTCCAGTCCAGTGCTACATTGTACAAGCCAAAGCACAGCAATTGTTTTGAGAAATGAGTCACAATGAATCTATTTCCTCCAAGAGTGCCTGCACCTGATCCACCGCTAACCTCTCAAATAACTTACCTTAAAAAGTGGATATTTGTGACCAGCTGGTAGTTGTCAAATACCTCTGGGGCCAGGGAGGACTTCTTCAGGAGTGGTTGCACTACTGCCTCCTTCAAGACACCAGGCACCATCATGTCATGCAAAGATGGGCTAACCACTTCTTCAACCCACCTGGCCAGCCACCCTCAGGTAGCTTGAATTAACCAGGATGGGCAGGGGTCAAGAGAGCATATGGTGGGCTGAACCAGTTCAAGAACCTTGTCCATATCCTCAGAGTTCAATTGAAACTGATCACATAAGATCAGGCAAGATGTTGTGTTGGACACCTCACCAGGCCCTGTAATAATATGAAATTCTGCCCAATATGCACATTTTTGCAAAGCAATTTCCCCAAAAATATATGCAGTTTATGCACACTTCACCCCAATATATGCATTTTTGTATGGATTATTTGACTGTACAACTGCATTGCAAAATCTGATTACTGAGAATTTTCAAAGGATGGCTGGATTTCAATTTGTTAGAACAAAGCAACTATGATATTCTTGGGAGGCAGCAAATTCATTCTAAACTATGTACAAGAAAAGTCTGCTTGCCTGTGGTCACACACACACGTTAAAATGAGTTTCCTGTACAAACCCCATTGAAATGAACAAGAACTGGGCAGGTCCTGTTCAGTTAAGTATTCCTTATGCAGGAAAACTTCCTGGTGAACTGATTTGTTGGCTTCCCATTCTATACTGACATTAATGGTACCAAATTGCAATGGAAGCCTCTGGAGCATAGCACTCCGGAGCTTGCTCAAACAAGCTGGTTATAAAGTTAATTGATGATGAGGCAGTGGTTAATTTGTGCCTGTGCTTTGACTCTATCATCTTTGTTTGGGCAGCTGTTAATTAGACCCAAACACAATAACTAACATATATTGGACCATCTACTCTGAGAAAGAGTCAACGAGGCTTTGAGATTCACAGGTTTTTGTTCATTTGGGGAATAAGGTTTTTTTTAATTGAATTTTTGACAATAAATAAAATATAATTTGTAGTTTTCAATATACTTCAAATTGTTCTTGGTCATATGCAGATAGGTATGGAGACAAATTAATTCAACAGAAAACCCAAATCATCTCGGGCTAACATGTTATTCTCTTGACTCTTAGGGTACGAAATTGTACAAGTGTAAAAATGCCACAAGAAATTGTTTTTAAAATGTTTGCCATAATAGGCAGGTAACCTAGTGAACTGTGTTAATTGCATTTCCATTTTATCTCAGTTTATTATGGTTTTCTTGAAAAACAAAGCATTAAAAAAACTGGTGCTCTTATTCAGGGGTGGGCTAACTCTGAGACATGTGAAAAGCAGGATATGCATTTTAACAATAATTAAAATAAAACTTCATCCTCCTTTGGTTTGCTGTTTTTTCCTCCCAAATCTCTGTGGGGTACCCACGTATTTCAATGTTACAAAGCAAGACTGCACAACATCTAGGGCAACCTCTAAAGTGGTATCATGATTATCTGGTTCTTTATATAATTTGTACAGCCTGTAATTCACAATCCATGCCCCTCCACACATGGCAGCTATTTGCACTGGGAAGAAAACTCTACTGGTGATGGCAGGAACCTGGCACCCAATGCAGTTACTAACTGTGGGATTGAGAGGTCCAGAATGGTTCTGCAGTGGGAGCAAAGGGTTAAAACCCCTCTTTTCCTGCACCATGCCACAGTCCTGATCAGAGTCCTTGTTGGGGGTCCTTCAGCAGCTATTTACTATTAATAGATCACATCTAGTTTGGTTTTTGAGACATGTAAGTCTTGATAGTTTTGCTGGGGCTGTAGAACAACAGAGCCTCTCCAGATGACCTGTTTATTGAACATTCATCCTGATTTGCATGCACAAAGCTTACAGGGAGGTTGGACACTGTCCCCTCGGTGCTGAGCATTCATTCAGATTTATTTGCATGGAGGCTGTATTACAATGAGTATTAATCCGGATTTGCTTCGGTGACGGTTATATGTCTTCCCGTTAATCCTTTTAATCCAACACTTTTAATTTCTCTGTTGCACCAGGGTGACAGCATGTTTTAATCATCTTTAATTGCACAGAACTAAATTTCAGGTGATCATTTGAATCCCTCCACAAAATACTGACACAGTCTGGAGAAACCCAGCCAGATGGGCGGGGTATAAATAATAAATTATTATTATTATTATTATTATTATTATTATTATTATTATTACTGGGGTAGTTTGTTCACCTTTAGTCCCTACCTGTGGTTCCTAGAAGCTATCAGCATGCAACAGCGGCCACACCCAGGAAATGGCTTCGACTGGCTAGCTAAACCAGGTGAGGGTTGCCAATGGTCTCAAACCCTCTGTGAGTTAGGGACTTCCCTTGCATGTGAAGGCAAGCTCTGGTGGATTGAGCGGAGAAGATCAACGGTGAGTCCAACAGTCAAGAAGGCACTTTCTGCACATGCTGTAGAAGGAAGTGAAGGACAGATGGGACTTGTCAACCTGGGAAGGTAGCCCATCCAGGAGAAGAAAAACTGATCCTAAACATCTACTGCTTTGCAATATATCTTTGGGAGAAGAAAAGGCTAAGGAGTAAACCCTACACAAATCTGGAATGGAGTTAACAGTTGGATGGTGCCTTCTGGCAACTCCAAACATATTGTTGTGCTTTCCTTTGGATCACATCAGTGAGGCCAAGAAGGGTGTCTTGTCATCTGGGCATCCCAGGACCTCCATACACACTCTACAGGCTTTTGCCTTGGAGAGGTCACTTTGGTGTTGCTAGCACAGTGATTTGACTTCACCCCAGAGGCACACTCCATTGTCTCTCGAGACAGACAGATGCCAACAACAACGCGATCAAAGCAAAATAATTTTTTTCTGTGTCAAGAGCTTCATAGCTATTGTTACAGGTGCCTTTGACCATCCATCATCTGTCCATTTGGGCTTCCCACCAAGGCACTTTGCAACCTCAAAGAATTACTATAAACAATAAAAGGGAAATAGTTACTACAGAACCACGAATTCAAAGGAAGCAATGCTTAATGTCTGTGTTTTAGCACTCAACATCAGAGGATTTAACCCTAATAACAGTCTGAACTAGAAAATGAAAGAGGAGAGTGATACTCAAGTAAGCACTAACATTTTCTGCAGAGGGTTGGTGTTGTAGTGGAAAGCCCAAACACATGAAATGACCTGGAGACACCCCACCCCATTCCACTCGTGTTGGGCAAGAACCATACAGATGTACAATGTTTTGTCATCTTATTCAAAGGCACCAGAGTACCTGAACTACTTTATCCAGAGCACTGCTAGGCTTTCGCCAGCTGGTCAGAAGTGAGGGCAGAGAAGCGTTCTTGCATTCCTCCATACTTTTTCGGTTCTTTAAAAAGAACTATTTTTCTCCCATTGGCAAGATGTACATATATGTAGGTGAATCAGTTACTTAAAAAGAGGGTAGGATGAAGGATGCTCATCTCACTACAATTATGGTTTCACTTTGAAAATTCTAGAATCCTCTCCCATCTCTCTCTCTCTCTCTCTCTCTTTTATTAATATAGCCTTGCCTAATGGTGGATTACTTTTATCTATTCCCACTAATATAAGAAGTCTGCTTGACATTGCCAATACAACCAAGAGATGGTTAATGCTTGGTACTGAGAGGCATCTGCTGAGCGTATCTGTTCCAGATGTTCTGTGATGCCATTATGGCTACTCTGCTTGAGAGTGTATCATTAAACTTAAACAAAAATATATACTACTTAAGTCTATTTAAGAAAGACCTCCTGCCTCTATACAGACAGACCTGTAAGATTATCTGGTGAAATTTTGCTTCTGGTTCCACACCCTACAGAATATCATAGGGTGGAAACCAGAGAGACAGACATTTTTTGCTATTGCCCCTCTACTATGGAATTCTCTCTGCCATATGTGAAGCATCAATGATCTGTTGCTTCAGGCATCTTATAATGACATACCTGTTTGCCCAGGCTTTCCCAGACCCATAAAATTGGACCCTGTTTTTTATTTCCTTGAATATGTTTTTGCACTACTGTTTTACTAGTTTTGTTTTAACGTTATATTTTATTAGTTTTTATGTTGAGCACCACTTACAGATTTTTAAAATAGCACTTTAAATGCTTCTAATTGATTGATTGATTGATTAATTAATTAATTGCAAAGTACGGGTTGTAGCACTACCAAATATACTTCATAATGGACGGGGCATGGAGAAAGCTTGAATGTGTGCTATAATAATAATAATAATTTATTATTTGTACCCCGCCCATCTGGCCGGGTCTCCCCAGCCACTCTGGGCAGCTTCCAACAAATATAAAAATACATTAAATACATTGAACATAACCCCAAGTTTTGTGAGGCGGATGAGAGTTGGAGGGTCACAGGTTCCCCATCCTTACACTAAATAATGTGTCACTGACAGGCAGCGAAAAATTACATATTAGACCAGGCTTCCCCAACTTGGTGCCCTCCAGATGTTTTGGACTACAACTCCCATTGGCCCCGGCCAGCATAACGCCAGGCTGGAGAAGTCTGTGTTAGACTCTTGTTAACAAAAGATAGTCATAATTACTGATTTAGGTGCATATTATTACGGGAGAAAAATGAGATATCAAATAACATGTGGATAGGAGTTAAGATCCTCATTACACTTCTGAGAGCATCAGCAATGACCTCATATTTTCTGGAGCCACTGGAGGATTTATAGGAAACCTGGGTGACAGCAAAATAAAAAAAAATCCTTCCAGTAGCACTTTAGAGACCAACTAAGTTTGTTATTGGTATGAGCTTTCGTGTGCATGCACACTTCTTCAGATACGAAAGCTCATACCAATAACAAACTTAGTTGGTCTCTAAGGTGCTACTGGAAGGAATTTTTTAAATTTTGTTTCGATTATGGCAGACCAACACGGCTACCTACCTGTAACTGGGTGACAGCAGTTTCACCTCAAATTTCAATGACTCTTCCATCAGGATACACAATTTAGCTCTGGTAAAGCACAGTGTTTCATAACAAAATGGCTGGGGCAGCTTTTACATTCATTTCAGGATTAGCACTGTCTGCTTGGCAGACAGTGTCCCATGATGCTAGGAAATATCCAGATTCTCCTACACATTTCTCTTTATGTAACAAGGAGGGGTGCATTTGCATTTATTGGTTTCTGCTATGTTCATCATTACATGCACACAAGTCTTGCCAAACAGAAATAAAAGACGGGTTCCAAGGGGGGAACTATCAACAAAAGGAGCCCTTTCCCCAAACCGAAGTGGCCCAGCAGCTCCTTTGACCCCTCTGTTAGTCAGTGTTCCAAAAATCATTCAAATCAAGGGACTACAGTACTGGAAATTTGGGTGATATTCATCTTGCAGAAGAGGCACTTGCATGGGGTTAAGGCAGATAGAGTGAGAGACATCCACATTCTCAGACTATCCCTGTACCGTTGACCTATCAGCTTACTTCTCTATCTCCTTGCTGTTAAGACTGACACATCTTAGATTGCATCCTCTTTACAGCTTCCTCCTCTTCACAGTTATTTCTCAGATCTCAAGATGAGAGTTCATCTTTAATTATCTTCTGAGAGAATAAAGAATATGCATGGCTTCCACTAGTTAGGTTAGAGCAGGGGTCGGCAACCTAAGTCCCATGGCCAGAAGCGGCCCACGGAGGCTGTTTAACCGGCCCATGAGCTGCCCGCAAAACAAGCCACCTGCTCAACGAGTCCCCGCGCACTGTCCTAAACCAGCACAGCGCAGCGCGGTGACCCTCTTCCACGGCTCCGGAAATCGTTTCTGCACATGCCCAGATGCCGGAAATTGCTTCTGCGCAAGCACGATTTTCGGCATCTGGGCATGCGCAGAAGCGATTTCCAGCACCACGGACATGCGCAGGTGTGATTTCCGGCATTGCGCTGCGCCGGCCCGGCCCACGGAGGATCTCTGCAGGAGTGATCCGGCCCATGCCCGGTAAGCCTTGCTGAACCCTGAGTTAGAGCCATAAACTTTTCTATCCAAACTGTGGTGCAATGGATCAGTGTGTCTGACTGTTAATCAGAAGGTTGGTGGTTCGAGCCCACCCAGGGACAGCTGTGGCAGAATTCCTGCATTGCAGGGGGTTGGACTAGATGACCCTCGGGTCCCTTCCAGCTCTATGATTCTATTGGTGTCATGTATTTCCTCCAACAAAGAACTTTATTATTTTCTTACCTGCAAGCATCTCTCACTAGCTAAACACTGTTCATGCTGCCAACTAGAGGGTTGCAATAGGTAATTGATCCTGTTATTTCAATATACAAACACCAGTGAGTACAGCCCTAGTCAGGAGTTCTCATACACAACACACATACCATTACCATCACGCAAGGGAAAGAGCAAGGGTGCACTCCTGGTCACAGCCTATCCTGCAGAATTCTACTCCCACAATGCACTTCATGCATTGGGGGTGGAATGTCTGCAGAAGGGATTCTGTCCTATGCATGTCCATCCTGGAAGATCAGGATTCTAAACTGCACACAGAGCCTACACAAGTAGAAAAGATTCCCCACTTCAGAAATTTTGCCCCCAACTTCTGGAGACAGGGCTAGCCCAATACATTTTGCCACTTGAGACAAATCAGTTCATACCTGAAGGAGCATCTCCACCCCCACCGTTCTGCCCAGACACTAAGGTCCAGCTCTGAGGGCCTTCTGGTGGTTCCCTCACTGTGAGAAGTGAGGTTACTGGGAACCAGGCAGAGGGCCTTCTCGGTGGTGGCACCTGCCCTGTGGAACACCCTCCCATCAGATGTCAAGGAAATAAACAACTATCTGACTTTTAGAAGACATATGAAGGCAGCCCTGTTTACGGAAGTTTTTAATGTTTAATGTTTTATTGTGTTTTTAATATTCTGTTGGGAACTGCCCAGAGTGGGCAGGGTATAAATATATTATTATTATTATTATTATTATTATTATTATTATTATTATTATTATTACAGAGGTACCTTGGTTTATGAACTTAATTTGTTCTGGAAGTCCGTTCTTAAACCAAAGCATTCTTAAACCAAGGCGTGCTTTCCCATTGCAGCGGGGGACTCAATTTACAAATGGAACACACTCAACAGGAAGCGAAACATGTTCTTATTCCAAGGCAAAGTTCACAAACCAAAACACCTACTTCTGGGTTGGCAGCGTTCTTAATCCAAGTTGTTCATAAACTAAGCTGTTCTTAAACCAAAGTACCACTGTATTAGAAACTTAGCATTAAGGCCACAGTCCTAAAAAACATTTACCTGGTAGTAAGCCCCACTGAGCTCAGTGTTGTGGGACTTACCTCCTAGTAAACACACACAGAATTACACTACAAATTTCTGCTCATATGCTAACAAAGTTAAATGACAAGAGCAAAGAACTTTGACCAGATATCTAATTCAGGTGTTAAACAAAATTATGTGTATCCATGTTCATTTTATGCTTTCTTTCTATAGAAGACCAAGTAATCTTCTACAGCAGTTCAAGCTCCAAGCCATGGATGCTGAGTGTGTTTTAACATTTCTGTGGAAACATACTTAAACTGCCCACATTCAGTTGGGGGAGTATAGAAGCAATACTGTGCTATATTTGCAATCACAAGGACACAACAAATGTGAAGAGAAACAGAAACAGATTTGTGATCAATCATCCCTTGAAAAAACGAGCACAGATGTCAAATGATTTTGAACAGCTTTGGTTAGAAGCTGACCATTCCCCCCCCCCCCTCCCCGGTTTAACTGAATGTGGCATGACAGGCATTGTTGTTACATAACACCCATTCCAAAAACATCACTACTAAACAGATTGTAGGGTTTTGTGGTGATTCAAAAACTGCCAAACATTGATCACTGACAATGGTGGGACAATTAAATCTCCATATATTTATTTCACAAGATTTGCATACTGCTTGATTATGATAAAACCTCAAAGCAGTTTACACAATAAAACTAGCAGGTGTTAAAAGAGTACAGTGAAAACACCTTCCTGATGTTTTCAGAGTGTTCTATCACTTGGGTGGCTAACCTGTGACCCACAGGCCATATCCAGACCCCTCTGTTTGTGCATTGGCATTTCGTGCTGCCCCAGGTTCTGGATTACAACTGTGTGGATAATGTATTTATAAGGTTTAGTCACTAGGTGGCACTGGAGTTAGCTATAGCTGGGTGGATTCAGGTGTTTCTTGTTGCTGTTATGTTCCTGTTTAAGAGAAGCAATAAAGTTCTTATATAACTTCCTGTCTGGTGTGTCCAGTAATGCTAATGATCACAATCAGTTTCATGTTTTCCCAGATCCTGGATATGGGATAATTTGGAACTTCCCTACATTTAAATGGCACAGTGACTTGAGCAATGCTTTGTCTTCCTTTAGAACTCAGCTATTTTTTATTAATTGATCAACTTATAGAAAACGGAGAAAATGCCTTCCCCCATTATTTATTTAAGCAATTTTTATCCTGCTTATCAGTTGTTGTTGTTGTTTTAAAAAAAGGCTTCTAGAGCAAGTTAGAGATCACTACAATTCCTGCCTTCAGATTTACAATCTAAAAAGACAGCACAAAAAGAAAATGTTGGGAGGAAGGAGGAAATTATCAAACTGGAGAAGGTTCATTGAAAAGTTCAAGAGGAGTCAAAAGTCTCTCAGCTGAGCTGTTGGCATGGTCGTAAATCCTGAATCCTTTCTCTGCTACAGCCTGATGTAATGTCTGCCACTAGGTGACAGGTGAAGGAAATTAATTAATTAATTAATTAATAATAGTTTATTATTTATATGCTGCCCTTCTGACTAGGTTGTCCCAGCCACTCTGGGCAGCTTCCAACAAATTGTAAAACAATGGATGCCTGACTCTTAGCTTCTGAGTGACCGAAGGAGCATTATGGATATTTCATCCTCTTAGGTGAACTCTTGATACTCAAATTTATCCAGATTTTCTCTTTCATCCCTTATATTCAGAGAGGACACAGTACTTTTCTGCCCAAAAGATCTTAAGAATTAATTTAAAATGAGAATAAATAATGTAAGATCAGTTGTTCACCGCTACTGGAATCTTGTCTCTTGTGAAATGCAAATCTAAATAGATGTGGTCTGTATATTATAATAGGGCACAATCTAGGTTGGAAAACGATCCTTTCCAAAAGTAATCCCTCAGCACTTGTTATATCCTGGCATCTAAAAACCAGCAAAGTGATTCTGAACAGTAGTGTGTATTCTTTGGGGACCCTGCTGTCACACTTGTAACTATGGCTCCACATCAAGAATGCTGCACCAGAACTCATCTGGCTTGTTCCCTTGTACATTGCATCCCACTCTGGAGTTACAAAACCAAAGGATTGTGGGGGCAGGAAAATAACAAAGGAGGAGTCGGGCATAGGGAGAGGCTGCATGCAACCCATTCTCTGAATGAAGGCTTCCTTTATGTCCAGCTGGCTACAGGATGCTGAGAAGTTACTGAAGGACAGCATTGTAGCAACCTTTGCAAGCTCGCTGCAGGCAGTAGCGTAAGTGAAAGGCTTTCATTCAGATCCCGGATCAAGCACAACAAGCACACTCCCAGAAGCCAAATAATTATATATGCATTTCAAAATGTGTCACTGACAGGGGGGTTGATCTAAAATGATGGTGATTATGTATCAGTGGATGCTTTGCTCTTCCCTAGCGTAAATAGTTTAATTAATTGATTAGCTATTAAAGCACATTAATGATTGAGTATTGTGATATTTAGGTAACAGAAGGGAATGTGTATGGATTTAACGAAGGTGCTGGCGTGCAAAGAAAAGAACAGGCCCCTCAACCAACCAACTTCTTTCATGTCCTTTCCATTGAAAATGTCTAGATCTTAGAAGGAACTCAAAACCCCGTACTTGATGATATAGGAGAAGGAGTGCCTTAATGGGGAAAACGGGGGGAAACCTTGATGATATCACTCAATAGTTCTGTCTTCAGTTAAAAGCAGCCACAGGGTTGTTAGCTACATGGATTCCCTGACAGGATAAATAGCACCTTGAGCAGGATTAGGATTAGGGAATCAGTGTGGAGAAATGGATTAACTAGCAGTGCCATGTAAAATAGGAAATGGGGCTTTGAATCCTGCTGTGGAGAGATACAGAAAAGGGGAATAACCCAGAAAAGCACCTCTAGAAAGAAACATTCTAACCACATGGGCACACAAGGGATACATGATGGGGTCCTCATAGCCCATGACAATCTCCCCCCCCCCACCAGCCCTTCATATGGGCCTTGTGAGCATTGAAGACACCCTATGTGGAGCTGTAGGTCAGTGAAAAGGTGCAGCCTTAGCTCACATGAGGTGCTTTCTATATCCCCTAGCTATGGTTTCCTAGAGAGTAGAGATGGGAAAAGATACACACACCTGAAATGAGTATTGCTAGTGAGGTAGGGCATGTCCCAATAGCCAGCTGCAGGTAGGTGTCGCAACCCTCCATTGTTTCATAGAGCCTTTAATTTTGCTTCCTCACCTTCAGCTGTTCTCCATCGTCTGATTGTTCAGTTGATCAATTGGCCATAACTGATGGTCAACTCATCCCATCCTCCATTTCCCACCTTCCCTTCTTGGGCTCCCTCCATTGCTGTTTGGTTCAGCTCACCATCAGCCATAGAAGAACATCAGAGGAAAACAGAGTGACTGGCTGCTCCCGTCCCCCACAATCACTTTTGCTAGTGCTTCAGTGGAAAGAGTAAGGGCAGGATGCAGACCCTCAACCTGGATGAGGTGTTGGACAAGAAAACTTACCCAGTGTCATAGAGATATCTGACAGCAGATTGACATGTTCAGTTGTCCCATACACTGCATCGATGCATTGGGTGGCATGTAACCTGCTACATTACTGTCTGATACACAATTGAGAAAGCCACAGTGACCATGCTGGAACAGAACATTGACAACCCACAGAGTGTCATGGCCTGGCTGGATGCAGAGGAGTGGTGTGGGGCACAAGCTGGGGAACCCTCTAGGGAAGAAGGCTCAGAGCCAGGGGAGTGACACAGAGGATGAGGAGCCTATCCCTGGCCACTGTTGTTTCTTGGGTCTTCTTTGTTTATGGAACACCCTTGTCTTGGTGCATGTTGAATGATTGCCTATGGAGAAATGCAGGGCTAGGGAGGCTGCAATAAACATTATCTTGGAATAACTGGATATTTGGGTTGTTGAGCAAGTGACCAGGAATATTATCACCTAGAGATCAAGAGTGGGGACCCTGTGCTCATGCAGATACTGATGGGCTGCAACTTCTATCATTCCTGACTGTCAAGACAGGAGTCGGGAGTAAGTCAGCAATAACTCTCTTTATTGAAAGGAACAAAACAGCTCAGGCCTAATGACCACAGATCTTGCCCCCATGAGGCAGTTGCAAGGACTGGAGGTCCCTATTTTCCACCACTCTCTAAGGCTCCTCCTCCCACAAGTCCTTCCCCAGCAACCCAAGGCTCCTTCATCTTACGTCTCTTTGCTCCACCCTTTTGTTCTTGGAGATTAGGGAAGAAGGGAGCTGGTCACAGCAGGAGGGGGAGATTCCCTGGCTTCTTCAGCAGCCTGCCTGATCTCTGCCTCTTGGTCCCCACTCCTCTCAAGCCTCTGCTTCTGCTTCTGCCTCTGGACTGATATCTGCTACAGGCTCTTCCTGCTCACTAAACCCTGTTACCTCTTTAGCTTCTGACACCTCCTCCTCCCAGTCTGTTCCCTCTTCTCCATCTGACCTCTCATGATCATCCCACCACCAATTCCTTGGCTTGGAGCCTTCTTCCCTTGGGAGTTCCTTTGGGTGTTCCCTAGCTGGTACCTCCCACCAGTGCTCTGCATCCAGCCAGTCCATGACACTGACCATTGGCCATACTGACTGAGGCTGGTGGGAACTTTAGACTGGCAACACCTGGAGGGTCCTAGGTGCTCCTCCATTCCACATGTCTTTACTGAAGATCTCTTTGTTTCTCTGAATTAACCATGACATTTCCCCATTGTGCTGCTCTCCTCATGCTAGCGCAAGCGTAATGCTGTGTTTTGGGTCATCTTGTTGAGCTGCATTCCTATGCATGCTTACTTGGGAGTAAATCTCATTGAACACAGTGGGAATGACTTCTGAAGAAATACGCATCAGGTTGGAGTGCAGCTTTAGTGACAACAGTCTAAGTTTGTAACATGCATTGTGTCATGGCACCCCATGATGCATGGGTCTGGTGTGCATGAAATATTAAGTCAAACTATGGCTAAGTGTGAGCATGTGAGTGTACGGATACTGATGGTAAAAACCATGACTGCTTCACTCCACCTCTGATCCTCCTGCTGCTCTGCTATCCATAGCTTGGCTTTGTGTTATGTCTGAACCCAGGTTTATAGTCTATCTCCAGACAATCTACAATTTGTAGCCAAAGTTTGTTCTTGGCTTACTGCAAATGGTTACTGTCAGTACCTGAACACTTGTGTACTCACACTTAGCCATGGATTGGCTTAACATTACCTGCAAACTGGGCCATTCTGTTTCTTTCCCATTATTCAATGTTTTATTCCCTCTACATTTTTATCCCTAACAACAATCTGTTGTTGTTGTTTTTAATAAAACTTGGTTATGCATTGTTATCTATTATATGCAATGAATCTGTTTAGAGAAATAGTACACAATATTTACTGCTCTTAGTTGTGAAAATAGATCAGCAAATGAATTATTTGTGTTATTTTCTGAAGTTTGAAGAACTGTACCTGCCATCTGCTGGATACAGGAGGACAATGCATTTAAGCAATCCTGCACTTCTCCAGTTCCACATATGTTTTAAAACATTGTTTTGATTTAATCTGTTTAAGGCAGCAGCTCAACTGCTTTTAATTACACTCTGTCTTAAGTCCTTTTTTTCAGCTGTGATCTTAATCATTCGTATTATTAACATCCGAAAGGTTACATTTTCCGCATGCGTAATATGAAATGGCAATAAAGATCATATGAAAATATGTATGTGCCTTTTCACTGAACACTGCTTGCAAAGGTCAGTCACGTGAGCTGTTACTGGGTGGGAAGATCAAAAGGTTGTTTACAAAATATCTTTCTTTCCAATCATCAATTCCTACACATTCATGGGAGGAGAAAGCAGCCCAATGTATTTTTGAATTGAAACTATTTTCATTTCAGGACTCACGTAAACTACAGTGCACATAACTTATGTTCATCTTGTCTGTCTTCAGTTGCTTGTAGCAAAGCCCAAAGGTATCTTTTTGCAGCACAACCTTGGGAGCCAGTTTTAGTCATGCCCTCTAACATGCACCAGAGTAAAACTGGGACAGCCACCGTGACCATATAACACTGGTCCTAAAGGATCTACACTGGCTCCCAGTACATTTCTGAGCATAATTCAAAGTGTTGGTGCTGTCCTTTAAAGCCATAAACAGCCTTGGCCCTGCATACCTGAAGGAGCATCTCCCCACCCCCCCACCCCGGTCGTTCAGCTGGACACTGAGGTCCAGCTCCGAGGGCCTTCTGGTGGTTTCCTCACTGCAAGACGTGAAGCTACAGTGAACCAGGTAGAGGGCCTTCTTGGTAGTGGCACCCACCCTGTGGAACGCCCTCCCATCAGACATCAAGGAGATAAATAGCTATACAACTTTTAGAAGACATCTAAAGGCAGCCCTGTATTGGGAAATTGTAAATGTTTGACATTTCATTATGTTTTTATATGTGTTGGAAGCTGCCCAGAGTGGCTGGGGCAACCCAGTCATATGAATGGGGTATTATTATTATTATTATTATTATTATTATTATTATTACTGTTCACATTCACGGTTCTGTTTGGCTAAAGATATATACCTGTTATTTATTATTATTTCTATCCCACCTTTCCTACAAGGAGCTCAAGGTGATGTATGTGATTTCTCCGCTTCTTGTTTTATCCTCACAACAACCCAAGAGAGAGTGACTGGCCAAAGATCACCCAGTGATATTAATGTCTGAACAGGGATTCAAACCCTGGTCTCTCCAGGTCCCAGTCCCACATCAGAAGGGTCATAGTTCAGTAGTAGAGATGTGTTCTGCATGCAGGGCCTCCCAGGTTCAGTCCCTGGCATCTCCAGGTAGGGCAGGGAAAGTCTCCTGCCTGAAATCCTGGAGGGTCACAGGCACTCAGGGTAGACAGTACTGAACCATAGGGGCCAATGGTCTGAACTGGTACAGTATAAGGCAGATGCCCACGTTTTACTCTAATCGCCACATGACCCTGACTCTCTGTAAAGCAGCAGAGAGAAATGTTCCTGGCGATGCAAAGATGGTGTCCACTAAGCCAAATATGGGGAAAACCAGTTTATAAAAAAATGGCTAAATTATTCTTTCCTCTGTAGATCTCAAGGCAGTTCGCAACATAAAAGAATACAAGATAAATTAGGCAAAATTGCATAGAAACAGGGGAAATTTCATACAAATTCACACTAAAATGCTGATGGGTTTTCACGAGGACATTTCAAACGGATGCGGAGAGCTGAACTTCCGACTGGAAAAATGGGAAAGTAAGAAAAACCAAAATTAACAGATGCGTTCATCCCTAGCCTCAGCCCTCCAAGCAAATATCCACTCAGGCCAGAGCAGTTGCAACATATCCATCCAAATTGGGCAAGCAGACCCCAAAGGTACCTCTATATATCCTGCTCTTAATGTGTACTCCAATTCAGAAGATGTATGAGCAGCTTTATCAGTGAAATCGTTTGCAAACTGTTCCCAGTGAGGCACCGAGGACTCCACTTTCCCTCCTTGGGGACCAAAATGTAGCAGCCCCTTCACATTTGTTTCCTATAAACAGAACTTCTTTAAACTACATTAAACCCAGAAGTCAAAACATAATTTGCAGAAGAAATGTTTTCCTTGATTTTGGTACTGAATCTAAAGGGATACATTCTCTGCAAGTCAGAGAGAGAGAGAGAGAGAGAGAGAGAGAGAGAGAGAGAGAGAGATTCATTCCATTTGTTGACTTTTACCTTCTCCCTTAGGACAATAAAAATGGAAACTTGATCTAGACAATGTGGTTACAATTGTTCCATGGGGAAGCAAATGCATGTGTTCTTGTGATAAAACCATTTCAAATCTGCTGGAATGTTTGGAAACTTTCATAAGGGACACAGACTCAACTGGGGCCACATGAATCTAACACTTGGCTGCACTTTCAAGGCAGCTCACTGTTAAAACAAAGAGGAAAGAGTAAAATAAATAAAAACACTAGATGCTGCCCAGATCTATTAAAATCAAGTAAGATCTGTCAGTGGTTTCAATGGACCATGAATTGTACTTATTACTTCAGGATTTTGGCAAGGGAATATCTATCACTCCATAGCTATGATCTGCTGTGTTAGGAAATAAGCATGTTGCATTCAAACATGGATGGCCAAAACAAGATCACAACAGAAGCCACAGAAGCATAACTGGTATGCTACCTCCTGAACACTTTAAAGAGCTTAAGTCCCACATGTTTTAGATATCCTGCTCCCAAGCTGCATAGGACTTTGTATATGAGTACCAACACCTTCTATACAAAGGCTTCCTTATATGCAAAGGTTTTCATGCATGGGAGTTGGGCAACTGGCAAAGTATCAAGATGGGGCTAGGCAGGAAACACCCACAACCCGATCACACAACATTCTTCTGAACAGGACTTAGGTCTCTTCTATTATCATAGACTTCTTGGTGTTGTGTTGTCTATCTGCAAGAACATTTTTCATTTCATCTTGCCATCTCTTTGAAGTCACAATAATCCTGTGTTAGAGAAAAGTATTCTTGTAAAATGGGTGTGAATGTTTCTGTTGAAATGTACTGTGGCTGAGGCACCATTGATTGTACCATAGAGTGTGACTGTTTGGTATGATTGTACCGTACAGTGTGGCTGCTCAGCAGCTATGTAGAAATTCAATCATTAAAGCAATTGCAAGCAGAAGATAAAGATAGATCTACTGATAGATCTTGGGGGTAGCTTTCAATAGATCAGTAATTTAACATTTCCAACAACAGAGCTTCTCTCCTCCCCACCATTAAAAAATAGGTTGCTGAAACAAAGTTAACATTTCCTCTTTCCAGTTTTGCATTTCAAGTTTTGACACACCTATAATGTTGTCTACGATTCTCACAAACTTTTCTCCAGTTGCTTTCACCAATCCATCTGTAAAATTATTATGTAAAATTAGCCACAAACCTCTTGTTGCCTCTCAAGTACATCTAATGTGGTCCAAGGCTCTTCTTCTCATTTCAGATTAATATTTGGTTTTTCATCAGGTCCTTGCATGATGTCTGTTTTGCAGTTTTAAAAAAACAATGCTATTTCCTTGCCATTAGGAAGAATGATAATTGGAGAGATCTAGATGTGCTCCTAAACTGGTCTACATATTTTCCCAGTTTGGGGCATGTTGGGTAGCTCATATTACTTTGGATCCAAGCCATTTCCCAGTCCTGAACCATCCCAGACACCCTTTTGTCTCTGCGGGTGTCAGAGCTCTGACGTCAGTTGTACCAGAGCGCAGGAGATTTCTGCAGCGGCAGTGTGGGAGGGAGATCCAACACTGCATCTCCCTCCCCAATGTCAGAGCTTTGTCTCCAGTATTGCTGAGGGAGAAATTATATGTCCTATGTCCTCTGGGACACCTTCCCAGGGGTCATAGGGTTGCAGCCTCAGCCCCTTCAGAAATTGTATTTGCTACCTTGAAATGTATCCACCCACATATACTTAAGCTCTAATTCTCTTTCTCTTTGTGTGTGTAAATGGAACAGAGTGATGAACATGGTAGCCGAGACAAGATGGGAACATAACAAGAAAATATCTAATGACAGAGTCTATTCTAGACTATTTGCTTGCATGTGCTTTATCAGTAGAGAATCATAATCTGACATCCATGTTTAAGCCCAAATAAAAGAAGACTACTCAAACTTAATGACAGCTAGGAAATATGTGAAGCCAATAACAAACATCCATAAATTAAATGTGTGTTTCATTTATACCCCGTGGCAATCTCCTTTTGCTCTGAGAAAAGCATGAAAAATGCAAGCAGGCTATTATTTTTCTGAGTTTCCTTGGAATAACAAGAACGACACTTCGCCTTTCTTTCTTTCTCTTTCTTTTTCACCCCTTTAGAGCTATTCTCAGAAAGAGATGAGGGTTTTTCATATGAGAGAGATGACACTCCACCTCTATTTTATTGTGTATCTGGGGGAAATGTAGACAGCCAGCATCAAGCTTGTACACGAACTCTTGCCGAGTCTCTCCCAAACAGAATGAAAAATCATTAGTAGTCCGGATTTCAATCTCTCTTAGACAGCTCAGGTAACAATAAATGAGTAATTTACTCTCCTTGGCTTTAGGAAACTTACACTTAATGGTTACTAGGGACAGGATAATGGTTCCTTAGTGATTACACCATGTTTTTCTTCCACTTTCAGGGCCTTTGCTTTCTGCCCTAATGAAAAGACAGTCCCGGAAAAGGGGCCTATTCTTTATTAGAAGTGTTCTGAGAGACTGCACCTAGATAAAATGAACTCTCTCTTCAGGTTTATGTCATTCAGCAGAGCTGTAAAGTGGAAGAGATTCATGAGAAGAGTCAAAGGCATTGGCTAATTCCGAAAGTGTCTGGAAACTTTCATTCTGAAAAGTTTTTGATAAGATGGCATGACCGTCCGATCTTTTAGCACTAGTCAAGATGTTGTTTAGGCCTCAGGATAGGAGTTCTGGCCACACTTTTGTTTTCATCCACTCTAGTTTAGAAAGGCACTATCCCAAGTAGCAAAATAATAATTTGGATCCTATTCAAAGTCTAACCTCGAAGTCTGTGAGGTTCAGAACAGGGCAATGTAAATTCATGAAGGAAAATGCTGCTTAGATGCCAAAGGCAGACACCTGCACCTAAACAACAAACACATAGGAGGTAAGAGGATGGATTCCCCCCCCCCCCATGATCCAGACAGTGCCTAATGACAGCTATGAAATAGGTGAAGCCAATAAGAAACGTTCATAAAAGATCAGAACTGAACAATAAGGGCAGGGACTGCTCTCAACATTTCTCTGATGAAAATAGAGACGTCTTATTCTATTAATTCTTATTCTTATTATTTCACTATTTATACCCCACTCATCTGACTGGGTTGCTTCCAACTTATATAAAAACATAATAAAACATTTAAAAACTTCCCTATACAGGGCTGTCTATATCAGATATCTCCATACCCTCCAACATTTCTCCAAGGAAAATAGGGATGTCCTAAGGAAAAGTGGGACATTCCAGGATCAAATCAGAAACCGGGATGGCTTCTGTGAATCTGGGACTGTCCTTGGAAAATAGGGACACTTGGAGGGTCTGTGGTCTGAGACAACAGGAGCTCACTCTTTGTGCCAAGGATGCACGTGACAAAGTGGGCTTCTGGTTCTATTCATATATTTCCTTACCTATGAGATTTCTTACCTGCCATTCAACATAAGGTCCCAGGACAGGTTACAGCAATAGAAGATACAATGATAAAAACAGATTAAATAATTGCAATTACGCAATATATAAAACCAGGGCTTTTTTTCAACCAGAATGGAATAGATTACACATTAGGAAAAGCTTCCTGATGGTACAAGCTGGTATAAGATATGTTCCACCAGTTGGTAAAAACTTGCCTATTCAAACATTCCCAGGCAGTGATCCTTAGGACTTGTTTTACTAAACTCCAGACTAGCTGATGCTGCTGTTCGTGTTTTATTGTTATTTGATTGCACTGATTTTATTTTGTCACCTGCTTTGTTATTTCTCGCAGTGAAATGTGGTTTGAAAATCATATATATATAATATGAATAAATAAATTCCCTTAATCAAAAGAGGTTTAGGCTAGGTAACTTTTGAGGCTCCTTCCAAAACCATTATTCTGTGACTCAGCAGCCACCCATTATGAGGCTCCAGTGCTTTTTTTCCTTAAAAAATGTTTAGGGGTACTCTCATTTTCCTACTCATATTGAAATAGTGCCCTTCAATGAGGCCAAACATAGATTCACAAAAGGTTTAGGGGTATGCATACCCCTGCGTACCCCCAGAAAAAAAGCACTGTGAGCCTCTGAAACTGAGCCAAACTGAAAGTAAATGGCTGTCAATTTACCCTGCGCATGTTCACTGCAGGAGAGGGATGGAATATGATTGTGCCATCTAAACATCTGACCATAATATTGCCTTTCTCCTCTCTTCGCAGAATAATATCACATAGGCTTATGAAACGCTGAATGTTAACAAGTCCTCCAGGCATATCAGATGATGAGCAAACACAATTGGGAGTCATAAGTATTTTTCAGGCTGAGGTTGCCAAGAATTTCCCGAGAGATAAAAGTCTTTCATGTGTGGTGAAATAGGCCACAACCTCTAGGGTCAAATGTCACCATAAATTATTATAATTGCAATTTGTGGCAAAGACTGAAGTAAGGTTTGGAACCTGTCAGTGCCTATTATGGAGTGGGAATAAATTACAGCTTGTCATAAAATGATGGATTTCAGTTAGGGGCTTCCTTTTCACTCTGACGGCACCGACCTCCATTCACCCAGCAATTAACTTTGTTCACTTTAATATTCAGCAGTGTTGACAGGGCTGACATTGTAAAACTGGGTTTGCATAAAAGGAAAGACAGATTGCTTGAGAATCATTATTTTTACCTGAAAATTCATTGCTGAGCAGCAGCTCTTGATAAATGAAGAACAAAGCGTTTGACTTGACTGTTTAAATTGTTGTGCCAAAAAAAGGACTCTTGAGTTGCTGTTCATCTCAATAGTAAAATTTTGTTTGGAAATAAACAGTAATCTTAGCTGAAGAACAGCCTGAAGAAGAAAAAAACCCTAACATATGGATGCAATCTATGACTCTTTGGTCAGATGCATGCAGTACAGCCATCATATACAGGCTACTTTGAATTGTTTTAACAGCCATCTCTGAAATGAGTCGCTCATTCACCCAGTATCACTGCATGGATTTGGTGGGGGGTTTTCCTCTCTGACACCATATATCAGACAATCATCCAATCTGTTAGGTGAACTGAGGTAAATGAATGGCAGCTCACCTTCAGAAAACAGCCGCAATACACAGATGAATGTTTATATCGCAGACCATATATTTATTTAGATTAAAACAAACAAACCGATGTCATGCTTCCGTTAAAAAAAGAAATCCCGTAGCAGTTTGCAATAACTCATAAGATACAATAAAACAGCAATAATAAATAAAATCGTTGGCAACTGTAAAGATCAGCAATAAAAATAAATCACAACAGGGTTTTTTAAATAAAAAATTAAGATTGAAAGCTTGGGAAAATAAAATGGTCTTTGCCTAGCACCTAGAAGGCATTACAATTTGTTGTTGTTGTTTAGTCATTCAGTCATGTCCGACTCTTCATGACCCCATGGACCAGAGCACGCCAGGCACTCCTGTCTTCCACTGCCTCCCGCAGTTTGGTCAGACTCATGTTGGTAGCTTTGAGAACACTGTCCAACCATCTCGTCCTCTGTCGTCCCCTTCTCCTTGTGCCCTCCATCTTTCCCAACATCAGGGTCTTTTCTAGGGAGTCTTCTCTTCTCATGAGGTGGCCAAAGTATTGGAGCCTCAGCTTCAGGATCTGTCCTTCCAGTGAGCACTCAGGGCTGATTTCCTTCAGAATGGATAGGTTCGATCTTCTTGCAGTCCATGGGACTCTCAAGAGTCTCCTCCAGCACCATAATTCAAAAGCATCAATTCTTCGGCAATCAGCCTTCTTTATGGTCCAGCTCTCACTTTCGTACATTACTACTGGGAAAACCATAGCTTTAACTATACAGACCTTTGTCGGCAAGGTGATGTCTCTGCTTTTTAAGATGCTGGCTAGGTTTAGTTTCCCTTGGTGTATCTCTCCCCCCCCCCAGATGTTCCTGGACTACAACTCCCAACCAACCACTCCCAACCAACATAGCCAGTAGTCACCTCCCGAGTGCTTGGTAGTCATGGAAGATAAATACTTTACTACCAGAGATTTGGTTGGTCCCTTCTCTTAAATGCCAGTTAAAATAGCCCCCCCCCAGTAATATGGATGCTCTTGCTCTTATGTCTATATCACTTTTATGATTGATTGATTGATTGATTGATTTCACACTGTTTACATATAATTTCTTGTTTTCATGAGCATTTTGAACCACCTTGGGGGTTCCATTGCAGAATGAAAAGGCAAGATATACACATATGTACATAGATGCATACATTCTTCATCTGCTTCCAATAATCTCACTGGGGTCATACAAGAAACATGCCTTGCAGAGATGAAACTTTGTTCTCCCCCCTCCCCACTTTCTGATTTAATACCAGTATCAAAACTAAGCATGGAAATGAAACAGAAGTGTGAGTATGTTCTGCAAAATGTAAAGGAATGTGCCACAGATGTTGTTTGAAGAGGTTAGCAGCAGCTGCTCTTTTTACATATTTGTTAAAATAAGCTACAGATCATCTGTTGTTAAAATAAGCAGCAAGAGCATCTTTGGCGCAGATTTTTCTCCAAAAAGGGGGGAAATGGGAAGAGAACAAGGAGAAAAGGAGAAAGAAAAAGGAAGTTATTTCCAGGCCGGGGGGGGGGGGAGTGCATTAGACTGCTTAGCAATTTACCTTGATTTGTGGCAATGGCAGAAGTTTGGTATGTGTTCTCTCCCTTCCCCCAATTTTTTGGTGTGTGGGCAGGTAACTTACTGTTTGCCATCTGTGGCAAAAATATCACTACATGTTCCACTGTTACCACATTTGCAGGCTGCAAATGGAGCCACGAAAGTGAGGTGCCGTTTCTCAGCTCAGAATGGATTTAATCCATTTTCTCCCAGTGATGTAGAACAAGGTCCATCACCCAATGGCAGCAAACAAGTGACACAATACTGGAGGTAAACAACTCCAGAGTCTCTCATTTTAGACAAACTAGATTTCCCCAGCTTCACAGCCAGTTCCAAGTTTCCGAACCCTCACAAAACAAATACGGTATGTGGGCTTAGCACCAGCAGCAGGGAGCACCAGCACCACAACTTGCCACCATCCGTGTCACTCCAGTGCATTGTGGGTAAGGATGTGTGAATCTGTCAATTTCAGTTTCTCTCTGTTTCACATTCCTGTGACATACACAGATAAGGATGCTTGGCTCTGTCACTTTTGCTTTCTCTACACTTCTCATTCCCCTTCCCTCCATCAATTTCAGTGCTCCACATTCCTACATCAGGAATTTACAATTAAACAAAAAGTCCTCATGAAAATTAATCAGCATTCTAGCATGGATTTCTGCTAAAACACACATTGTTGTATGCAGTTTTGCCCAATAAAATGTTTTTGAAAGCAATTTCCCCTGATATAATCATTTTTGTATGGTTGTGGTTTTTTCTTTGTTTTGGTTTTTTTTTTTTTTGCTAACATATGCATTTTTATGCACACTTTACCCTGTATATGCATTTTTGGGTGGGAAACTGCATTGCCAAATATGGAGCAGTGAAAACTTTGAAGGATGGCTGCGTTTTGGTTTGAATATTGTTTTAGTAACTGTGGATTAGGTTGGTTTGCTTCTAAATGTGAACTGAACCAATCCCCCCCACCCTGACCGCATCCCTAATTGTGGGAAATGTAAAATAATGACGTCCGGGGGAAATTTCTGAAATGTGGCGCTGGATCTTACCCAAGTCAATAAAAAAAACCACATTTTTGTAATAATAATATTTAAAAAGCTCAACAATTTTGGGGGTGTCCTGTTTTTTTCTTTTTTTGAAATATGGCAGGTGCTGTCCCCCCCTCGCTGGCTCACATGTGATAGATAAAGAACTGGAGGGTACTATTCACTGGCAGCCAATCAAATTCATCACTTTGACACCTGTGAAGGTCCATCTGCAGACTCATCTGAATCTAGCCCAGTGACTGTCTGTTTTCCCCATGCCATATCCCAGTAAGCTGGGCAACTGAAGCATCCTGAGAAAAACTGATATTTTGCACCCTGAGTTAAAAATGGAAGCAGAGAACCTTTGGAGCAAGAGAAAAATCTCTTTCAAATTGTGAAATTCTTCTCCTCCTCCTCCTCCTTCTTCAAAACCCTCCTCTAATATGGCTTCATGAGTGGGCTGCATGCAATGGGCAGTCTCCTACCAGGTCACTTAGTTTGGTTTCCTTTCCATGGAAAGAAAACCCAATGGAAATGAGGTGGGGGGATGTAATCACTTAGATGCCTGAGGGATAGCTCCGTCAGTAGAGCATGAGACTCTTTAATCTCAGGGTTGTGGGTTCAAGTTCCAAGTTGGGTGAAAGACTCCTGCATTGCAGGGGTTGGTCTAGATGACTCTTGTGGTCCCTTCCAGCTCTACAGATGTGTAGTTCTGTGGTTCTATGTCATCTGTGGACTGAAAACAACAACAGCAAACACAGATTGTATTCACCGGATTGACTTCCGGTCTGGCTGTGGAATGAGAAAGCCAACACTGGTCATTTCTGCTCCTGATTCTGTTTTCGTTCTGGTGTGTGTGTTTTGTTCCATTGCACTGTAATGCAAAAGTGCTCCTCCAAGTGGTGGACCTTGGGGAAGCATCGTGTAATAACTAATAAAAGGGAATGACATGTGGATGATCCCATATGAATCCAACACTAATGCATTATTATTGCATCAATGGCATGTTGCAGAATACTCCTCCAAAAAATCTCACCAGTCTAGAGGGGCCATCCCCATGCTCTTTCTTCCCCAAGATCTAGCAACACCTCCTCCACTATCAGGACCAGCAAGAAGAGCTTTCCAGAGAAGGACTCCTGCCCTGCTGCCTGCTTTCCTAGAGTAATAATATACAAAACCGTGAACAGCTATAGATGAATGGGACAGACCCATACATTTGATGGACTTTGCTTAACCATCTTTAACACTAGAAATATAGACCCATACGTCTGATGGACGTTGCATAACCATCTCCAACACTATATATTGCACTTTGAATTAGCACTTTAATGTTTGAAAGTATATACAGGCTTTTGCCTCTGAGGAAATACCTATGTATGCTTTTTGTATGACATTGTCTGTTTAGTTCATGATTCAATACATTTTCATCTATAGCTGTTCACGGTTTTGTATATTATCCTTTGTATAGTTACCGTGACTGACTGTTGTTGTTTCTACTGGTTTCCTAGAGTGGCTATCATAGGCACCAACTCCCTGGGGCCCTGGGTGCCCGAGCACCCACAAAATTCCCCAAGAAGGGGCCAGGCACCCACAAATTTCAGTCCCAGGGACATGCATGCTGCAAGGCACCCACGGCCCCAGGCACCCACATTTGTGGGGCCAAGCTGGCACTCCTGGTGGCTATCATGAGAGGCAGGAGGTCTCTGGAATACATTTCTTTCCAGTTCCTAGCAGAGGAAGTGCAGGCAAAGAGGAGGTCAGGTTGCTCTCCAGCTAAGGTGAGCTGCAGGAGGCTTGGGTCAGGCAAGGAGCACCACCACACTTCCCAACATAATATGCAGACAAGTTGTAGGCTGAGTCAAAGTGAGCAGCCATTTGCTGAGTGAGAGACTGCTGGTGTCCTTCTATCGGGGCATCATAGAGAGCATTCTTACATACTGTATCTGTGCTTGGTTTGCCAGTTGCACAGCCACCGACAGGAAAATGCTCCAGAAGGTCATAACCACAGCCCAAAAGATTATCGGTCATCCTCTCCCATCTTTGGACGAACTATATAGCTCCTGTTGTCTCAAAAAAGCAAACAACATTTTACAGGATTCATCTCATCCTGGATATAGTCTGTTTGCACGGTTGCCTTAGGGCAAGAGATACAGAACAATTAAATCAAGAACAAATAGACTAAAAAACAGTTTTTATCCAAGAGCTATAACTATTTTAAATGCTGTAACCAAATGATATGATCTTTGGGGAGTCATGATGGATGGTATGTGTGTATGTGTGGTTGTAAATGTATAAATGCTTATATGTGGCTGTAAATGTGGGATGGCATTCAATTCTGTTGTACTATGTACAATGACAATAAAGTATCTATATCTATCTATCTATCTATCTATCTATCTATCTATCATCTATCTATCTTACCTTGCAGTCTAAGGTATGGAATTGCAATGGTGCTGCTACTTCCTGTGGGTGCCACTTATATTTCTGACAGATAGAGAGGTATGCATGTTCCTTGCTTACACCCCTACAGTTTTGGATGCGAGCTTTTGGGGGAAGCTGAAGTGAAGCCAGCGATTTTTGACAATACGGTGTGACTACTAGCATCTGAGACCCCCGCTTACCAAGTTGTCTCTTCCAGTTTGGAGCCCTCAGTGTCTACAAACTGAATTTCCATCTAGCAATATAGGGAGTGACTGGTGCACTACTAATGAGGCACCATCACATTTAATTACTTCCAAGGACGAATCACCAAATGGTGTCATGACCTCTTCCCAAATTTCATTTTCTTTCAAGGTCCCCCCCCCCCCAACACTTTTTTTGCCCTGGAAAGTCTTTGGAAAGCTCTGGCTAAAAACAAACAAACAAGAAGTATCCTGTTCCTAAATGTTTACATAGATCTATGTACTATATGAATACATGCTGTTTTAGCAAGCTGAACAATATCAAAATAAATCTCTTCCAAATGTTTGCATAACCTTTCGGAGTTTTAATATTAAATTCAGGATGCCAACAATTTTTTCTGGGGCCAGTGGCAGGGGATCAAATCCTTCTAGAGTGATTGTTTTCCTAAGATTTATTTTCATCCTGAAACTTCACCCCTGGCTCCTGGGCATTGTACAGCTTCGAATCAAGGATGCAATGAATCTTCGGGTGCTTTCAGAACCAAATTACATGTCCAGAACTATAATACTGCGGATTGCATGCTGGCAAAAGTATAAGAGTCTACTACACCTATTTCACTAGAAGGACAGATCCTGAAGTTGAGGCTCCAGTACTTTGGCCACCTCATGAGAAGAGAAGACTCCCTAGAAAAGACCCTGATGCTGGGAAAGATTGAGGGCACAAGGAGAAGGGGACGACAGAAGATGAGATGGTTGGACAGTGTTCTCGAAGCTACTAACATGAGTTTGGCCAAACTGCGAGAGGCAGTGAAGGATAGGCGTGCCTGGTGTGCTCTGGTCCATGGGGTCACGAAGAGTCGGACACGACTGAACGACTGAACAACAACAACAACACCTATTTCATTTAATTTACTGGATATGTATCCCACTCTTCCTCTCGAAGGAGCCCAGTATGGCAAACACACCCACAATTAAAAAAATAATAATCTAAAAACAGTTAAAGCAGTCTAAAAATTGTTACAGTTAAAAGATTTAAAGCAGTTACAGTTGAAAACTTTCTAAAAATAAAATAAAAAAGTTCCTTCCAGTAGCACCTTAGAGACCAACTAAGTTTGTTCTTGGTATGAGCTTTCGTGTGCATGCACACGAAAGCTCATACCAAGAACAAACTTAGTTGGTCTCTAAGGTGCTACTGGAAGGAATTTTTTTATTTTGTTTTGACTATCACAGACCAACACGGCTATCTACCTGTTTCTAAAAATAATTAAAAACAAAACATTCTTTTGCCTACAATGCTAACAAAACAGTGGTTATATTTAATTGCTGATAATAATAATAATTTTATTATTTGTACCCCGCCTAGCTGACTGGCTTGCCCCAGCCGCTCTGGGGAACTTCCAACAAATATAAAAGCATAATAAAACATTAAAAACATCCCTATACAGGGACTGCTATTTTTCTAGAAAAAGAGGTGGAGAAACTCATCATGAACGCCTCCCTTGTTCTCTTATAATGGCAATGGCACCCACCTGAGAGATGCCGGAACTGAAGTTGTATAGTTATTTATCTCCTTGACATCTGAGGGAGAGCATTCCACAAGGCACCACTACCGAGAAAGCTGTTGTTGTTGTTCTTGTCTGTGGTTGTTGTTGCATTTATTACCCACCCTTCACCAGAATGGCTTTAACGGATACCAGGTACTTCTGTGAAAGACACTTGCAGCTAAGGCATGATAAATTGTGGGTTTCCATCTGAAACAGCACCTGGAAAACTTGGGTTGTGTCAGGGTCAAGATCCTATGATATTGTTAGTTCCACACTGTGGATGAATCACTTTTCCAGCAGAAATTCAGCAGGCATCTTCACTGTTAACCTTCAGATATCTCTCTTGAATACCAGTGTGGTGTAGTGGTTAAGAGTGGTAGACTCGTATTCATGTCTCCGCTCCTCCACATGCAGCTGCTGGGTGACCTTGGGCTAGTCACACTTCTCTGAAGTCTCTCAGCCCCACTCACCTCACAGAGTGTTGGTTGTGGGGGAGGGAGGGAAAGGAGAATGTTAGCTGCTTTGAGACTCCTTCGGGTAGTGATAAAGTGGGGTATCAAATCCAAACTCTTCTTCTTCTTTTTATGCCACAGGACAATTCAACAGTTTAATTTTATTTAATTTTCTTTTCAATTTAGAGGAGCCAGTCATTCCTGCGTTTATTCCATATTGTCTTACTGTACTTTATGTTGCGCGCCACCTTGATATTTTATATGAGTGGGCAGTAAGGTCTTATATAAATCAATACATACATAATATAAGAGACAAAATAGGCCAAAAGTGTAATGAGGAGATTTATTTCACATGTCAGTTTTATTTTATTTTTTAATTCCAAACATGGGGTTGGGGAGTCAACAAGGTGTATGTCTGAACCCACAGGTATGTCCACCACACATGTGCCTTGAACGTAGAGCACTGGGAGGGGTGAGACCTTTGGTATGGAGTCAATATGGGATACCAGTTAAACATGGGTGTATACTTTTAACCGTTATGCTCAGTAATGAACTTTGCATGCCAGGAAATTTACCACATGACTGCAGAGGGACTAGCTCAGCTCTGCCTTTTCCCTGCCTTTGGGCGTCCCATTTTGGGGCCTTCCACTGTCTACCAATGGCATGCATCCCATTGGCCCAATTCAAACTCCTCACCGCCCAGCACAAGGAGGGTTTGGAATGCCCTGTAAGTCTGGACCCAGACTAAAATTGAAGGATCTTTCGGAAATTTGGCTACAATATTACTGAGACCGGGGTAATCTGTACCGTCACACAGCAGGATATAATTTGTGCATTCCAGATTAGCTCTTGCAAAGGGATGGGGAGCTGGCAAATAGCTGGGAGCAATTCATAGGGGAGTGCTGTTGTCTTTGTGCCCTCTTTGGTCACTTGTGGAAACAGAATACTGGGCTAGATTAGATCACCCTCTGGATTCATTGAGTAGATTCTGGACTCATTCAGCCAGGCTCTTGTGTTTTTCAGAGCAATATTTCCCCCCACAACTCAGTTACCTTAATCAGATTTGTCCATTTCTCACTTCGCGCTTAAACAACAACTACTCCCAAAACAAATACCCTGTTTTCTGCTCACTCTCTCTCTCTCTCCCTCTCTCTTTGAGTTAGGAATGTCACAGACTTTTTTGTGGCTTTGTTTGCTGTTATTTTAATCTGTTTGTTTTCTGCAGATTCTGACTGAAATTAAGCATTTTGGTTAACAGCATGTTTAATTTACCAACTCAAACAACATGCCACAGCCAAACAAAAACAAACCTGAAATATGAAGCTGCAGAAGCCAACTGCCTAAAATTCTCTCAAAAACACACCCAGACCCACAACTTCATTAGGGTCTAAATCATGGATGTGCATTTAAAGGTGAGCCCACCTCATTCACATTTTCTGAAGTAAGATGCAAACCCAAACGCAGCCATGCTTGCTTCAAAAATCATGCTTCTTCAGAGTTCACAGGCCCGATGTGATCTTACTCCTCCTCACCTTCCACCTGAGTTGCTGTGCATACCTGGGCTGTGGATGCGGCTGTGGTCCTGCAGTTTTATAAAGCCCTGCCAACAGAGGGAGGAGGTTTGGGTGGCACCCTTAGTCATACTTAGAGGGGTTCCATTGATTTCTGTGGGTCTGCACTAAGCGTGACTAAATCAGGATCCACTCTATCCTTAGTGTGGGACTTCATTTAGTGGTGACCAAAACAGGTGACAGGCAGGATACGCACAGGGCTGACTTTGCTGTGGCTCAGTGTCCAGAGACTAGCCAATGTTAGCATAGGCCAGGCATGTCAAACAGGTAGATCGTGATCTACCGGTAGATCACTGGACGTCTGCAGTAGATCACTGGTAGATCATTGGCTCCCCCCAAAGAAGCTGAACAACTGTGGCTCCCCTAAAAAAAGGCTCAACATTTTACCTCCTCCCTGAAAAAACTCAACAACTGTCACCGGAACCCCCCAAAAGGAGGTAGATCACTGCCAATTTTTAACTCTGTGAGTAGATCACAGTCTCTTGGGAGTTGGCCATCCCCGGCATAGGCCAATAATATATTCATCTGGCCCTCGACACTGCTGGAACTCTCAACAGCTCACCACATCCTTCTAGGAAACAATATTTTCACTGGGAATGTAGCTGGTGAGGGAGGACACATAAACTGTACAAAACCCCTCCCCAAGAGGTTAACTGGATGCCTGACCCACAATCAGATGACCAGGAAACTTTGGAAAAGTAAAGAAATGAGAACCACAGGAATCACTTGGTGGGTTTAGTTTCCAAAATCGAGTGAAGGTCTTTTAAAAATGACATCACTCAGTCTAAGCTCGGGTCCAGCCATCATAGTCTCACCCATTCTGGATAGGGTGAAATAGTCACTGTAATGACCATTCATTTCTGGCATTGATTCAATATCAGTAACTGTTTAGAATAGAATTGTCGAGTTGGAAGGGATCCTGAGGGTCATCTAGTCCAATCTCCTGTAATGCAGGAATTCTGCCCAACAGTTGTCCCTGGGTGGGCTCGAACCACCAACTTTCTGGTTAGCAGCCAGACACACTGAGCCATTGTAACACTTTAGAAACTGGAAATGAAATGCTAAGCAGGAAAGGATATGTAGCTAGGTACAGCCAAAAGAAGTTATTTCTTATACATGTGATGACAATTCACACCAAAATCACTAAAATTTGAAGAGGCATCATAGATCAGTGGTATAGTATCTGCATGCAAAAGGTCTCAGGTTCATACCTGGCATCTCCACTGGGGGGGAAACCTAACTGAAACAATTTTGAGCCACTGGCACTGAATATAGGTAATACATGGACCAATGGTCTGTCTTACTACAAGGTGTTCCTTTTTTAAAAAAATCACCAGTCCTGTAATGATTGGTAACTTCAGCACATAGTGCGCAATAAAGCAAAATAGCCGATTAGCATTACAAGTAAGGAAAGAATTGTATAACAATCAGGCTTCCCCGTTCTTTCAACATTGTAATAGATAATCATCCACTAGAACTCAGTCCCATCAGAAAACAACTGTAAGAATGGCAAAGCACTGTATGTATTTAATTATTTTTCCTACTCTACAAACAAGTTTAATTGGAATCTTAAAACAGCAAGGGACAAAAGTTCAGTTCATTAGGGGCTAACTAACTGAAAAGGGCATGCATATATATATATATATATAGCTTTCGCCTGATCCAGATGTACCTTCCAACCTCCATCTGAGAACACCAGCAGTGCACACACACACATCACCAAGGAAATATTCTCATTATTATACTCCTAAAGCATAAACCAGGCCACCACAAGCTTTGAAGGTACTGATCTTCAATTATTTCTCTAATTGTTTGGTCTGTTCATATGTCTGGCTAAAAGGGAAGAATCACTGATGCAAAAAAGAAGACACAAATAATTACTACCTCAGTGAGAGCTGCAGTAGTTTTATATCCCATTATTTATTCTTTGTTTTCTTATGCTTGTGACTTGAAGTCAATTGTATTCACGGACAACCTCAAAAGTATAATATACAACACTTGAGACATTTTGTGCGCTTCATCGTAAGCCCAGAAACAACAACATAACATCCCTCTACTCTGAATGTCCTGCCAAATCAGAATTCTATTTGGTCCACTTATTCTCAAACCTGGCTATTTGCCGATTTAAAATTCATTTCCCCGCCTCCATTGTTATTTAAGTTGCTCTTCTTGCCCAAAATGCCTTGGGTAAAGATCTCTAATCTCTCTTGGCTGGATACCCTACACTGGAAGAGCATGACTTTTATGTCCTAAATCATGCCACTTGTCTGCCTAAAAATATAGAAAAAATTTCCAGTGAATTGGAAGCACCTTTTTCATTTCATCCCATTCCAGATCAAGCCCAATAGTGATTGGTGGTGTGAGAACACTAACTTACTTTCCATCATTTCCACTGCTGTGGCTTACTGGGAGGGAAGGGGTGAGGTAGCAGCATGGCGAGCATGGTGCAAGCATGCCAGCAGGAATGATGGATGGATCCGCTAATGTGCTTGCACCATGCCAGCCTCACTGCTGCCTCACCTTTCCCTCCTCTCCTGGTAAGTGACAGTGATTGCAGTGATGGGATATTGGGTAAGCCTTGCCATCCCATCAACTGCTCTTGGAGTAAGCACAAGTAGCGCTACACAAGTCTACAGTACAGATGAGATACTGTAGGTCCCAGAGTCAATTCTAGTCCATAAGGAATGCCAACAAGCTCCCTGGTCACCAATCCACTTGCAAAATAAGTGTATGGAGATGGCTGTATCACCACAAGACATGCAGGTGGATTCTGGGACCCTAAACCCCTACAAAGGCCCATCCCTGATGCCAGTAGGTTTCAATGCAAACCTACCTAATTTGCATTTCCACAGAATGAAACACAGCCATCCTTTTGAATGTGATGAAGTTCTCCAACAACACAAGCCTGCTCTGCCCAATTTTAATAATAACATTGAAAGATTTTTATTTTGCTGCTGCATCACACTGTTAACTCGTGTTAAGCTTGTGGTCACTAAGACCCCTAGATCAAAAGTTTCCAACCTTTTTGAGTCCACAGCTCCCTTGACCAACTACATTCTTTCTGCGTCACCCCTCTGGGGTTCAGGAGCCCAGTTATGTCACCCCTTGCCTGCAGAGTTTGCAGCCTCTCACCCTTTTTCAAACACCCTCCTTACGGAGTGTTTCCTCAGCCTCCTCTCCTCTCCACTCTTCTTGGAAGTCATCCAGGCAACCACAGCTGAGCTGCAACCACCATCCCAAAGAGAGGTGCCTCCTCACCCTGCCCCACAGGGATCCGGGAAGTACCCCCTGGCCAGCCCCAGAGGCACCATTTGCCTGGGGAGCTTATAGCCAGGGCTGCTGCAACAAAGAGCCATGCAAGCCATTGGGAGGAAGAGACGCAAGAGGGCATCAGAGGAAGGAGGAAAGGAAAGAGGGACAGAGGCCAGTGTTGCCCATGGCACCCATGCCTATCATTCAAGACCCCCCAGGGTGCCATGACACACTGGTTGAAAACCACTGCCCTAGATCCTTTTCACGTGTACCACTGGCAAGCCAGTGCAGCTGGTTATCATTGCTGCCATTCACTGCTTTCATCACTACAAACTGATGAAATGACTCCCTACTATGCAGCCTGTGAATGGAATGGAAAAAATGTGGGGGTGGGTGGGTGGGACATTTTGACTCAGCCCTACAAGTAGTACAATGAGATAGTTTAGGTTGAGGTGGAGCAACCAGTCCAAGCTTTCCCACTGAGCTTCACGGCTAGCCAGAGATTTGAAACCAGGACTCTCTGCTCTTGACTCCCATTTCTTCTGCCATGATATAGAACAGGGGTGGCCAACTCCCAAGAGACTGCGATCTACTCACAGAATTAAAAACTGGCAGTGATCTACCCCCTTTTTGTGGTTCAGGTCAAAGTTGTTGAGCTTTTTTAGGGAGGAGGAAAACCCCGTATTTCGGGAGATCAAGGCTAAGCTCTTGGGGGGAGGGAGAAAGGGGAAGAGCCACTCACAGATCTCTGAGGAAACAAGCAGCCTCACTGAGTAAACTCCGTCTTCCATTCTGCAGATCATGCAACAATGGAGGGCGGAGCGAGGGGATGTGGTCTAAACCACTGAGCTTGCCGATCAGAAGGTCGGCAGTTCAAATCCCCGCGATGGGGTGAGCTCTCGTTGCTCAGTCCCAGCTCCTGCCAACCTAGCAGTTCGAAAGCATGTCAAAGTGCAAGTAGATAAATACAGGTAGGTACCGCTCTGGCGGGAAGGTAAATGGCGTTTCTGTGTGCTGCTCTGGTTAGTCATGCTGGCCACATGACCTGGAAAAACTGTCTGCGGACAAACGCCAGCTCCCTCGGCCAGTAAAGCAAGATGAGCGCCGCAACCCCAGAGTCGTTCGCAACAGGACTTAACTGTCATGGGTCCTTTACCTTTTTTAAGGAAAAGGACCCAGCGATTGACCACGATCTACCAAAACCTCCCAGGGATCTACCAATAGATCACGACCGACCTGTTGGACATCCCTGATATAGAAAAATAGAATCATGGAATTGTAAAGTTGGAAGGGACCACAAGGATCATCTAGTCCAACCCCCTACAATGCAGGAATCTTTTGCCCAACATGGGACTTGAACCCATGACCCTAAGATTGAGAGTCTCACACTCTACTGACTAAGCTACCAAGGCAGATACTGGCTTCCCAGATATGCAAGCTCACAGTGCAATCCTATACATGTCTCCTCTAAAGTAAGCTCCTCTGAGTTCAGTGGGACTTGCTCCCAGGTGAGTGTGTATAGGATTGCAGCCTTAAACTAATTTGAAACTGCAGTCCTAACCCCACTTACCTGGGAGTAAGCTCCACTGAATTCAATAGGACTTGCTTCTGAGTAGGGCTGCACTGTCATGGTATTTCTCTCTCCCCAGGAACTGCAGTACTGTGATGGTCACTTTAAGAAAATTATTAGAAACTTCAGTGAATGACAAGTCCCATGCTTCGAGAGAAGCCATGACAGTCAAATTGGTATAATAAATTTGGAGTGTTGAAAAACAAAAGAGCTAACATTGTCTAGTGTGCTGTAGAATTGGGGAAATGATTTGTTGGGGAATATTTCTGTTGTCATTGTCATTGGTTTCTTTAATTTATTTGGCACGTTGGGTTCCCACCCCACCCACCCCCCGTCCTACTCCCCAATTCAACTGCTGTTGCTATTGACAAGTTTTGATTTGATTTGATTGTTTTCACTCTGCTTCACAATGCCACTCCAAGCCTGTCCACAATAAAAATACAAAGCAGATGATGAGAGAGGCCGAAGGCAGGGAAAACAATAAAACAAAAATGCAACCTATTTGCATTTCATTCCACACATGGAATTACACGGTATTTTAAAAGTATTTTGCATGATTGTGTTTTGCTTATTTTAGCATACAACTGAGAAACTGCCTTATTAACTAGTTCACATTTTGAATGCTTCTATGTGAAAAGGATATAATCAGTCTTAAGGCACAAATGAAGAAACATTTGGCCATACCATTTAGAAAAAGTTTGTTTGTTTGTTTGCCATCATTTTTTCTCCTTGATTCTATGAGTAATTTTCAAAAGTGCATTGGCCTTTGCCTCTGATCACAACTCCTTCCAGCAGTGAATTCAGTGCCCCCCTGCCAATAGAAAAGGAGCCCAAGCAGTGGTCACTTGGAGAAAAGAGGGGAGAGCTAGGAATAAGCCTGGAGGTGGTTGGAGGATGGATGGCGGCTAACAGATTGAGGTTGAATCCTGACCTGACAAGACAGAAGTACTGTTTTTGAGGGACAGGGTGCGAGCAGATGTGGGGGACTCCCTGGTCCTGAATGGGGTAACTGTGCCCCTGAAGGACCAGGTGTGCAGCCTGGGAGTCATTTTGGACTCACAGCTGTCCATGGAGGCGCAGGTTAATTCTGTGTCCAGGGCGGCTGTCTACCAGCTCCATCTGGTACGCAGGCTGAGACCCTACCTGCCCGCAGACTGTCTCGCCAGAGTGGTACATGCTCTGGTTATCTCCCGCTTAGACTATTGCAATGCGCTCTACGTGGGGCTACCTTTGAAGGTGACCCGGAAACTGCAATTAATCCAGAATGCAGCGGCTAGACTGGTGACTGGGAGTGGCCGCCAGGACCACATAACACCGGTCCTGAGAGAGCTACATTGGCTCCCAGTACGTTTCCGAGCACAATTCAAAGTGTTGGTGCTGGCCTTTAAAGCCCTAAATGGCCTCAGTCCTGTATACCTGAAGGAGCGTCTCCACTCCCATTATTCAGCCCGGACACTGAGGTCCAGCGCCGAGGGCCTTCTGGTGGTTCCCTCACTGCAAGAAGCAAAGCTACAGGGAACCAGGCAGAGGGCCTTCTCGGTAGTGGCGCCCGCCCTGTGGAACGCCCTCCCAGCAGAGGTCAAAGAGATAAACAACTATCTGACATTCAGAAAATACCTGAAGGCAGTCCTGTTTAGGGAACTTTTTAACCTGTGATATTTTAATGTATTTTAATATCTATTGGAGGCCGCCCAGAGTGGCTGGGGAGACCCAGCCAGATGGGCGGGGTACAAGTAATAAATTATTATTATTATTATTATTAACATAGGAAGAGCCTGTTGGATCAGGCCAATGGCCCATTTAGCCCATTATCCTGTTCTCACAGTGACCAACCAGATGCCCATAGGAAACTTGCAAGCAGGACCCAAGCACAGAAACTCTCTCACCTCTCTGTGGTTTCCATTAACTGGTATTCAGAAGCATTGCTGTCTCTAGCTGTGGAAGCAGACCATAGTCATCATGGCTGGTAGCCATCAATAGCTCTCTCCTCCATGAATTTGTCTAACCATCAGAGAATTCTGCTGGAAACATAAATAGGAGTGGAAATGGCCAGAAAAGATAGGACATGCCAACTATCTGAAGATCTGCTTTGCAGATTCAAATTGCTGTCTTACCTGCCTATGTTCAAATGCCATCAAACCAGAAGAAAATCAACAAAATATAAAGTTATGTAGACAGAAAGAGTTATAAATCTTTCATAGTGTGAGGCTTCCTTACTGGAAAAAAAATGTATAAGCAAGGGTCAATGAGGAGTTTGGTAGAGGTGGAACCCCTCTTTATCTAAATACAATAATAACCATGCATTTATTCGATGAAATGATATTTCCTTGACAATTCTTTATACAACGGTTGACAAGAACTGCAGCACCAAACAATGTTTTCAGGCATAAAAGACAGCATCAGTTCAGCATGTTGCATGACATTTCCCCATAAAGTAATTTTTCCTTCGGTTGCTAGGATCCACAAAGTCCATAACAATGACAGGGTTGCCAGTGGGTATCCATTTTTTTCCAGAAGCTAGAAGGCTGAGTTTTAAGCCATTGACTATCACACATTTGCCATACAACACCTTTTGAGTTTTCCTAAGGTTCTTTGTTTCTAAGAGAAACAATTTTTTTTTGTGTCTAACAACGCTGCTGTGCTCCGATACTGTGTGCTTGCAAAGGGCTACATCCCAAGAGGTAGGTAAATGCAAGATTTTTAATGCAATGCAGTTCCTTTAACCTTCAAGCAAGCCTTCAATCAAGCCATACTGTTGGATAGCTTGCCGCTATAAACCTTTGGAGCAGCTGCCATGTACTCAGCCATATGTTGTTCTGATGGGGTTTCACTTGTGAGGTCTTATCGAAAACCATCACCCCTACATCTGCCAAAGTTGTTCCCTGCTATCTTCCCTCCTCCACCTGGATGGATCAAATGTTGGCTTTGCAAGAAGTTTCTGAACTCTGTGCTGTGTCACACACACACACACACACACACACACACACACCCCTAAGTATACCTGTAACTGGGTCTGTTTTGTTTTATTGATTAGCTTTATTATCCTGGTGAGAGTTACAAATTGGTCTGTTTTGTTTAATTGCATTTGTAAACTTCCTGCTCTTTCTATTTTCTTTGGTCTCTGAATTCAGTTGGAGGCAAACAAATCCTCCAATACACACTTTTGCTACTTCCATCATTGTTGTTATCCTCTCTCCCTCCCTCCCTCCCTCCCTCTCTCTCTCTCTCTCTCTCTCTCTCTCTCTCTCCACAAGAGGTGCTGATGTCACTCATTTTCATCAGCTAACACTTCAGCACAGGTGGAGGCTGGATACTTTGCATAGGTTGTAGGGGAGTTTTGTCACTTTGTGATGCAATAGTCAATAGCTCACAACAACACGAGCCTGCTAGTATACACCCCAGTTCAGAGACATGTCCCTGATTTCCAAGCAGCTCATTGGTTCACACTGGGTGTGGGGAGGCTGTTCACAAACACCTGAGCATTCAGATCAGAGGCACCAAGCCAGTCACATGTATGGGCTACATGATACGCTAGATCAAACCGTTTCATTCATTGGTTCCCTAAGGTTTTGGACCAAGCAGAGAATCGAGGAAACTTGAAACCCATTCAATATCACGAGAGGCAATGGGATAAGTGTGTAAAGGTCTCACAACCTACTCCAAAAATCATGATTAAGGGGGCATTCCAAAATAGTGGGACTTCCAGTCAGAGGTGTTGTGTTCCATTTGCTGCTTGAGGTGAAACAGGAAGTGCCACTCTGTGCTGCCATCTCCACTGCCACCCACTCATACCTGCTGCTGCCACTCTGTCTTGCCCTGCCGCTGCTGTCGCCGCTCCCATACCTGCTGCCACTGCTGCCTACACCACCTGCTCTGCCGCTGCCGCTACATAGTCTGCCACATCTGCCACTGATGCGGAAGCAATGCCAATTTCAGGCAAAGTTGTGTTGCTTTGGGGCGAGACCTTGCCCAAAATGGATGTGATCTTGCCCAAGATTGGCGCCGATGGCAGTGGTGCTTCTCCACCACTAGCAGAGGGGGCAGCCCAGCAGGGCACCCATGGGGGTGCCACCTCGAGGGCTTCTGTTAGCTGAGGTAGCAGACTCATCCTGCCTAATGGCTGGGCTAACTCTGCTTCCAGTGGAAAGGATGACTGGAGGCACCCTCCTGCCAAGAGCCCCCAGGGGTATATTATGGAGCACTCTCTTGGGATTTTGTACTGAAACCCTGCAAAGCAGCATCCCAACCTGAAAGGATGTCCCAGTAGGAGACAGAAAGAAGAAGAAAAAGAAGAGTTTGGATTCGATATCCCACTTTATCACTACCCGAAGAAGTCTCAAAACGGCTAACATTCACCTTTCCCTTCCTCCCCCACAACAAACACTCTGTGAGGTGAGTGGGGCTGAGAGACTTCAGAGAAGTGTGACTAGCCCAAGGTCACCCAGCAGCTGCATGTGGAGGAGCGAAGACACGAACCCGGTTCACCAGATTACGAGTCTACCACTCTTAACCACTACACCACACTGGCTCTCAGAAGGAGACAGACTGGGCACAATTGGTGATGGTGAACATTGATGGTCAAAGATGAGATAAATTCTTTTTCATTATTTATCTGGCTGGTCGAAAATGCTCTCTGGGACCCAAAGCAGGAGTGCCCTCAGGGCAGCAGCGGCTACCCTCCGAGGCTAAAGCCCCATGTGGGCGTGAGGCAGTTGTTATAATAGACATGAAGTAGAAAAGAAAAGGTGTGGGAAGTACATTATTTGCTTCTGAAAGCAGAGACAGCAATGTTAGTTTGGGAAAGGAAAATGTTATTTACTGAACAGAGGTCTTTCAAGGCCAAAAGGTTATTAAACAGTGCTTGAAGACACATTTGCTCCCAGGCTTTCATGTGATAGTTAATCCTCCTCAATTTTCTCTCCCATTGTGTTCTTTTCTCTATGTCTAATAGACTGTAATCCTGTAGGCAGACCCTGTATTTTATCTTATTTATTGTACAGTGAAAATGCTTTAGAACTAATACCTATTATGAATGACATATTGGCCACCTGCTGGTACCTGGCAGGCCTTATGGGAGAGGAGAGACACAAAGGGTTGGATCTAAACAGTCATGCTTAGGGTAGACCCATTGCAATCAATGCGACTTCAGTATAGATCCAACCCAAAGGGTTAGCCAGTTATGGTTCTTTTTCTAAGCCACACAGGAGACCCATCATGGAGAATGAAATGAAGAACACATATTTCCATGAAAATAAGACTGTGTACAGAATAATAATAATAATAATAATAATAATAATAATAAATTTTTATTTATACCCCGCCCTTCCCGGTCCAAAAACAGGGCTCAGGGCGGCTAACAACAAATACAAAACAATGATTAAAAACAACTTAAAAAGCAGCTAAAAACAGCATAAAAACAAACATCAGTGGGATCACCAGGGCTAACTGGCCAAGTTAGTCTTGCTAGGCCAGTAGGGAGACCAGGGAAGAATTATAATGTGGGGACCCAGAAGGGTTTCTTCAGAAAAAAGGGAAGGGGAAAAAGGAATAGGGGATCAGGCTAGATTGAAGGCCAGACGGAATAACTCTGTCTTACAGGCCCTGCGGAAGGAGGTCAGGTACCGCAGGGCCCTAGTCTCATGGGACAGCAAGACCAGTGGTCAGGGGTGATGGGAATTGTAGTCCAAAAACAGCTGGAGGCCCAAGGTTGGGGAACACTGCCTTACAGCACTGACACCTTTGAGATTTTGCCAGAGTAACAAATTCCTACATACCGGTAAAATACGGTAGGTTTACAGTGTTCATCTGATTCCCTTAAACATGTGAGTTACATACCCTCCAACATTTATCCAATGAAAATAGGGACATCCTAAGGAAAAGTGGGACATTCCAGGATCAAATCAGAAACCTGGACGGCTTCTCTAAATCAGGAACACTTGGAGGGTCTGGAGTTATCTGATTATTAATCATGCTTGAACCAATGTTACCAAGAAAATTGTTCTTTTGTTGTGTCTGAAGTCCTCCGATATGCAAAAAAAAAAAAAAAAAAAAAAGGCTGAACTTTATCTGAACATCACTTCTCAAAGATGGAGTTCTGTGCTAGTGTTGCACATTTTCCCTGATATCATAGGCTGGAAAGAGGGCTGGTCCCAGGTTAGCATGGGTTCCTGGCTTGACCCCGATCCTTCCTGCTTATTATCCTGCCCATTGCATTGGTGATGGGCGACCTCACTGCCTCTCTCTCGTCTCCTCTTCTTGTCCTTCTGCCTCTCCAACCATTGAGTCTGCCAGGGGTCCCCTTCAACATGTGGGTGCCCACCATTGCAGCAGGTGGCCTGTCATCCACCTGTCGTATTAAAATCTGATGGTTTGGGGTGCGCAAGTTTACACAACCTCCTCCCAAATGACTGCAGGGAAGAAGAGACAGCAAACATAGGCATGGCAGATAAAATGCAAGTGGAAAGGTAGGAAGGAGGTTGGATTGGCAGATGTGAGTTGGCATCAGCAGTGGTGGTCTCTGAGCATCCCTGGAAGATTCTGGACAGTCAAAACAAAGTACTTGTTCACATAGCGCATAGTTAAACTATGGAATTTACACCCTCAAGAAATAGTGAAGGCCATCAACTTTGATAGCTTTAAAAGAAGATTAGACAACTTCATGGAGGACAAAGTGGCTACTGGCCATGATGCTTACCTTCACTTCCAGAGGTGGGATGCCCTTGAATACCAGCTTCTAGAAATCACAAGCTGGCAGAGTTCTGCTGTGCTCAGGTCCTGGTTTTGGACTGCCCATAGGCAACTGTGAGAAGAAGATGCTGGACTAGATGGGCCTTTGGCCTGATCCAGCAGGCTCTTTCTATATCCAGACACTTAACAATAATGCCTCATGCCATGGGACCTGCCGTCTCCTCATAAGTGTGCATGTCAAAATGTCCACATTCTGTGGGGCAGATGAGGGAACTGAAATCAGCACTGATCCAAATAAAGCCTACTCGGAGTAGACCCATTGAAATTCATGAATCTATGTTAGTAATGTCCATTAACTTCAATGGATCTACCTTGAGTACCACTACTATCCTATTGGGCAAGGGAAATCAAATTCAGCAATCATTCATTTCCATGATATGTGCTTCCGTTCTAATACCTCCCACCCCTAGCAAGCAAAAGTCTTATATTGTAGCCATCTTATTTGATTGCTGGCCAACTTTGGTCCTTCACTAAACCTGTGATGCAAATGTTTGAACAGAGCAGAAAGAATGACATGACATTGGATGAGTGTACCTCTCTGGAACATATAAGCATTTCAGTCACTATACGGATTTTTTCTCCCAAACTGTAAATCATCTGTGAGCCAGGATTGTTCTACTAATTACAGCAAGAAGCTGTGCTCATTAGCTGTTCTCATCTGGCTCACTGCACGAGCTAAATAGTCCGTAAATGAGCCAGCAATTATTGTTGTATTACCACTACCAGCTACTGCTCATATCAAAATATCTGCACCAAATGTTGCGCCTGTTGGTGTTCTCAGGTTAGGCATTTCATAAACATATTGAAGCAGTTAATTGGGCAATCATTTGGAGGAGAAGGGGGATTAAAAATAGTATCAACAATTAAGTATTTGCTTGGATGCCAGAAAGGTGAGTTCTGCAGGGGGGAAAAAATAACTTCAAAATCCACACAGCAATGGGCCTATGCAAATATTTTTCAAATTATGAAAATGGCCTTCAGGCCCACAGGCATTCTCCACCATCTTTGCTACAGCAGCAAGACACTTTAGGCTGCATTATAAAGCTTCAAGAGAGACATTATGGTTGAATTCTTGGCATATCACTTATGCACAGGGTGTGCTGTTTCATCTGCCATCACTCACACAGAGGCCAAGCACATGCAAAGGTTAGCACCATTGCACCAGTCTGGTACCATTACAAATGCCATTGTTAGGTAGAGTTAGCCACATCCACACCATATAGTTAGCGCACTATGGCACCACTTTAACAGTCATGGCTTTCCACAAAGAGCCCTGGGAAGATAGATTGATGTGTGCAAAACAGCCAGAGATTTTGCAAACTGAATTAAAAACTTAAGAACTTGCTAGATCACACCAGTGGCCCATCTAGTCCAGCATCCTGTTCACACAGTGGCCAACCAGATACCCATCAGAAACTCCACAATAAGAGAAGTTGCTGAATTGCAACTCATTACCAAGCTTAAAACCATGGAGAGACCTGGTCTGAACAAAGACATTGGATTCTTATCTCATTATACATGACAAAGCTTTTTTAACCTTCTCACTCCTTGCTTTTTCCTGTAAGACTAATTGCAGCCGTTAACAGTCGTCAACAGGTTTACCACACCTATCAACCTTTCACCCATTTCCACCACCCCTCTGAGTAATACCCCTCCCCACCCTCTCACTATATATCAGGGTCTGGTGACTTCTGTTTCTGTGTATCTGAAGAAGTGTGCATGCACACGAAAGCTCATACCAAGAACAAACTTAGTTGGTCTCTAAGGTGCTACTGGAAGGAATTTTTTTTTATTTTATTTTGTTTCCACAATATGCAACACCCACCATTAAAAGATCCTGCCACAACATCCAAACTGGCCAAAGGTCTATCTGAACACAAAGGTTCAGAGGAAAGGAGTGAGGGTGCCAGCCTAGCCTTCCATGGAAGGGAGTGCCACAATCTGGGAGCAGCCACCAAGAAGGCCCTCTCTTATGTCCTCTTTAAATGTGACTGTGAAGGTGATGGGACCAAGAGAAAGGCCTACCCTGAATATCTCACACCCTGGATAGGAGATGTAGTCATTTGGATAACCTGAACTTTGTAGGCCATCTAGGACTTTGTAGGCCATAACAAGCACTTTGAATTGTGTCCAGAAATAGACTGGTAGCCAGTGGAGCTGTTGTAACAAGGAGTTTCTGCTCTCCCTTTAACTGGCTCTGATCAGCAACTTTAATCATTTCTTTCTTCATTCCAGGGAGAAGATTTGTTCTGAACCAGACCCTCCTCAGCTTGACTTTCCCTCTGCAGTCAGTTTAAAAGCTGTTATGCTAGCTTTTTAATTTTAAGCTCCAGAAGTCTGGAGTTTATGAAACTAGCAAGGATGACGGCAGCGATTAGAAATGTAAATAAACAAAACGTCAAAGAAGAGTGGGTATATGTGGAGGAATATTTGAAGAATGAGGGAGTTAAAACAGATTTAATGATTTGCCTAGATCGATACATAAAGGGAAGGAGAGAAACAGTGAAGAATAGGAACTATGTTAACAAATAGGTTAGAAAAGAAGAATAGTAATAGAAGTAATAGAATCGAATGCAAAATAGAAAGGAGTAAGTAAATAAGAGAAACATGAGGATGAACTGTAGGAGGTGAATTTTAAAGGTAGGTGGTAGAATAGGAGAGGGAGGAGGGAGGGGAGGTAGATAGGGGGAGGGAATAGGGAGGGTAAGGGAGGGGATGAAGGTATGGAAGGTATGAATTGTAGGTTGAGATAAGGAAAGATGTTTGGAGAGGTGTGGTATAAAGAGGAACCTTCATTAAAAGGTTCTTTAATTCCTCCTCACTTTCTGCCATCAAGGTTGTGTCATCAGCATATCTGAGGTTGTTGATATTTCTTCCGGCAATCTTAATTCCGGTTTGGGATTCATCCAGTCCAGCCTTTCACATGATGAATTCTGCATATAAGTTAAATAAACAGGGAGACAATATACAGCCTTGTCGTACTCCTTTCCCAATTTTGAACCAATCAGTTATTCCATATCCAGTTCTAACTGTAGCTTCTTGTCCCTCATAGAGATTTCTCAGGAGACAGATGAGGTGATCAGGCACTCCCATTTCTTTAAGAACTTGCCATAGTTTGCTGTGGTCGACACAGTCAAATGCTTTTGCGTAGTCAATGAAGCAGAAGTAGATGTTTTTCTGGAACTCTCTAGCTTTCTCTATAATCCAGCGCATGTTTGCAATTTGGTCTCTGGTTCCTCTGCCCCTTCGAAATCCAGCTTGCAGTTCTGGGAGTTCTCGGTCCACCTACTGCTTAAGCCTGCCTTGTAGAATTTTAAGCATAACCTTGCCAGCGTGTGAAATGAGCGCAATTGTGCGGTAGTTGGAGCATTCTTTGGCACTGCCCTTCTTTGGGATTGGGATGTAGACTGATCTTCTCCAATCCTCTGGCCACTGCTGAGTTTTCCAAACTTGCTGGCATATTGAGTGTAGCATCTTAACAGCATCATCTTTTAAAATTTTAAATAGTTCAGACTTAGAGTGGAGAAATGTTGGGAGGGGTGCTGACACTGCTCCAGATAGCTGTGCCCCCAGGCTACTTTTTACCTTGTGGATTTCCAGACATCGGTTTGGAACCTTGCACAAAAGGAAGGGTGAAGCATCTTTGGGGGATAATTTGGAGCAGAGATGTGACAGGGGGCAAAGGGTGAAGCACAAACCTCCCCCCTGCTGCTTCTCTGTCCCAGATCCATCCCACCATCACTGAAACTGCTTTTCCCTGGGAACATGCAGCCAGACTCTGAACTAAAGTGTTGTTCCAAGAGAAACGGGAAGTAACTTCAGTGAAATAAACAGCTGAATATATTTGAATAGTCTGTTATTTGGGTTTGGCTGCTTCTGTGTTCTTTCGCTGTTAGAAGAATTAACACCCAGGTTTAATGGATGACAGAAAAAGAAGCTGGCGTGGGCGCCTTGTCTTTTCATTGCTGGCATATGCAGCAATAAGCAAATCAGAAAGAAAGGGCTATGAGGTTGGAATAAAGCAAAGGCTAAAATGGCACATTTCCTGCAGTTTTGGGTGACCTATAAGCTGCATGGTGGCAGGCAGATTTCACAGCATTCTCCACCTTCCATTTGCTCAGAACTAGCAATTATTCCAGGTGGTGAAAGGGGAAATTGCTTGAGCCAATCTTATAGCAGTAATCAATATGTAAATGCCATTCTGTAAACCTCAGGTGCATGATTCAGGGCAGAGGGAAACAACTTATATGTCTGCAATAGGCATTTAAAAGTTAGCGATAAAAATTATTTAACTAGAACATGGAGAACCGTCAAAGATTCCAGTTTAAGCAGAATTCAAAGGCATCTCTGCAGAGAGCCAAATGTGTTTTTTACAGTCTGCCTCCTCTACACATATACTTGCTGGTAAGCGTTGCTGACATCAGTGGGGCTTACTTCAAAGGAAGCGTGCATAGGACTGTAGCTTTGGAGCATTTTTGAACATGAAGTTTGAATTGCTATTCAGCCTCTACCATGACTGATGCTAAAGACAAAATGAGTCATCTTTTACAAAGTGCTGAGCCGCAGAATTGCCAGAGTGATACTTTGGCATGAATAAAGGTAAAGGACCCCTGACTCTGGGGTTGTGACGCTCATCTCGCTTTACTCGCCGAGGGAGCCGACGTTTGCCCACAGACAGTTTTTCCAGGTCATGTGGCCAGCATGACTAAGCTGCTTCTGACGAACCAGAGCAGCACACGGAAACGCCTTCCCCCCCGGAGCGGTACCTATTTATCTACTTGCACTTTGACGTGCTTTCGAACTGCTAGGTTGGCAGGAGCAGGGACCGAGCAATGGGAGCTCACCCCGTCATGGGGATTCGAACCGCCGACTTTCCAATTGACAAGCCCTAGGCTCAGTGGTTTATACCACAGCAACATCCACGTCCCTTGGCATGAATAGGGGGCAGAAAAAGCAGGCAACAGGAGAAGCAAGGCTGCCAACACATGCCACCGCACATCCCAGCACAGTGCAGGGAGAGAAGCATCATCCAATGTGCCTAAGAACATTGAACATATGCAGAGGAAGCAGCAACATTTACATTGGTCTGAATTTCCTTTGGAATGCACACTAGAGTCACATACATTCATTCCTAGTAACAAACATATGGGAATTCTGTCACTGGAATAGTTCCCCACATCCCAAAAATGGATAGATAGGAACTTGTCTGCATCAGCCAGCAGTTGCTGCAATTTATATACATAGTACATTTGTACCCCACTTATATTTGTTTCAATGTTAAGCAGTCTAGAAATAAATAGATACTTAAAAACAGCTGTTGGTGATCCCTGATCTGGATCAGGATTATGATCCCTGAGGGAGGCAGCAATAAGATCAACCCCGAGGATGCCTTCCCTGGACATGGAACATCTTGACAATTTTGGCCCAGTGGCAAATGTCCCCTTTGTGGACAAGGGTTCTTGAAAGGGTGGTTGCTGGCCAGATCCAGGTACTCTTTGAGTACACAAATTTTCTAGATCCATTTCAGTCAATGATTCAGGCCTGGTTTGGGTATGGAAGCTGCCGTGATCACCTTGTACAATCACCTATGTTGGGAAAGGAACAGGGTGAGTGTGATTCTGTTCATTCTCCTTGATCTCTCAGCAACATTCTGTGCCATAGAACATGGTATCCTTCTGGGGCAACTGTCTGAGCTGCGTATTGGGGGCACTGCATTGCAGTGGCTCTGATCCTACTTGGATGGTCAGCTCCAGAATGTGGCTCTTTGGAAAACCCACAGAGAATAACAATGTTTCCTACCTGGAACCCCTTGGGGATTGGCTCTGTCCCTCATGTTGTTTAACATCTACATGAAACCTCTGAGTGAGGTCATAAAGAGTTTTGAAGTGTGTTGTCATCAATATGCAGCTCTATTCACCTTTTAATCTTCTGCAGGTGAGGCAGTGGATGCGCTTGGTTGCAATAACGAACTGGATGAGGGTCAATAAACTGAAACTTAACCCAGACAAGACTGAGAAGCTGTTAGTGAAATGGCTCCTCTGTTCAGCTGAGTAGCATGAACAGATGAGGGTCACACTCCCTCTGAAGTTCATAGGGTTTTTTTTAGGGTTCCAGCTGGACCCACTGCTCTCATTTGAGACACAGGTGGCCTCAGTGGCATGAAGCTTAGGCTGGTGGCCCAACTATGGCCCTATCTGGTCAGGGATAACTTGGCTACAGTGGTCTATGCTCTGATAACCTCAAGACTTGATTATTGTGGGGCGCTTTATGTGTGGATTCTTTGAAAATGCTTTGGGGGCTTTGTTTATTGCAGGACACAGCTGCCTGATTGCTGACAGGTTCAAGGCAAATGGATCATATAGCAGTTAGGAAAGTGACAGGAAAGTGCACTACTAAAGTGCGGGGGAAATGAATGATTAATGGGAAGATGTACAACCACTGCACAAGCAGGTCGGTAGTAGGAATGCTAATTGTTTTATAACCTCCCAACAAGCAAATCAGAACAAGGGCTCAACAAAGGCCAGGCATCCTCTAACCCCCTACATGAGCTTTGATGCTAGCGAATCACAATGAAAACTCAATAATCAGGTCATCTGGGGGAGCCCTGTATTGCTCAAGTTGTACTTCAGTGCTTGCAAATGTTTCACGACACTCCGGCTGCCAATTCAGCTGAGGACAGTAATGCTATTCGCGGGATGTTTTACTATTGCACCCTGAGTTCCAATAAGTCTTCAATAAAAGCACTAAGAAGTAATGAACAATGACAAAACGTGACTAATTATTCATTCTTTCTTTCCTCTCAATTTCCAAGGAAAGCAAAGTTCAGCGGGTGAAGGAAAAAGGAACCCTTGAAGGTGTCATTCAAAAAAATGCTTGGGAAGGTTACGGAAGTAGGAAATTGAAGTAGTGTTGATGAGGAGACAGTTTAAGGCTGCTTGTTAGCATATGCCGAAAGCTTGTGTGTGTGTGCGCACGCACTTGGAGGTCACATCATTAATTAATATACAGTCAAAGTGCCAAAACACATGAAACTGAGTCAGCTCTGAGTTTTCCAGACTCCGATGGCCGATCAGATTACTGCAAAGTGAATTAAGCCTGTCAGAATAATGAAACGGTTTCATGAAACAACTTTACGGTGTCAGCTTGATTTGTGCATGCAATAGCAAGACGCTGTCATTTGGATCAAAGGCGGAAAGATCTTCTCCTGCTCTTCTCCTGGGCATGGAATCGCACCAACATCTGTGAGTGTCCTCACCATCCTTGTGAAACATCAGGAGTGTGACAAGGGAGTTTTCACACAACCCGCCCCCTCTCTGCCTCCTAGCACCAACAGCACAGCGAAAGGGAGAACTCTTCCCCTGCCGCCGCCGCCCTCTTCAAAATAAATAAAGGAGCCACAAAAACAGCTGCCGTTGCCTGAAGCATACTCAAAACATTGTGTACGAGCTCCGCGTTTTCTCTTCTCACCTCTGCCCCTCTGGCAGCACTACTGTCAAGAAAGCAGAGGACCAGCCCACATGCAAAGAGCCTCAATCCTTTGTCCCACAGACAGGCAAGATGTATAGCCTTGATCACCTGTCCCCGCCCCACCCCCCCCACCCCAACCAACAAGCATAATGAACATACAGAGCTCCAGTCCAAACCAGCACAGACTTTGGTATAAATTACCCATTGTTACAAGCTGAGAGGCTTACGTCTTTTCCTCCAGCTTTGCCCTTGCTAATTCATGCCCCGGCTCCTGAATGAACATACCACAGGGGTCTGGCAGAATCGCTCAATCAAATCATGTTGACAGAATCTTCAAACTCGCTCACCTCAAACGGGTTTTTGAAAGGAGTGTTAAAGGGTGGCAAATGTCCTGGGTGATCCTCTGGTGATTCCACATCAGGATGAGCCAGTTGCTGAAAGGGGTGTATAGTATGGCAAGCGTCCGGTGGGAGAGGCCCTGTGAAAACTTCCAGGAACAATACCTGGCGTCTCCCAAACCCTAGTGATCATCTGCTTTTCGGTCTAGAATAGATTAGTGGTGACTTTTCCGACCCTCCTTTTCCTCCTGGAGCTGAGGCTAATTCTCAGAAGAAGCTCAATAAAAATGCCTCTTTGATTATTGCCACAAAACCTGTTATTTTTGCCATGCACTTTGTCTTTGCTAAGAAAAGTAACTGAGGCCATTATTGCTCTTGTGGACAAATGCCATTATGCCTATAGCATCTGTCAAACAAACAGTGATGATGTTGAATAGATAATCTGTGAATGTGTTTATGGTGCTGCATATGGTGCCGCATACAAGGAGATGGCTGGTCTATCAGTGGAACTTTGCTATGCATTTCAACAATCCTCAGACAAGAGGGAGGGTACAGCATTGTTCGGAGAATGCAAGCTGGTTTTACTATTATAGGTGAAGATGGCTGGGCTTTGTTCATTAATGGACCTCCAATGCAAGCTGATTTTATTACTATATATTAAGGTAGTTGGGCTTCATTCATTTATATAGGGATGTGGGGGAAATTAGATTCACTTCACATGTTAAAGGTGAATCTAACTAATTTGACCTTTGAAAACAATGCATGAACCAAAACACAGTCATCCATTGGAATTCAAGCATCTTTGATGTAGTGTGGTTTTCTAGACACATAATGTGTGCAAAAATACACATACAGTCGTACCTTGGAAGTCAAACGGAATCCGTTCCGGAAGTCCGTTTGACTTCCAAAATGTTCAGAAGCTAAAGCGCAGCTTCTGATGGACTGCAGGAAGCTCCTGCAGCCAATTGGAAGCCATGGAAGCCCCGTTGGATGTTTGGGTTCCAAAGAACGTTTGCAGACCAGAACACTCACTTCCAGGTTTGAGGCGTTCGGGAGCCAAAGTGTCCAAATACCAAGGCGTTCGGGATCCAAGGTACGACTGTACTAGGTTAAAATGTTGTTAGAAAATGCAAATATTACTGAAAATAACAGGCAAAAATGTTTTCTATTTTGGGAAATTGTTTTGCTAAAATGTGTATAATAGGCAAAATTGCATACACATGTGTGTATATGAGAATAGATTCACACTAAAATGCTGAATTTTCATGAAGACCATTTTCTAAATGCACCCCGCCCCCAACACACACACCCAAACACTGTTGTAAAAATGTGCAGAATTTAAGTTTGGGAAAATGAAAAACTGAGAGAAACCAAAACTGACAGATTCACCTATCCCTAAGTTGAAAAATAGAGCACAAGTCCCTTATCATTCCAAACACTAGGAAATTCTGCAGGACAGGTTGTTCTGTATTTCCCAAGGGGAAAAAAATCCCCATAACAGTGTCAAGGAAGGCAAGCTACATATATAATAGGTTGGCATAATATGAAAGTTGTCCCTTACCTTCACTAGAACCAGCCTCAAATTGCAGGACAAGAGGTTTTCAGAGGCATCCAAAAGTGCAGGTGATGAGAAAAGGGGAACAGGCTTTTCAGGTAACAAAACAGAGCAGAGCTGTATAGAAGTTCCCCGTTGTTTAGTGAGTGCAGATAGAAGTTGCCCACGAGCAGCTCAAACTGAGGAGTCAAGACCAAAGGTCTCAGCTTTATAGGGCCAGGTGGTACCCTATTGGCTCTTTGTATCCACCTCATTCCTCCTCAGCTTCTAACCATATGTGGCAGCAGCACTGCAGCTCAGTCAAGGCCAGCTTTGCTTTCAAGCTACCATACTGGTGCAGACAGTAAGGTGCCTGGGCCCAACTACCAGAATCCACACATTTTCCTCCTCCAGTTGTGGGTGGTTGTTTTTGCTTACAGCCAAGAATGCAACTATGCTTACAGTACATGATACAAGCTGCATTAACTAGTACTGGCCAGAAATTCTGGATGAAAGCTACTTGAGACTGTGGGTGGTCAGTCAAATTACTGTATGGGACTGTTAGAAAGTGAAATTTTGTCTCCTTCCAGCTTTTTCCTTTCACCATTCTGAAAATGCTTGCACAATGTGGAAAATGACCTGTGCGTTATATTTCTTCACAGTACAGGCATGTTCTTGCATGAGTCAGGGGCACATAAATGGGTAGAGAAAGGGACAAGAGCTGTGGGTAACACATTTCAACCTAACAGATCACCAACTTCCCATTACAATCATGTCTGTATATAGCCAAATCTGTATTTTGGATAACAGAAGAAAAGAAAGAGCAACACCAGAAGTGACACAAAAACATTCCTGATTAAATGAAACACTGGTGTTGTTGTTTTTAATACTGAAGATTCAACCTAAGACCCCTCCAGACTGACGCTCCTTTGCAGATATGATATATTCTGTAACATATCACTGATGCAATAATATGGCATTAGTGGTGGATTTACAATGGACCGTCTGCTCCTCATCCTGCTTTATTAGTTGTTCTGCAATGCTTCCCAGATTGTTCCACCACATGGGAACAATCCTCTTGCAGAGATTCAGTTTTTTTTTATTTTCAGGTGTCTCCTGGAAACACCTGACAGGCCTGTGCAGCTGTCTGCATGGATTAGTCATTCACTTTAATGGTGATCTGGATTTTTAAAATGGTGTTTTATGTTTTATTGTTGTACACCACCTTGGTATTTTATGAGACAACACCATAGAACCACTGTTGTAAAATAATTTTTAAGAATAGTTTTTTTGTGTGTGTTTTTTAAAAAAAGGGAAAATTGAGAGATGTAAAGCTACAGGGTTTCACTAATCTGCAGGACATACACTGATGGGAAATGAAGCAGTAGGTACACCCCAAAACTTTTGCAGATGAAACAGCATTGAAAGCAGGATGGAATATAACTGCCCCAATACCACACTGAGCCCAAATCAACACAAATGCATGGTGATGTTGCACCACTATGTTGTGGATCTCTCTTTGCCTTCCAGCTGTTGCCATGAATTTAGAACGAGGATGTAAAGCACAGGTGGCTTGTAAGAGTGCACATAAAGGTAAAGGGACCCCTGACTGTTAAGTCCAGTCGCGGATGACTCGGGGTTGCGGCGCTCATCTCGCTCTATAGTCTGAGGGAGCCAGTGTTTGTCCACAGACAGCTTCCGGGTCATGTGGCCAGCATGACTAAGCTGCTTCTGGCGAACCAGAGCAGCACACAGAAATGGCGTTTACCTTCCTGCCGGAACAGTACCTATTTATCTACTTGCACTTTGACGTGCTTTCGAACTGCTAGGTGGGCAGGAGCTGGTACCGAGCAACGGAAGCTCACCCCGTCATGGGGATTTGAACCGCCGACCTTCTGATCGGCAAGCCCTAGGCTCTGTGGTTTATTTAGACCAGTGGGTTTAAAAGGCAATCATGATGTAATTACATGACAGCCCTGCATCTTTACTGAAAGGTTCTGCAAGACTATAGTAGAGAGCTGTCCAGGTCAATGCTCCGCAAATGTGTAGGTGCTGACTGAGCAGGCATGCCCAACATGGCCATAGGATGTCAATTCAGTGACCCTGCGCCTGAACAATCTGCAGCCAGAGACCTATACAATGCTGACTCAGATGCTCACCACCACCATTACCACCTCCTCACGAAGCCTGTCAGTAAGTTCACAGGGGACATGTCACATCAGGGCTAGCAGCTTCTTTCTACATGCTGCTGTGCACCCTTCGAAGCTACCACTTGTGCAAACACTCTCACCCTGATAGTAGCACTCCATTAGGTGTGAGGAACCTTTGCTCCGGCCCTTGAGATGTTGCTGCACTACAGGTCCCATCAACCCCAAGCAGTGTCAGGATGCTGTCAGCGGCTCTCAGCTGGTTGCCCAGAAAAGTATAAAGACAAGGAAAAGTTTCTTACCATCCTTTTTTATTTCAATCTTTATACAGAGAGGCTATAGAACCCAGCCTCTTGGATAATGGCGTTGTCCCTAGTGAATCTCCACCCCCGTCTCTCCCACTTCCTCATTCAACACTTCTACAGGTGTCTTTGAGCTCTTTGCTCTCCTTCTTTTAAGGCTCGCTGGGTTCTGGGAGATGGAGGGTCTGGAATACTTTCTAAAGACAATGTGTCAGCTGGGTGTTGTTCCGGCCTGTGGCGATCACACAGGGTCCCCGGACGTTTCACCGTCTATTGATCCCTGTGCCACCACGCTCTTTCTCTGCTGCCACCAACCAGGCTCTACCTGGTAAAATACTGAGTCCAGTCAGGGTTAACTTGAAACATGAAACTTATGTTTATTTAGTGCAGTTTAACAAGTGTGTGGTTTCATAAACGTTCACAGTTAATTACAGTTATTTGCCTGTCTTCTTTGTTCCTAACTGTTCCTGCCTCCGCTTATCCTACTTCACTAACTCAACCGGCCTACAACACCTTGCCCCACTCACACCCACACCGACCAACGAACTCCCAACTGCCAACCAATCCCCAACTGCCAACCAACCCCTACAACTTCCCCAGAGTGGGTTTTTATAGTCCCTCTAACTCCACCTTCCCCCTCCCTCTGGGTTCTGATTGGGTAACCTGTTTAACTATTTCCCTTCCAGCACTCCCATATGCTAGCATTACCTACCGGTACCGTCACACAGCCCTCCCATGATTTCCCAGCTTTCCCCCTCACCTGCCTCTGAGCGGCGACCTCCCTCAAACCTCCCTGTTGTAAATCTATACTGTCTTCCTCTTCCTCCTCCCTGGAAGGGTCAGGATGGGGAGGTGAAACTATAGAATCCCTCTGTTGTCCCTTGCACATAGTTGCCCGGACCAGATTTTTATTCCCTTTAATTTCAGAAAACTTGGCTGAGACCCCGGAGTCTCAGTTAATATATCTGCTACAAGACAATGACCCGTGCAGATCACTGCTCGTAGCAAGATTTTTTATTACAGTCCTTTCGTATAAAAGGAAAAATGGTTTCCTTTATGACTACTGATATCTCACCCTATTACCTGATTTATAGTAGAGATCTCCTGAATTAAAATGTACTGTCGCATCTATTTTAGTTAAGGAATTTACATAAATCACAATCGTATATATGTATTGAATTATTTTAGCTTATTTATATATTTTTTGCCTTGTTCTATTTTACTCTGTTGTATCCAGTGTAGATGTACACTGTTTTGCATATGGTTTTATATTATGGGCCTCTGGCCGTAAATAATAAAGTTGAAGGATGGGGAGGTGGTTTCCACCATTCCTCCTCTGTCCTGTCCCTGACAGCCAGCATAGTCAATAGTCAAGGCTGATGGGAGTTGTAGTCCAGCAACATCTGGAGAGCCAAAGTTTCCCCACTCCTGTGCTTTATAGCAGTTGTAGTCAGGATGAGCCTGTGTAGCTAGGATGTAGCTACTGGACTACAATTCCCATCCTCCTTTACCATTGGCAATGCTGGGTAGTGTGCAGAGAACTTGCCACAGTGAAGCAATTTGCAAATATGATGTCAGTTCTTGCCCCAAAGAAATTAATGAAGGTCTTTAACTTCCAGTGTTTGAGGCTGGTTTGTGTGGATGTTTTTAGCGCTGTTGTGTAAACACACACATTGTATGATCCAGTGTTTGCTCTTGTATCACTTTGTTTGGTACAGTGGGTGGCAGTGGGGAATCCAAGCTCCTAATCTAGCAATGATAAAAACAAAACAAAACAAAAAGCAATGTTCAACTTTAATTCTACTGACTGTTCTTTATACAGCAGTTCAACAGCACAGTCGACACGGCATACAAAAGGTATATATAGTGGTATAATCGCCAACCTTTTCCCATTTCCTATAAATCATATTTCACTATCCCCATCTCTGTTTACCACTTCACATAGGCCCACGTATAGCACACTCTCCTATGAGAAACACTTTGATGCATGTGGTGTAAAAAAATGCTGATGGCGCAATATTTTGTGTATGCTGTGCAAATTTATGGGTGACGAATCCATCAGGGATTGCGGGCATGGAATGTGATAAAAATTCTTATTCCCTTTACCTAGTAAAGCGGAAAAAAGTCCCAGAATGTGACAAATAGGAGAAGCGGCAATTGTTAATTATCATGACACACAGCCCATCTGTAATTAATCCTTTTTTCTTCTAACAGGATTCTGCAACTGTAGCATAAAAAAACAGGTCAGATGATGCTTTAATTAAGGCTGTGCTGTGTTGTTGCTTCAACAGCAACAAGAACTGTTTTTGTCTATAGGTGTGTGTGAATCACTACAAATATTTTCTTAACATCTTTACAGAGTGCTGGTTAAGCATCTTTGTTAACGTTGTGTCTGTACTGTAGGTAGTCTGATTGAAATTCAAAGTAGATTCCCCCCCCCACCTCACCACACACAACTCCTTCCCTACACAGCCATCCTAAGATCCATGAAACCAATACCAGGGTTGTGCTTTCAACTGCTGAGCTTAAGTGAAAATGAAAATATTGCACAGCTAGATCTGTGCAATGAGGGAAAATTGTCTCCAGGATTACACTACAGTTTGGAAATAACATGAACACATTTTAATGACTTGTGAGATTTTATAACATGGGAAGAAATAAAGTGAAATGTTACCATCCATGGTACATTTAATGCTTTGGCACCCTATATATGAATGTAACACTTGCATAACCTCACAATTTCTGACACTGTTGTCAAGGCCAGGCAGTCTACTCCGAACTGGCACCCTGTACACGGTAGCAGGTTATTTATTCCACATACCGGTAGTTTTTCCTTTGGGATCTGATCCTGCCGTGAGCAAGAGGAGCTGCAGGGAAGCAAAAACCACCTTTTCCTCAAGGAAGGAAGAGTGAGGACATAGCATAAATGCTAGGGATGGGGGAGAAACCTATGTGATTTGCAATTTCTAAAACAATATAAAAACTGAAACACATCCTTACTTTGAAATTCACACACATCCGAATTTTGCAATGCAATTTTGTAACATGTACAAAAATGTATCTACAAGGGCAAAGTGTTCATATGAATGCATATTTTTGTGAAAGGGGCTCACACTAAAAGTCTGATCGCTTGACCCTATGCAAAAGTTATAGGAGGAGTTCAACATTGTGCTCTTCCAATTCTTCCATCAGCACAAACATTTCAGCTTGCCAGACCAAACAATCGCCCTCTCCTCCCTCCATGCACTATTCCATGGGTTCTACTGACAACCCTCCTGAGCCAATTTTGGGGGGCATGGGGGAGGAGATTAGAGAAAGCCCATTGTGCAGGGCTTGTTCACTGATGGGACTCATTAATCAAAGCCTACCCCAGGAATGCAAAGCCATTTATTTAAATAGCCTTCAGCACACCTAACTCTGATAGGATGAAGCCTTCTTTCTGGTGGTGGGACACCCAGAGAAGGACCCGAGGTGAACATCTGAGTTGATGAGCAAGTTTGAATGAGAACAGAAAGACCATTTGCTGTGTTTTTTTAAAATTCAAAACCAGGACTTCAAATTGTATGCAAGGAGCATGCCTTCTCTCAATGAGGAATTCAGAATTTATTGGACTTAACCAGCAGCTCCCACTCACTGATGTATTATCAGCCACAAAGGATAGAGGTGGAGCCGAGTAGCTCTGAAATTACCCTGTCCACATCCACAGACTGAAACAACTGAAACTTGTGTTTTTTAAAAAAAGAAAGAGAAAGAGAAACCTATTGCTTTCAGCATGGAGTCCATACTGATGTGGATGCAAGCATCTTTATCTATAGTGCACTTAGCAAATATGTCAAAAATGGGTTGTCAAGGGTTCAAAGTAGTCATGCTGGAGCCCAATATGGAGAAGATTCAGAAGCTTAGAAAATACATCTGCCACCTAAGTCCACCCATTAAAGATTCTATGATAAGCAAGGGTATGTTTTACATACTGTACCAGCATCGCTACTAGAAGGTTCTATGCAATGGCCTCAGGAAATAATTTTGGTTGGCATTTAACCCTACTTATAGTGCAACCTGTAAATAGCTACACAATAATTGGGGGCGCTCTTCCTCCCACATCCTCCAGAAATGAACGAGAACTGCAGAAACACTGATTGTGCTCTTACATTGTGATCTATGGGAGGATATATTTAAGAAGCCCAGCTCTTCCTGCCTCTGTCGTGCATTTTGACTCACTATCCTGTTCCAGGCCGATTCTGCAGACAGAAAAGAACCATGGATAGCTTTAAGGCAAGCAGCACTAAGTGAATTTAGGTTGATCACAGACTCCAAGAAGCGCCATCCTGGGATGTTGCTTCAGCCCTGGTTTCAGCTTTGGTTCTCCTAGTTGCACCCTCTCTGAGGGAACTGTTTACTGGTGCTTAGAGGGGCCACACCCTATCCCTGAAACATTAGGGCTGATGACTGTTAGCTCTCTTGAGATTTTGGAGATGAGCTCCCCAGACGATGGAAATAGTAACAAGGCTGGTGGAGGGGTTACTTCTTACACAGAGGTTTTTTGGACATAGTGGTGCCTTCTGAAGGTAATTCCTACCCTAATTAACCTCAGATCCTTTGCCTAATTGCCATGAGTTTGATAGGTAAAAAAAAAAAAAAAAAAAGGGAATGGACCCTTGGATGGTTGAGTCCAGACAAAAATGAATATGGGGTGTGGTGCTCATTTCACTTTTCAGGCTGAGCCAGCGTGGTGTAGTGGTTAAGAGTGGTGGACTCATAATCTGGTGAACCGGGTTCACTTCCCCGCTCCTCCACATGCAGCTGCTGGGTGACCTTGGGCTAGTCACACTTCTCTGAAGTCTCTCAGCCTCACTCACCTCACATTGTGTTTGTTGTGGGTGAGGAAGGGAAAGGAGATTGTTAGCCGCTTTGAGACTCTTTAAGGGGAGTGAAAGGCGGGATATCAAGTCCAAACTCCTCTTCCTCCTCCTCCTCCTCCTCTTCTTCCGGGTCATGTAGCCAGCATGACTAAACTGCTTCTGGCACAATGGGACACCATGACGGAGGCCAGAGTGCATGGAAGCACTGTTTACCTTCCTGCTGCAGCAGTACCTGTTTATCTACTTGCACTGGTATGCCTTCGAACTGCTAGGTTGGCAAAAGCTGGGACAGAGCAATGGGAGCTCACCTCATCACGTGGATTAGAACCGCCAACCTTCCGATAAGCAAGCCCAAGAGGCTCAGTGGTTTAGACCACAGCGCCACCTGCGTCCCTCATGGGTTTTATACCTGGGCCATAACAGCTGTGTTCTATGATGCACTGTGATTAGAATTATCCTTTGGTTAATTCTATTAGTGGATCTGCCTAATTATTACCTCTGTGGATAGTTAGAAGGGGTATGTACTGTAGGTAGATTAGGATCTTCTGGTGGACCTCTGATTCGCAAGAGGATGGCAAGTGTTTCTGACTCCCAGTTGCCTAGCAATAATAACCATGTGAGAAACTACCAATGGGGTTGTGTGTGTGTGTGTGTGTGTGTGGTCACATAACTTTGGTTCTGCTACTACAAATTCCTGGGCTGATCATTTTCTCAGAAGCCCCTTGTTCCTTTATTCTTAGTGGAAGTTCACCAAACTGAATCACTATTTTTCATCAGGCTCCAGTTAGCGGACCTTGGGGTTCTAGTAAACAAGCAAGGTTGATCCCACAAGCCTGGAGTCAGCCCACCTCTGAGAGCTGATATCAACAAGAACATTCATTTCAATGGGGACTGTACAGGAGAGCTTCCTCAGGAATTGTGTCCTATTTAACCCGCCCCCTGGATCTGTCACCATATTTTCCTCAGTCCATCTCATTTTGGAGGATTCCTACAGAAAACAAACTGCAATGCTTAAAATAACCAACTGATTAAAGGTTTCACCTGCTATCAATATATAGGTAGATTCCATTTATTTTAATGACTGTTGTGCACACACATTCAGTGCAGCATAGACACATTTATTTTTATGTTGTGAAGCTGTTAAACTGCTCCCCCATGTACATAGTTCTTAGACGCAGTCAACTGAATGTTAAGTAAGCAGATATTTTTCCTCTTCACCCTGCTAAAGCCTGGTGGGGAACTGGAGATAATGTTAGTCTTATGAATACCTTTGTCAAGATAGGCACAACATAAACTAATTTTGTATACAATGCAATACACATTTTGTATACAAGGTGCTATTTAGAGCTAGAGATCTAAAGTTTAATGCCCCTGACACAACTACTTTTTGTGTCAGCCTCCAGGGTCTCATAGCATAAATAGATGTTAAACAATAATGCAAGGTTGTGTTTTCGGTTTCCCTGTCACTGCTGTTTTTAAAGTACCTTGAGTTCTCCAAGCCCTCCCTAGTGAACATCTCCATGGAGACAAAGACCCTTACATATCTCAACAGTTAGACAAGTTAGATACATTCCATTCCTGTTAATTTGTGAATCGGTTTCAGATCCTCTGGAACCCTATGTGGCGTTTGCCCACTCTTTGGGTATATGTTTGTACATATGGAAATAAAAGGGTTAATATGCTGACCAATAGGAAGCCCAGGGGCGGAGCCTAACTGTGTTTAAGGCTCAGCACAGGGGTTTTGGCAGTTAGTTCAGTTGGGAATAGAGAGAGAGTTCAGTTAAGAGTAGCAGCTGGTGTGGGCAGTTGGTGGTTGGTGGTTGTGAGGGTTGGTGTGTGGAACTTAGAGTGAGCTAAAGACAGGAATGAGACTGAGAGGATAAAGTGTAACAGTGTATTTAATATCAAAAGCTTGTTGGTGTGTGAGAATAAACTCTTGATATTCATTGTTCAACTTAAATCCTGACTGGGACTCAGTGTTTACCAGGGAGAACCTGGTTGGTGGCAGCGGTATAGTGGTGGCACAGGGTCAATAGTCCGTGAAACGACCAGGGGCCCTGTGTGATCGCCACACCCTAAAAGATGGATGAGACATCGCGGGCACCTAAAGATGGGTAAGGATAGTAATTAAATCCCATATACACTTAATGGTGGGTAAGCCCCACTGAACTGAATGAAACTTACTTCTGAATAGACATGTATAGGACGACATTGTTAAAGTTTTGGGGTGCAATCCTGTGTTCTGTACACATGGACCAAAATACCTTCTTTGGAAGAATCGAAAACATGGGATATAACCCATCATAATGGGATACAATCATTTATTAAGGGTACCCCATGTGGCGAATCTCTAAATTTCATGCTGCAGCGTCTGCCTAGGCTGTTTAGTATCATCAAGTCCTGGACTGCCCCATCCACTCACAGCTGGATCTTCCAGGACAATAAGGGCCACAAGAGGGCTTCCTGTTTCTTACTGGCTATGTCCTGCAGCTCCTGCTCCCAGCTCCTCTTGGATTGCTGCCCATGTTCCAGCACTGACACCCTGAGAAATATTAACTAGCTAAATAAATGTCTATACTACTGTCATCTGAGGATCACATCCAAGCAATATAAAAACACAAAATGTGTAACATAGTAACAAACAAAAACAAGAACACCCCATGTAAAGTTTAAAAGGCCATAGATTGTTTAATTAGCCAAATGCCTGGGAGAAGAGGAATGTTGTTGCCTGGTGCCTAAAGATATACAATGAAGGTGCCAGACAAGCTTCTATGGGGAGAGCATTCCACAAGCGGAGAGCCGCCACAGGAAATTGCTGTTTCCATGTTGCCACCTCCAGACATAGCTGTCAACTTTCGGATTTGAAAATAAGGGATGCCGCGAGGGCGGTGCAATGGCACCAAGTAGCCTCGCCACCCTGCGCTCCAGAGGCTGCGCATGAACGGGAGAGTGAAAGAGCGAGTGTGTAGACGGCAGGCAGGCTGTCTGTCTGGTTGGGCGTGAGGGTCTGGCTGCACAAGGCATGCAAGCTCCGCCCCCAGTCGGTCTCAGACTCCTTATTGGCAGCCGAGCAACGCAGCTGAGGAGCCTCCCTGGCCGGCAGGGAGGGAGAGGAGTTGCTTCCTTTGAAATCCGGGAAATTTAAGGGATATCAACAATCTGGGATAGCAGCGGGAAACGGCATTGGAATAAGGGAGTTTCCCGCAAAAAAAGGAAGGGTTGACAGCTATGCCTCCAGATTGCATGTGCACATGAAGACAGGCCTTAGATTATGACTGTTGGGTCTGGGTTGGTTCAAAAGGGGAGAGGTGGTCCTTGAAGTATTGCAATCCTGAGCTGCTTAAGGCCTTTATAGGTCAAAACCAGCACTTTGAATTGGGCCTAGAAACTAACTGACAGCAAGTACAGTCTGGCTAGAATTGGTGTAATATGTTAAAGCTGTCTTGCCCCAGTGAGAAATCTGGGTACCAAAAAATGCTCACTCTGGTGCTCATCAGCATGGTCACACCACCCTGCTGATGAACGCCAGAGCACCAGACTGAAAGGTGCACCCCTCCTGACATCCCGATTTTGGGGACAAAAATGTTGGAGGGTATGCCAAAGTAGTTTCTGTGCCATCATAATAGGACTAGACAGTGGTCTGGACACCCCTAGAGTTGCCCTGTGTTAGACAGCTAACAAATTAATTTGACGGAGTTAATATTATTATTGCTATTGCTATTATTAATGTCACATCATAGTTGTTAAGCAATGGCACATTTTTAAAGCACATGACCACATTTTTATACATAACATGCAGTGGTAATTTGTTTTGGCTGTCGAAAGTTGAGATTTCATGTTTGAATCTTACCAATCAAGTGATGTAAACAAATTAAAAGCATTTGCATTTTGAATTTTGATGTAAACATTTCATATTGTAAATGTGAATATGATTTTCTAAAATTCAAAATTTGAAAGCTGAAACCAGCAAAAACTAGCAAAAGCTGAATATATGAAAAAATAGTCACTTCTGTGGTATGCTCAAGTAGGCATGGGCAAATCTATCAATTTTGGAAGTTCAGTTCTCCACATTTCCACCTCACTTTGTGATTTCTTTTTAAAAAAAGAGTATTCACCAGCATTTTACTATCAATTTCTCCTAATATATTTTTGTATAATTTCCACTACTATAGGCATTTTTATCCACACTTTAGCCAAAAATATGCATTTTTGCCCACATTATTTGGCTGGAGAATGGCACTGCAAAATCGGGAGGAGTGCAGATTTTGGAGGATGGTTGTGTTTCAGTTTGTTTGTTGTTCTGGAAAGAGTGGATTAGGTATTTACGCCTTTAAATGCAAACTGATGTCCTGCAGTTTCCTCTTCCAGCTTAGACTCAGGTCAGTCCCACTTAGCATCAGAAGTAAAACTGTATCACATGATTTCAGACAATTGGAGGGGGGGTCTCTTTTAAGTGAGAAACACTCCTGAAGAGTAAAGTATCACAGCAGTCAACAGAGACAGAAACTCAAAGTAATAGCTCAAGATATTCTGGTGTGTATTTACTGTCACACGTAGCAAAAAAAATCAACCTGACAGAGGCTCACCCTGTCTTGAGTATCTAAGCCACCTGCCCTTCAATCATAGACTATCAAGTACTCGTGTTGCCAAGTGGCTCAAAAGGAAAAAGAAAGATCAGTGCTGATCACCTTGGCAAGACTCTGCAGTTGCCCTTCCTTTATCAAGGGGTTCCCGCTTCTGTGTGTGTGGCAAATCAGAGGCAAAAAGTTCCCAGGTTGTGTCAATTTTAGGCTCGTTTTTGCTCTCTTACTGGGAGAGAACACTCGATCGGAATTTTGGAGGGCCTGGCTTGAAACTGAAACCAGAGAAGGGTGCAAAGGGTTGCTGGAGCTGTGATGCAAGCCAAGTGCTTTGAACACATTTTAAGCTGAGCAGGAATCAAAAGGGTGGGTCAATGGAAGGCCAGGCCAGGAATGATTAAGGGAAAAGCACAGGAAAATGCAGGAGTTAGGGAGGGGGGGTTCTGGTTAAAAGAAAGCCCAGCAAGACAGGGAAAATGAGTGGCATGCTTAGTCCTGAAACTGGTCCCTGAGATGGCATCCTTCAAGGACAGACCCCCACAGGTGGAGACCTTGAGAAGCAGGCAAAATCTCCTGGCACACATGCTGAGGGTTTCCTTTGTGAGACTGTCTGGATTAGGACCTGCTGCAAAATGCCTGGAGCTGTTAGAGGAGGAAGTGGAACTACTGACCCAGTCCTGCATCTCTACAGACCCAGCGTTGTTGTACTGCTTGTGAATAAAACAGTCCCTGTAGCACTAGCTGCTGTGGTCCGGGAGGCTGGAATTTACAAGGTCTACCTCTTGCGCCTCCCGGTTGCTAGAAGCAACACGAGTTTATGCCTCCTTGTGTCTTGTTCCCATGCCTTGCTGACCTTCCCATGATATTGATCTTGGATTTCTTTCTGGATCACATTTGGATGTAGACCGAGTCCCAGTACCTTGGGCAGTGCTGCAGCAGAAAGCCTGTGGTACCTCTGGTTACGTACTTAATTCGTTCCGGAGGTCCGTTCTTAACCTGAAAACGTTCTTAACCTGAAGCACCACTTTAGCTAATGGGGCCTCTCCCTGCCCCTGCGCCGCCGCTGTCCGATTTCTGTTCTCATCCTGAAGCAAAGTTCTTAACCCAAGGTAATATTTCTGGGTTAGCAGAGTCTGTAACCTGAAGCATATGTAACCCGAGGTACCACTGTCCTTTGATCAGAGGCTTCATATATCCTGAGATTGGGACCTTCGCCCTTGAGAGCACCCCCTGGAGCATGAAGACGAGGAACGTGAATGGGTGAGGCAGAAAGCTCAAGGTGTCTTTCAGTGTTGTATATGCAAAGGATATGTGCTTGCCTGAACGCAAATATCTTCAATGGAGGCTTTCGTTTTGATGCCCATCTGAGGTGCCCTCCTCAGAGAAAGTGGCCTGACACCTCATTTGATATCACTCTGGTGACTTCTTTTATTGCTGCATGTCATTCCCCACCCCCCACCCCGCTGCTCTGCCTATTTCTTTTACACTGCTTTACAAGAAATAGTGTGTGACTTCTAATGTTTTTTTATTTAAATGGCCTCTATTGTCATTTTTGATTCCTTGTAAACCACCTGTGAGAGGGACCCAGGTGGCGCTGTGGGTTAAAGCACAGAGCCTAGGGTTTGCTGATCAGAAGTTCGGCAGTTCGAATCCCTGCGACAGGGTGAGCTCCCGTTGCTCAGTCCCAGCTCCTGCCCACCTAGCAGTTCGAAAGCACATCAAAGTGCAAGTAGATAAATAGGTACCGCTCCGGCAGAAAGGTAAACGGCGTTTCCGTGCGCTGCTCTGGTTCGCCAGAAGCGGCTTTGTCATGCTGGCCACATGACCCGGAAGCTGTACGCCGGCTCTCAGCCAATAAAGTGAGATGAGCACCGCAACCCCAGAGTCGGACACGACTGGACCTAATGGTCAGGGGTCCCTTTACCTTTAAACCACCTGTGAACACTGTCAGATGGAACTTACCACCTCTCCTGTTTCCCATTCCCCCCCTCCACCCCACCCCACCTGTAACCATATGCAGAGCCTTCCAAACTTCAACCTTTTCTGATACTGTGGCAGGAGAGGAGCAGAGGAGAAATATATATAGATATCTCTTTCCACCTCTCCAATGTCTGGCGTGCTGCTACGGCTGCATGCCAGATGCAAGGAGCACTGGGAAATGTAGTTTTTCCACTTCTCTCCTTCCATCTGTCAAGCTGCAGTAGCAGAACCCATTCCTTCCCTGTGACAGCAGCAAAAAAAGATAACAGCGGGAGGAAGAATGGGGGTTGGGGCAGGCTGGTGTGTTCTCATGGACGCCCATGGAGGAAGTAGAAGATGAGTTGGACTCTGTGTTCTCAGTGACATAATTGGGGGGGGGGCAACTTGCTTGGAATTGGGTTAGAAAGAACCGTATTCTTTTCTGTATTTAAAAAAGTCCTTTTTTAAAAAGTCAAATTCTGAGCCTAACTGGAGCAAGTTTGCCCATCACTGGTATTTAGTGGCCCTAGTTTTAGTTGTCATTTCCCCATCCCCTTTTTTGTACTAATAATGCAGAAGAAACATCATCAGTACACCCCTTCAAGAATTCCTCTCTTCCTGCAATTTGAAACCTGCAAAAATCAAGGTTCTGTTCTGAATTCATCATTCCAACACGTTAGAATTGCTTCTCGATGACAGACAGGTGCACGCCCAAACTTTCTCACCTGGTATAAAAAGTCAATGTTAACACTGTATTCATTAGCATCCTTATGTTTAATTTATTGTTGCATTTATAAAAATGTACAGCTACAACAACAAACACAAAACCGCAGGTAGAATATTTTTTTTTTAAAGCTGTCAAAATTCCTGAGGCCTGCCATGGTGCACTAGTTAATTGATGTGCTCTGCTGACATCTAGTGGTAGCTCACACTCCTAGAAATACAGTATACATAAGGCCTACTGAAGGAATTTTGTTTTCTCTGGGTAGCACTGCCTTGACAAACTTGCTTTGTGTATTTATACCCTTAGTAATCTATATACATTTAAACTTTAAACGTATCATCCGTAAGCTAAAAATATCGATGTGAGACTTCACATCAATACAGGACTAATAAATAAGCTCAGGCACAGAATATTCCTACATCAGAAGCACATTTTCCTGCAGCCCAGACAGGGAAGAAATGTGTTGACTTTTCATCTTCATGCAAACCTCCCTGATTTGCATTCCCCAAACTACAGCTTTCTTTCAGAATTCATACTTCTGGATTTTGCAATGTAGTTCTCCAACCCCCCAAAAATGAGCACAAAAAGTTTTAGGGAAAAGTGTACCCCCTGCAGTGGGTATATTAATGAGGATAATGTACTAAAAAGCATTATATGCAGTGGAATTTCTTGCAAAAATGAGTATTTTTGGTAAAGGAGAAGGAGAAGTGTGCATATATCAGGAGAAATGCACATAAAATGTGAACAGTTTTTTGTTTCGTTTTTTAATTGCGAACTGATGCAGAAATGGGATGATCCTTGCAATGGTCCTGGGCTCTATGTATAAAAGCTTCAAGTCCAGCAGCACCATGAATGGTCACACAATCATCCATGAAAGTGATGCTGGGCTTGAAACATTTGTACAAATAGCCCTGAGCCACTGCAGATGCACATTGGGCTTTTAAAAGCACATGTGGGCTGGGAAAAAAGACTCCCTTGCCCACTTGTTCATTTATATAACACACAACACCCACCCCAGTAAATCTAATTTTGCACAAAGTTCTTCCACCTTCCTACCCTGTTCACAGACACATTTGATTCTCTCCCCAGTACTGCTGGGATTTTTTTAAAAAAAAGTTGCTGCAAAAGTTCAGCCAACACTTAAACAAAACAAAACACCTCACCTTTGTGAAGGGGGAGGTTGGTAATTAACCTACTCCTGAGAAGCGTTGCTTTCTGTCAGGTTCATAGGATTTGTAGTTTTCTCTAGGCAGGCAAATGCTATTTCCGTGGCAGAATATGACACTCCTGAACATGGGTGAAGGGCATGATTCAAGTAGGACTGCTTGTCATCCATCTCTCCCTGTTTGCAAAAAACCAGGCGCTGTGCTTACTTCAGACTCCTCAAATTTAGTTTAACAAAAGTTAAACCCTTCAGCTGAAACGAACAAAAGACCTTCAGCTAAAATGAAACCTTTAGCTTTGCATTGGGAATCCACGCACTCTTACAAAGTAGTGCGAGAATTTAAATGGCTAGCGTGAAGTAGGAACGCCATTAAAGAAAAGGGAAGTACCATCCATTAAGTGCCATTATTGCATTCGCTTGCTAGAGCAAGGAGACTCCATCAATTATGCCTGGAGCTCCAGCAGACAGTATCATCACAAGTCCGCCAGTTGCCTTCCCTAGCATTATCGCTGCACCACACCATTGTCACCAGTGCAAAGGATCTCCTAGGTATAGCCTCCCACCAAGGTTGGCATAGTTATGCTGGCATAATATTTTTCTATTAATGTCTGTTCCACCAGCACAAAAGGATTTTGCACCAGCTTTATTCTGCCCTGGTAGATGTAAGTTGGGGATAGAATTATGCTGTTTATATTTTTTACATTGTCAATCTGTTCCCCAATTCTAATTTTTTGTAGATAGATGCCTGGTTGTTTCCTCTATATAAAACTCTCAGTATGTAGAATTCTGCATATATATATTTTTATTAATATATATATATATATTCAAGTCACTCAAGGGCAACTTTCCATGTGTCTGTTTTAAATACTGCAAACATTACTCAGGGTAAAATAAAACTGTTTCTTAATTCTGTAGATATTTGATTGACTATATGAAACGCCATGTTGATACGTTATGCTCTGCTATACCAATACAAGAATTATATTTATACCCCGGCATTTAAAAATTGGGATTGGAGGACTTCAAAACATAATTAAACATCAAACTGGGGACTGGGCCCTTGCAGCACACTGACAAAAACTACACTCAAATCCCCGAAATTATCACCCCAAACAATAATGTAGATTAGGGGTGGGGTGGGGAACTGGTGGCATTCCAGAAGTTGTAACTCCAATTCCCATCATTTTCAAAATGGAGCATTGCATCACTCAGTAGAGCCAGTTCCATAGAGTAGAACAGAGCATCGTTCCCATTGCTCCATCTTGTATTGGATAGGGATGACTGGAAGCACCATATGGCTGTCCTTTAAATATCTAGCCCATCCAGGCAGTCTAAAAGGATGTCCAGGAGAACTGACAATGTCACCATTTCCTGCCTGTCTCCTGGTACGTAGCCTCTGGCAGGGTTATTAAAGCTGTCCCTATTCCAATACAGATTTTCTTGCACGTGACCACCTCTGACTGAAGGCTACCTTATTCATGTTTGCAAATGGTTTAAAAATATTTTAAAAGACAGGTTTACTTTTATTCAACATGTTGAATTTGTGAATGCTCAATACCTGGATTTTATCATTAGGCACATATTTAAGGCGGCCCCCTGTATAGTAAATGCCTCCTTTTAACAAAACTTTCTATATCTGTAAAATTTTGATGCTTTGTTCCCAGATATTGTAGAAGTAAGCTGTGTTAAGTAGTCTAATCCAATAATGTTACCTTCTTTGAGACTTAAAACAGTATGGACTAGCTATTTAAACACTCTAATTTTTAAAACATCCATTATACATGAGAAAGTAGATAATAATGAATGGAGATAAATAGCAGGTTCTAATAATGATGCAATGCATTACTCCACAATTTTATACTGCAATCAGCCAGCTAGCGGAGGTAGCACATGCTAAAATGAATTTCCTCGAAATGAAACACAGAAACTTGGCAGCATGTCTCAGATTAGGGGCAATAGGATTCTGGGTGGAGGGGGTGGTGCAATTTTCTGTGTCTTGTTGGAAATAGGTGTAATAAGCCGTCAAAGCTCAGAATCCCCCCCCCCCCGTCCAATGTGGATTCTCCACTTTAATGGCAGATCCCCAGTGATGTATTGCAAAATTGCTTTTGAAGCTCCCACTAGTTTAAAAAGCAGCTTTAATGCAACCCATTGCTGGAGGGGTGCTATTGTGAAAAGAAGAGACTCTTCTCCTGGGCACACAAAGCTGGTCCTGGAGCGCCCTGGACGACGGCCAGCATCTTTGTCAGGGGGAAGGCCCTGGCAGAATTGCCACGCTCCGAGGACTGTATTAAGATGAGAGCCGAATTTGTGTATTTCATTTGCCGAGTACATTTTATGTGCAGCCAGACAAAATATTCCTTGCTTCCCTCTCTTTGTAAGCAATTACGGAACCTGACATGAAGAGATTTTCCTCTGTTAGGTTGAAAGGAAGAATCATGTCTTCATGCTTCCTTAAGCTTTCTGTGCATTATACTAGCATGCCAGGTTTAACCACATAGTCATGCAGAAGCTGGCTTACACTTGGAAAATGTCCATCACCAATAGAGAGATAAGTAGATGGGAGAAGAGAATTAGGCAGGGCTCTTCTGTCTAATGCCACTAAGCCTATTGTGTAGATGGGACTTTTCTTCTTTTTTTTTAACCTGTCTTATGCTGTGCTGAAAAGCCTCTCTATTTTACACCTTTATCTGGCACAGAGACGTAAGCATACGGCCCAAATCAAATCCTCTTTTGCTTTGCGATCATGAACCAGGCAAGTGGAAGGCTGGCTCACGAAACCCAAAATTACCCCAGGGTATTCACTGAATTCCGTGTATGTTGTAGATGGCTTGACGGTGAAGCCATCGTTGATTACTCTGTCACACAGCCAGATTGATTTGTAACTCCGAATGAAGTATAGGTGAGAAAGTGACTTGCCTCATCATCATGGGCTGAATATCAATCTGTTCGTGCACTGGAGCAATCAGAGAATGGCTTTATCTCACGGCCAGCTGGAAGGAATACTGAACCCGCCATGCTCCCAAAGCCCAGTTTTGACTATGCAAAACATCTCCTGTTTGGAATGGCTTGCAATGACATACCCTCCAACATTTCTTCGATAAAAATAGGGACGTCCTATAATGATAATGATATACTGATCCATAATGATAATTTTACTATTTACACCTGACACTTCTTACTGGGCTGCCCTAGCCACTCTGGGCAGCTTCCAACATATAATAAAATATTAAACATTGGGGAAAAACTTCCCTATACAGGATTGCCTTCAGACGACTCAGGGGTTGGATACCTCCATACCCTCCAACATTTCTCCAATGAAAATAGGGACTTCCTAAGGGAAAGTGTGACATTCCGGGATCAAATCAGAAACCAGGACGGCTTCTCTAAATCAGGAAAATAGGGGCACTTGGAGGGTCTGCAATGAGTGACTTAGGCAAGATGTCCGTTGAATTGCTGGATTTGTTAATTTGAAACTCCACTTTGCATTTCAGTCAATATAAATACATTGGGGAACATTGAAAAACTACTATCAGGGGGGTCTATTTTCTATTTCTGCATTTGTTGAACGAAACAGGACTGCAAAGGAGGAGGGGCGTCAAGTTAAAATACTTCCATTGAAGTCAGTTATTGCCTCCTCTCCTCCATGATAGGACTCTGTAGCCACTCACAGAGGCATTATATAAGACCCAGCAGGGAATGTTGAACACATACATCATGGTTCAAGGCATTGGGTGATGTAAGTAGTATAATTATGGAGGAATGCAGAAGAACACAGCTCCAGGACAATTTTCACATCCGCAGCAATGACATCGTTTGCCAGAGTACCAGGGTAATTGATGGACTTCTTGCTCTGGGGAATAAATGTGGTGATGACAAAGCTTTCAAGTTTTGCCATTGCTTGTGACATATTAGCAAAGTTAGAGAATAAGACCAGATTGCTATTCTATGATTCTATCCTAATGATGGGAAAGGGACGCGGGTGGTGCTGTGGTCTAAACCACTGAGCCTTTTGGGCTTGCCGATCAGAAGGTCGGCTGTTCGAATCCCTGTGACGGGGTGAGCTCCCATTGCTCGGTCCCAGCTCCTGTCAACCTAGCAGTTCGAAAGCACACCAAAAAGTGCAAGTAGATAAATAGGTACCGCTCCGGCAGGAAGGTAAACGGTGTTTCCGTGCGCTGCTCTGGTTTCGGTGTTCCGTTGCACCAGAAGCAGCTTAGTCATGCTGGCCACATGACCCGGAAAAACTGTCTGTAGACAAACATCGGCTCCCTCGGCCTGTAAAGCAAGATGAGCACCGCAACCCCAGTGTCGTCCGTGACTGGATTTAACTGTCAGGGGTCCTTTACCTTTGCCTTTAATGTTGGGGATCCAGACTCGCATGGCTCCTCTTCTGTGAATGGGAAAAATCACAACCTGCCTCCCGCCCCCACACTTCATGAAAGGGAAAGGGCAATATTGTAGGAATTCACTTCTCTCCCGCAACACTGTTTGCAAAAGGAGACCACCCAGGTTGCCACCATTTTGAAAAGGGCAGATGGCTTTGAGTGCTACAATCGGCTGCCTGACTTTATCTATATGACAGGTTAGCAGTTACCTACGAAAAACCTGTTCCACGTGGCAGGTTGGTGGTGGATGGCACTGGATTTTATTTTTTCCCAATGAATGCCATGCTTGCAGATATACCAGTTGTCCCCAAACTGTATACAGAGTCCACTTAATGCAGATCCTATATAGTAGTAGGCATTAGAAGCTATTGTCCCCCGCATAGGCTTGACAGAAACCCTCTAGGTTATGCCCACTGGTAAGGCTTGCCTTGGGCTTTTTATCAGCCAGAACTCATCAGAACGAAGTTCCAGCATCTCTTTGGTGCATTCCAGCACCTCTGTAGCATTGCAGTGCCATTCCCTGCTATGGCACTCAGAGCTGCAGGAAAGAGGTGGAGGTCAACAAGTTGCGGCACATCTTTCTCTAGAAAAAAAGCCCTGGGCTTGCCCATATCATATCAACAACTTTACAAATGCCTCACCAGCAGCATCATGCTCAGAGATGTTGAAGCCACTCCAGAATTATTCTCTGTTTTTTAAGAGAGGAAGGGGCATCTGAATAGAAAAAAGACCTTTAGCGATCCTAACTTCTCGATCGCCACATGACCGGATAGTTCCAGACTAGGATTTTTAGAGGAGGGTGCGTATTTTTCTTCCTCCTCGCTTTAATTTCCCCCTTGTGCAAAGATGCCTTCAACTCTTCATCTTTGTCTTCGCAAACACAGCCAAACAAAGCCTTTCCCCTCAACTGGAGAAGTCTCACACTGCCACCATGTGGCAGCCCACTTATCTACTGGGGACTGCAAAGGAAAGAGGAAAGTTGTTTTCTTTTTCCAAGGAACATCCTTGGTGGGTCAAACTTGTATCCTTCTGTTTAGTAGTGGATTGGGCAGTTTAACTACTCAGAAAAGGAAAACCAGTGACAAGGCTCGCTGTTTTAGATATCGTATTCCGTCAGCTAACCTGCATTTCAAAAACAATTTCCCCCATGTCAATGAAATTGCTCAGAAATCAACAAGACTGCTACAGTTCAGTCAAACATGCACTCTGAATCACTTTTAGTTGTTCGGTATTCCTTTTATAGAATGGAATGTCTTTCATTTAGAGTTCAGGTGGGGTAGAATGTTCATGTATGACACTAAAAACTTTTTGAACGTAGAAGCTACCCTTTTTTCTATATCTTATTAATAACACAACACACACCTTCACAAATAGTGTATCTAGTACACAAGATGTTCAGTGGTGCATGGATAAACTCGCCCCTTCTTCAACTCCTGTTCATTTCTTTACTGGGTTGTCGTATCTAATATTTTTTGGCCCTTTTAACACTGCACTTTTTGCCACAGATTCCTTGGGTGTGCGTTCATATAATTATAGTTCGTTTAGTAGTTGATATGAAAGTTACTAGTGCAAGAAAGTAAGGAATCAAAAGCATGAATCATTTCTTATTCTATGACTTTGGCTACAAATTAGACCCCCCCCCAAAAAAAAGTCCCACTAATCTTCTCTTTTTGGAGCTTATTCAATACGGCAATGTGCGGAGCACTTAAAGACAATAAAAGAAATAACCTAAGAAAATGAAAGAAAATGAATTTCCAATTACTCGTCGGAATTGTAATAAATGCACTTGCAAAGCAAAGAGTAAAATGTAACTTTGTTCTGTATAAGTGGAGCTTGCCTTTTGTGCTTAATATAGTTCTCTTATAATTAGCTGAAGATTTGTTCTGGCTTGAAACAAAGTTCCTCCTTGCGTTTGCTGTGCTCTGTGTATGCAGAACTTTCCGTCAAGGCAGGCTGGAGCGGCAGGGTTTGCTTTGACAGCCTTTATAATCTCTTTATAGAAATGAAAACGGGAAAGAACACAGCTGGTTCGAACAATGGAGCATGTTCAACATTAGACCAAAACACTGGAGATATTGCAAAATATTGCACAATATATTTATAGCTCCCTGCACGTTTTTTGAAATTCATGCTGATGCTCTTCTACTCAAGTCTCTGTGGAACAATCTGTCCTCTAATTAACTTTCAATTGGAGACATTGCTTTTTAAGCCATTGGCAGCAGAGCTGGCCTGGGAGCAATGACAGTGTGTGCCAGTGGAACAGAGTGATCCCAAAGGGTGTGATCCAAAAAAGTGCCTCCCTGGCACAGAAGCCAAAGATGGTGCCCATATTCACTTTCCAAGAGCCAAATATGCTTCACTACAAGGAATACCGTTTGCAATATCCAGCTACTCACAGTGAGTTGCTTGCACAAATTACAAGTGTTCAGATTGTTCAAAAAGGCCCATCAGATACAGCAGAAAATGTCCTTTGCTCTTTCTTCTGCCTTGTACTCTCCAGTTCAGCATTGGTTTTGGGGAAAGTGACACACCCTTATTATTTTTAATATATATACTTATAGCACAATTTCACTACAACTATCAAAGTGGTTTGCAACGATGCTGTATATACAGTGAAAACAAAAAAAGTTAGATCACCAGCTATTACAGAAAGATTCTCTAGACTGTATACATTAAAAAAACTTTTCAGCAAAAAATGTTTAAAAGTTAATGCAGAAGATGCCAGCTGTATCTTCATTGGCAGGGCATTCTGCAGGGTTGCCACTGGATGAGTATCACCAACTCGGGGGACAATCCCAAGGGGAGAGACTCCATCATCAGGCAAGGCCTCTTTCCACCTGCCTTGCCCCACCCCCTGGCCCTGGGACTCTTCATAAGGGAGCTGTTCCTGGAGAAAGAACTGTGAGGGGAGAGACTCCATCAGGCAAGGCCTCCTTCCACCTGCCTTGCTCCACCCTCTAGTCTTTGCTTCTCAATTTGTATTGTATTATTTTATGTATTTTATGCCGTTGTTTTATTGATTAGTTTAGAAATTGTTTGTTGTAAATGTCGAGTGGATTTCTGTTTAACTTTTATATGTTGATATTGTTTTATATTACTCTAATAATTGTTGAACGTTACTTTTTGATGTAGTTTGTTTATTTTGAAGTTTTGTATTATCATTTTTTTTATTGCATTGGATTGTTGTGAGATTTTTTTGTTTCTTCTGCTTGTAAACTGCCTTGAGTATCGTAAGATAGAAAGGCGGTATACAAATAAAAAAATATTACCGGTATTATTGTTGTTGTTATTGTTATTATCCTACATCTGTAGGATTGAGCTGGAATATAATGGTTCAGACAATCCCTAAGGTACCCTAGACCAGGGCTTTATAAATTCCTACAAGTACCTTGAGCATGGCTCAGTACTAGCCATTGCAGATGCTTTAAGAATGTTGGTTTATCTGCCCGCATCAGTGGTCTAACTTTCACATCCTGCCCTTTCTGGTGTTCCATGCCAGGATCCTTACCTATACAGTGAGCTTCAATCAAAAGCTTGACAGGGCAAGAATTACAGGTAGCCTTTATAAATTAATTTAAGCACATTAATCTGACTGATACTGAATATATGACACTTAGCCTACTTTGCCCTGTGTTATCTATGCTGACTGGAAGGAGCTCTGCAAAGTCTGAGGCAGAGATCTTTCCCATTCCTATTCCATGATATCCTTGTAGCCGTAGGTGTCAGAAACTGAACCAAGGATGCTCTTCTTGCAAAATGTAGGTCCTTCCACTGAGTAATAGCCCCTCAGTTCCCATGGGCAGTCCAAAAATTATAGGCATTACGCAGAGGCTGCTGAGAGCAACTTTCACATACTGGCATCTATGTCACACAGATATACAGAGGAAGCTGTCTAGTATCAAATCAGGCCATTGGTCATCTAGCTCAGTAAGTATCTTCCACACTGAATGGCAGCAGCTCTCCGGGGTTTCAGGTAGGAGTCTCTCCCAGCCTTACCTGGAGATGCTGGGGATTGAATCTGGGACCTTCTGCTTGTATGACAGGTTCTCTGCCACTGAGCTGTGGTCCTTCCCTATAATGTGTGGCTTCTTGTCACATGATGTCCCTCAGCTAATGATGGATGGACAAGACTATTCTGCTCCATGTCACTTTTTCATATTCTGGGCTTGGTTTGGCTCTTTAGCTGGGGACCTTTGCAGCCTCCAACTCTGTGCCTGGCTTGTTGCTGGATTAGGGGGTCATGACAGTAAGAGAATACATGTGAGAGGTATATAGATTTATGCATAGGGTGGAGGAAGTGGATAGTGAAAAAGCTTTCTCCCTTCTTTATAATACTAGAGTTCAAGGCCACCCTATGAAGCCGAATTTTGGAAGATTAAAAACAAAGTAAGTACTGTGAAGACACAGTGCTGTGGAATTCATCCCCACAAGAGGCAGTGATGGCCACCAACTGGGATGGTTCTCAAAGAGGATTAGATAAAATCACGGATATGGCTGCCAATGGCTACCATCTATATTCTGCTTCCACTCTCAACGTGGAATATACTCCTGAACACCAGTTGCTGGGATTCACAAGTAGGAAGTGTTTCCCAGAAACCTACGTAGCTCCTGTTTGTGGGCTTCCCATTGCATCTACCTGGCAACTGTGAGAACAGGATGCTAGGCTAGGTGGGCTCTTGGTCTGACCGAAAAGGGCTCTTAAGCTCCACAGTAAAGCGAAGGCCTGCTGAACTGGCTGTGCTTGAGAGTTCTCTGCAGGGAACTTGCTTGTGCAGCTAATGCCTGTTAAAACCAGGCTTTGGCTCTCAGGGAAACTAAATCTGGACCACTAAATCTGGGCTTGTAAACAGCAGTGTTCCAACAGGCTTGGGCTTTGCTGCACATCATCTGATGGGTGGCAAAGCTGAAGCCTGCTTTTTGCTGCTTTGCACAGGGGCTCCCAAGAACCCCATGGTCAACTTGTGTCAGGTGGGAACTGTGACACAAAACACTTTGCCACATTCCTATGCTTGGGGTTTCTCCAGGCACTGAGCATAGGGCTGGGACTGTATAATGCCCTACAGCCATAGGGCCTTCAGGCCCTTGGAAACTGCTGCACAATTGATTCTAACAGGTGGGTGGATAACTTTCCTGTTGTCTGTCATCACAATGATGTCATATCATTGACAGGTAGGTTGTCCCACCACCTGTCAAGATAAAGATCTGGCCCACAGAACCAAACAGGTTCCCCAACACTGTTCTGCATCAGGAGAAGTAGGAGCAGAGACTGGACCCTACATCTGAAGAAGTGTGCATGCACATGAAAGCTCATACCAAGAACAAACTTAGTTGGTCTCTAAGGTGCTACTGGAAGGAATTTTTTGTTTGTTTGTTTCACTTACATATTATGGTGAGAGTAAGTCAGCATACAGTGGCCATTTCTATACCCTTCAACATTTCATAGATGAAAAGAGGTACATTATAATAATCTCAGATCATGGACTGCTGCACAACCCACCCACCCACCCACTCCCTTACACATTGTTGAAGGCTCTCTTCTGTCTGCTGTATACTCTGTTCCTTTATTGAATTTCTCTGATTTAGAAGCTAAGAGGGTCCATTTGTTCTTTGGGTTAAAGATACACTAGAAGAACATAATTGTCCTACAATATGTTATGAGCAGTTCAAAATAAACCTCACCAGCTGTAGCATGTGAAATGGCAGGTTGCGCACGACATGGGGCCTTATTGTTCATGCGCTTGTCTTATCATACTTATGCCCTAGAGTCAAGATGCATCTGTCTCCCCCTTCCCCATCAGAGAGGAGACTTGGAGAAGGCAGCTGAAACTCAAAAGGCAACTCTATAAACTCATAAAGGAAACTTCAAGAAGCCTCACTCAAAAGACACGACAAGAACAGAACGGGGACAGTGATTTACTAGAGGCAGCAGGCCGTAGAAAAATAGGGACTTCGTAAATAAGGGCACATACCTGTCCATATCAACCCCCAAATAATGTTCTTGTTCCCTACCTATAGTTGTAGCCTTGTATGTTCTGAGAAACTCAAACTTTACTTACAACACAATCCTATATGTATTCATTTAGAAGTAAGTTTCATTGAGTTAAGCAGGGCTTACCTGCAGTATAGGATTGCAGCCTGAGACACTTCTAAGAGTTGCAGGGGACACAAATCCAAAAGTTGTGACAGCAGCTGAACCAGATTGTAACATATTTATAGCTCAGTGGTAGTACTGAAAGAAAGTTCCAGGTTCAATCCTAGACATCTCCATGTAGGGCTAAGAAAGGCTGCTGCAAAAAACCCTGCAGATGTGCAACCCGTCAGATGGACCAAAGGTTTGATTCAGTATAAGGCACCTTCCAAGTTCATACATTGTTCCTATGTATCTGAAATACTTTGATCTTTGGCTGTGTGTTGAAATAAGCACAGCAAACCCTACAGCCTTCCATCTGGTTACAGATTATTCCCTCCTTTGTGGATTTTGGTCATATAGTATTTCCACAGAGTTGTATATTCAGTATTTTTCCTAGGCAGATGTTGTAATGGTTGGAGTTAAAGTGGGGAGGCAATGGCCCTCCAGATGTTGTTGGAGTTCCATCATTCTGACTATTGGCCATGCTGGTTGGGTCTGATGGAAGTGGGAGTTCAACAACATCTGCAGGCGTTTCCTCAATGTTCACCTAACATAGCAGCCAAAAATTGTATCTTGGTTTCATCAGAAGTGTTCAACTCATTCCTGACACTTCAGGAGTTCAAAATTAGGAGCCCTGGAGAAATTATCATGGAGCCTCCACACTTTCCAGACATTGGGGGGAGCGGCCCTGACCCCCAAATATAGGTAAAGGTAAAGGGACCCCTGACCATTAGGTCCAGCCGTGTCCGACTCTGGGGTTGCGGCGCTCATCTCACTTTATTGGCCGAGAGCCGGCGTACAGCTTCCAGGTCAGGTGGCCAGCATGACTAAGCAGCTTCTGGCGAACCAGAGCAGCGCACGGAAACGCCGTTTACCTTCCCGCTGCAGCGGTACCTATTTATCTACTTGCACTTTGCCGTACTTTCGAACTGCTAGGTTGGCAGGAGCAGGGACCGAGCAACGGGAGCTCACCCCATCGCGGGGATTCGAACCGCTGACCTTCTGATCAGCAAGCCCTAGGCTCTGTGGTTTAACCCACAGCACCACCGGCATCCCTTCCCCTCAAATATAGGGAGGCCCAAAAAGGGCTGGGCCCTGGAGTTGGCACCCCTGGTTAATACTAGTGTACAAAGTCCTAAATGTCTTAGGAACCAAGCACTTGAAAAAGCACCTTCACCAGTGCCTTATGGCATGAATTTTGCTATCTGGGGAGAGCCCTACTCATGGACCCATCAGTAGAAGTAGCCCAAAGAATGGGAACCCAAGACAGGGAATTCTCAGTGGTAGCCCCCTGGCTACAGAACACTCTCCCAATGGATATTACTCAGGCCTCCTCTTTTTCTGCATTCAGGAAACAACTAAAAGACTTTTTGCATTTATCCAGGTTTTTGGTCAATACTGTTATTAAGCTTTTTACAGCACTGGCTTTAGTTATCTGTGATGTATTATAGTGTTGTTTAAAATTGTGTTTAAGTAATTGTATTTTTAGGGTGCCCACGACTCCCTTTGGAGAGAAATTTGAAATAATAATAAACAGTCCAATGCCGTTCAGCATAAACGGTATGCTAAAAATTGGCCGCTCACTTCCACTCTTGGATGGTATGCAGTTTGTCTGTTGATATTTAATATAATCTGTGTTATGTTCACTTTGGAATCGTCTTCACCACACTAACAAGTCAGAGAGGTACGTGAGCTGTAATAGGCCATCATGTGCATTAAAGTTCAGAAAATACAATAACCACAACAGTTTCTGTTGGCTCCTGATCAGCCAAAGATCATTTGTTGCTTTTGCTCAGGCAACAAATGTTAATGACAGTTTTCAGCTAGAGATTGCATTCCACATTTATAGATTCAATCAGAAGACTTTAATGCATAACTGCCTTGCCAGTAACGAGGTTGTTGTTGTTCTGCATGAGAATGTGCATCATTTGCAGTGTAAATTTTACACACACTGTGACAACCAAAGCAATATGATAAATTCATTTTTCTCTGGCTGATTTTAGCAATAATAGCCTCTACCTCACCCTCTGTCATTTACCCAAGCAAATACAATACATAACAACTCAGACTGGTGGTAGGGGGCAGTTTGGTTTTCTGTGTTGTGGTCATTTGGGGGCAGCTTTCTCCTTCCGAGATTCTTTAGACTGAACATTGCATGGTTGAAGCCCTGAAACCAGAGGATACTAACTGAGCAGTAAGAATACTACAAAGCACAAAATGGAATAAAAAAAGCAAGTTGGGGGAGGAAGGTCAGTGCTTTTTTTCTGGGGGGGATGCATACCCCTAAACATTTTGTGAATCTTTGTACTTTTGTCCATTTACTGTATTTATTTTTCCCGATTTGAACTATAAAATGGTGGTTTTCTTGAGTCAAAATGAGAGTGCCCCTAAACATTTTTTTTAGGAAAAAAAAAGCACTGGGGAAGGCTAATGTTCCTTTTCAAATGTTAACTTATTTTATCTGAGCCAATTTACAAGTGGCCACTGATTAGCGTAGGCTGAGCCAAAATTCTATTTATTAGTACTAGCACAATTTCTTTAATATTATTGAGGTAGAGGTGGAATCTAGACACATATTAAAAAAAACTGTGAAAATGCTTTTTTTAAAAACGCTTGAAAACTATATTGAATTTGCCATAGCTCACCATCGCCATCTAGTGTCCCATTTGTATAATGCACTTTACAACATACTTAAAATGTTTCATTTGCAGCTGAGTCCTGAGATCGATAGCCAGCCACTACCATAGAATGGTATTTTAGAAATATGCAACCAACCAATGTGTGGATAAATCACAACATTTCAGGCACCCACCCCAATTCCATGGCCCCTTCCTCACATCACAATGTTGCTCTCATGGATGCTAGACTTCTACAGAGGGGCCTTTTCTACTTGTGTAGAACCCCTATACAATTTATCATCCTGATCATCTAGAATTTCAAATCATGCAGGGAACCCACATAAGTGGAGGAGGCTCTCCACTACAGGTGGAGGTCTGTGGGAGCAGTGGCACTGGTGCAAGGAAGGAGGCAGGGCCAGGGAGGACTGCACAGGGGCACAGGGAATAATGCATGAATATGGCTTCTCTCTCCTTTCCATTACAATCCAAAGAAGTTGCTGAGGGAGATCATTAATTTGTTGCCTGGCATCAATAATGGGCAGGATGGGGGGAAATAAGTTGAAGTTCAGTATATATAAAATTTAAGTCATTAAATTTATATCCTATTCTTCCTCCCAAGCAAATAATGACATAACCAAGCAATACAAATAAATAAAAATTAAGCATTTGAAATAGAAATATTAATATATGACACTTTTATATCATAGAATCTTAGAGTTGGAAGGGACCCAAGGGTCATATAGTCCAGCCAAGGGTCATTCAAAGTTCAATGCACTTTCCCTCTACCTATATGCACACATTATAACCCATAAATAAATAATTAAATTTTCCACAAAATTAATCCAATTGATATTCCTAAAAATATGAACCCCTCACCCCTCAAAGCTCTTATCTCTACCCTCTCTTGTCTTTCTCTACCCTTAATTCTATTGATTTAGCCACTTTTGATAATGTCCAACATTTAAATTTTGAAATCAATTATTTGAGGAGTTTCCTCCTTCTCCCACTTTTTGGGCTGTCATCAGTACACCACCATTACACCATGATCCTAATGTCTTAAGTATGCCTCAATGGGTAAATGGGATTAGGATTGCAACCATACCTGCTCTTTTTCTTCTGTGAGCCTAAGCCTTCTTAAAAAAAAAAAACCTAATAATAATCATCATCATCATCTGAGGCCCTTTTTTGTGTGCCTCATCCACAAGAGGTACGGAGGGCAGCAATACAAGCACAAGCCTTTTCTGAGGTGGCTTCCCACATTGGCAGATCTTGGGGTGTCAAATTTCAGCAGTGCCCTGCGCGATGCCAAAATTCAGCGCCCCTCACCTCTCACCTTCCATGCTACATCATTGTTGTGGCACCTCCTTGCGACATCTCTGGTTGTGCTCACCTAAATCTGCCTCTGCTTCCTACTTGTGGAATGCTCCCCAGGGAAACTCACCTGGCACCTTCATTACATATCGTTAGGCAAAAACTTCCCTCTTCTCCCAGACCTTGGGTTAATTAAACCATCGGTGGCCTTTTAAACTGTGGAGAGTTGTTGTTGTTGTTGCTGCTGCTGCTGCTGCTGTTGTTGTTGTTACTATACTATGTATTATTGTGTTTTTATATTGTAAAACACTGCAGGAGCTTCCTGCACTCAAGCGGAAGCTGTGTCGGACGTTCGGCTTCCGAAAAACATTCAAAAACTGGAACACTCACTTCCAGGTTTTCGGCTTTTGGGAGCTGATTTGTTCATCAACTAAGCCGTTCAAGAACTGTACCTTCTTGTTCACATGGGCCTTTGGCCTATTAACAGTGATAGTGATCACCTGGTCTTGATTTTAGTTCTTACTGTATTGATCTCTGTGTTTTATTGCCTCGGGCACCTTTAGAGAGGTGTAAAAATAACCTAAGGAAAAAAGGCAGGGCTTGCCACAATGCCACAAGGAACTTATATTTTCCCAGTTTAAAGCCAGGAAGAACTTTATTCTCATAGACTTTCATGACATCACCTTGTATACTGGGGAGCTGAGCACAATGAAGCAACTAATGGGGCAGCTTGAAAACTCCTGATGAATGCAACTGGGCACTAGTACAGTCTCACTTTAGAACCTACTCTGTGGCTGCGAATATGACCAAAAATTGTTTTTTGGGTTGCCTCCACTGCATCTGCTCAATGCCACACAGCTGAGCTTTGAGAATAGTTCAGCCCTGATACATTCTGGCCAAACTTTGGAACCATCAGAGGCCCGTTTCTAACTTTTCTTTTCAGAGCCCTTTGAATATAAAATCTGCAGCATCCACCAGAACTTGGATCCCACTTTTATAGCAGGTCAATCTGTTGAGATGTCCAGCTATGTACTGCCAGGTGAGTTTCAGTTAGTTTGGCTTGAGGACATGGTCAAGGTGCTCGGATGGGCTTGCATGATGCTTGTGTGCTGGACACTTGCCCATCATGGATCATACAGTCTAGTAGTGAGGGGACAGCAGGCCGGGCCAAGGAGGTGCTCAATACCTCATCATGAGAGGGTACTTCCAAGCCACTTGAAAGAGGCAATGTGACCAGTCTTTTAAAAAAAAATGTTATTGGACCTGGAAGATCTAACTAATTACAGACTGGATGCAAACGTCCTCTTCCTGGGCAAGGTTCTATAGTGGGTTGTCACTGACCAGCTCCAGGCACTTCTGGATCCAGTTCAATCCGGAATTAAGAGCTGTTTTGGCACAGAAACCACATTGATTGCCTGTAACAGCGAGGCTTTTCACAAGCGGTGGGATCTCGTGAAGAAGAAGACAGGCTATTGATGTGATCAATCAGTCGAGGGACGAGAGCCTCGGGCACTCTCGAAACCACATATTTATTAGGTATAGAACATGCATGTATACAGGCATCAGCCAATCATAATTGTCCACCCTACCCAGCAATACCCAATGGCATAAGCGGAATGCATCAGTGCCCACATGTGCTCAGATCTATTGTTCAATATTACACACTCATTTATCATAGCTTACACATTAAGACATCCATTCATCATAGCTTATGCATTAAACTGAGGAGTGAACCTTGTTAGGTATGGGTTACTTATTCTGCTGAGAATGCAGACTTTGGGAGGCATGATTCTCATGATTGTCATGGGAAAGGTATGTGTGAGAGGTATGGGGAGGATGCAGTCGCTACGCCTAGCCGCCCTCAGGCGAGTTGCCATGGTGCTTTGGGTGCATTGTCCGATGTCTTCACATACCATGGGGCGCATGGAGGGTGAAGACATTCGGGAGGCACAGAACAGGGCAAACTGTACTTTAGGCGTGGCTGCGTTATTCCCACAATTGCCTTGCACAATGATTTGAATTTGGACCCTGCTGATTTCCCTTGATCTCTCTGACTTTTGATACCATCAACCATGGTATCTTTATGGAGAGGCTTTTCAAGATGAGATTCCTACTTGGATGTCCTGCTCCAGAAGGGAGGAAAAGGAGGGTGCTGTCCGGCCGCATGAAACCTGCAGTACAGGGTTACGCAGGAGTTAGTTTTATGCTGTTTAACACACACATGAGACTGCTGTGTGGGATCAGCCTGAGTTTTGAAGTATGCTATCATCAGTACAAAATCACCCTCAGAGTTTCTCCAGTGAGGAAAGTGGAGTCCTGTTGAATAGCACCAAAAGAAACAGAAAGACCTGATCTGCTGTGAGAGACAAGAGTTGAAGATGACCAGGACATCTGCAAGAATTAATCAGAGCCTCAAGGATTCTCAATACTGTACAACAAAAGTGGGGGGCGGGGGGGCAGAGGGTGATACACAAAATGTATATCTGAGCTGAGTCTTAATCATCATCATCATAATCACTTTTAATTTGTATACCGCCTTTCTATCTTACAATACTCAAGGTGGTTTACAAGCTGAAGAAACAAAGAATGTACAGCTTATAACAATCTAATGCAATACAAAAATGTGATAATAAAACATAGCTTTAAAATAAGCAATCAAATAAAGTAACGTCCAACAATTATTAGAATGGTATAGAATAATATCAGTATATAAAAATTAAACAGAAACCCACTCTTAACAATTACAATAAATAATTTTGAAACTACGATCAATAAAGCGGCAAGCCACAGTGCATAAAATAATACAATATAAATTGAGAAGCAGAGACTGGAGGGTGGGGCAAGGCAGGTGGAAGGAGGCCTTGCCTGATAAGTCTCTCCCCTCACAGTACTTCCTCCAGGACCAGCTCCCTTATGAGGAGTCCCAGGGCCAGGGGGTGGGGCAAGGCAGGTGGAAGAAGGACTTAATTAATTGACTCATGCTGTTGGACACAATTAAGTGTACCATTGAATTAGGCAAGTATGGATGATTAGTGATACGGTAAGCTTTAGAGTCGCAAATGGTTCCCATAACTTGTTCCATTTGGGATAAAGGATATTTGGGGCTCTCTCTTTTACTCTTTCTACACACTTGAATCAACATAATGGACTGTAAGATACAGAGATATCACACATGGTCTTGCATTAACCTTCAGAATACAGACCAAAGGAATTAAATACTGTAGGGGTGCTATTAATGGTGCCAAATATCAAGAATACCACACTAGTCTTTGAATGTGCTACTTTCTTATTCAGGTAGCTTGCATTCTAGTCACAGTTAGGAACTTATGAGAGCTGGCAATGTGCAATGAAGAAGAGTTTGGATTTGATATCCCGCTTTATCACTACCCGAAGGAGTCTCAAAGCGGCTAACATTCTCCTTTCCCTTCCTCCCCCACAACAAACACTCTGTGAGGTGAGTGGGGCTGAGAGACTTCAAAGAAGTGTGACTAGCCCAAGGTCACCCAGCAGCTGCATGTGGAGGAGCAGAGACGCGAACCCGGTTCACCTGATTACGAGTCCACCACTCTTAACCACTACACCACACTGGCTCTCAATGGGGCTGTTCCTTCCTATCCTTCCACATGAGCTCCTAATGCATTCCCAGAAGGGTTGGGGGACCTCCTGGAGCAAAATGGGGAAGACATGGAGAAGAGACACTGGCAGTCCCATTGTGCAAGCAGATTTTCACTGCACAAGCAGATTACCGCCAGAAAAATTGATGGCAGTCCTAAATCTTCTGATGTGTTTGTATGTATCTGCTGGGGTTGCCATATTTCAAAAAGTGAAAATCTGGACACAAAAGTTGTTGAGCTTGGTGAACTTGTGAGCTTTTGCGGGGGGCGGGGGGTACTTGTAGAGCTTTTTTTTTAGTTTTACCCAAGGCTGTTGAGCTTTTTTGGCGAAATCGCAAAAAATGACGATTTTGAGCCCTTTTTTAAAATGGGAAATCGGCAAAAATGACACTGCCAAAGTAGGTTGCCATATGTCTGGATTTCCCCAGACATTTTGCCGATTTCCACCAGGACATTGCTTCCGACTTCACTATTCTGGATATGTCTGGGAAATTCCCAATGTATGACAACCCTAGTATGTGCATTTGTGTGTGTGTGTGTGTGTGTGTGTGTGTGTGTGGTGAACATTATGAATTTGGTATAATGCAAAGTTCTGCTTATAATCATTTCCACCTACCCTATCTTCTCCTGCCACCCCCAATCCAGTGCCTGTAGCATAAAGAGGAAAGAGAGAAACATCAGGATTCTGGGTGTGTATAATTTTTATTGTCATATATAGACTGATAGTTGAGGGCTACGAGCTGAAACAATATTTTATGAAAGTATCATGTTGAAGTTTCTGCAGGTTTCAAAATATTTAAATATGTAAATTTCAATGAAGAGATTTCAGGAGGGTTTTTTTTTTTTTTTTTGATAGCCTAATGATTTTAAGCATCTCATTTCTAGTCAAACACTGACAAAAGATGTGCAGATTGCAGTGTGAGATGGTTTCTATGGTTACCGTTGTTTCCTAGCAGTTTAGTGACATCTTTTGTGAGCATTGGGCTGCTTCACTTATTTGTCACTAATGTATGTGTAGAACTATAGTTAATAGCCTTGGGCGGACAATTTCCCCCCTTCAGAATGGCTGCATTGTTTTTTAGCAGCATTTTTCAATAAGGTGACAATGCACCAGAATACTAATGGTATGTATGGTATTTTAAGATGTCAAGTTTTTCAATAAAATGGTGATGAAAATTTTGCATTTCAGTTAATAGTTAAATATTCATGAATTTTCACAGCACGATCAAGCAGGCGAAAAATAAACTGTATAATGTGTAACACTAAACATCATAAATTCAAACTCGTTTCGTAAAAAATATGTTCACAACTGTTTAATATAAAACCCTTTTGTGGTCTTAAACCAGCTTGTGATAAATTAAAGGTATATAAAGTCACTTTCAATCAATCAAAAATAATTCAGCTCAGCATGTTTACAACATAGAGGGAAAATATACCTCAGAAACTAAATTATACTTTTTTGTCATTATAATTTATAATGACCATTGGGGAAAGAATGTAATAATATTTTGGCCTTCGTGTGTACACACACACACACACACACACACACACACACACACACCACAGCATAGCTACATAATGCTTTGGTGATGTTTGTATGCTTTAATATTTGTACAAAGACATGGAAACTGCAGGGTTAAACTGGGCAGTGTGGGGGCTGTGCATGGTGTGTCTAGACCATGACTGGTACAATCTTCCCATACTAGCATTGAAATTGTAGCTCCCCAGGAGTCAAGGGGAATTTGAAGAAGAACCACAATTTCAGATGAGCAGAATCTTGCTCCCATTATGCTTCCGTGCTTCTATTATATTCTCAGCATGAGATGTATTAATTTAAATGGCTGCAGAACCAGGACACATAATCTCACTTTTCTTGAAGCTCAGGTGCCTTATGGTATGCTACATTTGTAAACTGATATTAATTAACTCAACAAGTCTTTGCAGGATTGCGGTCTTAGCATCAGCGATTTATGCATTCGAGCATGAAAGAATTCTTGTTCTAATTCTTTCATGATCGAATGCATAAAATTCTTGTAGGCCTTTCCGGACATTTCTAAGCCTTTCCCAGAATTTCTATCCTCTTTTATGAATGTCCCCCTGAGCATTGAGCAGCTGAGTGTTTATGAGGAGTATAGGATATGCCCCATTGGATTTTGCAGGTTAAACAATGCAACTGTGGAGTATAAAATATAGCAAGCAACACATTTTAGCAAAACTTCTTTAAAACCGAGGGACAATTTGTCCAATATTCTAGTCTAGAATATTTGTCCAATATTCTAGACCAATTACATTAGGTCTATAGTGTAGATAAAGCAGGGAAGGCTGCTGATACGCTACCCAGGGGTCAGCAACCTTTTTCAGCCGTGGGCCGGTCCACAGTCCCTCAGATCTTGTGGTGGGCTGGAGTATACTTTGAGGGGGGAAATGAATGAATTCCTATGCCCCACAAATAACCCAGAGATGCATTTTAAATAAAAGCACACATTCTACTCATGTAAAAACACCAGGCAGGCACCACAAATAACCCAGAGATGCATTTTAAATAAAAGGACACATTCTACTCATGTAAAAACACGCTAATTCCCGGACCGTCTGCGGGCCGGATTGAGAAGGTGATTGGGCCGCATCAGGCCAAGGGCCTTAAGTTGCCTACCCCTGCGCTACACTTGTCTTTACTAGTTATGGAGTGGCACTGCCTGGCAGCTTCTTCCTTAATTTCAATGTTGCCCTTGTAGAACTCAGCAGGAATAAGGATGTAGAAAAAAACTAGATTTTTTTTTGGCTCTGCTCATCATTGTCTGTGGACCTACATCCTGGTGGTCTCCCTGTCTTCCACCTTCCCAGTTTCAATTGGGTACCAGCTATCACCATGCTTCCTCTTCCTCTCCTTGCTCATTCAGCTGCATTAAGCCTGCTACCCAACTTGCATTGGGGGCAACTGCTGGGACTTTTCTTACATCTGTTGCCTTTCCTTGCTTCAAATCTCGTTCTCTGTCTTAGTCCTATGGGGGGGGGGATTCTAAAGCCTGTGTGTTGAACCTATGGCAAGGTTTAGTTTCCCCAGCGTTTTAAGAGTTAAATTACACCCTGTTTGAATGGCAGCTCGCTCTTGAGAGGTGGGACATTCTATGATTTAAAAGGAGGAAGCAGCTGTTGGTTTGAGGAGAGGGAGAGGGTGTGTGAGGGTGGATAGTTGAAGAGATAGAGAAGTGGTTAGGTTAGGTTTAGTTAGAGAACTGATTGTGAAACTAAAAGAGAATTAAGCTTTGATGGAACTAACCTTGTAAACAATGAATTACTGAAACCGTTATGCTATGTGAAAAATAAAGTCTTGTTCTTGTTGTGCGGAGAGACATCGTCATTTATTTGGTCCAGCCAGATATATGTGCTCATAAAGGAGTGAACTCGGGGAAAAGGCAAAACTGACCTAAGGGGTGATAGTTTGTGTCTGAGAGTTACACTGAGGAGGGTCTAGTGGGCGAAAACCTTGGGAATGCCACAGAGTTGCTAGGAGTGCTTAGTCGCATAAAGGCTGCCTGAACATTTGTTTGGGTACGGTCAAGTCATGGTGACCTCTTACTGCTGTGGTGTCCATCCTGTAAAGGCAGCAAGACCTGGCAGGCTGATTTACTGTCAGCTGACTCTTTCTTATAATACTGTAAAGCACTAGAACTGACTGCTTGGGCATTTTTGACACCCTTCTTTGGTATACCTGAACCAAACCACTCCCATGAGTCCACCTTTGGGCTGGTGGATCAGGACAGCCTGTGAGACATAGCTGGGTAAAAGTGTGGCAAGTGCTCTAGCCTGGCCCAGTCACATCCTGCCCGAAGCAAAGCTCCCTGTGATTCAAAATTTTGCCCCTAACTCATCAGAGGTGAATTGCTCCAAATACAAGGATTGCCTCCATTGTTCTTGTGTCTATAAACCATGTGATTCCTATAGCCTGCGACCACAGGAAGGCGCAAACTGTTCGGATTGACTGATCAGGATTAAAAGGCAAATCGATTCATTTTAGCAGCTATGGTAAACCCTCATAGTTAAAATCTGTTGAGATTTACAGTGGAAGCAGAGTTATCTCTCACTGTCTTTTTTCAGACTTCAAAACTTCTGTAAGTCGCTCACCAGTTTTGCTCCTAATGAAGGCAGCTTTCAAATCCTGCGATAAAGTAATCAAATCACTTCAATGTCAAATGTCACTCGTTGAACGCATTCCAAATGCTGTGTAAAATAAATTTCATGTACTTGGCTAGAACCATATTTAGTCCCTGCCTAAGCATTGGGGATGGCAAATTGAGGTTAATATATTGTTCTTTATGCATTTCCAACTTGATAAGCAGGTCAGCTAATCTCTTCCCAAAGTGGATTAAGAACGCTATTTAAGGCTGCATATAAGGAGGTGGGGAAATTCCCTCTGCACACTCTGTACCAACCTTTGCTGCAGGCTTTCAGTCATGTGGGTGTGATCTTGTCCCTGTACAATGCATTCGCTAAACATTTCCTATGATGGTATTTCCATAGTGACAATGAGGGGGGACAACAGAATAGCACGCCAGTGATTCAGGGAACAGAACTTGTCTTCAACCAGTGAGATGTCTGAAGCACAAACAGAATTTGCAAGATAATGTTGCTGTATGGAATGCTCCTCTTCAGAGTTGCAGCCAGCCATGCCCTTTTCCAGGATACGCAATCGCATGCAAACACACACACACACACACACACCCTTCCTCCCATGCCTGGCCACTGAGCGCATTCAGTCCTCATTGGTCTTTTTATAGGAGTCCCCCTCCCCCCATTGTTTCCTAATTATTTTGGGGACTTCTGCAAACTTTGGGATCTTTCTGAGCCTGCAATTAAATATGTCTTTTGCATGGATACTGCAGTTTTGGCTATTAAACGACCCACACTTGGTGAACAAATTCATTATGATTAAATCAGATTCCTTGAAGAAAAAGCACAGCAATTCCAGGTAGAGTTAATCCAAAGCCAAAAACCCAACACCAAATTTATGAATTTGTAACAATCACGTGAACTTCCCCAAGACATTTTGGTTCCATTTCACATTTCTTTATCTTGCCCAAGAGCCATTGCAAAGTTGTTTAGATTTTTTTTTGCTGGAGGGGAGGCAAAGGTGTGGGGTTTTTTTTACCATTTTTTAGTTTTGTCCAAAGTTTGCCCAAAGAGTAAATGTTGTGTGATAGAAACTATTCATTAAAAAACCCTTTACAGACATATTCACCTCCCACCTCCTGCTCGATTCTCAACTGCTGTGGCGCCATGTTACTTAACTGATTCTTCCTTTTTTCCTTCCTGCAGCCCCTAAATAAATGACCCTTCCAGAACCCACTACATCCAACCTTTTGATGCTGGGTGACCATGGCGAGGAGAGACAGAGGCAGAGAGAAAGAGCATTGTGATCCCACCATCACCGCTGTATTCACACCAGAGAAGTCACTAGAAGCATTTCAAGATGTGCGAGTTAACTTTATTGTGTTGTCTTGACAAATATCTGTTTAAGGTTTTAAGGCCAAATGCTTAATGTTCTCTGCCTGGAAGCAGTTGGCCTATGAAGGCTTTTAAAAATATATTTTGCATTCTGGAGAAAAACGTTAAAGCCTTCTAGTAAGTGTTGAGACCTGTGTAAAAAAAAACACCAAGGAATTTATTGCACAAGGAACTGAACACTTTTCCTCTTGTAGCGGCACGATTGCTCATAGCAAAAAATTGGAAATGACTTGGTCTGCACAAGACACAATGGAAGCAGGAAGTATGGACACATGCTTTATCTTAGAAACTAAGAGAGTATGTGCCCTGAATGATGCAATTGATATGGATGGATGGCACCCACCAACTACCACCTGCATATAGATTTATGGGGAAATTGGCAGCAATATGATTTGAGCAACATATTGTTGATCTGCAGCTAGATGACATGGCTTCCAAGAAGAACTGGGGCTGCATCCACACTTACCTATAGGGGGGAAAGGTAAGTGTGGATGAGGCCTCAGTTCATCTTGGAAGCCATGTCACCTAACCACAGATCAACAATATGTGTAATTCATATGTAAAAGGTAAAGTACATACACTCAACATTTTAGAATTTCTAGAAGTCTGAATTTCTGCAAGGTCTGATTCAAAAGCAATAGTGCACTGGACAGTTTAAGCTCCTAGGTCAGAATTGCTAAAGAGAACATTGCCACACTGCTTGTAAAAGATGGAGTAGGGGAGCTGTGTTATTCATTATATGTGGCGTTACAGATACTATCCAATATGTGCCTGCGACACTCCAACAACTACACTCTTGACAGCACTTCAGATGATAATAGCTTTGCTACCTTGGGAAAGAATTACATTTTCTCAGCAATAATCTATGTTAGTTTTAGTGATGGGAAATTGTGATAACATGTAACTGAAGTGGGAAATGTCTGAACCTCATATAGCAAAGGATGAACACCTGCACACTGTTACCATGTAAACTGATTGCCCGGAAAGACCTTTTATCACTTCACCTTTTCCAGGACAAGTCTTGACACTGGGTGGGGCGGAGGGGGGGCAACTCCCAACCTGTAAGCCCTGGATAAAATTAAAGTCTTAAGCAGGAACAGATGGGACTGGATTTTTAAATACTCCCAAGTTTTATTTTAACAGGCAAATGCGATGCTTATGCCAGTGATGGCTAACCTTGACACCCCAGATGTTTTGGAACTACAACTCCCATCATCCCTAGCTAACAGGATCATTGGTCAGGGATGATGGGAGTTGTAGTCCCAAAACATCTGGAGTGTCAAGGTTAGCCATCACTGGCTTATGCATACTCATAGGAATTCTCCATAATCTTATTTCTATAAAGTCTCCATTTATTTTTATCTGCTTGAGTTCCTGTTGTTTTTAAATAGATAATATACCTATTGAAGTCATTTTTAAAAAGCAAAACTGATGTTTCACAAATAATAAAAAGACTTTCTGATCAGTAATCTCTAAGGACTTGTGTAATATAATGCGATATTTATTAGATAATGCATTGTTGCAATCCGGGAATGGAAACTGTGCAAAAAAAAAAAAAAAATCAGACAAATGGTGTCTGGGTAATAATAATAATAATAATAATAATAATAATAATAATAATAATAATACCCACTCTTCACCAGAAGCTTCCAGAGTTTATAGAGATCAGAACCGGAAAACCAATTGTCCAAATTCAAGAACTGCATAATAGTGGGGAGTTGGTCTACTTTATCTAGATCGGGGTGGGGAACCTCAAACTCAGGAGCCAGGTGTGACCCTGCAGGCCTCAGCAGTTGTCTCTCGGAATTCTCCCCAAGCCATGCCCCTTACTGATCTTGCTTCGCACCCTGAATGATATTGCCTGGTTGGAATGTGCTTTTGAACTCTGGCAGTGCCTCTGGCTTGCCTGGATGGAAAACAGAGAGGTCTGAGTGTAGAGGAACTAACGGGCAGCACAAAGCTAGAAAGTTACATTCACTGCCCCTTCCACGTTTGCCTCTGGCCCTCCCCACCTGTGACATGTGGCCCTCGGAAGAATACCCAGAAGCAAATGCAGACATCGGGTTGAAAAGGGTTCCTTCCCCCTCCCACCTTCTCTAAATGTTTCATGGACTATAGAACAATACTAGCCATTTCCTTCCGCTGTGAAACTTGCATGCCAGCCGTGATGCAATGCCAGCAGCATAGTTGGAATGCTGACATTATTACAGGTCCCAGTTGCCAGCTGTGGCACACCTACCTGGCTAGTTCCAGACTCTATTTTGCTATCTACGTGCAGCGATTTGAAAACATCAAATTCTTGAGTCACTGCCAATAGGTGATTGAATTGCCAAGTCTTGAAGCTCCCTTGATTACAAGTCACAAAAACCCTTCTTTTACCATCTATGGCACTTTTCACACGGATAAAGTGCATTTCTAGATAAGCTTTTTTTTAATGTCATTTTTTTTAAAATTTTATGAATACAATTGTAAAATCCATCAAAAATATCTTCTCAACTTTTACCATTTTTGACTTTTTATGGCCATGACTTCCGTCAAACCTTCCACATGATATTCTAACATCCATCCCTTATATCTATACTTCCTAAATCAATCATTGCTTTAAATTATCACTTTTTATAATTAGTCACTATAAATTCATATTTACAACAATATTTCTTCCTTAAACTACAAAGCTTCTTGCAATCCTACCAACGTGTTCAGTTGAGTACAATTGTCCTTCAGATAATCTGCAAATTTAGTCCAGTCTTTGATGAATTTCTGGTACCGCTGGTCTCGGATTCTTCCCGTCATTTTATCCAATTCTGCATACTCCATTAGTTTCATTGTCCATTCTTCTTTTGTCGGTGTTTGTTCTTGTTTCCATTTTTGTGCTATTAAAATTCTCGCCGCAGTCACAGCATATTGGAAAAGCTTAAAGTCTTGCTTTTTAATGTCTGTACCTGTAATTCCCAATAGGAAGGCCTCTGGTTTTTTATGGAATGTATATTTCAATATTTTCTTAATTTCACTATATATCATATCCCAGAAGCCTTTCACCTTCTTACACTCCCACCAATTTCTAGATAAGCTTATTAATGACATACACCAAGACTACTCATGCCATATGTCAGGATTGGCCATAGGGCAGTGCCTTTGGCAAGAGGGCCGTCAGAGGGAACCCTCGTCCTTGCTGTCCCCACCAACTGGTTCTTCCTCTGGACCTAATCCAGGAAAGCAAGCAAGGGGTGTGAGTAGCTTCCATTTCTCCTCACTACTCAGTCGCCTCCCTACATACTGTCTGAGAAAGAGGTGGCCTTGAGAATGAGACAAAGCATCAACAGCTAAGGCAAGGCCCTTGAAAGGTGCCCAAGGATTAGGTTAAAGCTTGCTGGGAAATGATATATAATGAATTGTGAAAGATGTTTAAGGTTGGTCTCTAAGGTGCTATTGGAAGGATTTTTTTTATTTTTTATTTTATTTGTATTAAAAAAAAACCCCAGAAGCTTTTCTTTTGAGGATTGTGAGATCAGAGCTACCTAAACAATACCGAAATGTATTTATATATGCAACTACAGCCGCTAGAATGATATTTGCTCAAAAATGGAAAGAAGAAGTCCCGACCAGAGAAGAATGACTACAGAAATTAATGGAATATGCAGAAATGGCAAAACTTACCAGAAGAATAAGAAATCAAGATAACAAACTTTTTTTATCAAGGAATGGAAATGGTTTATTGAATTTTTACAAACAAATTGCAAACAGATTAAGACATTAGTAGCTTTACTGTAAAAACTTGCAGTTTCTGAAACATGTATGATAACAGATGATTAAAAGAATAAGTTGAGATAATTGGGATATGCAGGAAAAGAAGGAAAAAACTTTAAGGAACCGCAGAAAGAGGGGGAGGGAAGTCGAGCTTAAAATGTTAGAATTATTGTTGAATGATTATTGAAATGTTTTCCTTTTTTCTTATAAATGAAAATTATAAATAATAATAACAATGACTACAACGATGATGATGATGAAAGGTGCCCAAGGATTCCAGCTCCTGCTGTCTTTAGTAGAGGCCCTAAATGTTGTTAAGTGAAATGGGGAAATCTTAGGTTTTAATCCTATGTTCACTTGTCTGTAATTAAGCTCCATTCAGCTCAACTGCATGTTCTACATACACTTCCATAGGATTGCATTGTGTCACGCACAAACACATGCTCCAGTTCTATTTTTGATCACAATGTATCACTGAATGGCCCTGGTTACCTTGTAGAACCCATGTTTCCCCTACATTCCTTGGTCTGGAACAATGCTTAGTCAATCATTCAGTCCACCAGGCCACTTTCCCACGAGAAGCAGTGCACTGTATTGGCTATGAGAAGAAACCCAGAAACTCTCCCCTCTGCCACAAAGTCAATAGGAAGCCTAAAACAGGTCACCACTGACTCTTCAATCTCAACTCCTCATCTGCAGTGTGAAGATAATATTGCACCACCTCACAGGGTTTTTGTAAGTATTACTGAAATAACACTCCTGTTAGCACAATCCTAGCCATGCCTACTCAAAAGTCCTATTGGATTCAATGGGACTTACTCCCAGGTAAGTGGGGTTAGGTCTGCACCCTAAGGTGCAATATAAATGTGTAAGAATATTATCTAAAAGTGTTCAAAATATACCACATACATTCAGAGGACCGATTGTAAAAGTGAGGAGGATATTTAGGAGCAGGTGCATTTTAAGAATTGGGGATGTGCCTTTAAAGATGAGGCAGCCAACAGTTTTTTCTTTCATTTCTCCTTGTTTTGCCAATCCTTCAAGGTATAGATCAGCAGCTCTGATGAGTCCTACCATGTCCCTCAGACCATGTCTTGCTTAGCATGAACTTGGTACTGAGGCATCTGAGGACAAACCAGACACTCCACGGGTCAAGCAACTAGGGGAGAAGGCAGGGTCTCTTTGAGAGACTCTCTGGTAGGAAACCTGCTGAAGAACTCCTGGAAGCTGCCTTATTCCCAGTCAGACCATTGGTCTATTTAACTCAGTATTGTCTACACCAGTGATGGCTAACCTTGACACTCCAGATGTTTTGGGACTACAACTCCCACCATCCCTGACCACTGATCCTGTTAGCTAGGGATGATGGGAGTTGTAGTTCCAAAACATCTGGGGTGTCAAGGTTAGCCATCACTGGTCTACACTGACCAACGGCAGGTCTCAGGGATCTCAGACAGGGAACATTCCCAGCCCTACCTGGTGATGCTGGGGATGAACCAGGGACCTTCTGAATCAGAAGCAAATGCTCTGCTGCTGAGCTATGGCTCTTCCTCTTGGGTAAATGTTTTGGTGTAAGGCTTTTACAGACAGAAGGTCCTTGGAAGCAATGGTACATAACAATTTAATTCCCAGTTTCATTCTAACAGATGGGAGAATTGGGCCCAAGAATTTCAGTAGGGGCAAATTCTACACATAGGCAGGAATAATCCAATGCACTAATACAGGATGGGTAACACCTGGATTGGCAGTACTACATGTGAAAAGGATCTAGGGGTCTTAGTCCAGTATTCAGTTCTCACAGTGGCCAATCAGAGGCTTTTGGGAAGCCCACAAGCAGAGTGTGAATGCGACAGCACTCACCCCACTTACATTCCTTAGCAATTTGTACCGCCTTTGATACTGATAGCCTTCGACTCTTACGATTTTGTCTAATTTCCTTTAAAGCTGTCAAAGTTAGTGGTAATTACTGCATCCTATGGAATGAAATAGGAAGGCGGGTGGCACTGTGGGTTAAACCACAGAGCCTAGGGCTTGCAAGGTCGGCGGTTCGAATCCCCGCGACGGGGTGAGCTCCCGTTGCTTGGTCCCTGCTCCTGCCAACCTAGCAGTTCAAAAGCATGTCAAAGTGCAAGTAGATAAATAGGTACCGCTCCAGCAGGAAGGTAAACGGCGTTTCCGTACGCTGCTCTGGTTCACCAGAAGCGGCTTTGTCATGCTGGCCACATGACATGGAAGCTGTACGCTGGCTCCCTCGGCCAATAAAACGAGATGAGTGCCGCAACCCCAGAGTCAGTCACGACTGGACCTAATGGTCAGGGGTCCCCTTACCTTTTTATGGAATGAAATTCCCTAATTTTAATATGCACTGGACAAAGGAGTACTTACACTTGCCTGTACTTTTCTTTGATTTGCTCCTTTGCCGAATCTAAGAGAATATCCATGATATTAAGGACTGGTAATAATTTACATTCCCAGAGCTACGAGAAAGGTGGTGCTTTGTCCTTTTAAATTTTCAAAGCCACCAGCATTTTCTGTTTCCCCTAAAGTCAAGAAAAGATAAGAATAATTTAACATAATGGAAAGCTACGGACCAATGCCATTCCGACAAACCTGATTAATCTGCCACTATGAGTCCCTCTCTTACCCCATCAGTTTAGATGAGATTTCTTCCCCCTCCTTTTTTTTTTTTAAAAAAAATACTATGTTGCAAAAGATGGCATTCCAGTCTGGGCTGCTAGTTGTTAAATACATTTGATTTGCAAAAACACAAGAGAGCTAATTAACTTGTGCTGAAGAAGCATAATTTATTATAACAAATTAAGGGCATTTAAAAAAATTGTTCTGCCACAGTGAATTTCAATGATCACTCATTCAAAATGAGGAGGTACAAACATTCCTTGTGTTTTTAGTACCATATTAGCAATCTAAACTGTAAATATATCAGTATGGTGAGGGCAACCCACACAGAGAAATGCGTATTTATATATAGCGGTTATTTCCCCCCAGTTTCCTTTGTATTACTTTTATTATGTTGGTGTGTGTATTTAAAAAGAAAAAGAAAAAAGAAAATCTGCTCAATCACTAATTTACCTTATGCCATTTTTCTTCCACTCTTTTATATCACACCAGTGATGTTTAAGCTACAGTAATTTAACACAGCCATGAGTAAAGAAACTAATGTTTCTTCAGAAAGTTCCATGACTGGAAACCATATTTAAAGTTCAAAAGTGATCTAATAACCCTAACCCTAATAACTGTTTTTAAAAGATGTATATATTTTCATTTCCCGCTTACCAGCAACAGGACTAGCTACAGTTAGATGAGCTCACAGAGCCCAGGGGAGTCACCATCCTTTCTTTTGCTCAATCGTCACATACAGGCGGCGACCATTTTAGGCACATCCAATTGACGCATGCTCAATGTGCAGATCTTTAAGACCCAGAAGAAGACAAAATGAGGATGGAACGGGGCAGAACAGTGGCAGGACGGGGTGTAATGGGGCAGGTTGTGCTTATATGTGCTTATATGCGCTCCACCAATGCATGCAAGGGCCAGGATCTGAACCCCTATGCAAAATGGTCGCCGCCTATACTATTATTTCCCAGGAGCCTTTGGGGCGCTCCTTTTAAAATTGCACATGGCACACTTGAGGGAGTGCAGCTGGCCTTTGAAATTCAACTAAGCTTTGTTCAAAATATATCTATTGAAATTAATTAACTTGGCTTGGTCATGTTCATTAATTTCAGTGGGTCAACCCTGAGTAGAATTTAGAAGAGGTTTTTAAAAGTTTTAAAAAAGACCACCTGGACTCTGCATCTGATAGTAAATCCTACCTGAATGGCCACTCCTCTGCCTCAGTGTGTGCCAATAAATTGCAGCTGGGCAGAAGGACCAATTCACCACGTAATTGTCCCCCCACAAAACCTTGTTGGCCCGCCTCTGAGCATAAACCTTCCTTCACTCACTACTTTTCTCCTTCAAATTCTCATGTCCTACTGCTTTGCCTCAGGCAAGGTTTCACGTTTAGAAGAGAAACACGGATCCGTGCTGCAAGAAATGCTGCAGGGGAGAGTTTGAGAGGGTTATCAAGTAGCCCAGTGGAACTGGAACTCAGCACATGCCTGAAGACTATGTGTGTGATTTGGCTTTGTTCTGAGCAATAACAACACTATTGTGGTAGTAAGGGGACACCCCCCATGGTATGAACTTGTCACCTTTGTCTTTTGTTTTGTAATAGCACTAGCCTGGCCCTAGAGTTTGTTAAGGGTGCCAAAAGTTGTTAGGAGACCCCAGAGCTACAATTCCCAAAGTGGTTTAACAGTGAATGCCTCTTGCCAGGGAACTCTGGATTTGTAGCTCTGGGGAGGGAATAACAACTTTCGGCATCCTTAACAAACTACCATTCCCAGGATTCTTTGAGGAAAGCCATGACTTTTTAAAGTGGTGTGATACTGCATTAAATACAGGAGCAAAAGCCTTGCCCACCTGGCAAAGTGGTCCATGGCCCCACCCTTGACATAAAGGATAGTGTGGCATTACAGTGGCAGCTTCCATCTCAATCTGTGTGCATTCCTTAGAATGGCTGAAGGCAGTCTCACATGTAGAGGCACTCACAAGGAGCACTCTTTCTAAGTTATCAGGAACCCTTAGAAAACCTGATTCCTGACTCCACAGAAAGAGCGTCTGTGAAATATACTCGGAGTCGAGTGTGGATTTCATGCTCTTTATTCAGCTCATAGTAGCGAGGAATGAGAGTTCCCCCAGAACGTCTGCTTTATATACAATATACAATGGGCCCCACATGATTGGCTAATTCCAGGATACTCCTGTAAGCCAATCAGGTTGTGGATTCACTTCCACCTGGAGCTGGATTGGGTGGCTCCTGCAGACCAATCAAACTGCTTCATTCTGGATCCTATTGTTCTAGGACCAATCAGACTGCTGCATTCTGAATCCTATTGTTCTAGGACCAATCAGACTGCTGCATTCTGAATCCTATTGTTCTAGGACCAATCAGACTGCTGCATTTTGGATCCTATTCAACTCAGTACATAACACCCTGTGTGTATGGTTGTAGGTACAGATGTTCTAATGAAGTCTGGGCAGAGGTTTGGGCACCACCTGCGACTGTGATACTGCACACATCTTGTGCATTGAACACATCAAGAAAGTGTATATGCATTGTCTCGAGTTGAGAAAATCAGGAAAGTAGTGGTTCACCTAATTTTTAACATTGCTGTGGAAACAAAGAGAAACTGTTAAAAAATAGATGCATTACCCAGAGCCATAACAACAACAACAACAACAACAACAACAACAACATGCTCTATTAGTCATGTAAATGGCAGTACTGCTTACTTAGGGCTATCTCTAAATTAAGGCTCTCTGATATGGAGGCCATTCTGGCACAGACAACTTTTGTTGTTTGAATTCTATTCTTATTCATCTTTGTCGGTGATTTTTGTCTTCTAAACTAACAGCAGCAATTCTGGGCCAGAGGAAGAAATCCTCAGCGATAATGCATTGTATTTTTCAATAGGTCACACCATGTTCTGTTAAAGATGTCACAGTAGGAAACACATCTGAGAGTGGGCATAACAAAATGGCCTTTATTTATAAGGGAGCATAGTCCGTAATGTGCAGTTTCTAGGACTGAGGCATACCATGGTGAGCCTGAAAGATTGCCGATTCTTTCCTGAAAACTTTGAGTGATTCCAGAGGTGTGGAGGTCTACTGTTTGGGGTAATTAATATACACTAACAAGGCAAAGCGATCACACTCTCCTGGCATAATCATGCAAAATCAATCGCAATCGCTTACTCTTGACAATATTTCTCATCCAGAGAAGGCAAACTGTTAAGCAAGTCTCCTAATTAAAAAGATAACAAAAGGAAGAACAATTTTCTTTTCATTTGCTGACTGGGTTATAGCTGCATTTCAGACATCATCTGGGGGGAGAGATGTGATTTACTGGCAAGGCTTTTTCTTTCTGATCAGAGAGGGGAGAAGAAAACAAAGTTGATCAAACAGAAATAAGATAATGAAAGAAATTATTTGTATAATGCAAAAAGCAGTGTGGCTTGTTAATCTTTTTGGAAAACTGTGTCACATGCTATCTGAATAACAATCTTCTCACACTTTATCCATCAGGAGAGACAGGCATGTAACAGGCTGACCAATTTATAATAAACAGCCTTTTTATACTAGGCTGATTGCAGAGATGTTACTTTAATGGAGAATGCTGATGATGATATTAAAATACAGCTAAAATGCCAAATAGGCTGATTTCGCATAGTTTTATTCATACTGAGCCATTCAGAGTGTTGAAACCTACAGGTGGTCCTAGAATAAATTTGAACAGTCCATCCACCTTCTCAGATGACACACTAGACCACCTGATAATAATGATGGACTGTTCTATTGGCATCTTTCTCAGAGAGGCAAGTGCTACTATGACACTGTCAGTCTTTGTTATTGTGGGCTTTGTTGCATAATGCCCAAGATAATAACCCCTTAATTCCCTTCAGCAACCAATTTGGCAACACAATCAAAATAATTAGAGCTGAAGCTGGTTAAAGGCAAAGGAATCGACTCTGAATCATCTATTTCATTCATCCAGGTAAGAGACCAAGTAAACCGGGACTGCAAAACTCAAATCGCTTTGAGGGAGGTAAGATCCTGGGGACACCACCAGCCTGCGTTTAGCTTCCTCTGGATCAGAGAGAAATTGTGATCTAATGTGTCTTTGTAACATTTTGATTTATTTGCAAATATGGACTCAGAACTTTGGCAGGGGGCAAACAAGGACTCCCACAAGGCAGAAGTTCATCCAGAGTGTGATTTGAACTCAGCTCCAGTTGCAGCCATTTCTCTCCCCCCCCCCCCCCCGAGCTGCAGTCTCTTGTCTCACGTTAGGTAAAGGTAAAGGTACCCCTGACCATTGGGTCCAGTCGCGGACGACTCTGGGGTTGCGGTGCTCATCTCGCTTTACTGGCCGAGGGAGCCGACGTTTGTCCGCAGACAGCTTCAGGGTCATGTGGCCAGCATGACTAAGCCACTTCTGGCGAACCAGAGCAGCGCACGGAAACGCTGTTTACCTTCCCGCCAGAGCAGTACCTATTTATCTGCTTGCACTTTGACGTGCTTTCGAACTGCTAGGTGGGCAGGAGCTGGGACCAAACAACGGGAGCTCACCCCGTGGCGGGGATTCGAACCGCCGACCTTCTGATCGGCAAGCCCTAGGCTCAGTGGTTTAGACAACAGCGCCACCCGCGTCCCTTGTGTCTCATGTTAGGAAGGCATGAAAACTCTGAGTAAAGGCTTGGTGGGATGGGCTCATAGAAGCCTTCAGCAGGTGGTGACAGGTGGAGTTAGGTCAGGCCTGTTCCACAAACAGAACTTCACTCATAATTCTTAGGATCCAATCCTTTGTCTTTTTCCCTTTGTGGGGGAAATGGCACAGAAACTGCAATGGTTAATTCAAAGCACATGTAAGCTACTTTGTGATCGTTGTGCACCAGATACCTTTTCTCCATCCATGATAGTGATAACCAGGTACCATCATTTCCCCTCAACGTGGAGATGTTCAGCATGTTGGAAGGAGGGAAACAATGTATGCCATTGTGTATGAAGCGAGGCACAAGGGTTTATTTCACTGTGAATACATACATGCTGGACAGTGTAACTGACACACTTGACCACATTGCCCCTGCATAAAATAACCAGTAGGTGTTTTGGTGGCTCTGGGTCTCAACTAATAATAATAATAATAATAATAATAATAATAATAATAATAATTTATTATTTGTACCCCGCCCATCTGGCTGGGTCTCCCCAGCCACTCTGGGCGGCTTCCAGCAAATATTAAAATACATGTTAATTAATTACAATATTAAAATACATGTTACAGATTAAAAACTTCCCTAAACAGGGCTGCCTTCAGGTATTTCCTAAATGTTATGTAGTTGTTGATCCCTTTGACCTCTGATGGGAGGGCGTTCCACAGGGCGGGCGCCACTACCGAGAAGGCCCTCTGCCTGGTTCCCTGTAGCTTTGCTTCTCACAGTGAGGGAACTGCCAGAAGGCCCTCGGCGCTGGACCTCAGTGGGGTCTGAATGGTGGGGGTGGAGACGCTCCTTGAGGTATACAGGACCGAGACCGTTTAGGTCAGCACCAACACTTTGAATTGTGCTCGGAAACGTATCCCTATCCCAAGACAGTTTCTTGCTCAAGGCAGGGTTATTTGCCCTTCACTCCCTCACCAAGGTAGAGCTTCCTTATTTTAATACTCCAATGAATGTTCCTCCTTCAACTTAGCACAGCAGAATCCTTTGCTCCTGTGGAGCAGGGCCCTAATAGGAGCATTTTAGCTTGAAGGAAATATGGAAAAAGTTGTATACCAGTGAGACAGTGGGGTGAGAGGAAGGCATCATGAAACCAATGAACAGGATTATTCTGTGCTGTTGTTATCAAAGGAGCAGAATAGGCACTCATAGATGAGTGATCTTTCCTAAACTTGCTTAACTCATAAATTATGCAGATTCAGAAGAACGTGGGTAAATTTTATGAGCCAATCTAAGGGCAACATAAAAAGGAAATTACTGGAATTCCAATAAGGAAAAATATTGATTATCACAAAGGCCAGACCATTTGCTGCAGGCTACTACTATTCTCTTCCACCTTGCCACCTCTACAGTTTCCGAATACCTATAAATTAATGGAGCTTGACTTTTTCTTGATAAACTGATATATTTTTTTCCTAGAATAAAGCAGAGACACTTTTCACAGTTTTCCCGATACCCTTCAAACTACCCATTTCTAACTGCAGGAATTTCCTGAACTTTCTAGCCACAGGGTCAACTTCCCCAATCTAATTTTGTCCATGTAAGGGCCAAACTAACATCACCCCCGATAGCCCTGTTGAAACCAGAAAATCGGCTTCCTAGTGGTCTGGTGCAATCAAATAGAAGAAAGGACCAATAATCCTCTACCCCCCTCAAATCACCCCCAAAGAGCTTTTCCATGGTAGTGGTGAGATTAAATGCAAGAAAATTGGGATTAAATCTTAATCTTACCAACAAAATAATAATAATCTGTGAGCATATTAAATAAATAAATAAAACCTTGTATTTATAAAAAAAATCAGACATCATTCAAGCAGCACAAATAGGCAGCTTTTATTCTTCCATTGTGGGGTTTTTTTTACATTACCTTATGACTTTTAAATAGTATCATAATAATACAAAACTGAGTTTCATTACCAGTGTCATGCTTAATTGCCCCTTTCCTTTTATTTGAAATATAAGGCAGTTAACAAAAGTACAGTTACCTGATGCAGTGAGGGAACTTGGTCATAATTAATCTAAGGAATCTGTGGCTGCAGTAGGTTGACTAGGTGCTCTTCCTTTGGGGGGGGCAAAAAAAATCATAGCTTGGTAAATGTGTAATGAGCTGTTTAACAATCAATCCCCTTTCTCAGTAAACTCTGGGAATTGCAGTTTTTGCCTATACCCTGCTTTTGCCTCTGGGCCTGCTTGACCATGTGGCCGGCCCTCAGTAGGTTCTCCAGGTGAGGAATGTGGTCCTCAATCTGGAAAAAGGTCTCCCACCCCTGTTCCAAATTATGTCTGCTTCCTTCCTTTTCTGACTCACCTGAGTTCATTCCACGGCCATAGTGGACATAAGATGTGAGATGATCTTCTGGCAGTGGCAATATATGTCTTTGTAAGATGCATCTTGCCATGTAGTAGTCAGGGATATCTAAAGTTCTCCTTTATGTTAAGCTTTGCTTTGCTCTATTTCTTTAAAGTAATTGTTTGAAATAGTATAGGGCTGTATAAGCCAACAGAAGCACCTTGAATCTGGCTTGGTAGCAAATCGGTAGCCAATGCAAACTTTCAGAACCACAGAATCGTAGAGTTGTATGTTCTTGGTAGGCTGTACCACATTGCAGCCAGTTCAAGGTGAAGCCCTCATACAGTCATCTAACATTTTGCCCTTCTCAATATGTCAGGTCAACAATGCACTGAGTTTGGCTATCATGGCAGCCTTAAACCCAGCCTGCCTATTTAAGGCAGCCTCAGTGTGGATATCAATATTCTCCCACAGGACAATAATACTGGAAGAATTCCCTGATATCAGCCCCCAAATCAAATCAAGTAGGGAGGCTGCTGGGCAGCAGGTTGGGTGGCACAACATCAGGAACCCTAGTCTGTCTCTGACTCAACACCAGGTAAAAGTCCTCAAATCCCACCGTGGAGCATAGAGTTCCCCAGTAAGGGAGATTGAATCTGTATGGACCACAACAATTCTCCCTCCAACCTGTGCTGGTGCTACACCAAATATCCAGGCGGACACAGATGGGTCAGATTAACCCCGTCCAGCTCATCCACCCAAGTTTTGTTAACTGGATGGCCAGTAGGTCAGACGCAAGGTGGCAGAGCAACTGTGACCCTGACAGGAGGAGGAAGGGTCCAAAGCGGGGATAACCAATAGATATCTAACCCCTGCCCTTCTCCTTACCTAGCCAGCCCAACCATCTTCTCCTGAGTTCTTGACAAACTCAGATTTCTGGTTCTCATACAATCAGTAAACTCACTCATTGTATAGAGATGGGGACAAAATTACAGAGATACAAATATCTACCTCTAAATTAAGCAAAATGCTTTCAGTAACACAAGGACAGTGTGGTGGGGCTATAAATATTGTTAATACAAGCATAGTGACTAAACATTACTCCTGCTCCATTTATGGGAACTGATCAGGGTAAATGAACTGTGATTAATGGATTGTCTTGTGTGGAAGAAGCTACTACATAGACGCCTCAAAAAGATTGGGTGCTATGAGCATGGTGGAGCATTCGCCGTTCCCACATACAATGCATGACAAAACTGTAATAACAAAAATGGAAGAGGGACCTTGAAGGTCAACCAGTCCAACCCCCTTCTCAGTGGCAGCTTGGCAGTGAAGGATACAACTTCAGCATCCCTGACAGATGTCTTTCCAGCATCTGCTGAAATACCTCCCACGATGGAGAGCTCGCTCCAAGGCAGTGTGTCAAACAGGTTTTACATTTGGGAAGTTTATGGTGACAAAAAAAAAATTGCGCCTATGATAAATATAACACTGGCGATGTAAATCAACTCTCAGCTCACTGTGTCAACCACTAATGGCCACTTCTCCAACATTGGACAGCTTGTCCTTGAGCTTTAACAGGTAGCTGGAGAGAAGTTGTGTGTGCATGCATTCTTTTCATTTAAAGGCTGTTTAAATCTACCATGGATATGTATCACATGGTACAACAATGATGCCTAGAGAATGCGGACTTCGTACCATCATTACTTATTACGTTTGGCAATTGCTGCATCTTTTACCTCAAAACAAGCCTATTCAAGGGCTGCATGTGATTAGGAGAGCATAATCCTCTGCCTCATTTCATAGAATCATAAAATTGTATAGTAAGAAGGGTCCATCTCCCTGCAATGCAGGAATGTCAACTAAGGCATGTACGCTGTTCCTCGTATGCTATTCCTTTTCCTCATTGGTTATCTGTAAGATGAGCCTCATGTTTCAGTATAGGGACCAGGATATATAGGAAAGTATCCAACACGTGTTGATCTGAATCCATGGCCAACTCCATGAGGTCGTGAGGAGAGACCTGGTACTCCCACCCACAATGGGCAAAGTGTCAATCACCCCAAGACCACTTTGCAGAGCTCACCTGAGAAGGCTGGAGACAACATAAAATAATTCTCAGTTCGCCCACCTCTCCGGCTGTAGGGTCAGACAGCCCAGGGAGGCTGTCATGATCAAGGACTGTCAAAAAAATTGTGCCAGCACTGCAAAGTGTATTGGTGTACTTGACTTTTAGCTTTTGTAAATAGTTAACAAGTCATTTCAAGAATTAAGCAGTATATAAACCTATAGATAATACTAATGATAAATAATTCGATACATTCCAATGTTGTAATTTTTAAATCAATAACATATTATGCATTTTTCTCATTCAATGAGTATTCCTTTAAACCCAGTAAAAGACCCCGTAAAAGAGTACTCAAGCATTATAACTGGAATAGGTTTGACATTTAAATTTCAGCTCTGAAAGTCTTCATCAGATAAAATGAGGATAAAATGAGATAGCACCAGCACTGCTGTATAGAAATCCATGTAGTTATGCCTGGGACAGACATGTATACCATATGTTTATTGTTTGCTTATTATCTGCAGATATATAGATGCTTCACATTCTAATAAATAAGTAATAAATAACTTTTTCTTTTGAACAGTTATAAACTGCTTATTATCTTTGAAGAAAATATCTATGTGGTGTACAACATAAAAACAGTAACCAATTTTTAATAATAATAATAATAATAATAATAATAATAATAATAGTATTATTTATATCCTGCCCATCTGGCTGGGTTTCCCCAGACACTCTAGGCGGCTTACAACATATCTAAAAACATAATAAAAACATCAGTCCTTAAAAACTTCCCTAAACAGGACTGCATTCAGATGTCTTCTAAAAGTCAGATAGTTGTTTATTTCCTTGACATCTGAAGGGAGGGTGTTCCACAAGGAGGGCGCCATTACTGAGAAGGCTCTCTGCCTGGTTCCCTGTAACTTCGCTATTCACAGTGAAACAAAAAAACACAAAAAATACATAAAAGCAGTGCAACAGCAGAATAAAAGCATAGAAAAAGTAAATTGTTAATTCAAGGGATCCATATGGACAAACACAGGTTACTAAAGTGATGTACAATAAAATAAAGTAAGATAGGTAAAGGTAAAGGGACCCCTGACCGTTAAGTCCAGTCGTGGATGAATGGGGTTGTGGCACTCATCTCGCTTTATTGGCCGAGGGAGCCGGCATACAGCTTCTGGGTCATGTGGCCAGCATGACTAAGCCGCTTCTGGCGAAATCAGAGCAGCACACGGAAATGCCGTTTACCTTCCCGCCGGAGCGGTACCTATTTACCTTCTTGCACTTTGATGTGCTTTCGAACTGCTAGGCTGGCAGGAGCTGGGACTGAGCAACGGGAGCTCATCCTGTCGCGGGGATTCGAACCGCCGACTTTCTGATCGGCAAGCCCAAGAGGCTCAGTGGTTTAGACCACAGCGCCACCCGTGTCCCTTAAAGTAAGATAGAACACAGAAGAACCATATCTACAATTATACTATTATTATTCCATAAAATGACTGGGTCACACTTCAGGGAAAGTTTCCTTAAGCAAAAAAAAAATGACTTCAACAGATGTCAAAATGCTAGGCGCTTGCCTAATTTCAGTTGGTAACTCATTCCAGAGGGCTGGAGCTACAACACTAAAAGCCTCATTCCTAGAACATACTAAGTGCGCCTCTGGGGCATGCAGTGTCCTTAGCTGTGCCCCATGTGATTAGCACAGTTACCAGCCTGGGATACATGAAGCAAGGCAGTCCCTTGGTCCCTTGGTCCCAATCATGAATGTGTCATTCAGTGCACAGATGTCAGATGGAAACCCATCGAGGTGGAGAGGCAAGCACACTCCCAGCTTCGCTACTCCATGCCTACATTGCTACAGGACTACAGTTCTGTCTGTTTCAACCAGGACTACAGTGGTGTTATGCAGTTTACTTACTGATGCAAGGCTCACTAATAAAAGCACGGCACATAGGAAGCTGCCTTATACCTAACCAGACTCGTGGCCCATCTGTCACAGGACTCTGACTGGTAGCAGCCCTCCAAGGATCCTTTCCCAGCCCTACCAGGACGGCGCCAGAGATTGAACCTGGGATTTTCTGCACACAAAGCCCGTGCTCTACCAGGGCTGCTACCTCCTGCATCGTGTTTTGTCCTTAGACAATGAACCTGCGCCCTTGGGAGTGTTGAATGGAAAGATGCTATAGAAGCAAAATAAAATAAGCAAGCAGACCTTGTGCGCTTCAGCGGCACATAGTGGAAGGCAGCCTGACGTAAGCAAGTTCTTCCCCTATGTAGCAGAGATTTTAAGTAGCACACACCTTGGCATGAGCGGTGCCTGGAGTTCAAGAGGCTGCCTGGAAAGCACAGGTGTGCTTGCCTTGACTCCGCCCAGTGCAAGGCATTAGGCACCAGCTGGAGATTCTGCAGCCTCTTGATAGGCCTTCCCGAGATCCCCATTGCTCAGCCCTTGAGCCTGTATATCTCCCTGGGCTGACTGTTTCCTCCAGCAGAGCTTGAACATTTCCTGCCGCCGAAAGAGTTAAAAAAAATCCCCCTGGAAAAGCTAATTATTGCATGCAGATACTTCTTTGTGCGATCAAGGAGGGGACAATTTAATAGGCTCTGTAATACAACCAAGAACAAAATTGCTTTAAAGGAAGTCTCTTGTTGAGTGACAACTCTGTTGCCTGAGCCAATTAGGTCCCAATAAAGAGTGTTGAATTGGCTCCTGCTTTCTCATTAATTATGTTCTGTCACAGACATGGGGCTTGATTTAGCAATTTTGTATTACATTAAGATACTGAAAAGCATTGAACAAATGGCTCACTCTGATAATAGGCATTCTATACACGGTGTGACATTTACTATCCAGCTGTCCATAAGGCAGCCTAGCACTTCAGTTCAGGGGTTTATTTGTCATTGCTTCAAAGGGACACTCAGCTTTTCACAAAAAAGAAACAGAGAGGCTAATAGATAGGACAAAATGTACTGCTGATATGCTTTATTAGAGATAGGATACTAGGGTTTTGCTAACAAGCTCATCCGTTGGGACTAAGCCGAGTTTGCTGTCAATCATCCTCCACACAAAAGCACACTAGTTAACAAGGAGAAATGAATTACAGACGCTTATTCCTGCCTGTGGGATCACAAATACACCAATCTGTGAAAGAGGCACAAACTCAAGAGACAAGCTACATATTTGTCAATAACCTCCTAGAAAGAACCCTAGTAATTCTTTGAAGACCTTTGATTTTGCTTCGCTCTAAAATGCAAGTATAGGAAATGTTTTAGTTACCATGACATTTTTTCCCTTTGTTACTTGTACAAATTTTCATCACATTAAAAACAGAAAACTGAAGAGGTCTGCAAACGTTGTTGTAGGTGTACACACTACTGTTTATTCCAACCCACAGGAGGTGACTGTTGTTGCAATATTCATTAAAGGAGACAGAAAAATTAAATCTCTAAACTTCAGATTCAACATTACACTCGACAGTATGAAGAGCATAATCCTTATATCCTATACAGCAATTAAAGTAGCAGGATTTATTTTTTTAAGAAAAAAAGCAAGAGCTCTTTATTCCAATGGCATTTACATTGAAAATAATACTGTTACAGAATTTCCTGAACCAAAATTGTGCCTGTAGCTCACAGAAATGCATCTTAATATATATGGATATAAACCTGTCTGGTATGCATATTTGTGTGTGCATACATTTTTGAAAGCAAGTGAGGAAAGCATTGATGGAATAGTTAACCTACAAAATATACAGTAAATAATGTATCTGAAGATAATGTATTGGATAATTAGGTTTCCCAACTTAGGAAAGCTTTTTATCTCTCCATAATGGAGAGAGACCATACATCAAGCTCTCAAGTTGCAAACCATTAAAGTGTGTGAATTAATACTCTGAAATAAGACCTGTATGTAATGATCGAAGTGTAGAGGCTGTAATGAATTATTTGTAACAGTAGGGGCAGAGCCAAAGTTATTTTGCCAGTGCTGAACATAAAATAACATACCATATAAAAGCAAATCTGAAACATCATGACCAGACAGCCAAAGTGATTAGGCTCAAATTGGAATATCCGATCGACCCCAGAATTTATTTATTTATTTAATGTGGTCTCTGTAAGCTACCTTGAGGCATCCCAGGTCTGAAAGGTTGGATAAAGCAGTCTAAATGGATGAAGAAATAAAATGGGCATGATGAATGCACAGTTTTAGCACACATTATATTTATCATGTTTGCACCCCACATTTCCTCCATGGGGCTAGCCCATTTAATGATCACCACAAAACGATGAGGTAGGTTGTGCTGAACCCAAATTTAAATCTCAATGCCACCTCCAACATTCTGATCTTCTTTCCACGTGGAACACGCCAATCTCAGTGGAAATCTATAAAGCTTGTGGAAATCTATAAAGTAGAGAATCTTTAAGAGAGGAAAATTCCCTTACAATCTGTTTGGGAACTCTCCTCCATTTCAGAAGTAGTTTACTATGCGACATGAAGAGGAGCATGGTGCTGATAACTCCAAGGTTGCAGGTTTGATCCCCATATGGGACAACTGCATATTCCTGCATTGCAGGGAGTTAGACTAGATCAGGGGTAGGCAACCTAAGGCCCATGGGCCACAAGTGGCCCATGGGGGTCATTTAACCGGCCCATGAGCCGCTCCTGAACCAAGCTACCCGCTCGGCGAGTCCCCGCTGGCTGCGCTAAACAGGCACAGTGTGGGGACTCACTGCCACAGCGCCAGAAATCGTTTCTGCACAGATGCAGACGCCGGAAATAGCGGAGGTGCGTGCTCACGCGCACGCACAATCCAGTCCACGGAGGGATCTCCGCTGGAGTGAACTGGCCCAGGCGAGGTAAACCTTGCTGACCCCCCTGGACTAGATCATCCTCCTGGTCCCTTCCAACTCTACAATTTTAACAAGCTGGATCTAACAAGGAGGCGCATTTCACACCCTCTGCACACCATTCACCTTCAATAGTGATACTTTTGCTCAGTTCAGTTTCCATTTTATTCGATGACCACCCAAGTCACATATTTCAGCACCATATGCCTTCATAAAGACCCTCCTGGTTGCAAGAACTGATGACGATATATCCCTTACTTTAGGGAGGGGGGAAATAATCTCCAATCATAAATAGTATTTATTTCACAAATTTATGCTACTTGATTGCAATAGTGCGGTTTGCAAAAAGTACAGAACAAAAAAAATCAGTAAAAAACAACAACCACAGTTCTAAACAGCATTAAAAATACAGTAGTACCTCGGTTTAAGAAAAGTCCTGTTTACGAACGATTCGGTTTACGAACTTCACCAAACGGGAAGTAGTGTCCTGGTTTGAGAACTTTACCTCAGTCTAAGAACGGAATCTGAATGGTGGAAGGGCACTGGCGGCGGGAGGCCTCATTAGGGAAAGCGCACCCCAGTTTAAGAATGGTTTCGGTTTAAGAACAGACTTCCGGAACGGATAAAGTTCATAAACCGAGATACCACTGTAATTAAAATTGATGATAAGCTAAAATCCAAATGAAAACACCCCTCAACATTCTACATACGCTAGTAAATACCCCCACAGTGGGGCAAGAATTTGAGATATGAAGATTCTAACATGAGGCACCCTAATGGCACAGATGTGTTCTGGAGGATGCTTTAGAAACCAGGAGAAAGGAAGAGGTTCCAGAATTGCAGGGATCCTGTCCAGATCAGCCTAGTGGCTAACTTTGCCCCTGTACCTGATACTTCCCTAGCTTTGTTTTTAAGTACTACCTCAACCTCTGAAGCCTTGCAAAAGTTATATGCCTCATGCAAGTCATCACCTACCATGTGCTGAGGGCTTATTTAATGATTTTTGTTTAAATGCCAGCTTCCATCCTTCCTCGGTGTTTTGCACAAATTGCCACCTACACAAAATTCCTAACTAAAAATTGCATATTTATAAACATCTCAACCCACAGTAAATAAACTATCAGGCCCTTATTGAAAAACATGCAAATCAAGTAACAGCAGCACTATTTAATTCCAACATCTTTGCATACAGGTGGTGCCAACCATCGCTGCATTCATCACAAGATTGCACATGCTCCCTTTGGAGCTGGCAAAGAAAAATCAGTCCTGTGTTTTGAAGTTGTGTGATGTATGATGTCTGTAGTAAAATGGAATAATAGTGATAAAACAGACACCAGTAGCACCGTAACTTTCAGACTATGGAACTCAGTTCCAGGACCCTGAGATCAATGGCAGATGATGTGGTTAGTAGCACAGCAGAAAACAAGTGTGAAGAGTCTGCAGCTCTTTCACCGTGATGTGGTAAGGGGGCAGCGGAGTGGGGTGTCCAGGGGGGAACAGAAGCAGCAGAGCTATGAGGTGAGGGAGAGAGGCAGCAGTGGCAGAAAGCAGCACAGCAGCCACCTTTATGAGTCCCCTGTCCCCCGCCCAAGGCCAAACCTTTGATAAGGTTGCTCACCGAAGTCTCCTAAGCAAGCTTTGCAGTCATAGGATAAAAGCAGAGGTCCTCTTCTGGATCAATCACTGATTAAGGAACAGGAAGCCAATATCAGGAATAAATGGACAGTTCTTCCAATGGAGGGATGTGAAACTTCTTTAAACTTGTACATACATGTCCTTAGAGTTAGGGTTGAGCAGTGAGGCAGCCAAGGATGGAAAACAAAACCGCCGATATCATCATGCAGTCAATCAAATCTACAGTGTGCAGTTGCCTTACCTCAGAAAGGATACTACAAAGCTGGAAAATGGACAACCAAAAGGATCAAAGGGAATGAAACAACTCCACAATGAAGAGTTGCAATATTATGGGCTTTTTAGCGTAGAGAAAAGGCGAGTAATGGAGGGATGGGGACCTGACAGAAGTGTAGAATATTATGCACAATATGGAAAAAGTATATAGGGAGTATTCATATATTATGCTCTTAAGGGCCTCTTAAAGCTGGAAGATTCCAGACTGGCATAGAAATGATTCGTTTTTGGTACTAAATGTTCAACAATAGTTCTGTGACAACATGGACACCTGCAGGTTCAAAGAGGTCCCTGGCAAAGTGCCCTCTGACAGGCCCTTTCAGAGTGGTGTTGAGTGTCATCAGATGCACATTCTCAATCCACACAGAGCCCAACAGGACAGGTTAGCATTTAGTGGGAACTGACTGTCTAGCCTAGTTTCAGTACATACACCAGAATCTTCTAGAAAGAACAGTGATTCTACAGCATAAATCCAGTGGCTCTTCAGCAATATAAAATGTCTGAAAGCCACAATTCTGTGTAAACAGAGAGGGTTAAAAATATGAAGCAGTCTACAATTACTTCTCCAGTAACAAGATTATGTTACAGCCCCTGATTAATATGCATCTTCAGTGTTTCATCTTGGCTGACAATTACAATTTATCAAAAGAATTTTTTTATACCCAGAAAACTGCACGACAGTGCAATGCTAAGATGTTCTTCTCTATCATGAGGACTAGAATTGTAAAATGAATATTGACTCTCTTCTTCCAATTTAGCCTTAATTAAATGTAGTTTTATTTTTAAAAAAAATAATAATCCCTAAAATCAAATGCTTGTTACAAAGTCATGGGCTCTGGCAATCCTTACTGTGCCTCCATCTCACAAGAAATCATTCTATTCACCGCTTTATTTTCCCTGCCTGAGGGTTTGATCCAATCTTTACAGCCATCTGTCTTTGCTGATGTAGGACAATAAACCTCTGACACATATTCATTCCACCCACCATACTGGCCACATAGGAAGTGCCAGAAGGAGAAACTAAAAACTGGGAACGTCTCGTTAGCCAATCGCCCTTATGGTGATAATTGAGCAAGGCAACCAATTCCGTTCTTTAAAATACATGTTATGTAAACAGTAGCCATGGCAAGTGCAAAGGAGCCAGGGACAATTTTGTTAAAACACAGAACACGAGGACAAGTGTCTATCTTACTTTAGCCAAGTTGCCCATCTGTTCATTTAATCAATCACTAAAAGATTTGCTCTCCACATTTTGCTGATTCTCTCCAAAGCCAAAACATCACTCATAGGAAATGAGGCTTAGAAATTTGCATGACTCTGGCTATACCAAATGGCACTGAAACTCAGTACAAAGCGTAACGACTTTTGCAGAATTCAGCTTTCATGTTTGTTTGTTTGTATTTTATTTTAAAATCTAAGGTCACAATTTTCTAATTAAAAAATTAAGATTATCTGAAGATAGTTAAACTAAGGGCAGATTCTTATAAAGACTCGAAAAGAGGGGCTTTACATGAGTTTAGTAACAGCCTCCTCTGTCCTAGCAGCCCCCAGATGTTTCTGACCACAACTCCCATAATTCCTGACTATTGGCCATGCTAGCTGGGGCTGATGGGAGTTTAAGTCCAAAATATCTGGACACCTGCTGTTTTGGATTACAACAGGAGATCACCATCCATTTTGTCCCTCACACAGTGGCAGGCCTTGGCATCTTAATTTTCAGTGGTGCCCTGTGTGATGCCAAAATCTGCCGCCACACCCTGCCTCCCTCCCTCTGTTGGACGTCATAGTTGCAGTGTCTGCTGTGGCACCCCAGAAGTTCCATGTTCAATGCAACCGTTGCACTCTCCTAGATCTGCCATTGCTTCATGAGACGCTCACAGAGCAATGCACATCAAAGAAGATCCCCAATGCACTCAATGGAGCCTTTTAATTCACACTGCATTTGTGGTCTTTGGGCTGCCATGCTCAACTAGAGGCCTGCTATTACCTGGGATGGCCTATACATGCTTCTGACGATGAAATACTAGGCATGCTAACTTGGAAGGAAGCCTACACTGTGCATAATGGAACTTGTTTCTAGGTAAATGTGCATAGGATTGCAGCCCGTCGTATGGCACCCAGTGGCTCTTCTCTACATACTGCATGGAAGCCTAGGAGATCCTAATATAGAAGGCTGAAGAATCTTAGAAGACACTCATTGTTCAGATACATCTATAATAATAACAATAACAATAATAATCAGTGCTTTTTTCTATTTAAAAAAACGTTTCGGGGTACTGTCATTTTGACTCAAGAAAATCACCATTTTATAGTTCAAATCGGGAAAAATAAATACAGTAAATATAATGAAACTCACCAATCACCGTGCTAGATTCCAACTCCTACGTCACACATTAAATGCTCACTTCCGTTTGAGACTCAGGAACACCGTGACAGGAAATGAGGCCGCCATCAGAGGTAGCAACGGAACTGATGATTCACCGTGCTAGAGAAGAAATGTATATATAGTTTCTTCTCCCGTTAGATTCACAAAATGTTTAGGGGCATGGGTACCCCTGCATACCCCCAGAAAAAAAGCACTGATAATAATAACATGCTATTAAGCTCAGTGCAAAAAGTTTGATGGAGTGGTCGTTATGCCAAAGAAAAGTGAAACCTCTGAAGGATTTAAATTTCACAACAGGGTTCAGAGGCAAGGTGAGTCCTATGTACCATTTTTAACAGACCTGACCCTGTTGGATCAGATCCACAACTACGGGCAGTTCAGAGATTCCACAGAAACAGAGCAGCTAGTGAGTTTTATGAGAGCCAATGGTGCAAAAAGCAAGCAAGCAAACAAGTAAAAAGGATCTCAATTTAGACAAGACAGTCAGAATGTGCCACCAGGTATCTGAGCTTGCCTGCACTAACCTATAAATAATACAGGGAAATCCAGGTATTGCTATTTAAAATAGAGTGGCCAGAATGAAAAAGGACAGCAGGAACCAAGGAGCAAGCTACAGACAGCAGGGAACTATACGGACAGACAGCAAACCAGGAAACAAACAGGGAGACATATAACACCTATGGATCGAGAATGCCACAATGTCTTGCACTGGGGAAACTCAGTGGGTTGGATCCAGACTTGACCTTCTGTACCTGGAAGTGGCAACATGAGAGTGGGCCTTTTCTGCAGTGGCATTTTTTGCAGCAGGCAAAAACACTCCTCTTCCCCCCAGGCCTTTGGGACTATGGCCTTTCAAACCGTGGACAGGTTATTGTTTTTGTTTGTTACTATGTTATGTATTTTTGTGTTTTTATCCTGTAAACCGCCCTGTGATCCTTGGATGAAAGGTAGTATAGAAATTTAATAAATAAAATAAGTAATAATAATTTATTTTCTGTTTGTTCTCAGTAATAAAGATAGGTCCACAGCAAAGGCTACTCAACTGTGGGGAAAGGATGGGAGCAGCTCAGCTGAAATAGAAAATAGAAGCTGATGCTGTCAGCTGCCTACTGACCTCCCACTGATTAGTTTTTAACTTTTCTATTTCTTTGCCTCTCCTTGATGCTTGGACTGCTGGTAGCAAACTTCACCATCATAAGCATAAGTTTAAGTTTCAGTAAATGTAGAACCCACTCTTCAAGAGAGCCTCTTCCCAAAGTGGCTACAAATGCAAAATCAACCATCAAAACGATACAGAACGCCAAAAAAAAAAGAGCTTTAAAACATTCAAAATTCATGTAAGGTAAAAATCAACCTCTGGAATAACAAATGGACATCCCATTGTAGAGATGTTGGACAATTCCATCAGAAACAGAAGCAGAAACAGGAATAATCTCCAACAGGAATCCAGTTCGCTCACAATGTTCTTGAGGGTTTTTTAAAACATTGTTTTGACATTTCTACATTGAAATGAATAGTGTGGAAATAATTATGTCATTAATTATGTTAAATCTGTAAATTATGTAAATAATTATGTAAAATACATTACATAGCAGGCAGCAAGAGGAATAACAGCATTTGGCAGAAACAAAACTGCAGCAGAACAGAAGCAATGCTGCATGCGATGAATACAGGTCAGAACGAAGATCACTGCCTTCTTACATTTCTAATCCAGTGAATATCTATAATAATAATAATAAGCCATTAAATCTGAATTCTTAGTGAACTGGAACTGATAGGATTTACCACCCTAAGGTTTTTACCTTGTTTTAATTATTATACCGGTACATGTTAGATTCTGTATTTATAGTTTGCTTACTTCCGAGTTTCAAAAAAGTGTGTAAGGGCAAACTGCAGACATCAACAATGCTTGTTAAGTGGGGAAGGTTAAATTTTAATTTGGGACACCTGTCAGGAAAAGCTTCTGGGACTTCTTTTTTAGATACAGGTCAAACTTGCATCAGCCATTCCCACACTACAAAGATGTGCAGCTGCTCTGGATGCCTTGCCTTTCTCACAAACCCAAAGAACAGGGTCCCCAAACTGCACAAAAACCACAGACAAAGCCAACGGGCCTAGAACACAGTGCAAGACGTAAGCAATATAATTGATAAAGAAACAACAATACAGCAGCCCTGTGCCACTTCCCCATTTTGGTAATTGGTTTCTGTGCTAAGGCTTCCGAGGAACAATAAGCCACATTGGGGAAATCCTGCTGGTTATGTTATTTTGGATGATTCGCATCAGATAATACTTTTTTGGGGGGAAGAGACACATAAAAAAAACAGAGGCTTGTTTTCAGGAGATAGTCCTTCTTTCTAAGTTGGTTTTGCTGAAGCAATAAGAATGAGATATAATCTAGGGATCCTGTCCCCAGCTCTACAACACGTTCTTCAAAGATTCAGATTAACAAGGAAATTTGTATTTTCACCGGGGAAGGGGGGGGGGGCTTACTACAGCGTGAGTCTATTTCGCAATGGTTACAAACCTATTTCACATTTTTATATAATATTTCTGAAATATGTTGTATTGTTAATTCTATCAGCCATACCTCCTATAGTACGTATGGGTCCCATTGATTTTGTCTGTGTGTTTTTCTGTGTTTCTTGCCTTTCTCTACATACGTTTTCAAAAGAAGGGTAGAGAGTTGCAGTTTTGAATCTGCCCTTACAATTGTAATTGGCAAGAACCAAAGGCACCAAAACCAGGAATATTAAAGCCATTCACGATGGCTTTCCCTTCCCCATTCCTAGCTCAGCTGATATATATAAAGAAGTTGTAGCATTTGTTATACAAAGTGACCTAACTTGTCAAAGTGACCTAACTATGGTTATGTCTTCTGATGAGAATTTCCTAAGGAAACATTTCCAGTGAACTGGGATTAGTTTTTTCTCTACCATTCAATCCGTTTAATCATAAAGGTTCAAGGGAAAAGTGGGCCCAGGTAACTAAATGGTCCACTTCAGTGTTAGTATAATGGTTGCTCTGATGGAAATGAATGCACATTAAGATTGATAAAGATGTCATTAATGCTAACTATTGCAAGATACCCAGAGTCTTCAGTCATTGATTTCAAGGAGCTACCGCTTGATTGCTACACAAGCTGCTTCTTGAGCAGCAGCCAAGGTTTGGACATGCAAATAAGCTTTTCTGCAAACTCATTAGCGTTATAGCTTCTATGCCACTAGTTAGAGACACTGATTTTTTTTATTATTTTTTTTAAGCAAAGGTCACTCACAAGACCATGAGTTTAGCTGCAGAATTTCACTACTGGATTCACACAAAGTTAACAGCAATGGTACAACCTTTTTGGTAGCTCTAAGCTTTTAAATCAGAAATCACTACATTATTCCCTTCAGCAAAAAGTATACTGCACGTGTTTAAAGATGTTTTTGGCACCCTTGTGTAATTACAGAAGATCAAAATCAACCATTTCTCAAATGATGCTAATTCCTCCCCCTCCTCTGTCATATTTGTGTGTGTGTGTATTCAAAGACAGCAAAGTGGTATGACACAGTGCTCCAGTATTGCTTGTGAAAAATCCAAAAAGGGGTGGGACAGGGCTTCCCTATTATGTGATTAAGTCATAGAAGGCCAAACGCAAGCACGCATCACCACTATGAAAATTGAATCCAAAGTGTTGCGAACCCCGCTTTCTTCAGTCAGCCACTCCGTTACAAATTTATGATTTTTATTCAGGTGCCTAAGATAGAACTTTATCCCCTCACACCTGACCCTCCGAGGTTCAACTTCGGACCGATCTCCCTTATAACTCTGGGGATCCCTGTAACGTGAGTGCTCCCGTCCAGCTGGCGTGGCCAGTTATATCTCCTGCTCTGGGCTATTGCAATGAAAAACCCCTATGCCTACAGTCCTGGGCTTCCTTTACTCTGAAACCCTCACTGTATCAGCTGCCTAGCCACCGCTAGCAACTCTGTGGCATATCCAAGGTTTCCACCCTCTAGCCCCTCCTTAGTGCAACTCCAAGACACAAACTATCCCCCTCTGGTCAAGTTTTGCCTCCTCACTGAGTTCACTCTGCTGAGAGCTTCGATATAACGTGCTGGACTAATCAGACGACGATACTACTTTGCACAAATAAGAACAAGATTTTATTTTACATCAAGCATAATGGTTTCAGTATTTCTTAGACATTGAGATTAGTTTCATTACAGCTTAGTTCTTCATCAGTTTCATAAACATCAACTAATCCTACCCAAAACCTCCCTCAGACTATTCTAACTCCTCCCTCTCCTGATCCTCACTAACTCTCTCCACACAACCACCAACTACTCCCCCCAACCAACGGCTGTTCCCTCCTTTTAAACCTCAGAAGGTTCCGCCTCCTCAGAGCGAGCTGCCATTCAAACCAACAGTTCTATAACTTAACCCAACAAATGCTGGGGTTAACTCAACATTCTACCAGCCAGAAGGGCTGATCCATTACACAAAGCTTGCCAAGGAAGGCAGAACAATCTATTGCTGGTCTCCATGCCAGATGCATCATTGCCCTGATAATTGCATGTCCAGCCACAGAGCCCCCCAACTCGGCCAACTACTGAGTGGTAAATGAATGGACACGACAACCATCTGGGATTTGAAATGGCCACTTCTTTTATTTATTTCAGATGTAGGAAGCCTTGACATAGGCATTGGGCGTGTATCCCTCTCAGCTCCCTTGCTGGGAGGGCGGGGCTGAGGCATGGCAGGTTCCATTCGGGGGTGGATCCATCACAAAACTCAGGTTTACGAGTTGGCCCCCAAATGCTTAGGGAAGCTCTATGGCCTGCTAGCCCTGTGCAAGTGGCTTTTGGACAGAGACTTCCCTCCAGACCCTTCTAATGGGGTACCTTGTTATCGCTGCTGCAGAGAACAGAGTGGGTGAGTCACCACTTCACCATACCCCAAGGCCTAAACCACCAAAGTTGTGACTACTGCTATGGGGAAGGCAAAACCTGCAACACAGGGGAAATTCCTTCCCAGCCCCAAATACAGCAACCGTCAAAAGTCCACAGTAAAGTCCTCCTAACCGAAAAGGAAATGGTAATAATAATAATAATAATAATAATAATAATAATAACAACAACAACAACAACAACAACAACAACAATTTATTATTTGTACCCTGCCCATCTGGCTGGTTATAGCAGTGACAGACAATTAAGGAAGGGAAGGGAAGGGAAGGGTGGGTGATGCTCCTGGCTGACTGGGTGCTAGGTTCAGGGGTCAGCTGGGCTAAGTAGATGGCGGGTGGACCTGAGGGAAGCCTGCCTCCCTCAGCTCTGCTCACCATGCCCCCCTCCAGGGCCGCCGCAGATTGACCCATTTGAATGAACGGGTTTGGTGGGAACCCATGTGCTTCCGCGGCAGCCAAGGGGGGTGGGGAGGCAGGAAAAAATGGCGTGGCACACCCAGAAGGAGAGGAGGCGCTGTGATGGGCCACAACTGCTGAACACCAGGAAGGGCAGTAAGCAGCCATTAGATGTGGCATGATTGCTCCATGATTCTGGTGGGCTCAAGCACACAGGATTATATAGGAGGAGTTCTGCAGAGGTATTGTGTTCTACTTTACAGAGGGCATTCCAGAACAGAAACAGCACATTGGCCTTTGTGAACAAATACATTCTTTTGAAAAAAGCTCGGCTAGAAGTAGCTAATTACTGGAAGGGTACAACCCTCCACTCCAGAAAGAGTTGGTTAGATGAAGTAGGGGACATAGCTTTATCTGGGCACCCGACACAACACAGAAAAGTAATAAGGCATGATGAATTTGATTGTATGTGGTTTCCTTTTCTGTGAAGAGCTACAACTCTCCCTAGACCGCCAATGGCCAGACCACCTTGTGGCGGGACGGTCTTCAACACTTGTATAGCATCTATGATTTTAATAGGAATGAAGTTGTAACTTTCTCTGTATACACCACGTGGTTGGTTGTTGACTGAATTGCATTTGCTTTTACAAAAGCACAATGAAAATATTTTTTTGGCGGGAGACATAATGGATATTTTCCAGTCAATAGCTAATAATTTGACTTTGCTCATAAGTTATTGAATTAGGCAACCTTGTTTAATCGCTCCAGATAGTAAAACCACCCCTCATACCAGCAGTAGACATTGTTTTATGCCAGCCAAGGAAATCAGACATTTCCCCCCGTAACAATTACAAACTGTGCAAACATTTCTGATACTTTAAAAAATTCAGACTGTTTGAAATATTTCCAGGATAATTACTGAATTATAGAATGGGCTTCTCAGGCCTCTTCAATGGCCTGAGTCCCAAGACATAAGCTTGAGGCTGTATAGATGAAACTTAATATGAGGGTTGCCTGCCATATTAATTTGCCAGACACACTCTGGCATTCATGTGCAATTATGAGCCCTTATAAAAGTTAGCAAGTGGAATCATTTTACTAAGTAATCTTCACTGTCCATAGTGCAAATTAGAGCTCTTGGGTGGAGACATTTTCACAATTGCAAATCTGTCGTGTTAAATATCATTATTTGGTAATTCATCTTGATAGCTAATTTTCATGAGAGTATATGTGTTAATTGAGCAAAAAAAGAGAGATCTTTTTTTAAAAAAGAAAAAAGGCATCTATAAATTAGTGATCAGATGATAATCACACTGCAGGGGGTTGCGATGCATAAAATGCAGCTAACTGTTTCTATACCAAAAAGGATGTAACTGTTAATCTTAACCTTAACTGAACGCCAACCTTTAGAAACATATGATCTGCAAAACTGTCATATATAGGGCAGGGAAATGCAACTCAAACCTTTATGAGGGCAGATTTTTTAAAATAAAAAAAACCACTTGCTTAACAAGAAGAGTTTTTTTGGATTTGATATCCCGCTTTATCACTACCCGAAGGAGTCTCAAAGTGGCTAACAACCTCCTTTCCCTTCTTCCCCCACAACAAACACTCTGTGAGGTGAGTGGGGCTGAGAGACTTCAGAGAAGTGTGACTAGCCCAAGGTCACCCAGCAGCTGCATGTGGAGGAGTGGAGACACGAACCCAGTTCCCCAGATTATGACTCTACCGCTCTTAACCACTACACCACACTGGCTCTAAAAAAAGCAATTGTGTATACAGTGGTAACTCTGGTTACACACTTAATTCATTCCAGAGGTCCGTTCTTAACCTGAAAACGTGCTTAACCTAAAGCACCACTTTAGCTAATGGGGCCTCCCGCTGCCACTGCGCCGCCGCTGCCCGATTTCTGTTCTCATCCTGAAGCAAAGTTCTTAACCCGAGGTAATATTTCTGGGTTAGCAGAGTCTGTAACCTGAAGCGTATGTAACCTGAAGCGTATGTAACCCGAGGTACCACTGTACTGTATACTGCTGTGTATTGTATACTGCTGTATACTGTTTACTGCTTAAAAAGGCAATTGTGCTAACTGGGCTGCAATTAAATACTAAAATAAATTGTGTGACAATGCAAGGTCATTCTCCAAGGAAGGCATCCAGGAGCCCTGTCTCTGTTACATAGTCATGCATGAAGCATGTGAAATAAATCAGAAATAAAGTTTATTTGACCACGAACTCAACTTGCAGTGAGTTTCTTCATGAACAGCTGAAAACAATAAAGTCCTGCCTTGGTGCTTCTCACAGCCATCATGTTGGGCATCGTGAGAATAGGATGCTGGATTAGATGGACCATTGGCCAGATCCAGCTGGGCAGTTCTTATGTTCACATAGTCAAACACGGACATAATTTGGAGAGTCTTTCTCACCATGTTTCACTACTTCTTGCAGTACATCACCAATAAGGTGAAGTGGTCCATAAAAACAGAGAAGTCAGGGGTACAATTCTTATTGCACTCAAACATTGCATTTCCTGTTCATTTTAAGGTTTGAGTTGGCATACTTCGAGGCCATTCAAATGGCACAGCATAAACTGTAAGGTAGTATTTTATTGTCAGTCTGTCACATTACCTTATGTTGCAGTTAATATGGCAAACTGTGTTTCCAAGCAAGGAAGAGGAGCCACAACTTTCAGATCAAAAAATGTTTCTTAAAACACCCACAAGATCAATGTTTTCAGCTCTTTGCAATATGAACTACGGTCTTCTAGTTGAAAACACCATGGAGACTTGTGGCATCTTTAAGACTATTAAGGACATTGTGGCATAAGCTTGTGTAGGCCAGGGCCCACTTCCTCAGATGCATCTTGGGTTTGCTACTCATCACCCAGCACAGATTGTGCGCTGGAAGCGTTAGGTGTGTTAATCAAAATTCCCCGTAGCCTTTCAAAATCTTGTTACTTTGATTATGCATTTGCTAATATTCTAAGCACCTTTCCACTTGGTAACTAGGCCTTGACACCTGTGTCATGGTATCTCACACTTCCTCCTTAACATATGGCTTGAGCGCAGCAGCAAGTGTCTTGTTATTCCCTTCTCCTCTGGCTACCCTTTTTCCTCAAGACATTTCAATATTAAATCAAGTTCACCAGCAGAAAGGGAACTAAGGCTGTGTACAAACCCGACATTTAAAGCACAAGTCTTCCCGCAAAGAATCCTGGGGACTTTGTTTCACCTACAATTCCCAGCACCCTTAACAAACTACAGATCCCAGGATTCTTTGAGGGAAACCATGCGCTTTAAATGTACGGTGTGCACACAGCTGCATAAGCACCATGCGTTTAATGCACATTTCCCTACACTCAAAGAATACTGAGAACTGCAGTTTACCCCTCACAGAGCTACAATTCGCAGCACCCTTAATAAACCAGGACGAAGCGAAATTCCAAAGAGAATGGAGTAAATTTAAGATTGAACCGTGGAAGTTTGAAAACACTAGCGGGACTGGAATGACCCTATGGCATTGTGGAGAAGTTAAAGAAAGGAACTGCAGGGAAAGAATGGACTAGAAAACCTGCTGACGGGAGGGAGGGAAGTCGCAGCTCGGCAGAGCAAAGATGTATGAGAAATTACATGTTTTTGATTTGTTAAATTTGTTTAATTGGAAAAATAATAAAAATTATTATTAAATAAATAAATAAATAAAAATAAACTACAGTTTCCATGATTCTTGGGCAGCAGCGGGGGGTGTTCTTTAAATGTATGATGTGTATACAGCCCTGCACATCTTGCTGTATTTTTTTTAGCTGCTATTTCAGAGCGTTACAGAGTGATCCAACTCTGTAATCCAACACTGAGGGATGGGGAGTTGGATGGAGCGGAGATGCCCTTCTGCTCAGTTCTGCCAGCTGAACCAGCCTCCTGATGGTCACTGAAGATGTGGGTGAGCAAGAAGCCCACTAGAAGCATCTGTGAAGCCCCGCAGGAAACCCCCAAAAAGGGTATTCCAAGGACGGGGAGGGGGAAAGCTGAACCACTGGTCACTGCCATCAGTCTGCACCCCCCCCAACTTGCTCTGCAGCTACCATAAATACCTGGGCTGTGGGTGCTGCCATGGCTCCACTTACTTTGCAAAGCCCTTCTGACTTTGCAATAATGCCAAGGAGTCTGGGTGCTGACAGCTGCTACTGGCTGCCTGCCCAGTAAAGCAGAGAGACAGAGAAAAAGCGAGCTTTTCAGTTCCATTTTTATTATTAGAATGACCAGGACAAAATTCCATCCACACCGTTCATTATCCGACGTTGCCTTGAGTGAAGCTCCACCGCTCCTTCTCTGTACTTCCCTATGCATCAGACTCCTCCTCTCTGCTAACTGGCACCAGCCTTTGAGCCCTCTTCTCTGCTATTCTCAATGAGCGCCTGGTTTTGGGGGAGGGAACGAGTACTAGGTTACTCTCCAGCCACAGCATGTCAGTCAGCTGCTGCTCAGGCTCTGCCTGTTCAATGCTGCCAGGTTCCTGCTCCTCATCTTCCATTATTTCCCAACTTCTTCTTCTTCTTCTTCTTCTTCTTCTTCTTCTTCTTCTTCTTCTTCTTCTTCTTCTTCTTCTTCTTCTTCTTCTCCTTCGGTGTGACCTGTGCCGAACCATTCCTCTAGATCTATACTATCTGCCCCTTCCTCTTCTCTGGAAGGCTCCTGGGGAGGCAGTCTCTACCATTCCTCTTCATCTGCCCAGTCCCTGACATCAGGACTCAACAACATTCGTAAAGATAAAGCGTTATAACACTATGACACAAGATGGTGCTGTGGAGTCCCGTCTTTTGCCAACGGGATTTCCCTGTATGAAGTTTACAACGCGTTTAATGGGATAACTTTTTTGATGTGTTTAGATCCAGCGCAAGGTTGCAAGTTGGATCCCCGCACGGGATAGCTGCATATTTTCTGCACTACAGGGGGTTTGACTCGATGATCCTCAGGGTCCCTTCCAACTCTACAATTCCAAGTCTAAGGTTTACAGCCTTAAGTTGCAGCCATAAGCATGTCTAATCAAAGTAAGTCCCATTGAATTCAAGGGGCTTGCTCTCAGGTAAGTGTGGTTACGATTGCCATTGCACGTTGACATGGTAAGGTGGAGAAAGATACAAACAAATTTACAGAGAAGAGGCACTGTTTTATTACACATATGAACAAAACGGACAACAGGTATAAGTCCTTATGGCTGGTTTGATTTCTGATAATGAGCTATTTCTCTTTTATTGTATTGGAATCTGGATTCTCTCTTCTCTTTGATATGTTACATAACATGGCCATATTCTGTGCTGCATCATAGTTACTAAGGCAGGAGGGTTTTATTTGTTGTATATGTGTTGCTGTTTAACCTTTAAGAAGAAAGACAATTTGTTTGTGTTTTAAGAATCTGCTATAATCAAAGAAACTGGGAGACATATTAAACATTTCAATAATTATATGTTCAAATAATAAGAATGTTTACTTTGGGTTACATTGACACAGTGTTTTCTATGACATCTGATAACAGATACAGACATTTAAGCTGATTAAAAAAAAAGGTGCCGGTACATTGTCTATCACTGTCATTACTGAAAGTAATGTTTCTGTTTTAAGTACTGCAGAATGTACACTATGGTCTAAATTACAAAATATTGCTAATAAAATGTGAAGACACACGGGGAGGATATGTGAGAAAATACAAACTGTATTTGTAAAAGGAATCTGTTTTATTCCTAACAACATAACCGAGAGAACCCAGTGCTGCAATGTGTTCACAGTTACCAATAAATGTGTTAAGTTCACCTTGCATATTTCCAGAACGCTGAGGACATCCTAGGACAAAGCCTGCTTTGTCTATTCAGTAATGTGAACTCCCCATTCACCCTGGCTGCCCAATAGCATGTCTCCTTACAGACTATTTGCTGCTGTTTTCCACCATGTTTCCTTTGCCTTCTGGGTGGTCTGAAATGCCACCCGCCATCTTCATTTTCCCAGCATGTCTCTGGGCCCACTGTGTCAGGGTGTTGCAGGGATTCGGAGGGGGCTGGGAAGGCATGCATAGGATTATAGTGTTGATGGCTGAACAACCGCTTCATTGTTTAGTATTGTCACTGTTTGTGTTTGTGATGACAGACAGCTTTACCACAAGCCAGATGCTATGAATCCAGTGGACCCATATTCTTAACACTTGCTTCTGTGAAGAGGCATAAACTGAAGAAAAGTGCCTTTTCTTAACATGCTTCTGCAAGGAAGGCCTCAGAGCCAAGCAAACAAATCACATTATTTGGAGAGAGAGTGGGAAAGCATTGTGTAAATCCAATTGGGGAGGGGGGCAAGCAGGGCCTGGGCAAGAGAGGCAAGTAGTCTGAAGCAGTCCATGTTCCATGGGGCTGTAGCAACTAGGGAGATGGGCATCTTGGTGGTAGTGCCCATCTATGGAGTGTCCTTCCTAGATGAGGCTCACATGACCCCTATGCTAAGCTCTTTGCAGGTGAATGCCTCTTTATTCCTCTAGGCCTTTCCCAAGTGACCCACCGCCATACGTTTAAAGCACATGACTTCCTCCAAAGAACTCTGGGGGCTGTAGTTTGTTGAGGGTGCTGGCAAATTAGCTCTGTGGTGAGTAAACTACTGTTCCCATGATTCTTTGGGAGAAGCAATAGGCTTCAAATGCATGGTAAGTATGTGACCTTAGAACTGTGTTCTAACCCTTGGAACAACATGTATTTACAGAAGGTTCACGCAGTATTTTAACAGGATTTAATGGTGTTTATGTTGATTTTCGACATGGTTATTTGCAGAAGTGGATCACCAGGTGGGGCGGAGCTGCTACATCATCTTCCCAGAAGGTGGGATACTTATTGGGAGGGTACAGGGACAGGTAGCAGAGATGACGGTCCGGTGCAAACACACTGGCAAAGCAAATCTGGTACTTCTGCTGTTGTGCTTGCACCATGCCAACCTCCCAAACGCCTCACCCCTCTCCCTACCAGTAAGCAGTGGTGGCCCACCTGCCAGGAAGCTAATGTACCAGTTCCATCCCACTCTTGTTTATTTGTATTGATTTTCTATTTCTAACTTGTAATTGTCGTAAACCATTCAGAGGGCATGGTCAATGGGTGGTTAATGATGTCTCAATAAATAAAATAAAAACAAAGTCCATAATCAGTCCACTCAAGTAGCTTAGCCAGCATGCCTGTGAGAACATGTAAATTGCAAGAATCACTGCCAGATATAGACCCATGTGCTATAAGGCAAGAGAGGCCTGGAGGAAGGCTTCCTCATTCAGTCCAGCTCAGATAGAAGTACATAGGAAGCTGCCGGGAGCCAGTGTGGTGTAGTGGTTAAGAGCGGTAGACTCGTAATCTGGGGAACCGGGTTCGTGTCTCCACTCCTCCACATACAGCTGCTGGGTGACCTTGGGCTAGTCACACTTCTCTGAAGTCCCCTCAGCCCCACTCACCTCACAGAGTGTTTGTTGTGGGGGAGTAAGGGAAAGGAGAATGTGAGCCGCTTTGAGACTCCTTCGGGTAGTGATAAAGTGGGATATCAAATCCAAACTCTTCTTCTTCTTCTTCTTATACCAAGTCAGATCATTGGTCTATCTAGATCAGTATTATCTACCAAAACTGACAGGCTTTACTGTATTTCAGGCCAGGCCAGCCTCTTTGTCTTACCTGGAGATGCTGGGGATTCAACCTGGCTGCATGCAAAGAAAATGGTCTCCCACTGAGTGAGCTATAGCCTTTCCCCACATGATCAGAGCAAGTGGAAGTAAGGTGGAGAAATAGTGATAATCAGAACTGGTTTCTCCACCTCACTTCCACTTGCCAAATGTCCTATTGCTATAGGACAGCCATGTATAACACGTTGATCGCAAGCCCCCAGTGGACCACGGGGTTATTTCTGGCCGATTGCAGGGCCCTTTTCTGTAACAGCAGCAGCCGCTGCCAGTCTCCACAGTGATGCAACCCTAAGCAGCGCCCCACATGCAGAGATGGAGGGAGGCACGAGGGAGCTGGGGAGAGGTCTACGCGATGCTGCTGGAAGAAGGGGGCGGGCTTATCGTGGCTTTCCCAATCAGGGAAGGGGGTGGCTGCTGGAGACGGAGGGAGGCACAAGGAGGAGCCATGTGGGAAGGCTCCCTTTGACAGGGAGGGAAGGAGGGATCAGAATCAGGACCAGCTGCAAGGCACCCTTTGATGGGGGGGGAAGGAGGGAGGGAGGGCAGGCACTATAGGGATCCACATTAGCTGTGCGGCCCCCTTTAACAGGGGGAGAGAGAGAGAGAGAGAGAGAGAGAGAGAGAGAGAGAGAGAGAGCTGTTTTGGGGGTGAGAGTAAGGGCTGGCTTGGGGGGGAGAGAGAGAACTGGGTGCCCACCTACTCTGCACCCACCCCTGCCACCCACCCTGCCCTCATCCCTGCCCCCTAGGGGGAAGCAGCCAGCGCCCGCCCGCCCTGCACCCATCACTGCCTGTTTTTGATATTGGATCATAGATCACAGGCTACTTGAAGTTGGACATGCCTGCTATACGACGTTCAGCACTGAAGAGGATGGGTGGTGAGCTTGCCAGGACACGGAAATCAAGGTTGGTTGGTTGGTTGGTTGCAAATTAGAGAGATGGTTAGTTCTTGCTTGCACCGAGGCCCATATGCTGTCCCACAACCCCTGGAAATGTGTCAACACAAGCTTTTCCCAGTCATCCAAGTAACTCAGAAAGTTCTGGGTTAGCTATACATTCTAGACTTGTGTCACCAGTGAGTTGCATGAGATTGTCTGAGGCCTGCTCAGGTTCTGGTTCAGGTGGGCCTGGAACAGAAACCATTGAGAAACACAGGCAAAAGCTGGCCACAGATGAAGCACTGAAATTGCCCAACTCTAATTGTTGGGGTTGCAGAACTTCTGAGGCTCCTGAGATTGACTGGATGTCCTGTGTAAGTACTTCTAGTCTTGTACATTCTGTCGGAAATAATTTACCTGATTTTGTCAGACCAGATGTAGGCTTGCAGCAACAGGGTTGAATTTGGTGCTAGGTGGCACTCTCGTAGATTGCTCCCTTGGTCCTCAGATGTGAAACTCTGCTACAGAACAGACTTTTGCTATACACAACGTGAAATCTAAATGTGCTTGTCAGACATGAGCACCAGGCTGATTGCTGTGCACAACAGTGACATGAATATAAAGACTCCCTAAGGTTAAATTAGGCTCCTACACTGAAATTCTAATTAGGAATATGAGTGCCCCAACTCTGAGAAAATGCATGTGTGTTTAATTACGCTCCGTTTTCAGTGTACCCTTCTGTTATTCCATACCACTCTCCTTCCTCTTTTCTTGCTGTTTTCAAGCCACCCATGCTCCTCACTTAATCTAACTGTAGGGCCTTTTTTTAGGCTGGCATTAATTGACAAGCAGTGTTTAATTATTATTTTTCATCTTCCAAGAGACCTTCTATTAACTCACTATGGTTCTGTGGCGGCATCCCTACCCCCTTGGATCTTGTGGCACAGCTCTGCCATCTTCTGACACTTCTCTACACTTGCCAGCAAGGGAGATCTGCTACTCTTCCAGACCCCAGCTCTTATTTCTGTCAGATGTCATCACTGCATGCTCCCCAAGGAAATTCTCAGGCCTCTTGAATTGTATATTCAGCATTTTAAGCAGGCAGCTAAATGACTTTTAACCGGTACCTAAAACCACAAGGACAGCTTTTGCTCTGTTGTCAGGCCAATGGAAGCCCACCTAACCATTCTGAGCCTAGTACACCATCCTTTGGTGGAAGAACCCAATAAATCATCAGGCAACTAGGGAATTATTTACAGACATTCAGTGAATCCCTAAGGAGTGAAGGGAATCTGGTAGGTCTGGATTATTTCCAAACCAAAAACGAAGGTGCCAGTCACTCACTCATGCTTGTAGTAGAAGCTCTCAGTCATAAGGCATTGCAGGTGGTCTCCTCCTCCTAGAGAAGTTGGGGTCCAAGCTGGTTATAGAGCTTTGCTTTTCACAGATTCACTTTTCCAGTAGTTATTATTGAACTCCAAACAATATTCACTTTAAGGAATTATTTTTGTTCTTAAAACAAATAATCATTTCAGGGGGTTTCACAAATAATGGAATCCCACACAGTGCAGACATCAGACATCTAAAACCCCAATACCAGCTCAACAGGAGTGGATGCTAGTAGGGTTTTGTCTCATTGTATCTTCTTTGGCTACAGCTTGTCATTACTTTAGCTGTGAATGGATGTAAATGTGAAAAATAGCAGGCAGGCTGTGGCTTGGCGTAGACATTTTGGAGTATTCTGAATGTTCCATCTCTTTTCTTCCCCTCCTCTTTGTTTATCTTATTTCGAAACAATCTTGGAGCCAGCAGGAAGCTATACACGCATTTCAATGAGATACACAGTGCAGGGTGTGCAGAAAATAGAAGCTGCCATCTCTGTTGGCTACTTGTACTTGTTGAGTTATTCCCCAGGTAGTCAGAAGAAGGTTCTGTGATGGAATATTGGCTATGCTCCCCTCCCCCCCAAAAACATGCTAACTTTTAAGTTGACTAAGGAACTGAAAAATATCAGCTATGTTTTACAATACTGCAAATGCAGAAAGAATCAAGGGCCCCCTTACTTCCTTCTATTGATATATAAGGAAGCTCTCTCTCTCTCTCTCTCTCTCTCTCTCTCTCTCTCTGTGTGTGTGTGTGTGTGTGTGTGTGTATGAGAGAGAGAGAGAGAGAGAGAGAGAGAGAGAGAGAGAGAGAGAGAGAGAGAGAGAGAGAGAGAGATGCATGGCATGGTGTTGAGAATATAATACCCCTGAACATGGAGTTTTTTTGTGCTGAGCTATCATATACACAAATAGTGATCTCAGTTTTCCAAGTGATGGCCCTTATGTAACCAAAACAGTACCATCCATTCCAGGGGTGACGCATCCTGTTTTGCCACTTGGAGAAAAAACAGGAGCATGCTGCCCTGCCCCACTGCTGCCCTGGCACTGATCCCTTGGTGCAACTGCAGTCTGCCTTACCTGTGTTGCATGGTAGCACCTGTTTGTGAGTCGAGGCCCCGCCCCCGCTTGGAGATAAAATAATACACATGGACACAAGTATTTAGGTTAATGGGCTAAGAAGGCCACAACTTTATTGGTTACGGAATATGAGTGGTATTGGCTTAGGCAGCATTGGATCAGACAGACTATACTTGACTCCTGCCCGCTCTGCCGGGAGTCACACAAGGGTTAACAACCAGTAGGGAGAGCTTGTTGATGCAAATCAACTGGAAGCTTTCCCCTAGAGTCACCAGTGATCGAGCCATGGCCCTAGCCACCACCAGGGCATTGGACAGGAACCAAGACCGCCAGATTTCTTTAACAGATTTCTTTAATGGAATACCCTTCAAGGGGAGGGGTAGGTGATGGCCACAACCTCCCCTCCAACACACAACACGTTTTCCTAACCACCAAACCTTACAAAGTTGTGACGATTTGCTATGAGGTAGGCGAAAAACCAAGTGGCTGGTGCCAATCTGCCAAGTGGAAAAGAAATTCCTACCAGGCCACCTGGACAACCAAGGCGACTAACCGAAGTCCATAACAAGGTCAAGAAACGAAGGAAAAACCTAAGGGAGGGAGGGCGGGGGATCCAAGGAAGCCAGGAACAAGAAGGGAGAGTCCATGTGCCCGCAGTCATTCAAATACAGCTAAACCATGTCCCCACCCAGCCGTATAGGCTGGCTGGGGAGCGTGACGCAGGCACAGGACTCAGTGACGCAGGGGGCTGAGTTATGCCCCCTGCAAACGTGGGAAGTGGTTCCCTCTCACAACACCTCTCCTCCGTGAAGAGGAGAGGCCTTCCAGCAAGATTTGAAATCTCATGCACACCACAAGATCTCATGAGATTTCAGCAGAAACTTACACTACTGCCATCGCCGCTTCTCCAGAGGTTGTGAGGCAGACAGGATGCCTGTGGGTGCATGGCTTGCCATTTTCCAACCAGTGAATCTGAAGAGAAAAGTTGTTGAGCTATTTAAGGAAAGCCGACAAACATCCCCGACTCCAGACATGTGGCATTTGTGGCAACCCTATGCTTCGTGGGCTTGCATCGCTCAAGGTGGTTGCCCTGATCCATTCACAAGAGAGAGCCACCAGCAGGCTTGAAGGAAACTGAAGTTTAAAAAAAAAAATTCAGAGGATAGCTCATGAAGGAGAACACAAAATATTAAAAGAGGACTGAGCATGCTCAGTGGGCATGGAATGTTTGCTGACCATTGAGGGAAAACGATGTGGGAATAGAATGGCATATACTGTAAGAGGCCATAGTTGAAGAGTTTTCCACACTGCACTATTTTGTTACAGGTTCCACGTTGAGCATTGATGGATATATTCTCTACGACTATGTTTAGCCTAAGCTAGTAGCTACTTTTTTACTTTTTTAAAAAAAGAATTATTTAGGGACAAAATTATCCATTTTATAATTATACAATTATACAATTTTAAAAATTATGCAAAAGTCAAAAGGGACAGTATATCCATTGCAAATACAATGAAATCCAGGAGTTAGACATATTAAAAACAAAATAGAACATGAAATTAAGAAAAAGCTTAAAAGAAAGAGAAGGAAAAAAGAATGAAAAGTTCAGATTCTTATGTTTCATGCATGAGAGATATAGGAGAGAAGTGAAGATATTAATGAACCTTTCTTTCCCTCCGTCCGCTTCACAACTTCTGCCCTTGTATCTTGCGCAGGGCTTTTTCTCCTGACAGTATTCACTGGCATTGTAGGGAGCTGGACTAGATGACCCTTGGGGTCCCTTCCAACTCTATAACTCTATGATTCTATGGAGTACCAGGACTTTTTCTCCCTCCCCCCCTCCCCCGCATGTGGCCTCTATTTTGTGCTGGCACCCACAGCACTCTTATCAATATATGAGAACTGGCACCTCATTTTGTACCCCGATCATAAGTATTTCTACAAAATAAAAGATTACATTCCTACATTTGCATTACCGTACATGGCAGCTGAAGGGATGCAGGTGGTGCTGTGGGTTAAACCACAGAGCCTAGGGCTTGCTGATCAGAAGGTCGGTGGTTCAAATCCCCGCGACGGGGTGAGCTCCCGTTGCTCGGTCCCTGCTCCTGCCAACCTAGTAGTTTGAAAGCACGTCAAAATGCAAGTAGATAAATAGGTATCACTCCGGCAGGAAGGTAAACAGTGTTTCCGTGTGCTGCTCTGGTTCGCCAGAAGTGGCTTAATCATGCTGGCCACATGACCCGGAAGCTGTACGCCGGCTCCCTCGATCAGTAAAGCGAGATGAGCACCACAAACCCAGAGTTGTTCGCGACTGGACCTAACGGTCAGGGGTCACTTTACCTTACATGGCAGCTGAAGGAAGTTAGGAAGGCCCTGTGAATTACTTTCTGTTTGTGCATTGGCCTAAGCAAACTGACTGACCTTCTAGGAAATTGACCCAAGGTACTAAACAGAGGTCAACAATAGATGGGATAGAAATTCAGTTTGGTTTACATTTTAATGTAGACCTAACTAATCTGCACTTCTTAACATATGAACTGGAAATATAGGTTTCTTCAAAACACTTCTCAATATTTTTGTGATGTGGTTCTTCAATCGACTGTGTGCAAAAATGCATCAATTTAGGAGAAAGCATACACAAATCACACATATTAGTGAAAATCACATACAAAAATAATGCCAACTATTCAGGAAACTGCTTTCACAAATACGTATATCAGAAGAAATACATAGTTAATGTGCTGATGAATTTTCCTCGAGATTTTTTTAATGGCAGACTGATGCAGATGTGTGCAGAACTGAACTTAAGGTTGGAAAAATGAGAAACTAAGAGAAACAGATTCATCCATCCCTAAGATGGACTTCCTGGTTGCCACAGGTGGCCTAAGTGCAAAGGATTGAATTGAACTTTGGTGCAAATGTTCAGTTTGCAGCAGGACAAGTTTACAGATAAAAGTAAGTTGCTACTCCTTCTGGAAAGCCTCTCTCTCTTTCCCCCCTTCTTGGAAATATTGTACACTATTCTTTCCTCTTGGCTGCTCTGTGTTGACAGGAACAAACAGAACCCCTTCATCTACCATACACAACAGCTGAACACAATCTCGTTTTTTACAAGTTCTTTTATAGCCTGGGTGGAACAAAAGAAAATGAGCTTTACTTGTGGAAGTGAGAAATCTTATTTCATATGCTGTGTACAGAGGAGAAGGGGGATGAAAAGATGCTGCAATCGTGGTGTTTTTTAATGTTCACTCTATTTATTTTTGTATTTATTTTAATTCCCGGTTTATTTTGAATCAAAACAATGTCATGCACTGTGTGAAAAAACTTCATTGGGAGGATATCTCAGAAGAAAAGTGGATGTATTCTTAATGCTCTTCTCTCAAAATTGTGAACTGAATTCTGACACTGTGCTTCAAGAGTTCATTGCAGGACCTGAAACCAACAGCAATTCCAGTTGTTCTGGAGTCCCTATTAGTATTAGCCTTAGCTTTGCCAGTTCCTTATGGCCAGTGTTTTCCACTCCCAAGGAATGCAGAACAATTGCAGCATTGGTGGTTGTTGGCATTAAATACTTCAGCCAATATAGCAGGAGAAGAAGAGTTTGGATTTGATACCCCGCTTTATCACTACCCGAAGGAGTCTCAAAGCGGCTAACATTCTCCTTTCCCTTCCTCCCCCACAACAAACACTCTGTGATGTGAGTGGGGCTGAGAGACTTCAAAGAAGTGTGACTAGCCCAAGGTCACCCAGCAGCTGCATGTGAAGGAACAGAGACACGAACCCGGTTCACCAGATTACGAGTCTACCACTCTTAACCACTACACCACACTGGCTCTAGTGCTTGAGTTCAGCTCTGACCAGAGAGAGAGGCTGCCTTCACACCATTAATTTAAAGCAGTCTGCTGCTGCTGCTGCTGCTACTCCAATTTGACAAAATAATGCAAGAATATGTATGCAGAGTTCCTCAACGAAAATGAAAACTGCTGAGGGTGGCATGGACTGATCAGAAGTGCAAACACTAATAAGAGATGAACATGAGATTGATCAGGTGCACTGCTGCAGAGCTGCAAAAGCATCCTAGGTAAAATGTTTCACTCTCTACTGCAATCTTTGAACAATGTTTTGTAGCTCGTATTTTATCCAGCACATCTATCATGGAATTCAAGGGTTTGTGCACCATGTTAAACAGAAGAAGCTTGCTGGGTGAGGTGGAGCCACTAGGCCAGTTTCCTGGTGGGTGGCTCACTGTTGCTTACTGGGAGGGAGACGGATGAGATGGTGGGGAGGTCAGCATTGTGCAAACACACCAGCAGAACCATCCAGTTGGTGTTAACAACAAGAAAGGACATCTAACGGTAGACCTGAGTTAGTGTGCAATGCAGTAAAAATAAATTAAAAAATTAAAGCACTGAATAATCTTTTGTTCATTTGAAAGGGTGTTTCAGGTTACCTACAGAGAAATAGTTTTTTGTTACATTGCAGATTTTTATGTATATTTTCTATAACTGGCACGTGGGCAGCAAACTGAGCAGACACACAGGTTACCTGCCTGCAGTTTCTCCCTACAATAATAGAAGTGTTATTGTACTATTTAAATTCTAGTAATTATGGGTGCATTTGCACATATATGCATATAAACTACCACAAATCAAAACCACTAGAATGCCTATATTACGCAAAACCAATTGAAAAAAAACACGTAAACATAATAGGCTGTATAATAACCATTAGAAAGTTATGTACTAGAAACTACTTCTCAAAATAGGGATGCGGGTGGCGCTGTGGGTTAAATCACAGAGTCTAGGGCTTGCCAATCAGAAGGTCAGCGGTTCAAATCCCCGCGACGGGGTGAGCTCCAATTGCTTAGTCCCTGTTCCTGCCAACCTAGCAGTTCGAAAGCACGTCAAGGTGCAAGTAGATAAATAGGTACCGCTCTGGCAGGAAGATAAACGCCGTTTCCGTGCACTGCTCTGGTTCGCCAGAAACGGCTTTGTCATGCTGGCCACATGACCCCGAAGCTGTACGCCGGCTCTCAGCCAATAAAGCGAGATGAGCGCCACAACCTCAGAGTTGTCCGCGACTGGACCTAATTGTCAGGGGTCCCTTTACCTTTACTTCTCAAAATTAAATATAGTTTCACATAATGTCAAAATCAACATCATGACATAACATATTAAAATGTAGCTTATTCAGTTAACCACCAAGACCAGGATGTACAAAATGCAATTCCTATTTTGTCAGTCCCATGGTGTATTCATTTCTTCATCTTCTCTTGTGCTTAAGATCCTCTTTTTTCATACTGCATAAATGACCACCCTGCTCCCAAATGACCCTCCATCATCAACAGGATCAGCAGTAAGGTCTGCCCTACAAATCTGAAGCACGGACTGACAAGTATTGGAAGAGGCACTCCTTCACTTACTTGTATACTGAAGTCAACACCTTGAATTGAGTCTAGCAGCAAACAGGCAGCCAGTGCAGTTTTTGAAGGGTTTGTGAAATCTGATGCTGTCTGGCAGCAGCATTCACCAACAAATGTAGCTCTGTAAGCCTGCTGGATTCTAAGCCCTGCCAATGGTTATGAATAATATGAGGAAATGCAATTAAGTTTATCAGAAAGGAAGGAGAAGAACTGGCAGTGTGTTAAAAAGAGTGATATAAGAAATCAAGGCCATTACCAATGACAGAAGTCCAGCTGCTTCTTTTCTATGACAAATCTCATTACAACTCAGCTCCACCCAACTTGCTAACACACCAGATGTGTGTAAATCTATTGTGGAACAGCAGCCTTACAACAAGGGTAGCAATATGGCATCTTCCCAGGTGTTTTGGACTACAATTCCTGTCAGTCCTGGCAGTATGGCCAGTGGTCAGGGATTATGGGTGTTGTAGTTCAAAACATATGGAGGGCACCACATTGGCAATCCCTGGTTTAGGGCATCATTTCAAGCCCTGGTACAGATGGACTTGCCAAACAGTAAGTGGACAGCCAGTAAGTTTAACCCACATACATCCATAGTGGCAAAAATAATCCATAACTGTCTTTTTCAAAACAAGCCTCTTGGGAAGTCTACCTTGAATTTTGAGTCACAATGACCCTAAATGTAGGCCAGCTCTTCTTCTGATACAAGCTGGACACATGAACTCAACCAATTACCACTGTTACCAGAAAAATCAGAAATTTGAAGATCATGATGGTGACACAAACATTATATTGCATGTCTGTTGATTGCTCTGAGAAATACACATCTTTTGTTTGCCTCCATCCCTAATAGGCTGAAGTGTTCACATGACAAAATATAACAGAGTTTTAAGGTAACTGGGGGGGAAACAGAAATTTATTATGGCATTATATCACTATTTAAGGTCCCACAAGACCCTTTATTGGGTTTTTTTAGAACAGACTCTCCTTTTGGGAAAGGAGAAAATGTGATCGTCGAGTAAACTACAAAAAGAAAAAGAAAATGGGAAGGAAAGGAAAGCTAAGGTACAATTCATGTAGCTTTTTACCGGTACATAAGAATTATGCAGCAAATTATTAATGAGCTACATCACTTCCTGGAGAAGGAGGATCTGAACACTGTTATTCATACTTGGGGCACAATTGATTAGTTTAATAAAATGTGCTCTAAGTGAAACTGTCAGGGTCTGGCTAGATGAAAAGGAGTAGGGGGAACCTTCTACCCAAGTGTCCCCCAGGGAAGACAGGAAAGATGAGGACTTAGACCCTGGGTTCTGCTGGTGGGACAAGGGAGAAGGTTCGAGCTGGGAGGTGCTGGAAGCATGAGGGTGAAACGATCAAAAGGGATCAGAGGAAGAAGGTCCTTCCAGGACAGGACTAGAGGCTGAGCATCTCAGTGTGAGTTCAGACACAGACAGGGAGAAATCAGAGGGTACATCTGCCATCCTGCAACAGGACAGTCTCAGTCCTGCTACATTCATCACCATGAAGTTGGACACTGTTCATTCCAGCTCTGGATCCAGTCATGACATTGAAACTGCTCATAGACATAGAATCTTAGAATTGTCGAGTTGGAAGGGTCATCTAGCTTGATCCCCTGCAATGCAGGAATCTCAGCTAAACCATCCATGACAGGTGACCACCCAACTTCTGCTTTAAAAGGATTCGCTACATCCTGGGAAACCTTCAAAAACTGTGCTGAATCGGAGGGTGATGAGCTATGATCCTGGATTGTGCTTGAATATCCAGAAGAGAAAGCTCACCCTACCAAAATGACTTCAAATGAAAAAGTCAACCACAATGGCTTCACTGTGCACCCAACCACATGAAAACTGTTCTGGAAATGAGCCCTAACAGACAAGAGGAAAAGAAGCGGTCTCCTAGTGTTTCAAAAGGCGTTGTCATAAGAGGTGAAATTCACAATTCCAGGTTCTAAGCAGTTTGATCAGCCCACTAAGCCACACGGCACACAGCCTGTTTAAATCTGTCAAAACAATGCTCCTCAGGGGTGTTGTTTTGATATCAAGCAGACACATTCAGATGTCACCCTCAATGTGTGAATTCTTACTCAGTGTTTAGTATTAATAGTGACAGCATCAATATTTAAAAATAAACAGAGTTGTGTAGTTTTTATGTTTGTCGAAATAATCACTGCCTTGAAAGGGGGGAGAGAAACCCTCTTAAAACATTTGTTACATTCCAAATGTGAATGCCTTCTTTTGTCATCTAGCATGATTTCATTTGCAAAATAATTGTCTTCCACACTGCCAGGCGTATGGCTACAAACCAAACTATTTCAATAAACCTTCTTTTTTTCCCCCAAGAGCTCTCAGTTTGTGGCAAATAGCTTCCCATGCTGTATTGCTGAGTACAGGGAATCACCTTCTGCATCCTGCTATGACTTGTGGTAGCCCAGAAATATTTAAGGTTGGAAGACAGCCTGCAGCTTAATGTTGAACCTGCCCTTTTTGCATGAGTGATGTGGAATAAAACCAACAAAGCTTAATTTTATTCCCCACGGACAGCAGGCCCACACAGCACAGGCTGATGTTTTGACACAGCAGGAAGTCTCCGATGAGACCAGGTAGAAGAGCTTTTATTCTGTCAGCAGAAATACTAACGCTATGCATTTCAGAAGGGAGTGTAGCAATGCAATGCATTGTGGGGAGCAGCAGCTATAGACAATAAATTCATTCCAACCTACCCCCATCCCAGAAATAGACCTGCCTACTGATCAAATTTTGTCAGAAGATTGGCAGCAGTGCTCCCATTGGTGAGCCCCAACCTCACTGCTACCCCATTCAAGTAAGCCAGGGGTAGGCAACGTAAGGCCCAGGGGCCAGATGTGGACAATCGCCTTCTCAATCCGGCCCGTGGACGGTCCAGGAATCAGCGTGTTTTTACATGAGTAGAATGTGTCCTTTTATTTAAAATGCATCTCTGGGTTATTTGTGGGGCATAGGAATTCATTCATATTTTTTTCCAAAATATAGTCTGGCCCACCACATGGTCTGAGGGACGGTGGACTGGCCCATGGCTGAAAAAGGTTGCTCACCCCTGAAGTAAGCAGTAGCAGCAACATAGGATGGGTCTGTGCTTCTGCCCCACAAGTGCATAATCAAAGACAACTTTGATTATTCACATTCCTAATTACTTAACTAGGCTTGCTCCTAACAAGAATTTGTTTGTCCTAACTGTAAGCATCACCAGTTTTTATTTTACATGCTTGAAAATAACATAATTCATAACACCACCTCTACAGAGTAGAATAGCATTACTAGCTGGCAACCAAGAAATTCTAGCTAGGGATGGGGGAGAAATTCGATTTCATTTGCATTTAACAACTAACTCTCACTTTCTGAAGCAGCTTTGAAATTTGCGCTTCTCTGAATTTTGCAGTACAGTTCGCCAGACAAGTAATACAAATCATAGGGTAAAGTGTGCCTGAAATGCATAAGTTAGTGAAAACAACATATAAATGGAGGTTATATTGGGGAAACTGCTTTACAAAGATGTGTGTATTAGGTAAAATTGCATACAAAAATGTGTACATAAGGAGAAATTCACAATGAAATGCAGATCAGTTTTCATGAGGACTTTTTTAAAAAAAATGATGTTGAAATGTGGAGAACTGAATTTAAGGTTAGAGAAATGAGAAATGGAGAGGAACCAAAATTGACCAGTTCATTGAATGTTCTTCAGTCTAGAGGATGTTTCTATGAACAGAAGAGGGGAAGTATTCTTTTGCTGCTTCTCCCTTCTTTCTGCAGCCAATATGCTCCAGAGAGTTGGGGAAGAGATACAGGAGAAAAAGGGGATTTTAAGAAATCATGTCCTACCCTCTTCCATTCATGGAAGCCTCCACTGGAGCAAAGAGCCATCCATGAACAGATATAACCCAAGGTAAATTACCTTTTTAATTTTATGTGTGTTACAATATATATACCATATTTTTCTGTGTATGGCTAGTTTTTTCCCTAAAAAATAATGTCAAAAATTAGGGGGCGTCTTATACACTGATAGTGCCAAGGGTGGATTGGTGATTGGTTGTTGCTGCAAAAATAGGGGGCGTCTTATACATGGGGGCATCTTATAGATGAAAAAATACAGTATATTTGGTCCTGAAAGTGCTGGTTTTGACCTCTAAAGCCTTAAACGAGACATTCATAGGATAGCAACACAAGAACGGGCCTTTTCTGCAGTGGCTCCCCACTTGTTGAATGCTCTCCCCTGGGAAGCTCACCAGACCCCATCATTACATATATTTATGCACGAGGCAAAAATGTTTCTCTGTAACCAGGTCTTTGGCTGATTAACATTCTATGACCTTTTAAATGTGTTTGTAGGAGGGGAGGTTATTGGTTTGTGTTTGTTTGTGTTTGGTTTTTTAATGTATTTTGTGTTCTTAGTTTGTATTTTTATATTGTGAACACCCTTTGATCTCTGGATGAAGGGCGTTATACAAATTTAATAAAATAAATAAATATCAGCGCACAAAATGATGCAGCCACTTATACTGCTGTATGTGATCATCATGCCTGTTTTTATTTTCCCCTTCAAAAAATGAATAACAGTAGCTTGCTTTTAGGGTCTTGGGATAGGAGAGTTAGAGGAAATTCCACCTTCGCCGTAGAAATCAACAAGGAAAAAGAGAGTTGGAAGTCTCCATTCGCTGTGTGCTAATGCATCAGCTAGAATTAAAATCTAAGGCATTGCAGCTCCTCGTTGCATGCAAAGGCATCTCTCTAGGTTTACTCATGCCAATCAGATCAGTTCAGTCATTCTTGCTACATTGCATTTTTGTTTCTTACACGAGTAACCACAGCACCGAGTAATTTCCGTATGACTTAGGATCTCAGGTCATGACTCTTTCAGCACTGCCAGCTTTATTTTATGAGTGGGATGGTTTCTGGCAGATAAATTCCAGCCCAGATGTCAATTAAAGGGCACCAAGAGGTATCTCCAGATGAACTAGAGCCCTGTTTTACATAGATCCAAGTGATATTTTGACACACCAAACATATATAATATAGCAAATGCATATAATGTATATAATATTTATTTACCAAGGGAAATATTGTAGCCTTAGCAACAATGAGCAACAATACCGGGTTCAATGTTGCTCCTAAAGTGAGGGAGAGAGGAGAAAAAAAAACATCGAGGTTTGGTTCAAAAGAGAAAGGCTTTATTCTGCTTTCCGGATAGCAGAAGGATCATGCCCGGTCATCCGAAGCAAGAACAAGAATAATAAGTTTAGGCAAGACTTATATACCTTCAGAGCACTCTCTCCCCCTCCCAAAAAGGTCTATGACCATATTAGGACAATCCTTCCTGCTACCATGTAAAGACATGCATCATGAGTCTGGTAAAGCCATATAAGGAGTTCCTTCCTGTGAACTTTCTACAGGGCCCTTTGTGCGTCATGGTGGTAAGGACATTTGCACCCTGTACAGACTTTCTGTCTGTACTTGGTCGATGCCATCCTTCCAGACTGGCAAGGCCATGCTGATAAGAGGGTACGCATGCTTTGCCCTTGAACTGTGGTTCTGAACTTTCGTTATGCAGTCTTCTGCTGCTGCCGGAGACTTTCCTTATGAATTGATTTAGGGGGATGTGAAGCCTCCCGCAAAGAGGTGTTTGTGAAATAGGAATTACAGGTTAGCCCTGTAACATAGGAATTTGAGGTTCGGTTAAGCTAACCTCCTCCTTCAATCCCTACTCCTATTATGGACCGTCAGACAATCGTTGTCTGACGCGTCCCACGGCGCTGTCCCATGGAGTTGTTCCGCACGTAGCATGGCTATAATCTAGGGTCTGATCACCTTTGACATATTACGCATCACATTGTGCAAATGCTGAAAAAAAAAAGCAGGGGATACAAAAGCAGAGCATAGGCAAGATCATTAAGCACCACACAAACTCCTCTAAACCATCCTAATTCGACAACCAGCTGGTTAACCAACCAAACCCCCTCCCTTGTCTGGGGCATCTCAGGGTCTTGGGTCTAGCAGCAGCTGGCTCCCCGTCCCTGGGTTTTCTGGCACTGGTATACCCAACATATTATTCAGGGAGACTCAAAGCAATCGTATTTAAACTTCTGGTGCCAACCAGGCAATTGGTTTCTCCCTCTAAATCCAGCATCTCTTGGTTTCCCAATGTCAGGGATAGGTAGATGACAAGTAACACACACTACCCTGCTGTTCCCAGTTCGTCCCCACATCTGGCATCTCCATAGATAACAGTCCCAACACAAGAACTTGAGGTCCAGGAGCATGATGACAAGTCCCATATCCAACTGCCACCGTCCATGCTCCCTGCTCATCAGGGAGAAAGATCAAAAGTTCTTATCTCCCTCTGCTCTGTGCTGACATGTTGTTGCCCGGCCGCGCGTCGAGGTGCTGGTCATCTGGCGAAGGATCTCCAGTCATTGTGGGATGATGCCACAAGTCAGTCCCCTTTCAGTCTGGAGAGAGCAGGAAACAGTTCCATCTTCACCCAAAACAGAACTCCAAACACAACTGGTGCTTTTGGGACAGGCCTTCTTCAGATGCCTGTTGAAGGCCCACTCTGGCTGTTGGCCTCCTTAGCCTGGCACCAAACTGCTGTTTCAGCTTTTGGGAACAAAACCACTGCTCTCCCTCCCCACAGTCCATGCCTGCTACTTCCACGCAGTATCACGCTAGTAGCACACGAGTCAACAACCACAGTCCTGGTAAACTGCCATGGCATGAAATCAACTTCCACTTTCTGCCGTTCTCAAAAGGAGCTCTCAGAAGGAGAGTGACTTCTGATGCCATTGGGGATCGATGATGTTTTCGGGAACTGATGCCAGTCTGAGGACGAACGGGCGAAGTCATTTTGATGTCGTGGGTCTGCTGGAGGACTCTATCTCGGAGGTCAAGAAGCTGAAGCCATATATATCTCTCCCAGGTATCGGCAGCCACATAAGAAAGGGCTTGGCAAAGGCTTCTCGCGAGTTGACAGGTGCTGAGGGATACCCAGAAGGGGCTCAACCTAACCCTCCCGCAGAAGTCCTCGCTGAAGGGCATCGCTGAGTAGGGCGTGGTTGAGGGTGACAAGAAGAAGAAACTTCGAGGTCTTTTCGAAGAAAAGCAAGCTGGAAGACCGGTTCCTTCGCTCCCTGCGATGTGGGTGGCGATGGAACTGCCCCTCCTCCCATTGGTCACCTTGTAGGCCCAAGGTGGACTGCAGCATACTTCAGAAAGGGCCAGTGGATGGAAAAGACCCTTCCGTTGAGCTCACAGGATGATGAATGTGTGGACAGCAAGAAAACAACTTAAAACTTGCTGATGCAAAGCAGATGGTGCTGCCATTGGGGTTGCAGCCCCAGCAGAAATGATGGGTCGACGAAGCTGGTGTAGATCAGTTGACACAGTTCAATTAGATGCCTCTACCTTCACAGATGGGTGTTGAACCCAAAGAATGATGCTGATGACTCAAAAACTGCCACCGTGGAGAGTCAAATGATGTAGGGTCCCCTTCCAACAAGGCTTCGACTGGGGCCTGGAATGCATAAGCTTGACCAACGGACAGGGGTTCGAGCATTGGTCCACCTGTTCAAGGAGGAAAAACCTTGGGAGAGCAACTGCAAATAATTTCCAACGTCCAAATCATAACTAATCATGGAGAGGGGATATCATGTTTACATAAAGTACAGGTGGTTTAAGGTGAGAGTCTACAATACACCTTCAAACAGTCTAATTATTCTGGCCGGATCCTCTAAAAAAAGGATTCTGGTTTTCTAATTCCAATCTACAATCTGCAAACAGTATGGGTTGCACACTGAAGGTGCCTGCAGCAGCAGCCCAACAAACCAGTGGTCGGGTTGCTCTGGGGGACCATCAAAAAAGGGATATTAGGCAATACAGTCCCCACGCTCCTCCTAAAGCCTTTTTTCTTTCTATACCAATCCTCATTCTTGCAGACCTCCTTTTTCCTTTTCTGCAACTTGTCCACTTTAAATCCCCATCTGAATGCTCCAATTCAATCATTCCTTCCTACTATCTTATCCTCATCCTCTCTTTTCCTTTCTCTCTTTCTCTCTCTACAGCTCAGACTACCTCTCATCTTACCTTCAACCACTTCCATTTTCTCCCTCTACTTCCAATCTTCTCTGTGCAGTGGTTAAGCCACACTCCTCCCCACCTGCACATCGCCAATAACACATACTTTTCCTGTCAATCTCTATAACTCTTTACACTCTCTATACAATCTCTATAACCCCTTCACACCAACTCCAAAACACTTTTTTTTCTTCCTTCCGCCTTTTCCTAGTGCTGAGGTGGTGGCGAGGCTCTCACAACATACCAGAGCCCCTTCCTTTCCCTGCCTGCCTGCAGTTCCTCTTCTCCACCACTACTGATCTCTCTAAGACCCGATCTCTCTCTTTTCTCTCTCAAAAGGAAAACACACACACACTCACTTTTACTGGACTTTCCCTACATGCTTCAATCCCTCACTATACACACATGCGCTTTCAAAAAACAACCTCCCAGACATATTGGATTTACCTTTGCTCCTTTCCTCTGTCTCACCGTCTTCCTCATCTCCGCTACTGCTGAGCTTCTTGGTCCCTGATCTTTTTCACTTTGCTTGCCTGCCTCTTGAACTCCCCTTCCTCTTCAAAACGCGCTCTGAGTTATGGCTCCATTTCTCACTTGCCCTCCTAGCTGCCCTGTGCATTTCCTCCTTTATACTGTCTTTTTGCCTCCTGTACTGTCTGTCTGAATCCCCACACTGTCCCTGCTTCGTTCTCCCTCCTGGGCTGCTCACCTATCTCCACCTAGGCCCCCCTTCGGCCCCCCTTTTCACCCTCATCATCCTGGGCTACCATTCTTTTTACCCTATAGGAACCTTACCCTATAAGAACCAAGGAAAACCTTACACAAGGAAAACCTAAAAGGAGGAGGTATTTCATGACAAATTTAAGGTCTGGGATATCACCAAATTCTTCCTCAAGATGTTAAAGGGGCACAGCCATAGAACACACATTTTGGCACACAGGAAAAAACACACCCAAATGCCTTATTTCACCAAATATCCTTCAATAGGACCCAAGACCACTTGTTTCTGAAGAAGCTTAAATAAAAAAACAACAAACCAATAAATCTAGCTTGAAAGACACACTTTTCCCTTTTCCAAGATAAACTGCCGCCAAGAAGGAGAAGAGAAAGGAAAAAAACTTCTTTGCCCTTTTATCTACTCCCTGCTCTTTTAATCCAAAAGCCAGAGCGGCTAAGGCTGCAGAAAGAGGTTTTTTTTTTTTTCCCCAAAAAAGGAAAAACCACACACAGTTTAAAAAAAAACTCAGGGATTCAGGACGAAACACTTGGGGGGGGTTGAGCCCCTTCTGGGGGGGGGATTGAACTGTAGAAGCTTGCAAAAAAAATACCCGCTCTTAGAGGAAAATGGGGAAAAATAAAAGGAGGAGCAGGAGCCCCTCTTTGGACCCCACAATTATGCTGGAACATAAATCTGTTATTCTAGCCAAAATTTAACAATAACAAACAAGTTGCTAAAGAGCACATTGACTGGAGAGCACATTAAAAGGATTCCTTAGAATGGTGAATTGCAAATATTTTCAGCCACAATTACTTCTTCACAATATCATTATCAAATACAATCAATAGTTTGGGCGCCAAATCAATACTTTGTAAAAGCCATACTTTGAATTGAACATTCCTCAAGAAAAACTTAAAAAACCCAACACTTTTCAGGACACAAGAGACTTTTCCTAGGTGTCTTTAGCATGGAAAGCCAAAGCACTTCAAAATTACCCCTTAGTTCTGAACTGCGTTCAGACTATCACGTGTTCCCATCCTGCCTAAGACAGGAACTGTCAGGGACTGGCCCGAGCCAGGAGGGGTGGCGCAAGGGACAGAGGCATCCGGAGGTCACCCATGGACGCCAGAGGAGGTATTGCGAGCATGGGAGCAGGAAGAGGCAGCACCTAGGCTGTCGCCAGAGACAGGGAAGGAGGTGTGGAGAAGTGGGAGTGAAGAGGTGTCGCCACCTGTGCTGATGGAGGAAGAGCGGGTGGCGTGGGAGCCTATGGGAGGAGAGGAGAACATGGAGACGGAGGGAGAGCAAGGGGTCGAGGATGTAGCCGGAGCCTCTGCAACAACTTCCAGGGAGGATGAAAGTGAAAGGGATGAGGGCAACGCAGGGGCCGGCAGAGTCAAGAAGCGGAAAAGGAGGAGTGAGAGGAGGCGTTGGAGTTTTAAGAGGCTTTTATGCTGGGGGGAAAAGCGGAAACCCTTACTTGGAGAAACTGGTTCCTCGGAGGAGGAGGATGAACTGTAAAGCTTGTCGGTGAAATAAACTTGTACATAAGTTAAACAGACTGTCGAGTCGCTTACTCTTGAGGAGGACACACACATCCCCCTCACAGCATTCTCCAAGTCATCGCAACCTCCTCAAGGAGTAAAAGGCTGCCGGGATGACTGAACGCAAGGAAGAAGCGGATGGCACAGGGCTGTACGTCGACTGGGAAGAGCGAGCTAGGGACCTAACGATAAGGTACGAAGTAGCTCAAGCTCAACTCGAGGAGGCGAGGCGGCATGCCGATGCAGGGAGAAGGGCAATGGGAGGAAGGAGGATGCCTTCCCACGGCAGCAGATTCGATGGGCAGCCGGAAAATTATTTGGGTTTCAAAACGGACATGCTTTACATTCTGGGGCTGCACAAAGAGGAGTTCCGAGACGAAGCGGAGCAAGTCGGTTTCGTGATTGCGCATTTTGATGGCGCTGCGAGAGATTGGGTGCGTCCTTTGATTTTAGCCGGGAACCCTGCGTTAAAGAGAATTAAGGATTTCTTTGAGGGCATGGATATTGTTTATTCTAGCCGGAGCGCGCAGGACGTGGAAGCAAGAGAGCTCTTGTCACTGAGGCAAGGCAGCATGACGGTCAGACAGTACCAATCCAAATTCTCTCTTCTGGCACACCGTCTAAATTGGGATTTGAAATCACCACCCATGCTGGCCATGTTTAAAATGGGGCTGTCAGAAGAGGTCCAGGATGCGTTAGCGAAATCAGGACCGTTGGAGGATCTCGACAGCCTCATGCAAGCCGCTTTAGCGATTGGAGTGCGTTTGGAGTGCCGAGACAAGGTGAGACGGGAGGGGAAGCCTGGGAGGTGGTTCAACATCCGGGCCCCTCCCCCGGGAGAGAAAACCTTCGGCGCGCAGCCCCAAACCCGGCAGGAAGTGCCCATGGAGTTGGGAGGAGCCCGCGCGCGCCCTTTTTCAAATCAAACCGTGGGCAAGGGCAGTGATGCGCAGGGCGGGAAAGTCCCTAAGAAATGTTACGTATGTTTAAGGAGTGGCCACCTAGCAAAGCACTGCGATCAAAGGAAAATGTGGCAGGGAATGGCAGGAATGGCTGTAAAGGAGGGGGTGGAAGAAACGGCGGTGGCGGGAAACGGAAATGCCTGGCGGCAAGACGAGGGGACCAGCAGCCAGGCGCAGTTACAGTAAAGAGTCCTCAAAGCAGCACACCCCCACAGCCCTCACCCGTTCAGCTTCAAAGCAGCACACCCCCACAGCCCTCCCCCGCTCAGCCTTCCCAAGCCCACCCACCCAACGCTCCGAAGCCAGGGATTGTGTTAGAGATAGCGTTGCAGCTACCCAATGGCTGCACACTGCAAATCCCGGCGCTGGTCGATTCAGGAGCGAGTACGGATTTTTTTGATAGAGACTTTGCCCTGCAGCATCAGATCCATCTACTGGAGGTGGATTTTCCGCTCCAAGTTACCACCATAGATGGAAGAGAGCTAAAAGGGGGGGCGGTCACGCACAGTACACCCCCCATGAAGATGCAAATAGGCAGGCATTCAGAGGTGCTGGCGTTTCATGTCACCTCTTTGGCAGGTCCCCCCATCATCTTGGGAATGGGATGGCTCACTCAGCACGACCCTGTCATCAGCTGGAGCCAGCGCTCTCTAACGTTTGGATCGGCACATTGCATGGAGAACTGTTTGCAGCAGTTATACCCCCAAAGCCAGATGGCAGCAGCAGTACTGCAGGCGGGGGAAGTGACGCTTCCAGAGGAGTATGCAGAGTTCCAGCAAGTGTTCAGCAAGAGAGAGGCGGACAAACTGCCACCCCACCGCCCCTATGACTGTCAGATTAACCTGTTGCCAGGAGCGCAGTTGCCACCAGGCAAGCTCTACACGATGTCAGAGCAGGAGTTGGCAAACTTGAAGGACTTTATTGCCAAGAACCTGGCCAGGGGTTTCATTCGGGAAAGCAAGGCAGTAGGGGGCAGCCCAGTGTTCTGGGTGGACAAAAGGAATACGACAGAGAAACGCTTGATTTGTGATTTCAGGGTCCTAAATTCCATCAGCCAACCAATCTCTTATCCCATGCCCAGAATTGACGACCTGCTGGCGGCAGTACGCAAGGGCAAGATGTTCACCAAGCTGGATTTAAGGGGAGCATACAATCTCATAAGAATCAGGGAGGGTGATGAATGGAAAACAACCATGTACACGCCTCTAGGAGCTTATGAATATTTGGTAATGCCTTTCGGGTTACAGGCAGGCAGCCAATGCTTCCAGGCGTTCATGCATCATGTCCTGGGTCCTCTGTTGTTCAAGCATGCAGTCGTGTATCTTGATGACATCTTAGTATACTCCCAAAACCCGGAAGAACACGTGACACACGTCAAGGAGGTGTTAAGACGACTCCAGGAAAATCATCTATGTGTCAAGCTGGAGAAATGTCAGTTTCACGCGACGGAAGTGGACTTTTTGGGCTATCGTCTTTCTGACAAGGGGATTGCCATGGACACTGATAAAGTAGAGGCAATCCTGCAATGGAAGAGCCCCAAAACCAAGAAAGATGTGCAGCGTTTCGTCGGTTTCGCAAATTTCTATCGCAAGTTCCTACCGGCATTTGCAGACATGACAGCGCCAATCACGGACTGTTTGAAAGGCAAGAAGAAATTCCGATGGACGGAGGAGGCGCAGAAGGCTTTTGAAGCCCTCAAAGGGGCCTTCGCTTCAGAGGCGCAATTGCTGCATGTCGACTCCACCAAGCCCATCAGGATAGAGACAGATGCCTCAAATAGAGCAATCGCAGCGGTTCTACTACAACAAGATCCGACGCAGGAATGGAGGCCATGTGCGTTTTATTCCAGACAGCTGAACAAGTCGGAGGCCAACTACGCAATTTGGGACAAGGAGTTGTTAGCAGTGGTAGCGGCTTTCAAGCATTGGCGCCATTTTTTGGTGGGGGCGCAGCATCAAATCCAGGTGTACACGGACCACAAGAACCTGGAGTACTGGCGCACGGCCAGAATTCTCAACCAGAGACAAATGAGATGGGCAGAGTTCTTTGCTAACTTTAATTTTCATATCCAGTATGTTCCAGGTGACCAGAACGTCAGAGCGGACGCCCTATCCAGAAAGCCTGAGTACCTGGAGGAGCAAGGGCCTCCAGTGGCAAGAGCGATCTTCCAACCTGAACAATGGAGGTGTGGCGCAACTCTAGGGGGGCGGGAAGAACTGGTGCGCCTCACCCTAGCCGATGACTTTGCACGGCGCAAACTGAAGGAACTGAGGGAGGGGGATCCCAAGGCGAAAGGGTTTGAGGAAAAGGAGGGGCTGCTGTTGTTCAAAGGGGCACTGTATGTTCCTGGGGAGGAGATGCGTGCTAGAGTTCTCAGACAGCTCCATGACAACCCCACAGCAGGGCATTTTGGGCAGTTCAAAACCACGGTGTTGGTCACGAGAGAGTTTTGGTGGCCCAGAGTCAGGCAGGAAGTCAAGGAATACGTCAGGGGGTGTGAGGTGTGCCAAAGAGCCAAAGGGGAGCGAGAAAGGCCGGCTGGGTTGCTAGAACCTCTCCCCATCCCCAGTAAACCGTGGGAAGCGGTTTCCTTAGATTTCATCACCGACCTACCCCCATCCAAAGGCAAAACTGCAGTGTTGGTGGTAGTTGACCTTTTGACCAAGATGGCACACTTCATTGCATGCCCTAAGGTAGTCTCAGCTGAGGAAACGGCCAAGCTGTTTGTACAGCATGTTTTCAAGCACCATGGCATGCCAGAAAGAGTAATTTCAGATCGTGGAGTTCAGTTCACCTCACGGTTCTGGCGTAAGCTCATGCAAATCTTGCAGGTGCAGGTGAACTTGTCCTCTGCTCGCCATCCTCAGTCCAACGGGCAATCGGAGCGGGTAAATTCGATTTTGCAGCAGTATTTGCGCTGCTACGCATCTCAGCAACACAGTGATTGGAGTGACAGGCTCTCGCTTGCGGAGTTTGCGTACAATAACGCTCAACAGGTGTCCGCAGGCATGTCTCCTTTCCAGGCAGTCTACGGCAATCACCCGAGAGCCTTTCCAACGGGGGGAGGTGAAGGGAAGGCGGGAGACGTGCCAGCAGCGGAGCAATTTGCTGAGGAGCTACAGGCTTTGCACCAATTGCTCAGAGACAATCTAGAAAGGGCGAAAAGTGCTTACAAAAGAGCAGCAGACCAGCACCGAAGGGAAGGGGAGAGCATCAAAGTGGGAGACAAAGTTTGGTTGTCCACCCAGGGATTGCCCATGCCAGGCAGGGGCAAAAAGCTGAGGCAATGTAAAATTGGGCCTTTCGAAGTGGTGGAGCAGATCAACCCAGTGGCGTTCAGGTTGCAATTGCCGGAGACCATGAGAATTCACCCGGTCTTCCACAGGTCGCTCCTATCCAAGTTCAGAGAACCGCACAGGTATCAACAAGGGGACCAGAGGGGGTCGCAGGAATTGCCGTTGGTAGACATGGAGCACTTCAATGAAGCCACGGCCATCCTGGATTCCAGGTGGAGAGGGGATGAATTGCAGTACTTAGTAGCATGGGAGGGGGAGCCAGAGTCGGAGAACACGTGGATTCCGGCGGAAGATGTCACCAAGGAGTATTTAGTGTTGGAATTCCATGCACTGTATCCCGACAAACCGAAGCCGTACAGATGGCAAATGAGAGAGGTGTTTCAACCCACAGATTCAGAGGAGGGGGACTTCTGGGGGTTCCCATCCTCGGGTGCAGACAGTGGTGGGGGTGGCAACGAGTTGCAGAGTAGCCCTCATTCACCAACGGAAGGAATGGAGGTGGAAGGGGATATCGCAGCAGCAGAAGAATGGGGGTCGCGATGTCTCCCTCCTCCCTGGGGCAGGAAGGATTGGGAGGAGGTGTTCCAGTCCTCGTCGTCATCATCCAGTGCAGACACCACCATCTTCTTGGGATTCCCCTCTTCACCAGGAACGGCAGGAGAGAGTGAAGGAGGGGAATGGGATCCAGCCGGGGATCTTGGCTACCCTGGGGTAACACCCACCGAGCCGCCTCAGGAGGGGAAGGGGGGCTTGGGAGGGGGGATGGATGTCAGGGACTGGCCCGAGCCAGGAGGGGTGGCGCAAGGGACAGAGGCATCCGGAGGTCACCCATGGACGCCAGAGGAGGTATTGCGAGCATGGGAGCAGGAAGAGGCAGCACCTAGGCTGTCGCCAGAGACAGGGAAGGAGGTGTGGAGAAGTGGGAGTGAAGAGGTGTCGCCACCTGTGCTGATGGAGGAAGAGCGGGTGGCGTGGGAGCCTATGGGAGGAGAGGAGAACATGGAGACGGAGGGAGAGCAAGGGGTCGAGGATGTAGCCGGAGCCTCTGCAACAACTTCCAGGGAGGATGAAAGTGAAAGGGATGAGGGCAACGCAGGGGCCGGCAGAGTCAAGAAGCGGAAAAGGAGGAGTGAGAGGAGGCGTTGGAGTTTTAAGAGGCTTTTATGCTGGGGGGAAAAGCGGAAACCCTTACTTGGAGAAACTGGTTCCTCGGAGGAGGAGGATGAACTGTAAAGCTTGTCGGTGAAATAAACTTGTACATAAGTTAAACAGACTGTCGAGTCGCTTACTCTTGAGGAGGACACACACATCCCCCTCACAGGAACCCACACACTCAGTTTTCCACACCCTTTCGTCCACACACACACACTTACACACATAAAAACAAACAAACAAACAAAACACACTCTCACTTTTGCTGAAGTTTCACTACAGACTCCAATGCACTTTCAAAAAAAACAAAACAAAACCCCACAACCTCCCAGCCTAATCTAATTTCCCAAGAGAGAACATGCTCTCTCTCTCTCTCTCACTTCACTGAGAGAGAGCAGCCTCTCTGCTGTCTGACACCGTGCTCTATCACTGCCGTGCCATGCCTACTATTTTCCTACCCCCTTTACTATTCCCTTATCCAAAGTTGGCGGCCCCCCTGGCTCACTGCCAACAAAGCTAGCCTGGCGGCTCTTTATAGCACACGGCCAGGAGCTGGAGGCCCTTGGCACACATCCAGCAGAGTGATCAATTCTCTAGCTTACCTTCCCTCTTCCTCGAGGTTCCCCTTTGGTACCTTCCCTGGTTCCCCTGCAGCTGCTGCACCTTTCTCTCGTCCCTGCAGCGTCCACTCAGCGCAGGGTGGTCAGTTCCTCCTACAAACTGGTAGAGGTGCGCACTTGAACTGACAACCCCGAACAGAGCTGTTCGCCTTGCAGTGACATAATAATAATAATAATAATAATAATAATAATAATAATAATATATAATAATTTATTATTTATACCCCGCCCATCTGGCTGGGTCTCCCCAGCCACTCTGGGCGGCTTCCAAAAGAACATTAAAATACAGTAATCTATTAAACATTAAAAGCCTCCCTAAACAGGGCTGCCTTCAGATGTCTTCTAAAGGTCTGGTAGTTGTTGTTCTCTTTGACATCTGAAGGGAGGGCGTTCCACAGGGCGGGCGCCACTACCGAGAAGGCCCTCTGCCTGGTTCCCTGTAACTTGGCTTCACGCAGCGAGGGAACCGCCAGAAGGCCCTCGGCGCTGGACCTCAATGTCCGGGCTGACCGATGGGGGTGGAGACGCTCCTTTAGGTATACTGGACCGAAGCCATTTAGGGCTTTAAAGGTCAGCACCAACACTTTGAATTGTGCTCGGAAACGTACTGGGAGCCAATGTAGGTCTTTCAAGACCGGTGTTATGTGGTCTCGGCGGCCGCTCCCAGTCACCAGTCTAGCTGCCGCATTCTGGATTAGTTGTAGTTTCCGGGTCACCTTCAAAGGTAGCCCCACGTAGAGCGCATTGCAGTAATCCAAGCGAGAGATAACTAGAGCATGCACCACTCTGGCGAGACAGTCCGCGGGCAGGTAGGGTCTCAGCCTGCGTACCAGATGGAGCTGGTAGACTGCTGCCCTGGATACAGAATTAACCTGTGCCTCCATGGACAGCTGTGAGTCCAGAATGACTCCCAGGCTGCGCACCTGGTCCTTCAGGGGCACAGTTACCCCATTCAGGACCAGGGAGTCCTCCACACCTGCCCGCCCCCTGTCCCCCAAAAACAGTACTTCTGTCTTGTCAGGATTCAGTCTCAATCTGTTAGCCGCCATCCATCCTCCAACCGCCTCCAGACACTCACGCCTCGAACCTCCATCCCTCAACCTCAGGGAACTTCGATTCCCGGCCAATGCACCAAAATTGTAGCCTTAGCAACAATGAGCAACAATACCGGGTTCAATGTTGCTCCTGAAGTGAGGGAGAGAGGAGAAAAAAAACATCGAGGTTTGGTTCAAAAGAGAAAGGCTTTATTCTGCTTTCCGGATAGCAGAAGGATCATGCCCGGTCATCCGAAGCAAGAACAAGAATAATAAGTTTAGGCAAGACTTATATACCTTCAGAGCACTCTCTCCCCCTCCCAAAAAGGTCTATGACCATATTAGGACAATCCTTCCTGCTACCATGTAAAGACATGCATCATGAGTCTGGTAAAGCCATATAAGGAGTTCCTTCCTGTGAACTTTCTACAGGGCCCTTTGTGCGTCATGGTGGTAAGGACATTTGCACCCTGTACAGACTTTCTGTCTGTACTTGGTCGATGCCATCCTTCCAGACTGGCAAGGCCATGCTGATAAGAGGGTACGCATGCTTTGCCCTTGAACTGTGGTTCTGAACTTTCGTTATGCAGTCTTCTGCTGCTGCCGGAGACTTTCCTTATGAATTGATTTAGGGGGATGTGAAGCCTCCCGCAAAGAGGTGTTTGTGAAATAGGAATTACAGGTTAGCCCTGTAACATAGGAATTTGAGGTTCGGTTAAGCTAACCTCCTCCTTCAATATAAACTTACCTTTACAGTGTAGCAAATTGTACCTCATAATCAGGATGCTCAGCTCTTCATTCCCCCCCCCCTGTCATTGTAAACCGCACTCATAAGGTGTAATGTAATTACGATCATAATAAAGGCACTCGTTTTTTTCTGAGGCTCCCTATTTGCTTTGACATTTACCGTAAAGAAAAACATGCCAAGTCCACAGAGGCAACATTCTCATCTGGAAAGATAAAACCTATAGACATCCTTGTCTATATGCGGAGCTTTATGTCCATAAAGCAGTACAAATCAGAGGTGCCATGCCTGTCATGGAATATGAACCTTGTTTCTATTCAGTATGACAAGCTAACGTTTTCAGAACGCTAAAACGGTATGCTGCTACAAAAGAAAATAGGGCAGGATCCAGTCAGGGACTTGAACATGGTTAACTTTGTGTCTACCCTAGCGAATGAAAAGAACCTTATGCACCACCTTATATATATAATGTAGTCTTCTATTTAGACCAGGGCAGCATTCCTTTGCGGACAGCTTCCCACGGGCTGTACATTAGTGGTGGAAGGGGCCAGATGCAAAAATGACTCTGATTTTGGCACAGTAGCTTACATCCCAGCCATGCAGAAGTCAAGAGCTTTCTACATTCAGGCACATACTCACACATAAACACCCCTCCATTTTTCTTTCAGGCAAGAAAGAGGCAGTTACCACAGTTCAAAGAGCCAACAGAATAGGTTATGGAGTGGTGGTACACACAACAGCTTCTCCAGTCTGCAAGTGTGCCCACCAGTCCAAAAATGTTGGTGATGTCTGTGTTAGATAATGTCCCTTAGCTGTTGCCTGTTAGGGCCCACCCAGACTTCCACTTGTCCCCTTGCTTTCTCCTGGGAAAACCCATTTTTTACCGCTAAATTGGAGCAAACACCAATTGGGTTTTCTGATTCAGTGCAAAAGAGCAAGTTTCCCGGCGAAAGCAGCAGGGCAAATGGAACACCGCTCAGACCAGTGCCTAGGAAGCACAGGCAAGTGGGAAACTGCCAAGACCCAGGCTTTTTAGGCATGGGACAAGTGGAAATGTGGACATTTTGTACTTAGTTACACCAGTACAAGTAACAGATTTCTTCTTGTCCTCTATCTGTTGTAACTTTTAAATATCATTCAGCATTGTTTAGGGCTCATGCTGACTTCATTTTTAGAATGTTGGAATGGTCAGATAAGACTCTGAACAGCTTAGTGTGTTACCAAAGAAGCACTGCTACTCAAACACACCATTGTTGGCTGGAAAAGCCTCGTGTAATATTCAATCAAAATAAAAAAATAAATTAAAAAAAATGTCCAGTAGCACCTAAGAGACCAACTAAGTTTGTTCTGGGTATAAGCTTTCGTGTGCATGCACACTTCTTCAGATACCTGAAATTCTTTTGTAATAAGACAGCTGCTTTGAGATCTTGTATTGAATGTCCTGGGAGATTGAAATGTTCTCCTACTGGTTTCGCTGTCTTGTGTTTCCTGATGTCAGATTTATGTCCATTTATTCTTTGGCGTAGGGTTTGGCCTGTTTGTCCAATATAGAGAGCTGAAGGGCACTGCTGGCATTTGATGGCATACACAATGTTAGAAGATGAGCAGTTAAATAGGCCTGAGATGGTATATTTGATGTTGTTAGGTCCAGTGATGGTGTTGTCTGGGTGTACAGTATGTGGCAGCAAAGTTGGCATCTGGGTTTATTGCAGGCTCTGGTACCAGTGTCCATGTTAAGTCTGGTTGCTTTATTATTATGGGTGAGGAGTTGTTTAAGATTGGGTGGTTGTCTGTAGGCAATGAAAGGTCTTTCTCCCAGAGCTTGAGAAAGAGAACTGTCATTGTCTAGGAGAGGTTGTAAATCGCTGAACTGTCTTAACTTGGGAGCTGTATGTGATTACTGTTATTTTCTCTTTGGGGTCTGTCTTGCAGCAAATTCTCTCTGGGTATCTTATCTGAACCTGATATCTGAACCAGGTTCTTATCTGAAGAAGTGTGCATGCACACAGAAGCTTATACCCAGAACAAACTTACCGTAGTAGGTCTCTAAGGTGCTACTGGACAATTTTTTAAATTTATTTCGACTGCGTCAGACCAACACAGCTACCAACATGAATCTAGTAATCTTCAATGGGGAACTTTGTACCCCCATTTATAACTTGTGTTATTCACCTTTGAATAAGAGTCTAATGTGCACTTTAGGTCATGGTTTCTGATATTTGTGACCAGTCCCTGGATTCCATATTATGGGTTCCTTTTTCCATTTCTGTTCAACTGGCACAGGGCAAAACTTCTTGAAATGACTTGCCAGCTTTAGATGTGGTTTCTTCTGCTTTCTTGAACACTTAAGCTTGCCGCAGACATTTCCAAAATTTAAATAAAATAGTCAAGTACTGCTCACAATACCCATCACAAATGGAGCGTGATTGTGGGGGAAGGGCACCAAACGTCTGCATTCAGCCTCTTCAGTGTAATCAGCACAAAATCATCTACAATTTCTTTCTAAATTGCATATTATGCCTTTGAAAAGTCAAACCTGATTACAAAGAATACAGCCTGCTCAACTTCTTGCCAAGAATGCCATTCATAAAAACAACTGTTTTGTAAATATACCCCCGTTTGTATCATTATTGTATACATATACTGAGTGTTTGAATGCCTTATTCTAATTTTAATGGTGACATAAAGACTCCACATTGATATTTCTGGCTCAACGGGAAAGAGCTTTATTCAGCATCCCTGGGCACTCAAAGGTCAAGTTCAATGTCAGTTTATCTGCATTAACCAAAGGTTCTCACAAATTCTTCCAGTAAAAGGCAAGTCGTGTATAATTGTGAAAGGTCAGTAAAATACATTAGTCAGCCTTCGACATGAGAATTGGCCATTTCTTTCACCATTTTCTCTCTTAAGAATCTTGGCAGCTTTGGCAAACAAAACTGTCCTGTAAGTTATAAACAGATCGATATCTGCAAGGAGGCAGCAAATATTCTGGGCTTCTGTAAAATTTGGTAATTTACAAACAAGCTGCTGCAACAATCTGTCCCTTCTTCCTTGCCCACTATACAAAAAGCTGACCCAGTGCACCAAATGCTGAATTTCATTGCCACGACATATGCAGAAATGCTTGTTTTATTCTTATATTTTCCATCCAAATATGCTGAAGGCATGGTTGGAAATGTAATCGAGTAAGAGACCTTCTCAGAGAGAGGAAGTGAGTTCCAATAAGTATCTTGGTGGTTGATCTTACAGCGATGAAACGATGGTGAGAAGCTGGACATTTTGAATGCCTATTAGATATTAGCAAAATAGACAGTGGTAGCCGGGGTGAGGTGGGGGTGGGGGTGGGGGTCAGGGAACCCAAACAGTAGACAGAGCCACAGCCAACAGCAAGCAGGAAGAGCTGGCTAATGGTAGTTTTCCCCCAGTCCTCCTTCCAGGGCAACACTAAGGAGGAGGAAGCTGACAGCTAAGGCCATCTCCTAGACCTGTTGAAAGTCAGGCAGGCAGGCAGGGAGGCAGATAGGGGTTGGCTCAAAGCTGACAGGTTGTTTTGGGGCAGTGTCCTGCTTGTCCTAAAGTACCAGCCACCACTGAATATAGTTTAAAAGTTCTGGGTCCAGAGGCCAATGAGCAGAACTCTGCCAATATCATGTGGCTTGTTGTGGAGGGTGGGGGCAATTAAAAAAAATTAATCCTCCTGTCAGACTGGGAATATCGCCTCACTCAGTTTAGGATATTCCACCATTCTTCAGCAGAGTTTCTTTTCTTTCAGCAAAGTAAGCGGCTAACGTATATGTCAAACATAGCTTTAACAATGAAGAAAATTTTAACACAATGACATACCATCTGAGAGAAACTAAAATGACATCATGAGGCAAGAATGACAGTTGGCCTCTCAAACTGAACTGAAGGGAGGGTTCAATCAAGTACTTTAAGACGGTCATAGACCAGCATAAGCAAAACATCTAAATAAATAGCATAACAGTATGAATCTAAGTGAATAATTATTAAATAAATTCTAGTAAAAAACAAAAACAAAGTAGATCCACCAAGCCTGAAGTCTCCCCACCCCTATTAGAGAAAATGTATAAAATTCACTCCTCTGTCTCAACTTTCAGTGGGCCAAATAGACAGACAGAAAGAATACCCTGACAAATGGGATGCTTGATGAGCCTATGACCCTTTGCTTTTTCACCCTAGCACTGCTTTCTTAATTACTCCAGGTGGTTCCCATAAATCAATCCAAGGTTAATCCTTCGTTCGTTTTCACAGTCTCTGAGTTTATCCAGCAAGCGAGTTATATCAAAACAGTATGTTTCTGTGTGGGTGTTTATTTTCTTCCGTGTCTTTCACTTTCACTTCTTCATGCCAGTAGTTATCCAATACGACATGTCCCAAAATGGAGGAAATCTGGCTTTCTGCAAATTGTTCCAAGCATATGTCCAAACCTCTTCGTTTCATCTCATACCAGAACAGATAAGCCTGTACTTTGGCTAGAAGCCTCAATTCCCATCTTCCGCTCTTAACAGTCCATCAGAATTAATTGCAAATTTGTAAATCTTTTCCACACAGTTAATAATTAGATCAAAATTATATCAATATTACAGTACAGTACAATCTCGCTTGCATACATAATCAATCAGTATTCAGACTTTCCAGGGGGATTTGCCATGTGAAATAGCAAATATGCAGTATATCAAAAAGAAACAAAGGAGGCTCCCCCCCCCTTTCCATTCCGACATACCAGTTCCATAGTAAATATAGTCTCTCTTCCACTCAAATCCTTTAGCTCCTCAGTGGCTGAATCAGTTGGCAAAGTAGTTTATCTCCCTTCACTCAGAGCATGCCCGTTAATTAAGTCCGAATTATCATCTTAAAAAACAGGAGTTCATTCGCTCATGGCGGTGACTTTGGAGAGTTGCCAAAGAGACACACAGTGTTTTCCACCCAGCGCCCCCTGCCCCCTCATTCCTACTGGATTGGGGGCAGGTGTTGGACGATCTGTGGGTGAAACTGCCCCCCGGGTCCTGGGGGGTGGGTTGGGAGGATGATTACTCCCATCTCATCCTCAAAATATCCCATGTGAAATGGCTCAGATGTAATCAACAGCCTCCGGCATGGCAAGCCAAACCGGAAGTCCCAGATTCCATGTGCAGAAGCTGACTGGACTGGTAGCTAGATCTTGCTTCAACATTGACAAAAGGGTGACATCCTCTTGTATACCTGTGAGCAGCAGGCAAGTTTAGGGGGTGTATGACAAACCTGTGGCGCATATCAGTCTGATCTCCAACAGAGGTTCAAGGGGAATAGCTGACAATGGTGCTGTGATTGCTGACCCACAACATCTGCTGCTTGAGGCAATTGCCTCAGTCTGCCTAATGGCAGAGCCAGTCCTGTCAAATGAAACTTCTTATTGCTTAGCCTACCACTGGGTCTGTTTCTGACTTTGAAGTGGCTTAATTCTCTCATGCCTGCTTGTAAAATAATGCTATCCTCTCATTTCCACTGCAAACTGGAAAGGCCACAAATCACTTCACTCCTCCTGTATTGCCAGACACAGTTCTGAAACCATGAAATGTCACAGGAGAGCTTGAAAACAATTAATGAGAATCCCTAATTTGATTTCTCTTGTAGTAAATGAAAGTGGCATTCAACCAAAGGCGAGTAAATGAAGGAGAATGGCTGTTTCTCATAGGGAGGGGCGGTCTCAGTTCATTTTGCTGACTGAAAATTAAGGAGAATAAGGCAGTCATTAAAATCCACCAGCTCGTGACCTGGCTAGAAATACACTGGTCCATGGATAACAAGGTCATGGAAATATTTCAGTTTACTGACTTTAAAACAAACACACACAAACAAACACACACACACAAACTGCCGTGGGACTGAAAGAACAGGACCCCCCCAACCCTACTTGGTGTTTATTAATTAGTATTACAGTATAAATATCCATGGTCTCCATCTTTTCTCCCTGTGAGACGCTTGCTGTTATTTGAAAACTCTCCTCACGAAATTCTAGAAATATCTGCCACCCAAAAAGACAATGATATCGTGCAAATGCGCAGTGAGTCATAGATATGCTACCACAGCTGTTTACTTGCTTTCAGTTTCAATACAAGTTTTTGAAAAACAGTCTCAAGACTTTTTAGGCTGTTGCCTTTGCCCTCCTTCATCTGGTTGACAGGCTTCTTTTTTACTTTAGTTTCCTTCTCTGTTTACTGACTTGAGAAACGCCTCTTAATCCTGCAGTGGACTCTGCCATTCCGTGACTGGCTGGCATTTTCAGACTTCCTGCTGCTTGGCTGTCTGTTTTATTATGCAGAGAGGGAAGTAATCCCTGGGCCATTTCGACTGAGCAATAAACTAGATGTGCCCTGTGCAGACATGTTTAAGGCCAAACCAAAAATGATCGCAGCCATATGGAAAGTTCAGTTAGTATCCCCAAGGTAGGGTGAATATAGGGAGAATTTTTATTTTATTTCATTTTGTGCAATAAAAGTAGTACTCATCAAAGCAGATACCAAGTAGGTGAAGAAATATGCAAGTGCTGTTGTTGTTGTTTTTACAAAAGTACTTACAGCACAACCCTTACTCTCAGGTAAGTGTGCACAGGACTGCAGCCTTGTATTGCAATCCATGTCTATTCAGGAATAAGGATCACTGAGTTCAATGGAGCTTATTGCCAGTTAAGTGGGTACAGGATTGCAGCTGTAGGCTTACTTCTGAGTAAACATGCTGTGGATTGTGCTGTGACGTAACAGTCTTAAAAGAACTTATGTGGGATTAAGCCCCATTGGGACAGAAGCATTGTTCATCCTTATCACATGGGTCTCAGTTATGGTCTGGTAAGTTCAGCAGTGCTGCATGCGGAAGGTGAAGTGATAGCAGCAGCATCCTGGCAATGCTGCCACTCACCAGGATGAGGTGAAGCATCAGTGTGGTCAGGGGAACTCTGAGTCGGACGCCATGCAGATGTACATGGCCCCTATGCCGCTGCCACTCTTCCTCCCTCTGCATGTGATACTGCTGGGTAAGTTTACAATAGGGAAATATTACACTGTGAACTGGGCCATCCCAAGACATTTTGTGGACTGAAGGAAAGGACAAGATTGTGCTCCCTCTGCATTCCACATACAAAAGCTGTCTCAATTGATGGTCAATCTAATAATAATAATAATAATAATAATAATAATAATAATTTATTATTTCTACCCCGCCCATCTGGCCGGGTCTCCCAAGCCACTCTGGGCGGCTTCCAACAAATATCAAAATACATTAAAATATCACAGATTAAAAACTTCCCTAAACAGGGCTGCCTTCAGGTATTTTCTAAATGTCAGGTAGTTGTTTATGGCTTTGACCTCTGATGGGAGGGCGTTCCACAGGGCGGGCCCTCTGCCTGGTTCCCTGTAGCTTTGCTTCTCGCAGTGAGGGAACTGCCAGAAGGCCCTCGGTGCTGGATCTCAGTGTCTGGGCTGGACAGTGGGGGTGGAGATGCTCCTTCAGGTATACACCAATGACATGACAGTATTCCCCACTGCACTTGAGGCAGCAGGCAAGTTCAGGGGTGAGCAGGATAGGCCATGTAGCGTACAAAGCTTTTCATCCTCCAACTGACTGGAATGACTGGGGTCTTTCAAATGAAGGAAGCAACACTTAAGGGCTGGCTGCCACTGCTGCCTACCAACATCTGCTGCCTGAAGTGCTCACCTCATTTTCCCTAATGGTAGGTCCTGTGCATGAAAAAGAGGTTGGTGGTATTAGGTTTTCCTTGATTCAGGACTTATTTAACCTTTCTTACTTGAAACTTGTAAAAAAAAGTTGATTACAGAAGGTGGAAGCCTGAGACAGCAAGAAAAACACCAAGAGGAAATTACTCGGACTGAATTTAATGGTCCTGAAATCTGAAGCTGTGAATACATTGGAAGCACAGTAGGATTCATCTGGGTAAATGTTTGATTTATTTAATCTCTTAATTTCATGTGAAATCGAAGGAGGCAATAGTGGGTGAGCATGTCAATTGAAAATGGGCAGACAAATGCAGCTGGGCATTTCGTATTTACAAATATAATTACTACAAAAAGGACCCGTTTCCTTTCAGAGGGAACTTTAGCTGGGAGATTCACCGTTTGAGTGTTCAGTTTGCATGGAGGCACATTTTAATATCTCCAAATTATACATTTTGTATGTGCAGGAAGAATTTACTATCATTTTGACAACAACATTTAAGCTCATTATGAGATCCTCTTGAGGTTTCAAGACATAGTCAATTCATACAGTAGAAAAACATTTCAAAGGTAATGCATTTTTCAAGAGGATGCCTTACTATTTCTTTTAGCGTTACAATGTTTAGTTGATTAATCAAATTAATTTTTTTTAACATTTTGCTTAGCTTAAAAAGGGGCCTCCAACTGAATCTAAAAGGAGATTAGCTGAATTCCTCGAGCGTAAGTCTATCAATGTCTGCTAAGTGTGATGGTTGTATGCTGTCTCCACTGTCAGAGGAGGTTGGTTCTGAACACCAGTTGCTGGGGAGCACAAATGGAGAGAGTGCTGTTGTGCTCAGGTCCTGCCTGCGGGCTTCCAAAAGGCATCTGTTTGGTCACAGAGAGAACAAGATGTTGGACCAGATGAACCCTTGGTCTGATCCAGCAGGGCTCTTCTTCTGTTCTCGACACATTTTTGAATAATGTTTATTATTTTTAGTATAAGCATAAAATATACTTATACGATAAAAAAAACTTCAAGTGACAGCTGCCATCTGAAAAAAAAAAATTTTCCCCTTCTCCCACACGCAGGAGGAAATGTCTCTTTTAAGACAGTGCCTGCTGCGACACATACAGGCACCATCTAAATGGGAAAAAATAAGCCACATTTTTCTTCAACACTGTTGTTTTATATTGAAGTCATACAGAATTATTGGTTGAGTAATCAATCAATCAATTAATTTAAGAGCATGAATTACCTAACCGCGTGATCCTGTGAATAAGAAGAGCCTTGTGGGACCAGGCCAAAGATCCATCTGGCCCAACATTCTTTTCTCAGAATCAATAGGTCATAAATGATAAGGATTGTAGCCCAGCAGCATCAGGAAGACCATGGGTTAGTCACCCTTGATGTATGTAGTATTGAAGTAAGAGTTGTGAAAGGCATGGGTTTGCAGTCTTTTCCAACCAACTGTATTTTCCTCTCTTTCCAGAGCTCAGCGCTCAGCCTTCTGTATCTCAGTTAGGCCATGCCTTGCAGCTCCTATGAGAAATTTCCACTTTTACCGTATTGGCCCGAATATAAGCCACACTTTCCCCCCGAATTCCGATTGTAAAAAGTGCGGCTTATATTCACAACCTTACGGTATCGCTGCTGAAACAATTGCCCATGAGGGCCGTAAAGGGTGCGGGACAATGGCGCCCGTCCCAACCACGTCTCCCAAACCTCCCCCGAGCCACCGTAAAGAAGGGGGAGGGGGAGGCCGCAGGCAAAGCAGACTGGCTCCGCTCCCCCCCCCCCCCGAAGCAGCCTGGGAGCGCAGGGCAAGGGCACGCAACCCGCCCGCCACTCCCAAGCCTCCCCCAGCGCCGGCTTGAGGATGTAGTGTGGGCATGCTGGGAGGCGGTAGTGCCAGGAGGCGGGTACAGAGTGTGCTCGGAACCAAGCGCCAGCGCTCACTGCCCCCCACCCCCGCTCCCCATTCAGGGCAGTAGAGCCAGGAGGCAGGCCACACCCGCAAATAAGCCTTGAATTTTAAAGGTGTGGCTTATTTGCGGGTGCGTCTTATATTCGGGCCAATACAGTATCTTCTCCTGCAGCTTTGCTCTTTTTCTTTCAAGCAGAGAAGAACTCCAACACTCTATACAACTTAGCAGTGTTCACAGTGGATTCTAAACACGACCATCTTGCTTCAACATAAAATGGAGTCTCCCCTTCACTAAATTGCTCCCATGTGACCAAAGTTAGCCAATCACATGAAAACTACTAGAGAATTTTCAGTTACCAACCAATCAAATTTAAACACATAGTAATGCATACAAGTATTTACAATTCCAGTGAATTAAATTACTATACTTAACATGTAGTGTGTTCATGGAAGAGAGAAAGCATTCACAATAATCCTTTTGGTGCCTGCTTAAAACATTTTTTGTTTGGACAAGCCTATCCAGGCAGTGTTTCAATCTCTTTTAATATTAATTTCAATTATTTTAAAATGTTTCTAATTGTTATAAACTGTTTTTTACTGATGATGTTAAAATTTCTTGTGAACTGCTTAGAGGTTTTACTACAACCAAGCAGAATATAATGCTGATAGGCAAGGAAATAAATAAAAGTGGTAATTTCCCTTCCCGCCCTCTGCCCCCCTGCATCTCCCACAGTGTTCTGGAGAGTCTCTAACCACCTAGAACAGTTTTTTGGGTGCAGGGAACTGCTGAAAGAAGGGAGATCGGTGAAAATTGTCTCCCCATCCCGTTCATGGAAGTCACTTATAGATCAAAGAGCCATCAATGAAGATACAGGCAGCATTGGATATAACCCAGTGTATAGAGTCCAAAACTTTTCAGAAACATCAGAATGTCATTTTCCATGATACAAATAAACATATTCAATCAGATTAGCAAGCCAATCTCTCAGAGCTGGAGGATTAGAAGTCCTTTTTTTAACAATTAGTTATATCTGTAGCAGTAATTCAGTTCTAGCTTGACTGAGGATGACCCTGAACTTCATAATCTTTCATATATTTTTACAGAATATGTAATTATTCAACAGGCAAAATATAATCATTGCACCAATCTCTGAAATTGTTTTGTTGACAAAAAGAAACACCCCATAAGTTTATTGTTTCCACCAGTCATCTTTTGCCTGTCGACACTTTTCATTCCCATTTCTGTACGTCTCTGGAGGACAAAGCACCAGACAGCGAAACCAAAACATTTTAGAAGAATATACCATTATATCAGAGATCCAATTTTTGGCCCTCCAGATGTTGTTGAACTCCAACTCCCATCAGCCCCTGCTGGCATTAAGCAATTGCAGCTCCTGTACACCTTTTTCAGATCCTACGTCAGATGCCTCTTACTTCTCCAGCGTGAGAAAGAAACGGGTTTGTGTTAGGAAATATATGCCCCCAATGAAGAAGCAAGCTAACATGGGAAAATGTAAAGAAGCTTGTTTTAATCCGTGCAAACCTTTAGTTCTTGGATGTCCATGGAAACAAAAATGGAAGTTCAGAAGTGGAAGTCCTCGATATTTCATAAACATTGCTTTTGTTAGAGAAAGCAACTTGAAATGATAGCATTTCCAATGATATTTATTGAGTTTCATGTGGCTGTTTTATTCACAGTTACTATGACACTTCCTATGAGTGATAATGATACATGATTATAAAGTTTGATGTTAAAAAATTCCACTCAATATCCCAATTTACTGATAGTCTCTGATACTGTGAACTGTTAGGCTACTTGAAGGTAGCCCAGTAGCAGGGTCAAGCAAATGGATCCATCACCCTCCCACATCGAGATGTGCTTCATTCCTTCCCTCAGGATTTTTATTATTATTATTAGTATTAGTATTAGTATTAGTATTATTAGTATTATTTCTAATTTGTGACATGACAGACAATTGCAGCTTGTTTTAAGAACAGGAGAAAATTAAGAATAGGGTCCTCTGAAAAATTCCATGAATAAGGCAGGGCCAATGCCCAACAAAAGCTGCACCTGCAAGCGCCCTCCAAAAACAACAACAACAACAACAACAACAATTTATTATTTGTACCCTGCCCGTCTGGCTGGGTTTCCCCAGCCACTCTGGGCGGCTTCCAACAAAATATTAAAAATACAATAAAACATCAAACATTAAAAACTTCCTTAAACAGGGCTGCCTTCAGATGTCTTCTAAAAGTCAGATAGTTGTTTATTTCCTTGACATCTGATAGGAGGGCGTTCCACAGGGCGGGCACCACCCCCAAGAAGGCTGGTCTACTCAAGACTTTCCCTTAATGAGGATATATTTCCCATGATCAAAATCACTCTATAATTACTTAAGTGATGGGGGGGGGAGGCACACACGGATAACCTTTATAATAACATGACCTTTGAAGAGTCAAATCTTAGAACTTTCTATAATGGGTTAGACTTTCCTTTGCTCAGCTTTTCAGTTTCATTTGTGTTCTCATCCCAGAAGCATGTTTGTTTGCCTAAGTAGGAAGGATGAGTTTGTTTATTCTGCAGTTATCATGATGAGTAGAAAAGGATTGGGTGCTTACTGCTAAAGAGTGAAATAAACAGCTACAGCAGGATTGTTGTTGACATCATATATGTTTGAGGTGTTAGGAAAATTACTACTGGTAGCAGCACCATCTGTGATCATGGCAATGTAAGGTAAGAGTGAAAAGTTCATTTGCGTACTGTTACATGCTGGAAAATAGACAAGAGTGATATTCCCATTTGCTCCTTCCAGGAAACACTTCAAGTGAAATCTATTTTACAAGGTATCCTAGAGAGTAAAAAACATGGAGAACACAAAACAAATAGGAAATAAATATTGCAAGCATTACAAATCATTATAAATTTATATAGCCATGAATCTTAAACTAGCAACAAAGTGGATAATTTATTTCACCCTTGTAGAGATCCTTATGCATTATTCCAAGCTTTGATTAGCTAATCCTTGGAATTACTTACAACGAATCATTGCCAGCATTAATCATACTGAGAGGAGACCCACTGAAACCAAAAGGCCTACTCAGAAAGTGTTGCATTAACTTATATACATTTTGTAAACTTCAGAGCACATTAATTGCATCACTGCTTTGGGTCATCACTTTGGGCAATCACAGAGCAGACTTAGATGAGATGAGGAAAGAAATAGGAATTTATTTTATTTATTTCATGTATCCTGCCCTTCCTCCAAGGGACACAAGATGATTTGCTTGGGGGTATTTAATTTCATTGTCACCACAGCATTGTGTTCATCTGAGAGATGGCTTGCTCCAGGCTGCCCAGCGATTCCCATAGCCTTCATAGGAATTTGAACCCAGGTTTTTCCAGTCTGACATATTGCAATGTGGCTGCAGACCTGTTATGCCAGGAAAGTGTGTCTTGCTAACACAAAATGGCCCAGCAACACAAAAGAATTACTGCTGTTTCTTCTGCCGTTTTGTACATGGGGGTGGTTTTCACGCCCTGTCAGACCTCCCTCTTCCCAAGCTCTCTGCAATATTCATATTTCACACCCAGAACTGCAACAAGACAATGTTTGACTTTATTTGGGTACGGATAATCGTGAGATCCACATGGGTTTATGTCTGAGATGCAATGATATTATTAGATCTCCACAGACAAATCCTCACCTAACATTTCTCCAGGATGATGAAATGTGTGTGCAATTTTTTTTTACTCATGTAATTGCCCTTAAGTTGTGTGTGTGTGTGTGTGTGTGTGTGTGTGTGTGTGTGTTTGGGAGAGGGGCAATCTTGTGTGTGCATTCAGTACAGTTACATCCTTTCAACCTTCACAGGTTCCAAAAGCTGTAACTTCATAGGCTATTCCTGATCTCTCTCTCTCTCTCTCTTTTTCCTTGTGTGTAAGGGTTTGCGTGCCGTTTTTATAATGTTTTCATTGATGTCAAGACCTTGGTATAAAAACAAGACTAGCTCTGTACTAATTTACCCCATGGTCTCCCGTGCCTTTCATTGCCTCTCTCCTTGAGCAACTGGCATAGCTGCAGGACTGTTTACTCCATGGCTTATTTCCCCTTTATCTTTGATGTCCCAGGATGTCAAAGGCTGTGAATTTAATATTGATTTTATAAAGTACTTTTACTGTAACATGTCAGTTAGGATTAGCTTCAACCTCGAGGAAGCTCAGGCACTGAGCTGGATTTGCACGCAATGTGGCTCTCCGGCTCTCAGACTCTTTACCCGAGCCAATGCTTTATTTATAAGAGTGACAGTGTGCTGTGAAAGCAGGGACAGCACACAGCCCCCAGCCATCTCTGTGTCTTGTATACACAGCATCAGTGCCCTGTGTATACATTAGGCTTGAAAATGTAAGTGGATCAGAGAGACGTATCATTTGCTGGTATGTAAACAGACAGATGAGTTTATAGATCGCATTAAACCCCAGTGGCTGTAAGTAGTGGGAAGAAAGGCACGTCTGCCCGGGCTCCCAACCCCCACCCCCACCCTTGCTCCATCCCATTCCCCCCCTTCTTCTGGTGCCACTATAACCGTTACCGTAACGTATTCACAACAGATGGCAACTCTTTCCACATATAAACTGTGTGCACCCGGTTTTGTGTAACATGCAAGGGGATGTTCATTGATCATGCAATCTACATGCAGATTTCCTAAAAGGAAGGAAGCAATTGCTAAATAGGGGACGGACACATGTAAAGTAGCCCCTAGTCTCTCAGCTAGGTAAGCTTTCAGTGTTATACTTTCCGAGGAAGAAACATGTTGAGCCAACATTCAAAAACTTGGTTCCCATCCAGCCACTTCATTGCTTTTTATGAATGGAGTTGCTGTTGGATTAAGGAAGAAAAAAATCCAGTGCTTAAACAGCAAAGCTTCGTGACCTAACTCATAACCTAACTGAGTATTGATCCTTTCTTTTCTCAGGATCAATGTAGGGGAAAAGGTTGCCTTTCCGGTTATTTTTTAAAAAAAGTTTTAGTAATGCCTCATGGATGCTCTTAAAGATGAACCTACCTAATTGTGCCTTCTGAAACAATACGTTAACTGAAACATAAACGTCCTTTGAAACTTGCACTTTTCTGAATTTCTCAGTGCAATTCTCCAGCTATGTAATGTGTACAAAATTGCATAGATTCGGGTAAACTGTACATATAAATGCATATGTTAGTAAAAATAGCATACCAAAAATGCATCATATTTGGGGAAAATTGGTCAAAGGAAAATTGTGTCCAAAAATGTGTATATTAGAACCGCCCTGAGACCTTCGGATATAGGGCGGTATATAAATCCAATAAATAGTAGTAGTAGTAGTAGTAGTAGCAGTAGTAATGTTGGTAAAGATTTGCAAACCAATGTGGAAATGTGGGGAACTGAACTTTGATTGGAAAAATGTGAAACTGAGAAAAGGGACACATTTGTCAATAACTATTAGCAGCCTTATTAATTTATTGAGTAACACATTCAATATAGAGGGATAGATACTGGATTTATCAAAGGATGTTGAATTGTCAAATAAACTCCATGTGACAAAGGAGAATAGCCACCTTGTCATGAGAATTGAACAATTCGTGCCAACTGATTACACAGTGTTAATGAAAGATTAACTATTTAATGCATTAGCTTTTTGTGGCCGCACATAACAGCTGTGCACTTAGCCAAGCCGTGTCTATAAACCCCCTCGCAACACGTATTGTCTCAAAGCTTGCCAGTTGATTTGAGCTTCTCCCCACCCCCACCCCATCCCAAGCTGGGACTTAAAACCATTTAGATCTCTGAAGCATAGTTAAAATATTTCTTGATTTAAATCATTAATAATTCTGGAGGCCATGACTTCATAAAGCCTTGGCCACAGTGCTAAATAAATAATTATTATTCTACTTAAGTCTCAGAAATTGTTTAATATTTTTTTTCTAAAGAAATCTGGCAGGGTGCTGTCTAGACATCCAAATGATAATCAGATTCTGTTTTACAACCTTTTCTAGCTCAAATGAAGTTGCTGCTGTTAATATACTTTTTTATGAAAAGTGCAGAATTTCAATAGTAAAAGGGAAAGGATGCAATAGTTATATTAATTTCGAGTTTCCCATTCTTAGAGTGATATCCTAGGCATGTGCTCCTGGAAATAAGCCTTCCTAGTAAGTGTGTTTAATGTAGTGCATCTGCAGCAGCATAACTGGATGCCTTCTTCTGCCCCAGCTGCAACAAAACATGTCTCTCCTGTATCAGTCTCTGCAGCCACAGCAGGTGCTGTAACTTCCCAACAGTTTAACTTCACCCCCAAAGGCACTCTCTTCCATTGTCTCCTGAGACAGATGGATGCCAACACAACACTAAGTTGTGTCCCGCCTTCTGGACTACAACTCCCGTCTGTCTTGATCATTGACCATGTTTTTGGAGGCTGATGTTGGAGTCCAACATTATCAGGAAGGCCACAGGTTCCCTATGTCAGGTGTAGCAGCGAGTTGTGTGGAATTTCCCCATTCACTTCAGCATAAACACAGAAGGTGAACTGAAGCTTAGACAAACCAGAATTTCTCAGGGTCAGCACCCCATCTGCAATGTGAGAACCAGAAAATGAACCAGCCTTATGGGGCTCTTGTAGCAGTTTTTATATTGTGTGTAAAGTGACTGGAACACTCTGGCTACATGCATTTTACCTATAGAGGCCTACTGAAGTTAGAGGTGTCCAGGATGGAATTGCACAAAGTGCTATATGACTGGTGTGTACCGTATGCATGTATGTATGTATGTATGTATGCATGCATGCATGCATGCATTTATATGCCACTTAACTGCAATCATCTCTCTTAAGCAGATATTCAGCCCCCTGGCCTGAGGTTTACCATCCCAGCTTTCAGGAAAGCAAATGGAAAAAACCTGCCCCACATTTTCATTAATATTCCACTTAATTAAGGTAAAAAAAACCCAGGCAAAGCTGCTTGACAGAGTGAGCAGCAGCAACAGAAACCTCTGATTCTTGTAGTACATATCAGCAATATGTTTGCTTGCTAGATATTTCTCAATGTCATGAATAACTGCTGGAGAATACAACATGGAGACTCTTTCTCTCTAAATTTGAGTGTGCCGCACCAGCATTTGGGGGGCAGCACTGTTTTCTGTGTGTTGTGTCACTGCATACATTTTACACAAGAGGACTGCCCTCTCCCTTTCTTTTCCCTTTTTTATAAAGTTCATGACATTACTTTCAACTCATTCACTTTGTTCAGTCTGGATGAATTCCCCTTCAGAAAATATTTCCCCATTAGTGCAGCTTCGCAGGTTCAACCTGCAGTTACCCATAAGTTAAAGGGTTTTTTTTCTGCCACCTCATGCCTTTAAACACTTACTGGGCTTGAGTTTTAATGACATACAAAAGTGTATTGACTTGTAGCAAACAAAGCCCACACCAGCAGCATTGACAATAAAAAGGGGGGCAGATATAATATTCAATCTGATGAGTGAGTAAAACAGGCATTAGAAAAATATAAGTCAGACTGATAAAGCATAAGACATGAATGAACAGGGTATTGGGGGCACTGTTGATATTCTGACTCAGCATGTTAAATCCTGCAAATGTAAACTAAACACCGCCAAGCTGAACCCCATATGCCTTGTGAATTACAGAGGTAGCACTTCCAGCATTTTGCTAAAATGCTGTACTAGTAGAGAGTGAAATTCTTAGGGTGCTGCCAGATGGATGCTTCTTTGTGGGATGGGTGCTCCTCATGAGTACACATTTTAAACACCGTCTATGTGGTGCTGTTGATATAAAAATGGTCTATTTCAGTCTTCCGTAATGGACTGGATGAGGGTGGCTTCCCTCAAAGCCTCCTGAGAACTTTAGTCTGCCCTGCATCGAGTTCCCATCACCCTTAAACCACAGTTCCCACGATTCTTTGGGAATAGCCATGTGTTTTAAATGTATCGTGAGGATTTGTTGCCAGACTCTCGTATTTTCAACACTTTTGTAGTACAGGAAATTTCAGAAGGCACAACTTTTTACGCCCTGCATGACAAGCTGTGCTAACTCTCATTCTAGCTGCAGTTGTCGGTCCTTCACAGGAATGCCCTGGATTCATGTCTGATGCCTGTCTAGTGTTGTAGGTATACTCATCCAATGTAACCGTGATTCACTCGCAGAAGGTCTATTTTGTACCAGCAGAGAGAAACAAAACCGTCTTCAGTGATGGAGAAAAACATGACTCCTCTTTTCTTATCAGTTCTATTGATCTGCAACAGAGTCGTGAACTTATTGAAGCCGGAAACGAAACTCTTGGGGATTTCGATGAGAGTCTGCTGTTGGGAAAGGCATTGTGAGCCTCATTGGGTGCTGAGTAAACAGCAGAAAATATGGCATACGAGAATTTAAATTAAATTAATGAGCAATTAAAATGAGCTACTTGCATTTCCAGAGGGGCAGACATATATAGAGTCCCCTTGGGTGCAAGTATAGTCTGTTATTTCATCACTGGGGAAACTGAGTCATTCTCCTGCCCCACAAAAAAATTTTTAAAAAAATTACGTGGTATCACTTAATAAAAAAAAGAATGTGTTGGAATCAGAGAAATGCCAGAAGAAGGGCTGGGGCCCCTAGAAGCACTCCTCCAAGACCCAAAACTCCTACCCAAGGGTGCGGGGACCCTGCTAAATGGAGTGGGATGTGCTATAGGGGGCTGAAGGAGAAGAATAATTCAGTTGGAGGCACCTTTTTGAGTGAGATCTGCATTTATATATTGGTGCTTCTGCCTCTGTTCCAGCACCTGTCCCTTCCCCACCACCGATCTACTGAAGAGGATCTCCCAACCCTTAGGTTGGCTATCAGTATATGAGGCTATCAGCTGGAGAGGGAACATCACCTCCTGCCTACCTCACCATTGGATACAATTTGCCAGAAGGGGAACATTTGTTGTTGTTGTTGTTCAGTCGTTCAGTCATGTCTGACTCTTCGTGACCCCATGGACCAGAGCGCGCCAGGCACGCCTATCCTTCACTGCCTCTCGCAGTTTGGTCAGACTCATGTTAGTAGCTTCGAGAACACTGTCCAACCATCTCATCCTCTGCCGTCCCCTTCTCCTTGTGCCCTCAATCTTTCCCAACATCAGGGTCTTTTCCAGGGAGTCTTCTCTTCTCATGAGGTGGCCATGGTGTGAAGGAGAACATGATGTGAACCAAATGACAACTAATCGGGTAAATGCTCATTCAATGGAGGCCTGCCCCGATCACAGGTAAAGCAGGACAGAAGGTGCTGGATGCTGTTTGAAGCACAAAAGAGGGTAGGTCATGTGTGATTAATGTCCTCGCTGCAGCTATCTTCCCTGCAGCTGCTCCTCCTCAGGCACTTTTCCCCAGCTGACTTGACTTCTGGTATCAGAGGCCAGCTGGGACAAAAATGCCTTCCAGGGCGGCATGCAAAGGGTGAAGTGGTGAGAAGGTTCAGAAACTCCACCCTGCTTTGCCCATGACAAACCCACACAGCTCCCCCATTAAAAGCAAGGACTTGTAATCTGGCCCTCTGTTTGGGGAAGTATGAGGGGCTGGACAGAACTCCCAACATTAATATTTCTTGGATTTTTTCCCCCTTCCTAACAGGCATTCTTTCTGGTGCTCATTAAATGGGATTCTAAACTTCAGCCAGTGATGTGTTTTAAAACCATTTTAATGAAAAAATTCTAATTCCATCTAATCACACTATAAGTGCTCTCTTTCTCTTCAAAGGGAAAACAGTGTAAAATGTTAATGCATGCCTCTGCTCTGCTGCTTTAGAGGTGTTTGGCCAGACTGAAATCCGATTAGTGTAACTGTTACAGATTACAGAGAAATCACTTCTGATCGCAGATAGTCACAGCGGCTCAAAGGAGTCATATTCACAATCCACACTCTGATGGCATAGTTGAGATATTTAAACAGACAGGCATAGGAATGTGCTGTAGTCAAGAGGCTTAATCGTTCTGTTAGAAAGGAGAAAGGAGAAAGCACATATCTCATTCAGATAACACATTTAAAACTTGTCTTGTAATACCCTGATTAGTTAAACAATATACACCTTTCTAACCACCCCACCTAGTCCAATCAGATGCCTTTGGGAAACACACAAGTCGGATATGAGAGCAATAGCACTCTCCCATTTTTGTTCCCCAGCAACTGGTATTCAAAGACACTTAGCCATCATGACCAGTAGCCATTGAAAGCCTTAGCCTCCATAAACGTGTCTACTCATAGCTGTCAACCCTCCCTTTTTTTGCGGGAAACTCCCTTATTCCAATGCCGTTTCCCACTGCTATCCCGGATTGTTGATATCCCTTAAATTTCCCGGATTTCAAAGGAAGCAGCTCCTCTCCCTCCCTGCCAGCCAGGGAGGCTCCTCAGCTGCGTTGCTCGGCTGCCAATAAGGAGTCTGAGACCGACTGGGGGCGGAGCTTACATGCCTTGTGCAGCCAGACCCTCACGCCCAACCAGACAGACAGCCTGCCTGCCATCTATGCGCTCGCTCTTTCGCTCACCCATTCGCGCACAGCCTCTGGAGCGCAGGGTAGCGAGGCTACTTGGTGCCATTGCACCGCCCTCGCGGCATCCCTTATTTTCAAATCCGAAAGTTGACAGCTATGTGTCTACTCTCCTATAAAATTATCCAAGATTTAGGTACCGGTAACTGAAACTGTGTTGCATGGCAGCCATAGGTGGGTTGGGTTCCAGTGTGTGAAGTTTCTAGGCCAAAAAGGTAACATGTGGGATTCCCATAATGAAGTGCCTTTTGTGGGCAAGGAGGGTGGGTGGGTGGGTGAAGCTGGGAGGCTGAGCCATATCTTGGAAAATCCCTGCTCTGTAACCACAGGCTTTGTTTACAGATCAGTGACTGATAATAATAATAATAATAATAATAATAATAATAATAATAATAATAATTTATTATTTATACCCCGCCCATCTGGCTGGGTTTCCCCAGCCATTCTGGGCGGCTTCCAACAGAATATTAAAATACAATAGTCTATTAATCATTAAAAGCTTCCCTAAACAAGGCTGCCTTCAGATGTCTTCTAAAAGTCTGGTAGTTGTTTTTCTCTTTGACATCTGAAGGGAGGGCATTCCACAGGGCGGGTGCCACTACCAAGAAGGCCCTCTGCCTGGTTCCCTGCAACTTGGCTTCTCGCAGCAAGGGAACCACCAGAAGGCCCTCGGCACGGGACCTCATTATAATTCCAAAGAAGGTCTTGCTTTTGGGACAACCTTTTTCCACCCACACATGCTGCTGCTTTGTCTCAGTTGAAGACCTGCGATTTTGGAAATGTAACCAACCCATTGAAGATGTGTTTGTTGCGACATTGCTCCTGAAACCTCAGCATACCAGCACCTTCATCATTGCTGGATGCCTGATGTAAAACTCCTAAGACAGTTTTTGCCTTAGTGACATGTGGGGAAACTCCTCTGTTGACACTTCAGATGAGCACGTCTATAAATCCTCTGGAGACTTTCTGGATCTTCAGAGGGAGTCGTTATAGTTTATATAACAAAATGTCCCACTGGACTCTCAAAAAACAGGAAAGGGCCATTGAGGTTGAAATTCAATACCATCATTCTTGGGCAACGATGGATGCTTGCAAGACAAATAATGATCATCTCTACTTGTCGTTAATTTATATTTATGGTTGTATTGCAGAAAGCTTCAATAAATAACCATTTGGGTATTTTGGATGGCCTCCCCACCCCCCGTCAAGAAATACTGTTTGAGAGCATGTTCCTAGAAATATACATGTAAAGAAAAGAAAAGAAGACAAAGTGGTGATACGTTCAATATTTTTTTTTCAAAACACCGTGCAAGTTGGAAGGAAGGAGAACACCCACAATTATAGGGCTTTCTCTTTTAACTATTATTTTGGTTTGGTTATGGCTGCCGTGTTCCAAATGGCGTGGTCCTTTGGTAAACTGTGAGACAGTCACAGCAATATCAGCAGGCTGTTTATACAGACCTCTCAACACTGCTCCACCATTGCTGCCTACCCTGGTATAAACGCTTTGTTTTGGACGCCTGTAGGATCAAGCTTACTGTCAGCAGGGAAAAGGCAGACTTTTGAAAACCCTCATTCATGGACGTTGTGTGGGATTAAAGCAAATCTTTCATATAATGATAAGTACTATAATCGGAAGGATTTGTACTAATTCCATGCATGTTGCGAGTATTTGAATTTTTTTTTCTTCCTGTGGGTTTCCTCCCCTCCCTATTCGCTTTACAAAAACTTGGATTCATACCAAAGTCTAATGACTCTACTTTTTATTAATCTTCTCTAAGGAGCTAAACTTGAAAACTGAAAGGAGGGTAAAAAAAAAAAATCCTGCTAATTTATTTTAGAGAAAAGGTGTCATAATTTGAGTGAAAAACAGCAAGCAGAAGGAGGAGGAGAAGTTAAGAAAAGGCTCCAGCAATCAGTAATAAGCTCATACCTAGAGGCTGTGAGAGAAGCTTCAATATGTTTTAACATTCTCACAATTGTCTATTTTCACTTTGATAATAGGTGCCAGTGTAACTGATGTGAAAATCTGAACATTCAGCCCATATTTCATATTTTAATAAGCTGTGCCATATGTTAGGATTGTTTGTGAAGCTCGAAAAGAATAAATGTTTCCATACTTCTAAGCAGGAATCAAACTTTGTTGCAAAGAATAGTAAACTCTGCAAAATCTCCATCATCTAAGTGAATGCTAAGTCTATGTTAATGTTAACTGACAAGCAGAGTGAAGGCCCAGAGAAAACAGAGCAAATCAAATATCTTTATTACGGTCCAAGACCAGAAAGCAATTTGTAAAAAATGTGATAGTGTAAGTTGTATTATCTTACAAATAGAAATAGAAATACGGGCCAATTCACAGAATTGGTGCTTACATTTAAAACCATATTTCAGCCTCTTAAGGTTTAAAATTTAAGTTCATAAGTCTCTGCTGTCTATTATCGGACCATCAGGGTTACATTTCAGACCCCATTGCTGATATCACTGTTCGTCTTGTTCTTGTCGCAATGTGACTGTCTTTTGCCACGGGCCTTATAAAAAACAGAGCTGAAGCTGGCAAACAGTACAGAAAATATATGCACAATTTTCGTATTTGAAGAGAAATCAGGAATGGCTACAATGGTTTTCCTGCAGTTCCTGAGAAACTGCAGAAGGACAGAATGATGGCACAAGGAAAACCTGTGTGATAAAATCACCTGGAAAGCACCACAAGCTATCAGGTGTAGATCATCTTTTGATGGAGATGAGGTGCTGAGAGTGTAATGCAACTGTTAGTTCAACAGCCATGCCCTCCTATCTATTTCTGAATTAAAATTTGAAAACCTAAACTGTCCGCCCTCTAGGGAGCATTATTTATTTATTTACATTTACAGACCCCCTTTATCTTCCAAGGATCTCGAGGAGATGTACATGGTTCTCCTCCTTCCCCATTTCATCCTCAAAACTACCCTGAGAGGTAGGTTAGGCTAAAGAGATGGTGACTGGCCCAAGGTCACCCAGTGAGCTTCATGGCCGAATGGGGATTTAAACCCTGCTCTCCCAGGTCCTAGTCCTACACTCTAACCATTATGCCACACTGGCTCTCCATGTCACCTACTACAGGGGAGGCCCTTCAATGGCCTAACATCTGTTGTCTATGCTCTGGTAACCCCTATGTTAGATTACTGCAATACGTTATACGTGAGGTTGCCTCTGAAGACCGTTCAGAAACTTCAGCTGGTGCAGAATTCAGCAGCCAGGTTGCTCACCGGGGCAAGATGGTTTGAGCCTATTACACCAATCCTGGCCCAACTGCACTGGCTGCCAATTAGTTTCCAGGCCCATTTCAAAGTGCTGGTTTTGACCTATAAAGCCTTAAATAGCTTAGGTTCACAATTCCGCAAGGACTGCTTCTCCCTATATGAACCACCCCAGATCCTGCATTCATAATTTGAGGCCCTTCTTCATGTGCCTCCTCCATGAGAGGTCCAGATACTGGCAACATGAGAATGGGCTTTTTCTGCGGTGGCTCCCCATTTGTGGAATGCTCTCCCCAGTGAGGCTCATTTGGTGTCTTCCTTACATATCTTTAGATACAAGGCGAAAACATTTCTTTTAACTGATTAACATTCTTTGTCTTTTTAAATGTGTTTGTGGGAGCGGGGGCTATTGGTTTGTTTTTCTTTTATTATGTATTTTGTATGCTGATTCTGCCCTAATGTTGCATGCCTTTGCTGGCCCTGTCACCCACACATTGAGCATGGACGTCTGCATAGGTGAAGCCCGCATGCAATCTAGAACTCTGATTGTGCAGGATAAGTTTCACCTATGCAGACTCCACCTATGCAGTCAACCACACAAGATGTGCGCCACTTGACCTCCAGGGGAGAGGTTTGTCTCTGCTTCTCTCTGGTTAATTTCCATCAGTAAGTGAAGATCTTTCCATTGCATTTACCCATTTCCCAGTACCAGATTCATCTGCTTGCTGAAATGTGTTTTGCTAGTCTTCAGGTTATTTTATGGGTGGATTTTAATTGCATGGTGCTTACATTTTAGCTGAAGAAATGTCTGGCGTGGCCCTTCTATTTTAGCTGAACTTATTAGTCTTTCTCTGTTTTTGTATGATTTTATTGTATTTTAAAATGTGTGGTAAAAGGTAAAGGTAAAGGGACCCCTGACCATTAGGTCCAGTCGTGTCTGACTCTGGGGTTGCGGCGCTCATCTCGCATTATTGGCCGAGGGAGCCGGCGTACAGCTTCCAGGTCATGTGGCCAGCATGACAAAGTGGCTTCTGGCGAACCAGAGCAGCGCACGGAAACGCCGTTTACCTTCCCGCCAGAGCGGTTCCTATTTATCTACTTGCACTTTGACGTGCTTTCAAACTGCTAGGTTGGCAGGAGCTGGGATCAAGCAACGGGAGCTCACCCCGTCGCAGGGATTCGAACCGCTGACCTTCTGATCAGCAAGTCCTAGGCTCTGTGGTTTAACCCACAGCGCCACCTGGGTCCCTTTTAAATGTGTGGTAAGATGCCTTAAATATCTTCAGGTAGAGAAAGGAGTTGATGAAGGAGAGAGAATAGCTTGGATTTCTTTTATTTAAAATAGAGCCATCATGCACAAGCATTAGTAGATGATTCTTCACAGTGTACATGGGGCTTTGCATTAAAAGTATGAAAAGGGTGGTGAATACAGAATGTGGCATTAAATTTTCTAGTGGGCATAAAAGGTCTTGCACAACAGCATGAAAGTCCGTCTCTAGAGTAGTGTGGATTTCTGTGGACTCCTTACACAACCTTCTAAATAGGAAACGCCCTTCTCTGATATGCTTTCCTCCAGCCCGGTGGTACGAGGGGAGACTTTCCACCTGAGAAATCTTCCAGGCCTTTCACGTTAGTGGTGGGTGGAGCCACAGGTAAAGGGGAAAGTGGGTGGGGCAATGGATGTGCCTCTCTTACCATTGTGCAATAGCCATGCAAAAGTTTCTATGCACGCTCCATCCTCCATGCAGGCGAGCACAAATGCTTTGGGGAACGTGCCATAGCTCAGTGACAGAACATCTGTTTTGCATGCAGAAGATCCCAGGTTCCATCCCCAGCATCTCCAAGTGTCTGAGACCCTGGAGAGCCATTGCCAGTCAGTGCAAAACAATACTGAGCAAGATAGACTGTTAATCTGATTCCATCTAAGGCGGTTTTCTACAACACATTCTGACCAGGCAATAGTACTTAAAGATGGCATGAAGAAGGACCAGTGGTGGGTGTGGCCTGAAGAGAGTCCCGAGGGCTTGATAAAGAGGCCTGGGGGCTATACTCAACCCCCAGGCCAGAAATCCTCCACTTCTGCCCTAGTGAAAGGGTACTTCAGGGTCTAACCCATGGTCCCCACCACTGTTTGCTTTGCCTTTTATCTGCACTAGCATACCCTCCAACATTTGACAGCCACCTGTCAGGAATGCTTTGATGGTGTTTCCTGCTTGGCAGGGGGTTGGACTGGATGGCCCTTGTGGTCTCTTCCAACTCTATGATTCTATGATTCTATGATTTCTCCAGTGAAAATAGGGGTGTCCCATTCCATAATGATAATTTTACTATTTATATCCCACATATCTTATTGGGTTGCCCTATGCCCTAGCAATCTGGGCAGCTTCCAACATATATAAAAACATAATACAACATTAAACATTTAAAAAAAAAACTTCCCTTCAAACGGCTTGGGGGTTCGATAACTCCATACCTTCCAACATTTCTCCAATGAAAATAGGGACAACCTAAGGAAAAGCAGGACATTTTGTGATCAAATCAGAAACCGGGACGGCTTCTTTAAATCAGGGACATCCCTGGAAAATAGAGACACTTGGAGGGTCTGCACTAGTAGCCCAATAGATAAGAAATGTTGCTCTTTTTAGGTATTGGGGGCTGGCATCCATAATGATCAACAGGCCCCTGTTTCTCCTTCCCCCCCCCCCCCTGGTGCTCATGCACCAAGGGAAAGGGTTGCGACTCAGTGATACAGCATCTGCCTTGCATGCAGAAGCTCCCAGGTTCAATCTCTGGCATCTCCAGGGAGAGGCTCCCTCTCTGAAACCCTGGAGAGCTGCTGCCAGTCAGTGTAGACAAAACTGAGCTGGATGGACCAGTGGGTCTGATTCAGTACGAGGCAACTTCCAGTGTTCCTATGCAGACAGCAGACCCTCTAAGTGTCCCTATTTTCCAGGGATAGTCCTGGATTTACAGAAGCTGTCTTGGTTTCTGATTTGATCCTGGAATGTCCTGCTTTTCCTTTGGACATCTCTATCTTCATTGGTGAAATGTTGGATGGTATGGAGTTTTTAGCCCCCGAGCCAATGAGATAAGTAACTATGCAACCTTCGGAAGACATCTAAAGGCAGCCCTGTATAGGGAAGTTTTTTAATGTTTAATGAAGCTGAGGCTCCAATACTTTGGCCACCTCATGAGAAGAGAAGACTCCCTGGAAAAGACCCTGGTGTTGGGAAAGATTGAGGGCACAAGGAGAAGGGGACGGCAGAGGACGAGATGGTTGGACAGTGTTCTCAAAGCTACCAACATGAGTCCGACCAAACTGCAGGAGGCAGTGGAAGACAGGAGTGCCTGGCGTGCTCTGGTCCATGGGGTCACGAAGAGTCGGACATGACTAAACAACAACAATGTTTAATTATGTTTATTGTGGGCAGGGTACAGTGGAACCTCAGTTTTCGAATGTAATCCATTCCAGAAGACTGTTCGACTTCAGAAACGTTAGAAAACAGAGGATCAAAGGGCTGCCAGCAAGTTCAATGGGAAAAAATGAAAAACGCGCCTCAGAAGCCGTTTGACTTCCGAGGCACATTCAAAAACAGAAGCATTCACTTCTGGGTTTTTGGCATTCAGCTTCCGAAATGTTGGGCAGTTCGAGAACCAAGGTTTGGCATTATTATAATTATTATTATTATTATTATTATTATTATTATTATTATTATTATTATATTGAATTGGACATTACTATTTTCATCTGAGAAATGTTGCAGGGTATGAGACAGTACTCTGGGGGGCTGCACGTCTCTCTCTCACAAACCCTCTACTTGGCCAAAATCACTCCATTCTTATCACCACCTAGTCTTCCAGAAGTGCTCTCTCCTTCTTGTTTAACGAATCTGAAAGCATCTGCCAAGAGCCGGAGCTTTGTGCCTGTAAACATACTACCCACTGCAAGTGGTGAGGAGAGGGTTAAAAAAAAAATCTTGACTTGAGCAAATGCCACAGCTGTTGCCTGCCTTCAGAGTAAGGATCACTTGCCTGGGAGGCCAGTCATGCAAAGAAAAAGGGGAGGGAGGAATATGGCTTTTGCCTCAGAGGGAAGGGAATGGTTAACCTGAAAAAAGGAATATCAAAAGGAGAAGGTGCTGGGATTCTAGCCTCATCTTGAAGAGGAGATGGATTGGAAGGCAGCCTTCTGTCCCACACTGCATTGGCATATAAAGGAGTTTTAGGAGGAAACCTGCCTGCTGTGGAATCTTACTGTCATGCTAACACGGCATGGCTGCTGCTTGCATATGTTCATGCTCTTTCATCCATATGACTGCTTTCTATACTATGGCATGCCAAGGTCTGTGTGTCATCATCATCATCATCATTTTATTATTTATACCCCACCCATCTGGCTGGGTTTTCCCAGCCACTCTGAGCAGCTTTCAGCACATATAAAAACATAATAAAACACCAAACATTAAAAACTTCCCCATACAGGGCTAACTGCAGATGTCTTCTAAAACTTCTTTATCTCCTAGACATCTGATGAGAGGGCGTTCCACAGGGCGGGCGCCACTACTGAGAAGGCCCTCCACCTGGTTCCCTGTAACCTCACTTCTCGCAGGGAGGAAACTGCCAGAAGGCCCTTGGAGCTGGACCTCAGTGTCTGGGCTGAACAATGGAGGTGGAGACGCTCCTTCAGGTATACTGGGCTGAGACTGTCACATAGGCAATCCTCCTAAACCATCACTTGATTGTAGAGGACTTGTTTGTGCTGGTATTTTTGTAAGTCATAGATGTCCATATGAACAGTACAACATACAATTTCTCGGCACGTCTGCTCGCATCAAGCATGAGGGACTGCTCAAGTTTTTATACTCCTCCTTCTTCCGATGCAATTTTCCCTTCTCCAGTTGCCACCATTGGAAATCAATGGCCATGTGACCAGTAGCTATTTCATTATTTTTTTGTACTTCTGCAATTTTTAATGTTTAACACTCGGTCCAATAAATGGATCTAGAACTTAAGACTCTCTCTCTCTCTTTTTCATCTTGGAGAATGAGGCTGTTTTTGCCGTTTAAAACCCGGCTGCCATTTAATTAGTTCTTCTCTTGTTTAGGATTAGGTTGTGTTTTCAGACAAATGCACACAATTTCCTTTGACTCTGCTGTGCATATCTAAAGACAGAATGTGGCCTTTAACATTTTAATGGATGGAGTTTTAAAAGTTCATTCAGCAGAAATGGAAGAGATTAGCCTCTGACCTAATCACTAGACCTTTGGCAAAACAGATTATCACCCAAATGAAATGCGGGGGTGGGGATTAAGAGGGGTCTTCACAAATGCCTTGCTTAAATGAGAAAAATGCAAAACATGGAATCTATATGGAGACCCACTTTATCACATGCTATGCTACACATTTGGGCACATATTGGTAGCTGATGTGCAGTAAAACTTTCAGAGGGAATTCCCTAAGCACGCACCCTAGAGGGATGTACGTCAGCCCCTAGATTCTCTGAAGACTCCCCCCCCCCCACACACACACACACAATCCACCAGAGATCAAGTTGTCAGCGGCTGTTCTGACATATTCTTGTTGGGAAAGCTGCATGTCGACCCAGTCTAGATGCTATGTTTCCTGGAATGAATAAAGTAAAATTGTCTCTGGCAACTTTCATAACACAACAACAGTTTGGTATTCTTCTCCATCCCTGAATAGAATTTCACATTCTGAAAAATCACCTTCTGTCTCAACATGTAAATGAACTAATAAGTCTATCAACTGAAGGGCTGAAACAATTGGATGCATGAGAAGTGGCTGAAATGCATTACATTCAGAACATTCGTGAACAAGAAGGATATGAATGCAGGCAATTTTAGTTACGTCTAATGAAGAGGTCATGATTGTGAGGCATTGTTCTTTTGTGTTCTTTTTTATTACCATGCCATACACACTGTGTCCAAGGGCGAAGACTCTCATCCCTTGGTTCTCACCCCACACCCACATCCCAGTAACTCAGTGATAGAGCACAAGCTTTGTCTCTAAAATATCTCAGGTTCAGTGCCTGACAGGGCAGCTTTGCCAACCCCCAGATGTTTTGGACTGCATCTTTAATCAGCCCCAGTCAACACTAGTGGAAAAACATCTAATGGTGTTGGGGGATGAGTGTTCAGACCCCTGGGCTCTCACTTGTGGGGTGCCTCAGGGTTCCGTCCTCTCCCCCATGCTTTTTAACATCTACATGAAGCCGCTGGGAGAGATCATCAGGGGATTTGGGCTGGGTGTTCATCAGTATGCGGATGATACCCAGCTCTACCTCTCTTTTAAATCGGAACCGGTGAAGCCGTGAAGGTCCTGTGTGAGTGTCTAGAGGCAGTTGGAGGATGGATGGTGGCTAATGGCTTGAGGTTGAATCCTGACAAGACAGAAGTACTGTTTCTGGGGGACAGGGGGTGGGTGGGGGTGGAGGACTCCCTGGTTCTGAATGGGGTAACTGTGCCTCTGAAGGACCAAGTGCGCAGCCTGGGAGTCATTTTGGACTCACAGCTGTCCATAGAGGTGCAGGTCAATTCTGTGTCCAGGGCAGCTGTTTATCAGCTCCATCTGGTACGCAGGCTGAGACCCTACCTGCCCGTAGACTGTCTCGCCAGTGGTGCATGCTCTAGTTATCTCTCACTTGGACTACTGCAATGTGCTCTACGTGGGGCTACCTTTGAAGGTGACCCGGAAACTACAACTAATCTGAATGCGGCAGCTAGACTGGTGACTGGGAGCGGGCGCCGAGACCACATAACACCGGTCCTGAAAGACTTACGTTGGCTCCCAGTATGTTTCCGAGCACAATGTAAAGTGTTGGTGCTGACCTTTAAAGCCCTAAACGGCCTCGGTCCGGTATATCTGAAGGAGCGTCTCCACCCCCATTGTCCAGCCCGGACACTGAGGTCCAGTGCTGAGGGCCTTCTGGTGGTTCTCTCACTACAAGAAGTGAAGTTACAGGGAACCAGGCAGAGGGCCTTCTCGGTGCCCGCCCTGTGGAACGCTCTCCCATCAAATGTCAAAGAAATAAACATCTATCAGACTTTTATCATTGTATTTTAATATTCTGCTGGAAGCCACCCAGAGTGGCTGGAGAAACCCATCCAGATGGGTGGGGTGTAAATAATATATTATTTTTATTTTTATTTTTATTTTTATTTTTATTTTTATTTTTATTTTTATTTTTATTTTTATTTTTATTTTTATTTTTATTTTTATTTTTATTTTTATTTTTATTTTTATTTTTATCATCATCATCATCTATTGGGCACCAGGTTGGTGAAGGCTGCTTTAGAGAGCCAAAATCAATCAGTGGAGACCATGGGCCCTACAACTTCCCAGATCTTAGTAGACTACCACTCCCTGAAGTGGTTTTAGGGTAGTGTGACCAGTGTGGTGTCACTGGGCACCATGCTGCAGGGGAACCAAAACAATGCTGTAGAACGCAGCGCAAGAGGCCGAGGGGGCAGATTTTTAGTGCCGCACAGGGTGCTGCTGGAATTTGAGAGCCCAAAGTCTGCCACTGCCATTCTCATTCTTGATCACTGGCAATGTTTTTCTTTTTTTAACTGTGCCCTTTTCCTCTCCTTTTTCTTTCTTTATTAAATTTATTTAAAAATCCCAATAAAACATCAATAAAGAAAGGAATGCCACGCACTGTTCAGTTGTTCATATTAATTTTGGTATTTTCCGCCACCAAACATGCAGCCATACTACTTATACTATAAAGGTCTAGTCTCCTAATAAGCCTATATTTTGTTCTGTTTATTAGGTTTGTATCTTCTTCACAGCTATTCAAGGTTGCTCGTATGCCAGACACCCCCTGTAGCTAATTCCTGGTATGTGCTAATCAATTAATCTTCTTCCTTCTGCACATTGTCTCTTCCCTACTCTTTTGTCTAATTTCCAGTGAAACAAAAATGGTTTTGAATGGCTCTAAACCAATACGACTTCAAGTTTTAAAATCTGCTTCTGGCTGATTTTAGGCTGCAACCCTAAACAGCCTGCTTTTCTAGAGGTGCAGGGTATTTGTCTGTGTATCCAAATAGCACTGGGATTCTCTTGAGAAGAGGGGAGCCTTCTGGATCCAAACTATACATTGGCCATGCCTTAACTTCTTGTAACACCTGACTAGCAATCCAATTTTAAGACAGAATTTTAGCAATGCATTTGGAGGTGTAGTAGCTGGTGTGCCTGGTTTATATTCCGATATTGTTTTCCCTCAAACAATGTAATAAGGAGGTTTTTGTAACGAAATCCTCTCGTTGCTGTTTTTGCTTCAACAGACTTAATCCAGCTTCCTCTCCCCAAATCCTGAAGTTTCCTAAACCCTCAGTATCTTAACATTCTTGTTCTTGTTTCAATTATTTAGATATGAGTCCTGAGTAGGATAGATGGTCATATGGGAAATCTGCCAATAAAGGGAAGGGAGGTGCTTGGATTTCACATCAATTAAGTACTAATTTGTGTTAATTAGGTGTCTTTACCTACCAGGAGATACGTATGTGCTACAACGACGGTAGCAACCCTGACTGAAGGCCAGTGTAAAATGTGCCTCTTATGCAGCTTGTGTGGATTTTGGAGAATATAATGCTAACCAGACGTACAGAAATGGTGGATAAAAGGGAGTTACATGCTGCTCTCCAAATAAATATGTATGTTCATGCAAAAGAACCAATCCTGAGGTTTCCATCAAGTGCCGGATTTATGTATAAGCTATAGCTTAGGGCCCCACTCCCTTGGGGGCCACCCAATTCAAAGTGATGGTTTTGACCTATAAAGCCTTAAATGGCTCTGGACCACAATAGCTTGAGGGCCACCTCTCTGCATATGAACTGACCTGGACCATGCAATCAGCATCCGAGGTCTTTCTTCATATGCCTCCTTCATGTTAGGTCCAGAGGGTGGAAACATGAAAATTGGCCTTTTCTGTGGTGGCTCCCCATTTCCCAAGAGAGGCTCGCCTGATGTGTTGATTACATATGTTTAAGCACCAGGCAAAATCTTTTCTCTTCAACCAGGCATTTGACTGATCAACATTCTATGGTTTTTTAAAAAGTGGGGGGGGGGGTTATTGGTTTGTTTCTGTTTCTGTTTTATTATGTAATTTGTATTCTCATTTTGTATTTTTCTGTTGTGAACTGCCCAGAGATCTTCAGATGAAGGGCAGTCTAATCATCATCATCATCATCATCATCATCGTAGGGGTACTAGCTGAGAGGTCCCAATTGGGAGCCCACACCAGTTTTCTGCTGAGAATCCCTCAGTCCAGTGGTGTCTGTCCCTGAAGGCCTTGTTTACTGAAGACAGCACCTTTGGTAAAAAAAAATGGCAGCTTGGAGCCGCATTTTTGGCAGGAAACCTATCATGGGAATCCTGGTCCAAAATTGGAACACGTTTCGCTTTGGGGGTGCACATCTGCTTTTTCTTCAATATAGATGTGAATGGCAAACTCTATTTGAGTCTTGATTACTCACAAGATGCAAATGTCTATTTTAACATCAGCGTAGCATCTGGTCCAGTTCATTTTGAGTCCTGGCGGGTGGGGAGCAACATTTTTAAAGGATAAATCTCTATGGAAGGTATTCTTCCAGCAAAAGTACATTCCACTTTTGTGCAAAATATTTAATCCAAGAGAAAAATAAAACAGGTGAAGATATTTTGTATTCTCATTCTAGACAATATTGTGCTAGAAAAATATATAGTCCTCATGTTAGGGAAACTGTTTTCATCTTCTGTGTTCCAAACAGCAAGCTGTGATTCAACCTACACAATAACAAAGTGGATTTTTCAGATTTGGCACAGAGGGATTGGCCTAACTTCTCATTCTAAAAATAGGAATCCATTCAGAAGCTTTAAGATACCACACTTACATTTTGCTATATATAGGATGACCCTGCAACTAATTATTAAGTCATGCATAAACTGCTACTTCTACATAGTTCTATTTGAATTATATTGAGGACATTGTGGTGGTGTTTTGCCCTGTGTTTAATAATCTTGTCTACAGAAATGTATTAATGAAAGATGCGTAGAAGCTTGCAGCAGGACAAGATTTCACCAAATGAAAGATAAGGAAATTCTCATTCAAATTATGCCTTTTGAAATTATACTACAAGGGGAGGGAATCACTTGACCCTTTCTTCTTCAATTCTCTCCCCCCCCCCCGAAATTGGAGGAAAAAGAAAAGGCAAAACATGCCACAACAGGAGGAAAAAATGGAATTGCTTTTATACTACCTGCCTGCCATCTACAATTACCATGGCCTGACAGACAAAAATAATTATAGCATGTGATGTCTGTTTGTGTGTGAGAGGGCTTTGATTGTGTAGGCTCACTTGTCTGTATTACACCACAACACAACGCAGCACACACAATTACAGTGTGTAGTAGCGCTAATCCACAGCTAGTGCCCAAAGCAATCGATGTCACATCACATTGTCGAGGTTGCTTTGATGCATACAACTGCCTTTTCCAGGTGGAGTTAACCAGAGGAAGCACGGTGCAGTACTGCTCGCTTCTTCCTTCAGAGATGAGTGCAGAGAAAAATGGGGAAATGAACAGAAACAAGTAAGCACTCAAGGATGAACAAAACTTTCTAATGGGATTAATTGTAGGTATGAGGGAGACAAATGCACATATCATTTTCCTGACAAAACTATTAAGCAGATGAGTCCCCTTGGGTGGTTCTGCCCTCCCCCCCCCCCAAAAAAATATATAGTTTCATACACTAAATTTTAATTGTCATTTCTTATCATCTCACTCCAAGAGGGAATAAGTAGTTCACATTATAAACGTTACTGATATCATCAACATCAGCATTATTTTATTAAATTTATATACCACCCTTCATCTGCAGATTTCAGGGCGGTAAGTATTATTACACTTTGTATAATTTTGTTTTGAACCGATAACAAGAGTAATTTCTTTGGGAACATAATTGCATAATGGTTAAATATATGTAACTTGACAAGAGCTAATAGCTCAGTTGTAGAGCTCATGCTTAACATGCAGAAGGTTCCGAGTTTCTTGGTTCTATTTCCACTGTTGGAGGCAACGTGCCTCTGGATACCAATTGGCAGGAGTCACAAGTGAGGCGAGTGCTGTCACACTGAGGTCCTGCATGTGGGCTTCCTATACATACCTGGTGTGAGATGAGGTGGTGGGAAGACCTCTGCCGGAAACCCTGAAGAGCTGTTGTAGATATTTAATACTAGGTGAACAAGTAGTCTGACTTGTATAAGGCAGCTTCCTCTCTTCCCATTTTTTATTCATTATTGTGGAACCGATATATTTGAAGTAATCATACTTAAAGTCAAGAAAATGGATTTGCATGAAACAGCTGCATTTCACTGAACATATGGCCAAGGAACAAATTAGTGGGTGGTCAGTCATCCGCTTACCGCAAATAGTCGAGTACAAGAACTCAGGGTTCTGTTCTCGTAGCCAGAAATTTTCTAGTGTTCAACAGTGTCCTCATGTTTTTGTCCCTACTTAGGTACTTATGCTGCAGTGCTAGCCATGTCTACTCAGAAGTAAGTCCTATCAAATTCAATGAGCTTCACGCCCAAATAAGTGAGTTTAGGTTTGCAGCCTTAGATTCTGAACCTAACACACTAAAATAATAGAACTGTAGAGTTGGAAGAGACCACAAGAATCATCTGGTCCAACCCCGTACAATGGCAGGGATTTTTCTCCCAATTTGGGGCTCAAACCCACAACCCTGAGATTAAGAGTCTCATGCTCTACTGACTGAGCTATTTCCCAGAAGGTGAATCCTACTGATTGTAACTTACCCTTCTCTGAGTGTCATCAGTTGCTGAAGTGTGTTATGCTTACAAGAAGAAGAGGGACTCTTCTCTGGTAGTGTCTACAATGCTCAACTGGTGTTTCCAGTGCCAACTTTAAAATTTCCTGGGTTTTTTTGAGATATTTTAAAGACATTTATTTCTTTGTGGTCTGTTGTGCTTTTCTAAAAAGTTGTTTGTTTCTTGGTTTAGTTGGGATGAGTTATGCCTGCTTTTATTTTATTGTGTTGCCATTTTTGTACCCTACTCTCTCAGAGCTATCCTGATCAAGGGCAGTGTGTGTGTGTGTATACACACACAAATAAAATAACCTGCAGACTTATTTACATATTTTAAAAAATTGTTATAATGACATGACCCACTGTTTGTTCCACATATATACAGCCATACAAAAAAAAATGTAAAGGACCCCTGGACGGTTACATCCAGTCAAAGACGACTATGGGGTTGCGGCACACATCTCACTTTTCAGGCTGAGGGAGCTGCCGTTTGTCCACGGACATTTTTCCGGGTCATGTGGCCAGCATGACTAAACCGCTTCTGGTGCAACGGAACACCGTGATGGAAACCAGAGTGCACTGAGCCTCTTGGGCTTGCCGATCAGAAGGTCAGCAGTTCGAATCCCCGCGATGGGGTGAGCTGCTATTGCTCTGTCACAGCTCCTGCCAACCTAGCAGTTTGAAAGCACACCAGAGAGCCATAATGGGAATATTCATTGGCCTATCTTCTGTACATAAAATTTAACACTTGGGTGGGGGGGTGGAAAGGGCGATGGTGGTGGTGGTAACACCAGAGAAAGTGGTCAAAATGTATAAAAAGGGATCAAAAACTTGTTGGAAATGTAAAGAAAAAGTTGGTACATTTTATCATATGTGGTGGGAATGCAAAAAGATTAGAAATTATTGGGAAATGATATATAATGAATTGAAAAAAAATGTTTAAAAAGACTTTTGTTAAAAAACCAGAAGCATTCCTCCTAGGAATTTTAGACCAAGATGTAAAAAAAGAAAATTGGAAATTATTTATGTATGCAACAACAGCGGCAAGAATTTTATTAGCACAAACTTGGAAGACAGAAGAAATACCAACAAAAGAACAATGGCAAGGGAAACTTATGGAATATGCAGAACTGGCAAAACTAACAGATTAACTACATGAAAAGGACAACAAACACTTTAAAAGAGAATGGGAACCGTTTACAACATATATGAAGAGGCAACATTAAGAAATGGACTCACTGGCAGGGTTTGAGTAAACAATCACCACTGTATACAACAAAACCTAAGACTATATGTATTGGGGAAAATTTGGGGAAACAATACGCAGGGTGAACAATATGGAAATAAAACAAAACGGGAGTATGAGGGAAGTCCAGGGGAGGAGGGTGGAAAAACGAAAAATTGTTAAAGATATATTGTTAGAAGAAGTATACATGGAAAAATCAATTAAAATAATTTTTTTTTAAAGGGGGGGAGGGCAATGGTGAAGACGGGGCCATTCAATAGCACCAGCAGGATGGGCACATCCAATCCAATGCTCCCACCAGCACAACTGTGCGCCTTTGAACTAGCTGCTGCGCCACCATGCCCCAACCACATCCAGGTAAGTAGCAGGGATGCTACTGACAGGTGGGCAGCTCCATCGCACCACATGTACTGATCAAAAATGGCTCTGCTGTCATCACGTCTTAGCGGACCATCCACCTCTCCTCTCTTTTCCCACTTTCTGCAGCTTCCGCACACACAACAATTTCTGCACAGCACCTTGGGGGATGCAGAAATTCTGGATCGGGGAAACTTTGCTTAGGGAAGAAGATTTGACATGTTTTTATTCTTGACTCAAGTGAATGCAACAGACCATATAATGTATATATACAGACACACGGAGATACACAAACACACAGAGAGAGAGAGATCAGCTAGCAGATTTGTGGATTCCCAGTAGGATTTAATTTCCAAATATAAAATGCTTACCATGCTCACAGGCCGAATCTTAGAATAGCAATAATGATCTAATGGCTTTGGTAATACTTTGAACTGCTGCTGTTGCTGTACAGGTTCAACATTTGCAAAGCTTGTGCGAAATACAGGCCTCCAGGGAAAGAAGTGTACATTACAGAAAGAAGGAGAATAACAAGTCGCCAAAAGTGCAGAAAACAACAGGTTTTTTTATTGTTTGTCCTGAAAGAAAAGGGGAGAGAAAGCCCTTAACAGCTAGCAATCCTCTTCATCATGAGAACTGCATCACTTATAAAGCTAAATATGTCTGCTTTCATTTACAGGAGAAATTTGTTTACAGGAGAAATTATTTGTTTTTAAGCAGTACTGTGTTCAGTGGGAATTCTGCAGAGTTTTGACTTTTCCCTCAGCAGCATCACACATGGAGGTGCTTCAGAGCTTGTGAAAGGAAGCGACACTCTGATGACAGCTCACTTAACCTCCCGTCCACTGTAACTTTGTGAAAGCAGTTGTGAATTTGAAAAGAATATGCAGCCCTGGTAAGGAAAAACAGCCAAGAAAGTAACGCCAGTAAGTTTTTGGCCCAAAGTTGTTCAGCCTTGTTTTGTTTTGTTCTGACCAAGGTAGTTGAGCTATTGTTTAGGAATTTCACACACACAAAAATCCCAAAAAACCCCACTTCTGATATGGGCTGCCATACAACCAGATTTTCCTGGACATTTTAACCAATTTCCAAAAATCACACCTGGACGCTATTTTCAGTGGATGAATCCTGGATGTGTCTGGGAACTGCTGCACACATGGCATCCCTAGGCAATATGAGAAATAATCTTAGTAATTGCTATCCAGGAGTGAAGGGAGGGAAGGGAGGAAAGATACAGGTGTGTTTTTTTCTCCTACTAGGAGCATTCATCCATTGGTCATTGGTTGTTAAAATCGGGGACATCATATATTGAATACACTACTGAGGTACCAAAGTTTATATATAAGGTTTATATATAATACACTTTGTGGGCATGCAATGTGGAGGAAAGGGGATAGTAAGCAGAAAACTGAAGAAAGAAGAAGCTAAAGAGGCCTTGGTGTGTGGGAGGCAAAGTACAAACTTCATATCTTATTCCTTAGGTTAGAAGAGGAGTGGCCAGGGATTATAAGAATTGTAGTTACACAACATCTGGAGGGCCCAAGGTTCCCCACAGCTTGACTAGACCACTGGTGGTCTCCAGACTCCATTCAGGTGGTCTGCAGAAAGATTGCAAAGCTGCTGATAATATCTGCACTTGGTTTATTTGGTCTGACAACAAAGATTGAGGCTATGTTTATCAGGTCTGGATTATTGAATAGGCTAAAAATGTCCTAGTCTAAGGCCCATGGCTTTCATAATACAACACTGGTCCAGTTTACTAATTTCCCCCTGACATATTTGGTTGTGATTATATGGCGTTTTATCAGCTGTAAATGCATGTTTTTCATTATCTACATTTTGTTAGCTAGCCTGTGTGGTGAAGTATTAAAGTCTGTGTATTTCTTTGACAATACAGTGCTTGCCATATTGGTCAAAAATTTTTTTGGTTTAAATGGATGGCACCAAGACAGAGGAGTGTGATTTGAGGGAGGGAGAGAGACCAAGGGGCTCACTGATACTCTGCGTTCAAGGCCCCCCAGAAACCTAGAACCAGACCTGTACTTGTGTGTGTGTACAAAAAAGAAAAGGCGATAATAAGGAAAGAAAAGGAAAACAGCAACCAGGATCTGTTTGGGACAGAACAGGGGTCCATGAGTATATGGGTGATTGGAGAGAAAGAGTCTGGCCTCATACACTCATTCACCTCATACACTTAAAGCACTATGATACTATGTTAAGTACTTATGGCTTCCCCCAAATAATTATGGGAGATGTAGTTTGTTAATGTTGTTATGAGTTCCCTATGAACAGGGATTGATGGATAATTCACTCTGGAAATTGTAACTCTGGAAGAGAAATAGGGGATCCCCTAACAACTCTCAGCGTGTTTAACAAAATTCTTTGGGACTGTTTAAAGTGGTGCCATAGCACTTCAGATGTATGGTGTGAATGTTGCCCTTGCCTTGTGAAATGAGTAGTTTGTTTCTTAGCCTCACTTCTCTTCTGTGAAATGGGTATTTTGTGATGGGCTGCGTCTACACAGCAGCCATTTTGTGAATGGGCATATGCCCGCCCACCTCAGCAGCCATTTTATGCTGACCCTTAAAATTATCTCAAAATTCTGAATGTGCCCATGGACCCAAGAAGGTTGGGATTGCTGCTCTGTGTCCATATTCACTGCAGTGCGCAGAGAAAGAATCAGGAGCACACTATCTACCTTGTACCCGATACCCATCTGTTGGACAACAAAAGAGTCCCTAAACTCATATTGCCACTGCCAGGACTGGTGTTTACTTAAAGTAACATCCACTGTTGGTGACATGCACTGTGGAGTCCTGCCAATGCTGATTTAGCAGAATATGCCACATAAACAAGTCAGCAAAGATCTTAGATGTGCCAACTCCATTGTGCAGTGTTGTTTAGAAATCTCCCTTCTTGCTGAATAATTGCTGAATTCCCTGACCTACTTCCTCAAAAGAAACAAAGAGAATGCAAACAATATTCATCAGATTTTTTTAAACTGGGGTGGAGGGGTTGCTTTAAAGAAGGGCAGACTGGCTACAGACACCAACCATAGAAAATCTACCATCCAGAGGAACTTGTCACTTCTGCCGTGCATGATGAGCCCTATCACAACTCCAGTTGCGTGGAGGAAGTTGACCCATCTGTCAATCACCTTATGTCATGCTATATCTGTCAATCACCTTATGTCATACTATATCTTTCCCAAGGCCACTCAGTCCTCACTGGGCTGCTGCTGAGAGTGTCCCTTTCTTAGGGTTTTTTCTAACTTGGTAGAGTACTTCCACAAAGCATGGGATTTCACCAAGCTGGTAGACACCTCCCTCTCACATGTAGCTGGTGTTTTTAAGGCTATGCTATGTGACAGCATTCGTAGCCTGAGCACTGAAAACAGGGGAGGTTATATAAAGCTATCTAATACTGTGTTAAGCTTAGGGATTGGGATAAATTTGACTCAGTTCACATTTAAAGGCAAACCTACCTACTATGAACTTTTCAAGGTAATATGCAAACCAAAACAAAACCTTCCTCTGAAATTTGCATTTATCCGAATTTTGCAATGCATTTCTCCAACCAAGTAATTTGTACAAAAATTAGGATAGGGCATTTGTAAAAAATGCAAATATTGGTGAAAATGGCAGCATCATATTAGGTAAATCAGCTTTGCAAAAAAAAAGTGTGTGTGTTCGACAAAATTGCACATAAATACGTTCATGTTAGGAGAAAACTGCTGATGAATTTTCATGAGGACTTTTTTAAAAATGCAAAGTTGTGTGGGAGAACTGAATTTAGGATTGGAAAATGAGAAACTGAGAGAAACTGGCATTGACAGATTTGCCCATCTCTAGGTTAAGCCAGTGGCCCAGCTAGTTTGCTTTGCTTGTCCAAAGCTCTTCAAGGCTTTAGGGATATTTTCCCACACCACCCCCTACTTATGCTAGTAATATCCTTTTAACTGAACATGCTTTCCCACACAGCTTTGGACAAACTGTTTATATATATTTTAAATGGATATACGATTGCCCACAGACATATTACAAATAGAAATTGTCTGCAAAGAAATATTGCAGAAGAAAATGGAATGCAATGTGATAGTTCTATATACTTTCAGGCCATTGCTTCGTATAATAGCACAGGACTCAGCCGGGGAAGGAAATAATTTATTTAAAAATCTTATTATCCTTTTTCATATCAGGAAAGAGCAGATTTCCCCCACCCAATTCCTGACCTAATCCCCTTACCACAACACAAATAGACTATAATATTTCCCTCTATGCGTGACAAAGTACAGATGCTGATCCCAGTGATATGACAAATGACTGTCAGCCCCATAAATCTAATTCCTGCAACCATCTATTTTAATAGTCACAGCAAAGTTCCAATGAATCTAAATTTGAATGGGAAATTGTTCTGCGGTGGGGGGAAGGAGCTGTATAACAATGGAAATTTATCACACAGAATATGCTTTCCGTGGATAGCTCAAATGAACCTTATAGAAAGTTGGTGGCATGCATGAAATGCCATTTTATTTTGAGACAGGATCTATTGTATCCTGTGAGTTGAATAACATATTCTTTTGTATCTTTCCTTTTGGTGACTAACCAGTTATATGTGAAGATTCTGTGGCTATGCTGTGTGGTCAGATTTCGCTGAGTGTTCAAGTTGAGATGCGCATTCTGATGAACTAATTGGCACGTATGGCTTTATGTATAATTGTTGTAAACTGCTCTGATTTTTTAAAATAAATAGTGGAATATCAATATTTTTTATAAATATTTTTTTATTTAAAAAAATGTATTCATCCGAACATCTACAAGGAAAGCCCATGCACTGCAGTTCCTTGCAAAAGGCCCTTGAGGATTCTCAGGGCTTCACACCTGACCAGAAATGGTCAGATTCAGTTCATAAATGATTCCCCATGTTGGCATCCTTCTGTCTTGGGAGAAAATAGAGGAGTGTGCCTTTGGAAGGTTGCATCGCCCGCTGTGGCTGCAGAGACCAATATGGGAGAGACATGTTTTGTTGCTGCTGGGGCAGATGAAGGCCTCCGGTTGTGCGTTTCTTCTCTCTGTGCTCTTCTCAGCTGTCATTCCATCTCTGGTCACTGCTGTGGAGACACAACCTGACTATCTGTCTCCAGGCACTGTTGTCATCTTGAGGTTGCCAGTCACGTTTGCAGACATCTTTGAAATTGATTCCCCCTAAGTCCTGGAATAAAATTAACCCACAATTTTTATCTCTGTGCTTGTTCTCCCAGCACCACCCACTTTAGGAACTAAACATTCGGGCAAAATTATTCACCACGGCTGATAAAATCCTGCACAGCCAAAGGCCCTTTTGAACCTAATGGATCCTAAGGCGTCACTCAGCTGCTGGCAAGGTTTCCATCAGGAGAACAGGGGAAAAAACTTTTTTTTTAATCAATTACCCCTTTCATAAGCCACACTTAAATCTGCTTGGGGGGGGGCACCCTATGGAGCAGATTTAAGTGAGCTGCAGAAGAGAAGGGGGTTGTCAAAATAGTTTTCCTTCCCATTCCACTGATGGTTGCTGTACCATAAGCTAACCCACACTGTTCGATACCAGTCCTGGATTCTTCAGTGTTAGTTATGAACAAGAAAGCATTAATAAGTATGATATTATACAAGAACCTAGGAGTTAATTTGTTCTAAGAATTGCTATGAGCATGGTGACACGGACCACTGCAATTTAGAAATGTAGGATCTATGCGCATTTCATATTTGTGTGTGTCGTTTTAACCAGCTGCAGTAAATCTGTCATATGCGTTATATGCTTTGTTTTGTTGTGTTCTATCTGATACTTTCCATTTTATGTTTTCTCTACAGAAGTACCAGATCACGTGCATAAGTTTGTTTGTTTTTTCATGGATTGGAGCTCTTCAAACTACAGATGGGAGAATTGCCTGCTTGAATGTTACCCCCTTTGTTGTGACTTCCGGGTTTGGCGCCTGAGCAGCCGGCTGCGTTCCCTTCGCGCTGCGGGGGGAGCGGCTGAAGATCGGCTTGGGGGTTCCGTTCCGTGTCACGGACCCCCGTTAAAACTTCTGGCGGGGCAGCCAGAAGGCTTGGGGAACCGGCGGGTGCCCATTGTGACCTCCCCCCTCCTTTAAAGACCCCGTCAGGGGTCGGAGAAGGCAGAGCAGGTTGAGAGTCAGGGCACTGCGGCTCCGGAGAGCGGCCACTTCAGCGAAGCGGCAGAGCGGGCTGTTCCAGAGCGCTGAACTTCTTCTGTCAAAATGAATCAAAATGATTAAAGAAACCGTGAGTTATTTGGACCAATTAGGACTTGATTAATTTTCATTTGGACTCAATGTGGATTTGGTTTGGGATGAAAACACGGAGGTCCATCCCCTACCATTGTAACAATGTAACAGGAAACTGTTACAGAGGCATTGAAAAGTTGAATGGAGTTTGGTGATTGAAGAATTTAACCCTTGCGCCTCCCCTGGTCTGGGGGGTAGCAATAAGAACAATCTAATTGTGGAATTGATTGGAGCCTGGATTTTGAAATTATATGAATAAGGAGAAGATTTAAAAGGAATATAATTTTAATTTATTGGACTGTATTTTAAAAATGGCGATGGAACAGGAAATAGACTTGTGGAGTTTGTTGGAAAAGCTGGAGGAATTTAGAGCAGAATGTACAGCAGAAATGAGAGACCTGAGAGCTGTTATGAGAAGTACTGCGAATGAGATAAGGCAAAGCCTCAACAATGCTCTGACTGGTCTGGACATACAAACAACTTCGGAGGAAAGAGTTCTCGTCAAGGCCGAACTGCAAAAGACTGCTTCTGTTACAGCCAGCTGCATACAGAAACTTTTCAAATGCAAGACAAAGGGTGCTGCTACTCCAAAAAGCAAGAAAAGGAACATACGAAAAATCAGCAGACCCAAAATTAAGGATAAGAAGAGGAAAAGAAGCCGAGACGACTTGAACCTGCAATGGAAAGACTGGCCAGAGAACTGGAGGACTGTTGTTTTGGATGCCACTTTGCAAGAAGGACTTTGGGTCTGGATTCCAGACCCAATAGGAATAGGATGATGTATTATAATAGAAGTAATAATTTTTTACTTTCAGGTTTCTGACTTACGGACTTGTTAAGGATTGGTTAATGACATTGTGAAATAATAAGTTATGCATGATGAAGGATAAGTTTTTGATGTTTTATGTGTACTATGAATGATAAGTGAAGCTACTATCAAAGCTACATACCCCGGGACCAGGGGAGGGAAGAGGGATGTACTTGAAACAGAATATAAGTGTGCCGTAAATGTGAGAAGATGGAAATATGATTTAAAATTGAGGATGATACATTTGTTATTGAATTTGGAACCTGTTAAGATTGATATATGCAAACAGATGAAAACAATGGGGGGAGGTGTGAGGAAGTCATCTGATATTGTTTAGATTGGAAGTGATCTGGCCTGAATCGGGGCCAGGCATTGGCAATGTAAAGGGTAATATGTATGGTCAGGAATGTTACCTGACTTAGATGTATGACAAGAGGCCTAAAAAATTGTAAAACCAATAAAGATTATTAAAAAAAAAAAAAAATGAATGTTACCCCCTTTGTGGATAGTGCCATGATGTAATTTGGTCACAAGGTGTCACTGGATTTAGTTATAGCTGGGGTAAAATCAGGAGCTTCCTATTCCTCTTCTGTCCTTATTTAAGAAGGACAATGAAGTTCTCATCTAGCTCACTGACTCTAAGGTGTGCCCTCTAAGTTCAATATAAAAAACTCTCTGTGCAGAAATAAATTAACGTTGTGGAGAAGGTGTCTCTCTGGCTTTTTGTACTAGGCTTTTGTGTATAGGCTCCCACCCTGCTTCAAGACATGCTGTTCCATTACTTACCTGCAGTCTGAAGAGGTGCTCTCTAAGCAGTCTACCATGGGGTCTGCTGTTGAGAGAGAGAGTGTGTGTGTGTCTTCCTGAGGAATAATCTAATCCAAGGGTGAAATACATTATTGTTGTTGTTATTACTACTACTACTACTACTCTGGCCCAGTTCTCATTGAACAGCCTCAGCTGTACACTTGGAAATAAAATTCCAACCATCATTCCTTTAGTAGGGGAGAAGGGGCTGAATCAAACTCATTCTTCCTTCAATGGGTTCCATGCACACATCCTGTGCTGCTGGACTGGAAATTGGATTGTGTGCACAGCACCCATTTGTGTATCTGGCTGTAGCTATGCATTCATAGAATCATAGAACTGTAGGGTTGGAAAAGACTCTGAGGATCATCTAGTCCAACTCCCTGCAAGGCAGGAATATGCAGCTGTCCCATATGGGGATCGAACCTGCAACCTTGGCGTTATCAGCACTACACTCTAACTAACTGAGCTCTCCATGTTCTTCAGTAGCCTGTTTGTATGCATTCAGAACTCCTAACTTGACACTTAAATGTATTTTGGGTGGGGGGCATATGAATAACTACATACACATCATCCCATCTAACTCAACCAAGATTTGCCAACAAGAAATTGTGGTTGCTAATTAAGTCAAAAATGGATTGCTCTACAATTGTTTTCCAAAGCTTTAACATTCAAGATGCTTCAACAGTTGTGCTTAGAAATCTCAGAGTTTAAAGTAGAAATCTAATTAAAGATTTGGGCTCTGATCCTAAGAACACTTCTTTTTATATAGCCCTTAGTTTGAGAATTGCTTCAAAGAGCACCTCTCTTTTAAGAATTGCAAAATACTTTCAGTTTTAAAAGAAAACAACTGAAGTTCTGCATTATTAAAACTGCTGCGTGGGATTGTCTTGTGCTTTTAAAACATTGCACTACAGCTAAAGACAAAAAAATTACCACTAATAAATCTACAAAGGTTATTAAGGTTCCACTGTGAAATATTATGGTTTGGGATTAGAAAACTCATTTCTATGCAATGAGAGTAGGATTTGTCTTGTGTATGACTCCAACAATATAGAAACAATGCAGTGCTGGAAACATAAAAATAAGTAACAATAATTGCTAATCAGTCCTAATACTTTGGCTACAATGCTGACTCAGGGGGAGGAATCAAAATTCTTGGAAACCACAGAGCCTAGGGCAGTGATGGCTAACTTTGACACTCCAGATGTTTTGGAACTACAACTCCCATCATCCTTAGCTAACAGGACCAGTGGTCAGGGATGATGGGAGTTGTAGTTCCAAAACATCTGGAGTGTCAAGGTTAGCCATCACTGGCCTAGGGCTTGCCGATCAGAAGGTCGGTAGTTTGAATCCCCGCGACGGGGTGAGCTCCCGTTGCTTGGTCCCAGCTCCTGCCAACCTAGCAGTTCGAAAGCACATCAAAATGCAAGTAGATAAATAGGTACCGCTGCAGCAGGAAGGTAAACGGCATTTCTGTGCACTGCTCTGGTTCGCCAGAAGCGGCTTAGTCATGCTGGCCACATGACCTGGAAGCTGTATGCCAGCTCCCTCGGCCAATAATGCGAGATGAGCGCCGCAACCCCAGAGTCGGTCACGACTGGACCTAATGGTCAGGGGTCCCTTTACCTTTACCTTTATGACCTGAAAACTTAGACTAGTATATTGAAACCACTGTGATCTTTTCAAGAGAAAAATCTTTGGCTTTCCTCTTTGCGAATAGAAAGCGTTAGATCCTAATGACACCTTAGTCCTTCCAATCAAGTTTAAAATATGAAACCAAACAGGTGAAGATGTCCAGGGCTTGAGATTAAATTGGTCAAGTTTTCCAGGGCTTAGCGGCGACCACCTCTTGGATTCTACCTGCACCCTCCAGGAATCCCTTGTGCTGATGACTGCTAAATGTAATTTTGTCACATGGGGGGGAGGGAAGTCATTGTGACTCAGATGAAAAGGTGACTGTGAACCAGACCAGTGACACAGAGTTACAGCAGGACGGCAGATATCTTAATAATGAGAGATTGCACTTTCCAGCTATCCTTCCAGGGCCAGAGGGAGGGAATTATTTGGTTTACGCTGGCAGCAATTTCCCTAAGCCATGTGAGATGACATACCTCAAGCTGTTGCAAATGCAGGCAGAGCTGCTGCAACCCCATTGCTCCAGGTTGGATCTAGATCCCCTGGGGGATCAAATATATTGAAAAAGGTTCCTAAATAGAGACTGATCACTTAATTTGACTGCATGAATGGAAGTTCCACATCGTCTTCCATCTGTAACACTTATTCACAGCTCCTTTGAGGTTGATAATCACTTCTGGGTTTTTTTGTGGTTTTTTTGCAATGAAATTAGATTAGTTCTTCAAGGTTATGGTTTTAGAGAACAGTAACAGATCAAAAGTGTCAAACAGCAATTATGCCATATTTCGTATCTTGGGGTTCCTAAGGCAGAATTGCAATAAAAAGGTTGGCCTTCACGACTGACATGAAGATTTAATGATCTGATGTGTTTTTTTCCTGACAGTGTACCATAAAAGTATTCAACGTGTTGGAGAGAAAGACATGGAGTAAAAGGGGCAAAATTAATCCAAGTCGCCAAAATAAATAGATGAACAAGTAAATTGTTTGTCTTTAAAAAAAAAAAAAAATTAGCCCCATGAGTTATCTTCAGTGGCTGATTATTATACTTAAAGTCTGCTATGCTGTCTACTTTTTCAGCATTACCATACTAAATAGTCTTTTTTGTCCTTCTTTATGAAAGAATTCCCTTTGAAGGATTTCAGTCTTTGTCAGTGAGGCACACCTATTTTTTTATATATATGAATACAAAATAGCATCTATTATTATGTATATTAAAGAGCAGACTTTTAAATTATCCATATTGTGCTACTTCACATAATCAAAAGAGTTCTTTTTTGCTATTCAGTGGAATATGTACACATTACAAAGCTAAGAAACTGTTCGTTTCTGATTTCAAAGCTGTATATCTTTACGATTAAGCTCTTTAAATTAGATATTTTAAAAACAGTCAACAATTGTATAATTGCAATAAACATAAAGGGAAAAAAACATTCTTTTCTGCAGGTACTTGAAAGTTTCATGTTTTATTACAGCTAATTATATTTATACTCTTTTATAACTGCCCACATGGCATTTAGCCACCTAATTAACTGTTATTGTATATTAATTGCTTATTTTAACAGTGAGCTGAAGTTCAGAATATATTGCTGGGCTGTGTTTAATACATCTAATTGTAAAAAGCAATGCAGCTTAAAATATAATGTAAGCTTCCATAGCGTCAGCAGCACACATGTAAAGGGATGTCTACAGAAAATGAAACACAACAGCATAAAGCTTCCACGGTTCCCTTTGCGTTCTTGCAGCGTGAGTTCACTATAAATAAAGTATTTTGTAATTCTATTTTCAGAGGTTATAACTTGAAAAGCTTATTTATATATAGTGCTCTGCACAAGGTAATGGGTTTTTAAATAACTCCTAATTACCTATTGAAGAAAAAGATTGGAGTTCCAGAAAGCTTTATGATGGTGCAGTGTGTTATGTTTAGAATCTGGAAATTAAACATGAGCAAGTACTATATACTCGAGTATAAGCCTAGTTTTTCAGCACATTTTTTGTGCTGAAAAAGCCGCCCTCGGCTTATACTTGAGTGAGGCAGGCAGTGGCTCCTATGACGCTTTCCCAGGTTTTTTGTGGTAAAATTGGGTGCCTCTGCTTATATTCGGGTCGGCTTATACTCGAGTATATACGGTAATCTGTTTTCCTCCTCTTCATAGAGACAGGGTGAAAACTGGCTGGGAAAGCAATGCATGTCTGATGCACTGTTGCTGTACCAAGCCAGAAAGCGCAAGTCCCCTTTGACTCCTCTTCCTTTGTAGCAATGTCACATGAGAACTATGCCCTCCCATTGTGGGTAAGTAGGCAGGGATAGCCAGGAAGGTGCCCTCTAGATGATGTTGAACTACAACTCCCAGTAACCTTTGCCAGGGTGGCCAATGGTCCAGATTGCTGGAAATTGTAGTCCAACCATATATGGAGGTAGGTAGCCGTGTTGGTCTGACGCAGGCGAAATAAATTTTAAAAAATTAAAAAATTGTCCAGTAGCACCTTAGAGACCAACTAAGTTAGTTCTGGGTATAAGCTTTCATGTACATGTATCTGAAGAAGTGTGCATGCACACAAAAGCTTATACCCAGAACTAACTTAAAGGTAAAGGTAAAGGGACCCCTGACCATTAGGTCCAGTCACGGACGACTCTGGGTTTGTGGCTCTCATCTCGCTTTATTGGCCGAGGGAGCCGGCGTACAGCTTCCGGGTCATGTGGCCAGCATGACTAAGCCACTTCTGACAAACCAGAGCAGTGCACGGAAACGCCATTTACCTTGCCGCCAGAGCGGTACCTATTTATCTACTTGCATTTGACGTGCTTTCGAACTGCTAGGTTGGCAGGAGCAGAGACCGAGCAACAGGAGCTCACCCCACCGCCGGGATTCGAACCGCCGACCTTCTGATCAGCAAGCCCTAGGCTCTGTGGTTTAACCCACAGCGCCACCCGTGTCCCTAGAAGTAACTTAGTTGGTCTCTAAAATGCTACTGGACCATTTTTATTTATTTATTTCATATATGGAGAGTACAGCATTGGCTACCCCAGAGTTAGGGAGTCGCTCTTTAGCCCTGTGTTCTAGTCTGACAGCTATTGGAGTGTTTTTGTTTTTTCCCAGGGGCAGGGGTAGGATTCATAAATCAATGGCAAAACATCTTTCAATTCCTCGCATATCTATCCAAAGATCCGTAGTAGCAGGGCTACGGGCGGGGGGAAACCCCTCTGCTTGAGACCTTGGAGTAGGGATATCCAATGTGGTACCCTCCAAGTGTTATTGGACTACAACTTCCATCAGTCCCAGGCTGGCCAGCATGACTAATGAGCAGGAGATGATGGGATTTGTAGTCCAACCACATCTGGAGGACATCGTATTGGTTACCCATGCCAGAGAGTAACTGCAACCAGTGCTGTGCTAGAATTCTGAAAGGTCTTGTCTGCATAATTCTAGCCCATCATCGATTAGTCTGACTAACAGTTGCTCTCTGGTAGAGGTAGTCAATATAGTGCCCTTCAGCTCTTCATAGACTACAAATCGCATCAACTCACCTCCTGATTATATCCATATGTTCCTTTTCTGTGTTACAGATATGTGATCCGTCTTTGCATCGGGAGCCTCATGCATCCCTTAGGTAGGTGAGGTGTGGTGGTCATATTCTAGCACGGTCCTGTTTTGTATGAACAGGAAAGATGAGGAACGTGTGCTTTTTGTACAGTCACAGAATGTCTGGGAAACAGAATATCTAAATTACACTCCCGGGACTGTTCTTTCCTATTTGTGATTGAGTCGAGGAATTGGAGCCCAAAGTTATGACAAAGGATTGGAATGGGCTCTACCTTGCGATTTTCCCCAAGTCCACTTCAAATGTAAGACTCTCTTCTTTGCAAGGGGTTGGGAGATGTCTTCATCCCCAAACCACCAAGAACAAGACATTCATAACAAGAATTTTGTTGGGGATAATTCAGATGGAAATTCCCAGGTGTCAAAAAAGGTTATTTATGTACACCTCTAAGGCGGCCCGTGTTTCGTTAGCCCCAAAATGGAAAACGAGCAAGGTCCCAACCAAAGAAGAATGGCAACTTAAACTGTTGGCATATGTGCAGCTTGCAGATCTAACTTATAGAATAAGAGAACAAGAAGAACATTCGTTTAAAGAAGATTGGAAAATGTTTGTTGAATATATGGGGGATAATCGTGTACACTTGAAAACACTGGCAGCATTAAGATAAATTCAACCGTGTAAATAAGTTTTGATGGAAGTAACCATGAAATACTGAATGGTTTAGTTTATATAAAATATGCAGAGATTTATGCTCTGCAAAATGAACCATGGAAAGAGAAGAAAGGAAGTCATTGATATTTTAAGGTTGTCTAAATGAATATTCTAAATTGTAAAACAGAAAATTTAATAAAAATTATATATATACATATATATATATATATATATATATATATATATATATATATATATATATTAAAAAAGAACAAGACATTAGTGTAAAAAGGCAGCTATAAACTGAACATCTTTATGGATGCAAACGTCTCCTAGGCTGGGGAAGGGGGACTCTCTCTAGTACCCTGGATGCAGTGCTGGTCTCATGACTGATTCCAGGTACGACTCTGCTCCTCACATCACTCTGCCTTTGCCCTCTACTCCACCAGGTGATGACTGTGGAAGCTGACAGCTGGCCATCTATTCACTGGAAGAACATTCTCACATGAAGGAATCATGCAAACAGTGTAGTGCTAGGCATGTTGGATCTCTGGATGAAAGCCAGTGTGCGCCGTCGATGGAATAGATATAACAAAGCAGAATCATTATGCGTTTTAATCTCCAGGCTGTGCCCAAACTCTTTTTCACTTCCTCAATTGTGCTTTCAGCCAGCTGCATTAAAAAATAAACAGGCTTCATTAGAACAGAACTACTACATTCTTTTATTCCACAGCATCAAAAAAATGTTTTTTTTAGAAACTTGAGGTATACAGGGTTTTTAAAAAAAGATATAATGGACCTTGTGTGTCTTTCATTTGACTGGCTTTATGCTTTTGTAGGTGCACATTATGGGCTCTGCTGAATTTACTGGTGCTCAAACAATTGCAACCCTCAACTAAAGAATAGTTAGAGGCCATGTGATGGATTAGGAGTGCGGTAGAAACGTACCAAATCATCTAAATTTAGGTTATAAATTGTGTTTTAATTGAGTGTATGGGTTTTCACCTCATTTGTTGTCATTGTTTACTTATTTATTTGTGATATTTACTTCCCATCTTTCCTACAAATAATACAGGTAGGGTTGCCATGTGTCCTCTTTTTCCAGGACATGTCCTTTTTTTCAGCGGTAAAATTTCTGCCTGGGAGGATTTTTATATTTTATATTTTTATATTTGCCAAAATGTCTCTGGCTATACTTTCTGGATAAGACATAGACATAACTCATGGTTGAAGACTTGCTTCCCTCTTCTCTTCTCCTGCCCCCCTCAGCAATATATCACAGCTTCTATAGCTTACATATAGGAGGGGTATTTAAAATTAGAATCGTCATAGCGTCCTCTTTTTTTGCTCTTCAAAATATGGCAACCCTAAATTTTTATCGGAGTCTCTCCTCCCCCATTTTATCCCACAATGATGTGGGGTGCCTGGGATTCGAACCTGGATTTCCTTAGTCCTATTAAAACATTTTAATGTTTTTCTTTGTCAGGTATTTTTTGGTTCTGTTTTGCTTTGCTTTCCAAGTTTCTTAGAGAACATTTGTTATGGGGTATCTAGATGAAATTAACTAATTAATCCTTCAGCCTTAATCCTATTCCTATGGAGGTGTTAATGATATATTCCCACCTTGAAGTCTACCTTGCATAGGGAATGAAAGGTACAGTGCTACCTTGGGTTAAGAACTTAATTCATTCTGGAGGTCCGTTCTTAACCTGAAACTGTTCTTAACCTGAGGTACCCCTTTAGCTAATGGGGCCTCCCACTGCTGCCACACTGCCGCCACACGATTTCTGTTCTCATTCTGAAGCAAAATTCTTAACCCGAGGTACTATTTCTGGGTTAGCGGAGTCTGTAACCTGAAGCGTCTGTAACCCGAGGTACCACTGTATAATACATTGGGACCTGTCAGCCGTTATGGCCATTATGCCACAATGCAGCATTTCAATGGAAGAGCACATGTCTTGCCTTCAGAAAATTCTACTGCTATGTTTCCAGTTCAATGGCCAGGGAGCAGAAGCTAGGAAAGGCCATTACTCTAGACCCAGTCCCAGGCAGAGTAGACAATATTGAAGTAGATGGGTCAGTTATACGACTTGGTATGTAAGGCAGCTGCATATGGGTAAATTGGTACTTAATCCAATTTATTCTGCACCCCTTATGACAGTATGAAGAGCCGACATTGACAGATCCTCCATTGGCATACACCCTCATCCATGCACAAGATGGGATCAGTTGCTGTGGATCATGAACAGGAGAGTGATGTTGAGTTCATGTCCTTTGGGTGGACCTCCTATGAGCATCAGTTGAAAACAGGATGCTGGGGTAGATAAGCCTTTGATTTTGACCAAGCAGGACTATTCCTCTTGTGCTCTTGCATGGCAACCAAATGGGTGTTCAGAAGCATACTGTCTCCATCTCCAACAATGGTGATAGAACATAGCCACTGATAGCCTTATCCTCCATTAATTTGTCTAATCCTTCTTTAAAGCCATCCAGGTCAGAGACTGTCAGTGTCTCTCAACAGAATGAATTCCATAGTTTAACCGTATGCGGTGTGAAGAAGTATCTCCTTTTGTTTGTCCTGAATCTTCTAACATTCAACTTCATTTGACGTCCATGAGCTCTGGTGTTGAAAGAGAGGGAGAAAAGCTTGTCCACCTTCTCCACACCATACATATAATAACACAACCCCACCAACAGCCAGCTACCCATGAAGGAAGGCATGTAGCTCACAAGCTAGAACAGCAGGATTGGAAGGTCAAAGTGGGAGGCATCTTCTAGACTTCAGTGCTGCCCACCTTTCTCTTCACTAAACAGGATCCAGCAGGATATTCTTTCAGAAAGTTTCCCCCACAAGCAGCAGCATTTAAAGAAGGTTCAATATGGCTCACTCCATCACAGTTGGCTTGTCAGCCCTTCTGTCTAGTTTCCTAGAGCTCCAGCACGTTTTGCTTTCATGTGTGCGATGAATGTGTGACTCATGTGCCCACACACTCAATATGCCTTTTGTACAGGATGTTGAAAGGTTGGCCTTGGCATTTTGAATGAAATTGATCAGAAGCTGAGATTTGGAAAGATAGCAAGTTGACTTAGGGTCCAGCAAGAAGCCACATCTCTTCTGTTCCAAGGATTATGGTGAAAACAATACATGAAAGATAAAGTAGAATCTCTGAGCAACCTTCACCCCACAAAAGAAAGAATTTCCCTCTGTTCTTCCTTAGTGTTTCACCAATGCCACTGGCACACGCAGATACCAGATGGTAGCATGGAGACTGGAACACCATTTATTGTTCAGCCTTTGCTATCTAGCAAAAGTGTTGATAGCTCGGCATGCAAGGGAAAAACAAAGTGGGTTTTCTCCAGTGTAGCCCCTGAATCTGCCTTTGGGAACACACGCATCTCCTGGTCAGACCCTGCTGAGGAAACACATACTGAAGAATGTAAGACATGTGTTGAAAGAAACGTCTTTTCTGTGCCTGAGATCTGATGGCTCAAACTAAAGGTCCATCTACTCCAGCATCCTGTTGCCTGCCTTTGCCAACCAGATGCCGCTGAGAAGCTCACAAGTCGGAAAGCAGCACAACAGTGCTCTCCCCCACTTGTGATTCCCCACATGGATCCCTTGATCCTGAAGGTGTTTTAGCCATCACAACTAGTAGCCATTGATAGACTTGTCGTCCATGAAATTGTCTAAATCCCAACAGGCCTTTTAAGTAGAGATCTTTCCCAGTCTGCACCAGTTTTGGAATTGTTTTCAGATGTTTTTTGCCTCCTGCTTTTGCTGCCCTGGGCTCCTTTAGCAGGAACGGCAGGATATAAATTATATAGACAAATAAATACACCCCTTCTAACAACATCTGAGTTGTTGGTGCATTCAGTTTTATGTTCTGTATGGAGAAATACTCAAGTTTTCTCTTTCCTGAACCTCCTCCCCTTTGGCTTAATTGGATGGCGCCAGGTTCTAGTATTATGAGGGAGAAAGAGAGTTCCCTCTCCCCACACCGTGTACAAATTTTATCAGATCAAAATACATAATGAGTTTTTTCAACTGTTGAAGTACACCAAATACTTTTTAGCACTAAGCAATACCCTCAAAAAGAATATTGGGCGTGTGGAAATGGTTCAGAAAAGAATGACCAAAATGATCAAGCGGTTGGCACAACTCTCCTATGTGGAAAGGTTAAAAAAAAAAAAATTGTTTTAGCTTAGGGGAAAAGGGTGAGTAAGAGAAGACACAATAGAGGTGTATAAAATTATCTTTGCTGTGGAGAAAGTCGATAGGAAAGAGTTTTTTCTCCCTCTCTCATATTACAAGAACTCGGGGCTATCCAAGGAAGTTGAATATAATACCGGTAATAATAATAATAATAATAATAATAATAATAATAATAATAATAATTATTTATTTATTTATTTATTTATTTATTTATTTATACCCCGCCCATCTGGCTGGGTTTCCCCAGCCACTCTGGGCAGCTGATTCAAGACAGACAAAATACTTTTGCACACGGCACATAGATAAACTGTGAAATTCAATCCCACAAGATGTAGTGGTGGTCGCCATCTTGGATAGCTTTAAGAGATAATTAGACAAATTCATTGAAGATGAGGCTATCGGTAGCTAACTAGCTATGTTAGAGGAACTAGCCATGATTGCTGTGCCCTGTGTCCAGTGTCAGAAGCAGTAATACTCTGAATAACATTTGCTGGGAATTGTGAGAGGTGAGGGTGCTGTTTCATTCATGACCTGCTTGCTAACTTCCCATAGGTATCTGGTTGGCCACTGGAGGAAGACAATGCTGACCTAGATGGGCCTTTGGCCTGCAGGGCTCTTCATTCCATTTATTATTAAATGGTTCATACTTTATTATTCTTAGGTTCATACGTTCACTAGGATATCGCCATTGTTTCCGTGTGGGCTCTTTCAACCTTTTGAGAAGACGGCATAACAAAGTACAAAATATGAAACTCTAGCCAAATTTCACACATCTCCAGCACCAGCGGTCCTCAGATAGTGGAGGAGTGGGCAGGTGACCTTCCCTTCCTCTATGCGCATCAAAGAAAGTGTGATCCAACCATCCATGCAGACATCTGGTTGCAAACAGGCTCTAAAATGAGGGAAGAAATCAGGCCAATGGAGGTTCTATGAAATACTGCAGTCATGGAAAACCTTTTCATCTGTGTGTGCTGCAAGGAACTGCAGAGCCTGAGGATTATGCAGGTATTTTTGGGGCCTTTATTATGTATCTTAACACTTAATCACTCCTATCTCAATATAGTCCCTGCAAAGTATGAATCCATCTGGAAGTAACTTTAACTAGTATTTTGCCTGTTTGTTTTCCTCATCCATGACTTAACTCATTTGTATATTTTTCCCTTATTGTTTTCCTTCCAACTGAATGCTCTTTTCTTGATTTTTTAAAATAAATGCAGTGTGTGTGTGTGTGTGTGTGATACACTCAGTATTGCAAAATCTCTATGCTATTTTTGCCCTCTTGTATACCTACCATGTCCATGATGTGTATTTTTGTGTGCAGGGTGTTGTCCTTTCTTTTCTTTTCCCCTCCTTTAAAAAAAATTGTATACCCACTGAATGAAAAATGCATAAAAGTAAAATTCCTGTGTTAATGTTGTTCAATATTATTTTAATATATCACGACTCCTGCTCCTTCCAGTCCTCCTCTCTTAGCCCACTGGGCTTTCTTAGTCCATCCTTTAGCTCCTCTCTCAGCCCATTATTATGAACAAACAATTTATGCAGTATTAACTGAGCTAAAATTATCAGAAGAAACAGGTATTTTTTATAGCCATCCCAACACTGTTGGGGAATCCACTCAACACAAACCCCATTTTAAGTGGGGGAGGGCAAATTCCACCACCCACCATTTTGCCACTTACAAATAGGGTTGAGAGGCCATTTTCACTTAGCTTTGGGATAACGTATTTGAGGCAGCAGTGACTAATCTACCGCCCTCCCAATGTTGTTGGATTCCCACTAGCCCGAGCCAGCTTGGCCAGTGGTCAGGGATGTTGGGAGTTTGAGTCCAACAACAATTGGAGGGCCACAGGTTCTCCACCCCTGCTTTAACAACGGCTTTCCCTCACATGAAACCACCCAAATATTAAGTGACCCTCAGAGGCCCTTCTTTGGCTCCCACCGCTTTACAGTTGAGGTGGATTGAAACCCAGGTTAGGGTCTCCTCAGTTGTGGCAACTCACCCAGAAACACACTCCACAGGGAAGCTCACCTGATGTTGTTTTGGCACTGAGGTAATGCCTTTTCCTTTTCCTCATGCCTCTTAGCCTTTTTTTAAGCTTTGGGTTTTTTATTTTCGACTGCTCTGTTTGATTGTGTTTTTCGTCTTGTTGTCTTCTTGTGCTTTTAATTATTGTTAGGTGTTTTGACAGCCTTCAGGCTGATGCAGGGTAGGAAATGTTTTAAACAAACAAACAAAGATACTACTTTTAAAAAAAACTATATTAAATAACCATTTCTGATGCTGGTCCCATTGTATTTTATTATTTACTTATTTGCATTTCTACCCAAACCCTTAATCAGGTCCCTGATTAACCCAGGGAGGACTGCAAAGAACAACCACTAGACTCGCCAAAAAAATAAAACCATGAGAATAATTTTAAATGGAACAACAGTATAATAGTTCAGCGAACAGGGAACAGCTTATTTGCAATTCAGCAAGACATCAGTCCCCTGCAAAAGCCTGGGTAAGTAGGTACATTTCTAATTAGCGCCAAAAGGTCTATGATGGCACTGCTAATCAGACCTCGGGCAAATGAGCAGGACGTATAGTGAACCAAAACATTTAATCCAAAACATTTAATCCAGAATGCTTCAGGTTCAAGCAACTCTGGCTTCAAACTGATCCAGCAGTTTTATAGCATTTATTCATTAACATCCCACTTTTTTCCTATGATCTGATCACACAGGGTTCCAGACCATGGGGAGAGCAAGTTTTTCCTTAATGTGTGGATTAAGCAAGGGCCACAGCTCACTGGGAAAGTATCCACTCTGCATGGAGAAGGTCTCTGGGTTCAATCCTTGGCATCTTCAGGTAGGCCTGGGAGAGAACATTGCCTGAAACCCTGAAAAGCTGCTGCCGGCCCGTGTAGGCAGCACCAAGCTAGTTGGACCAGTGGTCTGGCTTAGTGTAGTAGAGCAGGTTCCTATGTTGCTATGATGGCAGGGTCATGCCTCTGGGAACACAACAGCAGAAGCAGGACCAAAGATGGATGGTGGGGCTATAGTGTGCAAGTAAAAGCAGTGGGGAACCTGTGACCCTCTGAATGTTCCTGGACTCCCATCAGTCCCCAGCAGCATGGTCCAATGGTCAGGGGTGATGGGTACTGTAGTTTATTAACATCTGGAGGGCTTCAGGTTCCCCAACCCTGAAGTAAAACATTCAGCATTGTATCTCTGAAAATAGGTACAAAGGTAAAGGTAAAGGACCCCTGAACAGTTAAATACAGTCAAAGGTGACTATGGGATTGCGGCGCTCATCTCGCTTTCAGGCCAAGGGAGGCGGTGTTTGTCCACAGACAGCTTTCTGGGTCATGTGGCCAGCATGATTAAACCGCTTCTGGCACAACAGGGCACCGTGATGGAAACCATAGCGCACGGAAATACCTTTTACCTTCCTGCCGTGCCGCAGCGGTACCTATTTATCTACTTGCACTGGCGTGCTTTCGAACTGCTAGGTTGGCAGGAGCTGGGACAGAGCAACGGGAGCTCACCCCGTTGCAGGGATTCGAACCCGCTGACCTTCCAATTGGCAAGCCCAAGAGGCTCGGTGGTTTAGACCACAGCGCCACCCGCATCCCTTTCTGAAAATAGATGGTGCTAGAACAGAAGAAATTACAGAAAGGAGGAAAATATGTCAGAGAAACCCCCTTTTTGCTGCACTTGCATAATTCTCTATGCTGTTAAAATGCCTTACATCCTTCGATTCATGTTCTACGACATGGGTAGGCAAACTAAGGCCCGGGGGCCGGATCCGGCCCAATCGCCTTCTAAATCCGGCCCATGGACGGTCCAGGAATCAGCGTGTTTTTACATGAGTAGAATGTGTGCTTTTATTTAAAATGCATCTCTGGGTTATTTGTGGGGCATAGGAATTCGTTCATATTTTTTTTCAAAATATAGTCCGGCCCCCCACAAGGTCTGAGGGACAGTGGACCGGCCCCCTGCTGAAAAGGTTTGCTGACCCCTGTTCTACACCTACATTCCGCATAAATGTTTGATTGTTGACTTTTTATTTCTTTTCAAATTACCTTCTCCAGGTTCCCCATCCCATTCTCTTAGAAATTTGTTGAACCCCCCCCCCAAAAAAAAACCAACCTTGGGTGAATCGCTCATGTGGACATGGAGACCCAGAGCAATTAAAAGGGAGCAGGATACCAGGAATGATAGACATGTAGCATACTTGCGAATCCTCGCAGCGGTGAACTAATTGATGTGTGCTGCTTAAAGGGGAGCACAAATGGATATTTGTTCCTGCTTGTGTGCTGCCCACTATTTTGACAGGAGGCCAAGCCTCGTCCCGAGACAGAGCATCAGAACACGATCATGCAATTGCATCAGCAGCAGATGAGCTAAATAGTTCAAGAGAGATGGGAGTTTTGCTTTGGGAGGACGGAGTCGGTCCATGGCTTGTGTGATTGGCCGACCATTTCATTCTAGAAGCTAATGACTGGAAACGGTCCAATCACCTACCAGTCCCCCTCAACTCTATCCCCACTTCACAGAGGTTGTTATTTAAGTCAACCAGATACACATTTCAATCCCTTGCAGATACAAGTTATTGTTCCCTGCCTTTAAAACCTTGCCTTTGTGGGATTATACAGACAAACGTATTCCCAGGAAAGAAAAGATTTAAATTGAACACAACTCCAGGCAGTAATTTTATTTTATTAAACAAATATCAGACATTCGTTTTAAGTTGCTTCTAAAATAAATCTGCATTAATTATTTTTTTTATTAATGAAACAAATAGTAAATGTAATCTAAAATAAATGCTACGAAGATTCTTTTTTTTTTTTTTTTTTTTTTTTTTTTGCCAGGAATTTGCTACCTGGTAGCATTGTTTGCTTTGTTGCCACAAAATTGCATATCACCTTATTCATGGAGGGATAATCTTCTTCCCCTTCATCTTTTCCCTTTTGTTGCCCAGGGGTGAAAAAAAATCTTCTGAGCAGAGGAACGATCTCTGTTTTGGATCTGAAGCAAAAATAATGTCATATTTAGCTTTCAAATGCACTGCTAGATAATCAATAGAAAGAACTGGAAGGATGCAAATGGTTTATACCAATGCATCGTGTTTCTGCATTTTCCCCCAGTTTCCTTTTGTTTTAAAGGGTATAATTTTGCCTTCAGATTCAAATGTGCTGAATGATAGGGTTAAAGAAACCTAGAGTCTATTTTTAAATTCAAAGACCTGTGTGATTTTATTGGTGGTTTGGCGACATCTAGTGGTACTAGCACATATAGCAGGCTTTATCTGGTTTTATGTGCACAATAAAAAAAAAGCTGAACACCATATTTCTTCTTAATTATGGCAGCAGACCAGATCTCAGTATTTAGGCAAGACGAACATGATCTGTTGCACACACACACACACACCTTCTTCTTGCTTGCTTCCTAGTCATTCAAATTTATTTCCCCTATATCTCTTCACCTGCGGCTCATCCAAATTTCCTTTTCTGTCTCGTTTCTAGGCACAGGTTTAAAGCTTTAAAGCTCCGTGTCTGAGTGTTTATTTTATTTTATTTTATATTTGCCCTGTACTTGCCCCATAGAAACCCACTCTTTGCCACTGAATCAGAGCAAATGGCAAGCCACAGAAAACCCAAATTGCCATTTGTTCCCATTCAGAGTTAAAAAGTGGGTTTTCCTGGGGAAAACAAGGGAAGAGAGGACTCAGACCTTGAGCTTCAAAGTGTGGGCCTCTGCCAAGAAAGTATGGGGCAAAGGGTAAGTGTGGGTGAGCCCCTGAACACGTATTTAACTGCCCTAGTGCCTTCCCTTCTCTTTCATTTTTCAAAGGTGAGCCTCAGTACTGATATACATTGGTTGATAGATATGGACAAAAAAACAGCTTTTCATCATGCTTCCTCCCTCCCACCATTTCCTAGCTCTTTTTTAAAAGATGGTCTGCCCTACGCTCACACTTGCACGCTTACCTTCCAGCATTTCACAGGTGAAAACACATATTTGCATGTTTTTGTAACAGCCTTATTCTCACACTGACAACACAATCCTATATATATCTGCTAAAAAGTAGGGCCAAATGAGTTCAATGGAACTTATCCTCAGGTAACCGGGGATGGGACTGCGGCCTAACGACAACTGCCTGACCCAGACACATACTACTCCTTACAGCAGCAAATTCAGGTGGTGAGTGCCAAGGTGGGCGAAAGAGTCACTGAGCCTAGGGCTTTCCAATCAAAAGGTCGGTGGTTCGAATCCCCACGACGGGGTGAGCTCCCGTTGCTTGGTCCCTGCTCCTGCCCACCTAGCAGTTCAAAAGCACGTCAAAGTGCAAGTAGATAAATAGGTACCACTGCAGTGGGAAGGTAAACGGTGTTTCCGTGTGCTGCTCTGGTTCGCCAGAAGCGGCTTAGTCATGCTGTCCACATGACCCGGAAGCTGTGCGCCGGCTCCCTCAGCCACTAAAGCGAGATGAGCACCGCAACCCCAGAGTCATCCGCGACTGGACCTAATGGTCAGGGGTCCCTTTACCTTTACCTTTAAGAAGCAAAAGAAGGTCCCATACTCGAGGAAACCCTGAAGGTTTCATAAGCACACTAAAAGAAATTTAAAAAGGGCTATATCATGGAAGACTATTGTTATCTCAAGGAGATTTGGGTGGTGCCACTCATAAAACATAAGTACCCAGAGGGCAATTGTGAACTTCAGGGAGTGAGTTTAACAGAGGATATTAAAAAAAAAAAAAATCTTTAAAATGCCCAGGCCCCAATCAGAATCAGGTAAGGGAGGCAGCTGAAGGTACTCTTGAGTTGTATTGTTGAGTTGTATTGTTCAACAGCAAAACATTTCTCAACAGAAGACTTAACAGTATAAAATCCAAAATAATGGTTGCCAGAAGTGGCCTATGGAGCCAGATTTCCAACACCAGCATTGCTGCAGCTTACCTGTCCCCTGGAGGGAGCATTGGATTGGTGCCACTGGTGCACCCGCCCAGCCCCAACCTTACAACTAGAGATGGGGAGAAAAATCAATCCAGTTTGCATTTAAAGGAGAGTCTATCCGATACATGATTTCTCTAGGGAAATACCTAGATCGAAACAAAGTAGTTCCTCAAAGTCTGCACTTCTCTGAATTTTGCAGAGCAGTTCTCCAACCAACTAATGTGTATAGAATGCATATGTTAAAGTGTGCATTTTAAAAAAAAAATACATATGTTCATTAAAACTACATACAAAAATGTGATACGTTGGAGGAAATCGCTTTGTAAAAATTCATAGGTTGAGAGAAATTCGCACTAAAACCCTGATGAATTTCCATGAGACCTTTTTTTTAAAAAACAAAGCACAAACTGACATGGAAATGTGGAGAACTGAACTTAAAGATTGGAAAAAATGAGAAATTGAAAGAAACCCAAATGGGCATGTTTGCTTATCCCTCCTTCCCCACTGCCCCACTCCAGCCCCACCCAGTTCTGCCCCACTAAACAGGCTGCTACTGCCGGGTTATAATTTTTGCTGAAAGCTCTTACCATTTTGCAGTCACATTCTAAAGTTGAGGTAATTATGCACACTGGTCATCCACGGCAAAGAAGGAATCTCACAGTTCTTACTAGCATAAATTTATGCCATAAGTTAAGCACTGGTTTTACCACAAGTACCATAGTGTACTATTGCTTTAATGAGAGTTATTTATTTACATCGCTAAATGTAATGGGCCCAACAATGGTAAGGGGGGGGAGAGGAAACAGAACTGTTTTATTTTGGTTTTTTCATATACCTCATATATTTTCATTTGCAGTTGGAAAAACAGCGGGGGTGAGGGACAAAGAGCAGGAAGGGAAAGGGTTAAGCAGGCCCTCTGTTTAAAAAATGTTCTAATATTCCTAATTACATCATCTCCTTTTCAGTTTGATTGTTTTTTTAAGTCCAGTATCCCCTATAAAACATCTAGTGCTGGTTTGATTGTCTTTGCTTGAATAGACTTTATTTTCATGGCACAGCACAGGATTTTTATTTTAAAATTAAGTGCAGATATTTAGTCAGGTGGTAGAGGTAATATATTGCAATTCAGTAAAAGAAGGTTTATGTAATTTTCATTCAGTGCAGTGTGTGTGTGTGTGTGTGAGAGAGAGAGAGAGAGAGAGAGAGAGAGAGAGAGAGAGAGAGAGAGAGGTGGCAATGAGGTTGCTATGGCAATTACTTGTCACTAATGATAGGAGGGTAATTAATGCAGTAGATTCCCACATAGCTGTTCAGCACGCAACTTAGACATCTCCCTGCTGTATATTTCTAAGTTTACCAGATTTGGCTCATTTTTACACTGTTACATATGTAGAATAATCCTTTGATCTTAACATATTAAAAAAATCAATTATCCATGCTTCTAGTAAACATATTTAGTCAGCTGCCGAGGCCTGCTCTTTACAGGATATTGACCAAGCAAAGTATTGCTGGGTGAGCCACCAATTAAGGGCTCAATCTGCCATGGTCTGCTGATCTCAAAGAAGCTGAACCCAGAGCTGGAAGATTAAACCTAGGAACCCAGGAAGCTGGCTTCTACTGAGTCAAACCATTGGTCCATCTAGCTCGGTACTGTCTACACTGACTGGCAGCTGCTCTCCAGAATTTCAGGCAGGGGGGTTTCAGGCAGCCCTACCTGCAGATGCTAAAGATTGGTCTTGAGACCAAATGTTTTCCCACTGATTCCCTCAGAGGACATTGTGCTGGCTTGTGAGAAAGGGGTTGGTGAAGAAGGTTTTGTGGCTCCGTAGGCACCCGCCTTCAGCAGGGGTCAGGCATCAGGCCATTGGGTTACAGGACCCCGAGGAAACTGGCTGTGGACTTAAAGCAGGTGAGTGGTCCAAGACAGACAAGGGTTGCGCTGTAGAGCAACAAGCAAGTCTCAGGAGGAGCTAGCAGTGGTTCCCAACCTTTTTTTGGCCATGCCCCACCTAAGCATCTCTAAATTCCTGTGACATATAATTCTTATTATTCAAAAAATGAACTCCTATTCATGTGGAGGAAGCCTAAAAGGCCATTAACTGTGAGTAACTCATTCTCAAAAATGCCCCCCTTAAAAATCAAATTGCCCCCCTTTGGGATGTGTGCCCCACGATGGGAACCACGGGGCTAGAGGGAGGTGTACAGTCAAAACCAGGCAGGGCTCAAGTTCCGAAGCATCAACAGGGGATCAGGAGGGCTGGGAAATTAGCATCCTCACACCAGAGACATGTTGATTAGACTTGAGGAGCAAGCGCTGTGGCTTTGTAGAACAAGGATTGGCCCATGGTGTCAGCTGATTAAATGCTCTGGTGGGCTGGTACTTCAAGCCTAGATGGCGCTCTCAAGCAAAGAGTTCAGTCTCCAAGACCTGGCATAGAAAGAGAGTGCTGGTGATGCAGGACTGGGCATTTGGTGTGAAATAGTCACACTTGGGTCTTTCATATTTCAGAGAGCATCTGCATAGCATGCTTAAGGACCGCTGAACCAACCTGGACCCTGCAATCATCAGCTGAGGCCCTTTTTCACATGCCTCCTCCACAAGAGGTCCGGAGGGTGGAAACATGAGAATGAGCCATTTCTGCAGTGGCTTCCCATTTGTGGAAAGCTCTCCCCAGGGAAGCTCGCTTGGCGCCTTCATTACATATCTTTAGGCACCAGGTGAAAACATTCCTTCATTTATTTATTTATTTATTTATTTATTTATTTATTTATTTATTTTCCCCCACCCAACAGCCTAGTACAGGCGTAGGCAAACTCCGGCCCTCCAGATGTTTGGGACTACAATTCCCATCATCCCTGACCACTGGTCCTGTTAGCTAGGGATGGTGGGAATTGTAGTCCCAAACTTCTGGAGGGCCGGAGTTTGCCTATACCTGGCCTAGTACTTATAAAAACATGTTGTCAGACCTTTGCAGACCTTGCAGACCTTGGAGGGTATGGAGTTATGAGACCCTGAGCCAAGGAGATAAGTAACTATACAACCTTTAGATGGCATCTGAAGGCAGCCCTGTATAGGGAAGTTTTTTATGTTCAATGTTTTGGCATACCGGGTCCTTCCTTAAAGAGGGCACGTATTGCGGTGAGACCTGGAAACCGACACCCTGTGTTGTGGGTGGGTAAGATTGGTCAGCCACAACACCCGATTGGAAGGTCCCTTGATGCTGGGTTCAATTGGGCCAATGGGGCATAGTCCAAATGGATGCACGTGACCCAGAGCTTCCTCTTTCGGCACGTGCATTCGGAACACCCGCCCACCTCTCCCTATTTTTAGGGCTTTTTTGCGCTTGACCTTGCTATGCCGTCGTGTGTTGTCTGTTGTTGGGACAGGGGCACAGCAGGAATTTTCCCCACTTGGCTGATTGGCTGTTGCCATTCGGGTTTCGCCTGCCGCGTAGCAAATCATCACAACTTGTAAGGTTGCAGATAGGCTCTGGTTCAGGTGATAGGGATGGGGGAACGCTCTTGCCATCCCTATGTGAAGGGTATTCCGTTAAAGGAATCCAGGGACTCAATGGTTTGGTCAACCCCTGAGAGGGGGTTGTGCCCGTGCCAGAGTCCAGGGGGACATTTGGGTGGCAGACATAATCTGTTCCCGTCTTTCTGCTTATCCAGGTGTTCACCCTTGGCTGACCTATGCTGGAACCCTGGGTCAGCGCTACCTGCATGGCAGGGAGCTAGTCGAACCAGAGCCTATGCAACCATTCACATTCTGTAATCAATAAAGTTGTGGCCTAAATTCTGCCAAAAACCAAAACTAAAATTTGAGTCAAGTGTGAATTTATTTAGGGGGGAGGTTTCTGGGTCTGAACACGCAAATGTTTTAAGCTGCCCAGAGTGGCTGGGACAACACAGTCAGATGGGTGGCATATAAATAATACAATTATTATGCCACCATGTGTAGGGGGCGGGGGGCTATATCCAGGTGTTGATTGAACCCAAAGGGATCTCTTTGCCTGCAATGAACATGCCCCAAGGCAAAACAAAACAAAACAAAACAAAACCCAAACTACTGTATTGGCCTGTCTACTAGGCACTCACGCAAAAAGCACAAATCCATTTCCTCCCCTTCCCCCTGCAACAAAAGGGAGAGCTCAAGCCCATCTTGCGGTGATAGCATTTCAAGAGTGAAAAACTGAGCCAAAACAAATGCTCACAAAACGCAATTATTATTTATTTAGTTGCTGCAATTCAGTTCCTCTAAGAGTGGCCCTTGACATTTTACTGAATTTAGTTATGTCATTTAGATTTCATAGCAGCTGAATACTGCGAATAAGAAGAAAGCTCTATCCATTTGTTTACTGATGACCTTCCATGCGACTTTAAAAATAAAACAAATGTGCTATAGCAACATGAATAATTGGCTCTTTTCATGAATTAAGCAGTTTCACAGTCTTATTTTTGCTTGCCTTGTTTATGCCTCGAGTGAGACGTTCATAAATGTGGAGGATATCAGCTTTCCATGTGCAAAACTGCTGTGTTATTTGCTCCTCCCCACACACCCCTGGGAGGTCTGTGGCCACTGCCTGTTCCCTTCCATGGGCCTGTTGAGTTTGGGTCCCACGCAGAGGCTGGAGCCGCAGGATGGATGACTGCAGAGCAAAGAGAGAAGGGGCATGTGCAAACTTCGCAAAGTACACCGCAAGCGCCAGCTTGTAAAGCTCACAAGCGGAGACTGCAGTCCATCCCGCTTCCACGCTGTCACATAATACGAGATGCTGGAAGTTGTGAAGCAATGTGTTTAAGTATAAATAGTCACCACTGGCTTGAAGAAGTAAAACTGTTCTCTCAGTTCAGTCAACACATTGCTTGCTGGGGAAGCTGAGAAGCCAATGGCCTCGACTCACCAGTGATTTCTCCCTGCAAAATGAAAGCAGGCAATAATTTGGTGTGTAATATTGTCTATTAGGTGGTGCATAAAGGCCTGCATTGTATGTTCATACTGTAGCTGTATAGAAAACATTACAGAATGAGCCTGCTTTTAGCCTGATGCCTCATACAGCGGTAATTAAGGAGAACAGCCTTTTGATTTGCTACTATTTGCAGTTCTGCAGGAAAAACAGAGTTTAGGCCATCTTGTGCTGTGCATTGTTGCTATGCTTAATCTCCTGATTTGCCTGCAACAATTACGAGCAGCACCTATGGAGCATTTAATTGCTTGCCTTCCTATTCTGCGACAATTGTAATTACTGTGCAGCCATTTGGTGTTTTGCTGTGGGGTGTTCTTTGTTGTTTCTTCGCAAGGACGCACACATCCAACCCCCAACTAGGGTGGCTTATTTTCTTTTAGGACATGGAACTGAAGAGCACCCAAAGTATGGTTTATAAATGCTTGCCCTTCCCCCCCCCAAAAAAAAATGAGAGTTAGGGGTTGGCTCTTCCTCGCTGGAGGTCTTTAAGCAGTAAGTAGACAGTGATCTCTTGAAGATGCTCTACTTCTGGATCTCCTGCGCTGAGCAGGGTGTTAGTTAGACTGCAGTGTCTACACAACCCCCTCTGTAGTGTCTCCTTCTCTATTGACATGGTTGTGGAGGAACATACTCAACTTCCTTCCAGCTTGCCTGCCTAGATGGCTGTAAAAGAGGATTAAATTCATGGCTATTAACAGCCACAATGGCTATGCTTAGCTTCCACAGTATGAGGCAGTAATGCTTCTGAAAACCTGTTCCTGGAAAGCACAGGAGGGGAGACTACTGTTGTGCTTGAATTCTGCTTGCTCGTTTCCCACAAACATCCACTTGGCCACTGTGAGAGCAGGATGCTGGACTAGATGGGCCATTGGCCTGATCCAGCAGGCTCTTTTTATGTTCTTATTTAAAGCAACAGCAGGTGTCAAGAGCATTCTTTATTCAGGAACAATAGACACAGAGGCAGAAATCTAGCAGCTTAGACAATATCAACTTTCCCTGACCTGGTACCCTCAGATGTTTGGGACATCTGTGCTGGCTGCAGCTGGTTAGAGTTGAGTCCAACACATCTGGAGAACACCTGTCTGGGCAAATCTGGTTTGTTGTTGTTTAGTTGTGTCCGACTCTTCGTGACCCCATGGACCAGAGCACGCCAGGCACTCCTGTCTTCCACTGCCTCCCGCACTTTGGTCAGACTCATGTTAGTAGCTTCAAGAACACTGTCCAACCATCTCATCCTCTGTCGTCCCCTTCTCCTTGTGCCCTCAATCTTTCCCAACATCAGGGTCTTTTCCAGGGAGTCTTCTCTTCTCATGAGGTGGCCAAAGTATTGGAGCCTCAGCTTCAGGATCTGTCCTTCTCGTGAGCACTCAGGGCTGATTTCCTTAAGAATGGATAGGTTTACAGAATACTATCTCTGAATGTGGAGATTCCATTTTGCCATCATGGCAAACAGTCAATGGCAGAGCTCTCCTCCATGCATTTGTCTATTCCCTCTCTCTTGTGTGTGGGTTGTGCAGTTCTGACTCCAGGTTCACAAGGGGGAGAGCAGGGCTGCCCCATCCCTGCCCTTGCCCTGCCCTGCCCACCCCCATCCACATAGTGGGGAAGCCAACAGGGAAGCACACTAAATGTGCATAAGCTCTCCTTACACTGATTTTATGGGGCTTATTCAACTTTGGTTGTTGCTCAGTGGCAGAACATCTGCTTTGCACACAGAAGGTCCAAGTCTCAATTCCCAGAATGTCCAGGTCGAGATGGGAAATCCTGGGCAGCTGCTGCCAATCAAGGTAGACAATTGTGAGCTAGATGAACCAGTGATCTGACCAGTATAAGGCCATTTCCAGTGTTCCTATGGCATTAAAAAAAATCTGTTTCATTTTGGATTGTCATTCTGAAAGGATTCTGCTCCAGCCATGCAATATACTGCTACACCCACAGTTCCAAACAAACAATGGGTCTCTGCATCCCAGCATTGAATTGGAGTTCTGATAGCACCAATTGCCTCTTTTAGTAGGGTAGGGGCATAGCTGTCAACTTTCAGATTTGAAAATAAGGGATGCTGTGAGGGCGGTGCAATGACACCAAGTAGCCTCGCCACCCTGCACTCCAGAGGCTGTGCGCGAACGGGAGAGTGAAAGAGCGAACGCGTAGACGGCAGGCAGGCTGTCTGGTTGGGCGTGAGGGTCTGGCTGCACAAGGCATGCAAGCTCCGCCCCCAGTCGGTCTCAGACTCCTTATTGGCAGCCGAGCAACGCAGCTGAGGAGCCTCCCTGGCCGGCAGGGAGGGAGAGGAGCTGCTTCCTTTGAAATCCAGGAAATTTAAGGGATATCAACAATCCGGGAAGCAGCAGGAAACGGCATTGGAATACGGGAGTTTCCCGCAAAAAAAGGGAGGGTTGACAGCTATGGGTAGGGGACTGAGCTCACTCCCTCTGTCCCTCCTAAACAAGTTTTTGGCAGTGTCCCATCTTACACCATGGAACCATCACTTGGATTAAAGGCCATTCTCAGGAGCACATGGGCACTGGGCAGCCCACTGAAGCATGCACATATTTCTGAATTTGGATTCAAAGATGGGATGAAACAAAATAAGGTGGGAGGGTGAATCTTGTTCACTAAGTTTTTAACGGGTCTTGTTTTTATCTGTAAGGTGTCTTGAGGGGAAAAGGTGGAGTATAAATAAATGAAAAAGAAGAAGTGGTGGCTGTCTAATCCTGGAGGCATTTCCTCACCCTGAAGTACTTTCATTCACCTTTAATGACATCACCACATATTTAAATAATCTTATTGGTACATTGTGCCACAATGTCATCCTGTCTACCTCATGATGCCCAATTGGCTGAAATCACCCATGTGACTAATCCAAGAAGAAGAAAGACAGCAGCAGCCAGGGGGAAATGGCTTCAAAGCAGCAGCAGCTATGGGAAACACTGAGAAGGATCAAAAAGGTGAATATTTGCACTACATGTTTTCCAGGAATTATTTTTACCCCACCAGAATCACTGCTTTCAACCTGAAAATTGCAACTGGATAATATTTAGCCAAGATTGGAGAATATGGTTTCTGGGTTCACGAGAACCCCCTGTGAGAGTTTCTGGACATTGTTTTGCAAATTGCATTGTAAAGTGGACTCTTTTTTTTTACAAACCTGGCAACGGAGCCCTGTAGAAGTAAGCCTAATGTTCATCCGAACTTCTGACCAGCCAAACACTTTAGATATTAGGTATTTGAGGTTTCACTTTGTATGGATGTGAGAACAAGTTGGACTTCCCCCTCCCTTGCAATACACCTTGTGATGCCAACAGCTCATATGATTTACAGTCTACCAAAACAGTAATTCACAATAACAGCAGCATGATGAGATTAAAAAATGTTCCTCGGCTGATGGTGAGAACTCACTGTTTGGCAGCACTGCCTGGAAAATGAGATGAGACAATGAGCTGGAAATTGCCAAGCAAGCAAGAAGAAGCTCATCTATAATCATGTCTTTGGAAGAGTCAAGCATGCTGACTAAAAAGAGGCCTTTCTTCACATGGTGGGTTCTGTCCTTTCTCAAGCAGGGACTAAATGAAAAGCAATATGACAAATGGTATGATTCAGTGGAAAGAATATTGGACTTCAACCAATCAATCATGTTTATTGTTACAAACCAAAGATATACAGTGGTACCTCTGGTTATGTACTTAATTGGTTCCGGAGGTCCGTTCTTAACCTGAAAACGTTCTTAACCTGAAGCACCACTTTAGCTAATGGGGCCTCCCCCTGCCCGATTTCTGTTCTCATCCTGAAGCAAAGTTCTTAACCTGAAGTCTGTAACCTGAAGTATATGTAACCTGAAGTGTATGTAACCCGAAGTACCACTGTACAGTGACAGCCAAGACAGCCAAGACAGAAACAATCACCCTGGTGCACAGTTTTTATTTAATTTTTTAAAACCACAAATTGCTGTTCTGTGGGTTGCAGTTCCTGTCCAGATGTGTTCAAGGTATTACATCCTAGTAAATAATGTGGAAGATCCTATGCAGCCTTGTTAGTGCAAATGCATAATTTGGATTCATAGGAGTTTCTTATAACAACTTGGCAATACTGCAGTGACCACAGATTGATGCCGGAATGCAGTAAATGTTCTTACTTGAGAAAAGTTGAGATAGATTTCCTGAGTGACCTCATTCAGATCACTATTTCACTTTGACTGCCACACCAGTAACAAAAGAAAAAAGAAAAAAAGATTTGGAGAGAGCTTTGCCATGATTCTGGAGATATTATTTTTATTTACCGTATTTTTCCATCTATAAGATGTCCCCATGTATAAGACGCCCCCTATTTTGGGGGACTCAGATTTAAGAAAATGGGGGGAGGTGGCCCCATGTATAAGACGCCCCCTAATTTTTGACATTATTTTTAGGGGGGAAACCTTATACACTGAAAAATACGGTAATTTCTACCCAAACTTAATTATTCACATTTTTAAGCAGTGTACGTAAAAAACAATCTGCAGAAAATGAACAATAAAACAAAACCCTACCTTAAAATGCCTGCTGGAACAAAAAGAGATTTAGTTATGCACCTGAAATTCAGCAAGGAGGGTGCCTTTCTAATCTCATGGGGGGGGAGAGTTCCACAGGATTAGGCCCACTACACAGAACACATGTTTCCTAGTAATTATGACTCATGCATCAGAGCCTTGAAGGTTCTCCAACATGGAGATTCAACTAAACCGTTCTGCTAGCAGAATCCCATAAAAGGATTTCCGCTAGTACATTGGGTCTTACCTCTCCTCCTCCAGTAAATCCCTGTGACACCCAAATTGGCTTGGACTGAAAGTTAGCCACCTCTGATATGTGGACTTGAATAAACATGGGGGGGAAGCATGCACAAGTGCGCTAATTCTGCCACACCGTGTCCATACCCACTGCCCTCCACAAGTTTAAAGATGACTGCAGCAGAAGAGCCTGCTGTACTCATGGAGGCTCCCATACATTTTGGAACCCCGATTTTCCAGGGTTCCGGAACACACCGAAGGCTCCACAAGTCCAGGGGTCTTCCCTGCTGCAGGGAAGCCTGATTTCCCAAGGCTAGCTGGGGGTGATGAGAGTTGTAGTCTGGAGGGCACCACCATGTTGGCAAAGGCTAGCCTAGAGATTCATCAGAGGATGCACCTGAATATGTTCTAGAATTAAGGAGGCAATGTGAGTAGTCATATTGTACTTTACTAGCCACAATATTTTAGAAAAGTTTGATTACAGCATTATGGGAAACCCTACACTCTGGACGTATTCCTTCTAAAGAAAACAAAAAAAACCTATCAAAGCTTAAATATGGTGCTTCAAGCTGATTTAGCCCCGTTGACTAATAGCAGTAAATCCAGATTACATTGTCTTGTCTGGGCTGTGGATTATGATTGCAAATGGAAATGGAGTTAATGAGTTATCATGAGCTAGCTGCATCCTTTCTTAGTCAGCTGACACAAGGATAAACCATTGACCATTGCGTTGTGGAAAATAAGCACATAATTAATGCACAGTGTAAAATTGAACAGCTAACAGATGGATTAATTACAGACTGATTGTATGTCTGTATATATGTGTGTGTGTCACTGCTAACAAGAGACTATGACAAAGTTATTTTGAGATACGGATTTGATTTTGCAAAGAACTCAGGATATTTGCGAGGTTACTGAAAACTGTGCTTCCCCAATGAAAGTGTTAGCAAGCAGTGAATGATTTAGAGTGTGCCTAATTAAAAACAGATACCCATACATAAAGACACAATGAGGGTAAACAAGTGGCAGAGACCAGATTTGTTTCTAATAAATGTGGAGGCAATCACAACACAATGCAAAGACTCCCAGCACAAGGGGCAAAGTATCAGACATGCAATAAAAGCAAACTCTTTGAGAGAAATGTGTTTTCCTCAGCACAAATTGAGAATAGAGACAAAAGCAAAATACATTAATGAACATGCAGCTGTAAGATAAAGGCCTGATGATGGTGGTGGTTGTGGTGGTGGTGGTGATGGTGATGATGATGATCACGCAGAAACAAACTTCTTGCTTGATTCTTCCCTGTGAATGTACAAAACAGGACTTGACAACAGATTGCTTTGTGACACTGGGAATAAATGAACAAAAATTGAATTTCAAAACAGATCTCGACGCTGAATGCAGCATAATCACACAGCCAGCAGAGACAAAAAGATTAGTGATTGCCCACTGTTAGCACTGCAAATTAGGCTTGTTTCACAAAACAAGTCCGTGCTACAAAGCTATGCTGGCATTTGAGGGTAAGGACAGATGCCACTCATAGTCTGAAAAGCAGCAAGGCAGGGAATTTCATGTGCAGTTGGGTTAAAGAGGAGTTTGCAAACACAGATAATCCAATCGGTCTAAAACCTTTCTAGCAGTAAGAACAGAAGAGACACTCTTCTTGACGGAACAATAACTCATTGGCTTCTTCATGATCCCCCACATTGCATGGATGTATCTGCATTCAGAGTGTCAGTCACATTATGGTTTATAGTTCTGCACTTATGCCATAGCCATTAGGACCCATGCAAAGCATTAGTTTTCAGATGCAATAAGTAGTAGATAGAAGAGAGCTTCAAGGATTTAATGGTTCCCAATGACCTAAAAACACATAATGTCATTGTACATAAATATATTCGCGCACGCACCCCCCTTATTTTCTAACCCATTAACTGAATTTGGTATCCTTCTCAAAGTTATGGCAAAAACAACAGCCTAAACTCAGGTAATTCAAGTTCTCTTTTAAAAATTATGTTTGCATTTTGATCACAATCAGCATTTACCAAACATTTACCAATGATGAAAAACTCAAGCAGCAGGAATCTCAAACTCCAAATCTTGGACCTACTTTCGTTGTTGATTATACCATAAAACAGTGAAGCATTATAGGATACAAGTTGACTGGAAAGTTTGCTTGCCAACAAGATCCAGGGATATTATACACATATGTTCTATAGGACAGCCGTCTTTAAAGTTTTTAGACCTGAACTCTCCTTTAACCCCAACCTGTGACAAGGGACGCACTTTTAATATTATGTATATCAGTTTCTCTGTCTGCCTGTTTATCTCTTTTTCCTTCTTTCTGTCTCTCTCCATCATTCTCCTTGTATTAAACAGAACAATCATTGACATCTACTTGGAAGTCTTACTGAATTCAGTAATACATACAGGAATGCTATTGGTGTAGCCCACCTTTATATTATTTATTGGTTATTATTACATCCCACCCTTTCTCCCAAAAAGGAACACAGAGAAACTAGCAACATAAAACAATGCATTAATCATAAAAACATATAAAACATCAAACAGATCCAATCCATAAAAATAGCAGTAGATACTACCTACCTAACACCAATCACACCCAAAAGGACTGGGCAAACAGGTGAGTTTTCAAAACACAGCTGAAGTATAACCTGATTTAACTTGGGACAGATTTCCACAGACATGGTGCTACCACTAAGAATGCCCTGCCTTGTGTGACAATCCTCATGTGACCTTAGATCAGGATGCCAGCACCTTCTGCAACTTCACCCACCACTTGAAAACTAACATTGTAAATAAGAATCTTTCTTTTCTGTTCATATGTTTCATTTAGCTGCATCATGGCTAGTAATGTCTCCAGCATTCAGAGCAGGAGCACTAGGCTGTTATCAAACGATAAATTACACTGGCACTGGCTATCCTGGTGTCAGGGTTGCACCAGATGAGCAGGAGTGGTGGCAAGCCCCCCTAGACAAAGCGGCAACCACGGAAGAGTCCAGAGAAATGGAGGGATTCTTACCTGAAGAAGACTGGTGGCGACACTCCTCAGAAGAGGAAGAAGCAGATGGGGAAGAGGGAAGGCCAGAACAGGAGGAGGAAGAAGTTGAGCCAGAATCAGGCCCTTGTGAGGAGAGGAGCCAGAGGGCCCCCTCCCCTCCTCCCATCTCAGCTGCAGAGCGTAGAGCTGAGAAACGGACGGAGCAATTGGAGGCAGTTGCAGCTCGTAAAAGGCGTGGTGATGAGCTGGCTACTTAAGGAAGGCTGGCTGCTTCCCTCACCAGCACCTGCAAGTGCTATGCTGAAGCACATAGTTGTGCCTTTTACAGTTATTTTACAGTTCCAGTAAAAATCGCCAATAGTGGCTTCAATTGACTGTACAGTGGTACCTCTGGTTATGAACTTAATTCTGGAGGTCCGTTCTTAACCTGAAACCGTTCTTAACCTGAGGTGCCAGTTTAGCTAATGGGGACTACCGCTGCCTCCGGCGCACGATTTCTGTTCTCATCCTGAGGTAAAGTTCTTAACCCGAGGTACTACTTCCGGGTTAGCGGAGTCTGTAACCCGAAGTGTTTGTAACCCGAGGTACTACTGTATTTATTCATAAGCCTCCCTACAATCTGTGTGTGTGTGTGTGTGTGTGTGTGTGTGTGTGTGTGTGTACTCATAAGTCAATTGATAAGTAGAATGGTGAATAGACAGCACTCAAGTTAGTGAAAACTGACCCAGGATTTATGTCAGTGGAATTAATTTTTTCCAACCTTTGACCTGAATGAAGTTTTTAAAAGAGGGGATTTAGAAGAGAATCCATTATCCTTATTGCCCATTCTCTATTCCTGTGTATCAGTAACTCTACAATGTGCATATATTTAAAGAAAGAAAATGGTAAAAAAGAAACCTTCCCGTTTCCATTTTATTTTTGTTCCACTAACCCTGCAAGCTAAACATGTTCCATTTATTTTTAAATTAAGTGAAAATTAGCCAGGTGTGTTAGATAAGCTTTCTATACACAGGTCTAAATATTGACAAAGGGAGATGTGTCACTGGAAAAATCATCAGTCTAGCAATTATCACGTTAGCATGTTAAGTAGGATAAGATGTGAAACTTCCAAATGTGTCAATACAGATTATTTCATTTCCACCAGTTATCAGCTATACTGTGAACATCAGTGCCTTGATGTATACTCAGCGGCAGGTCACCTCCTGCAAGCAAATGCTCTCCACGCAGGAGGTGGAATTGCTGGGGTCAGACTGAAATCATGAATGTTCTGCAGCCCCAAACACAATGTCAAGCAGCGAATTATTGCAAAACATACCATCAAGCAGGAATGAAGTAATCTTCATCCAATCAGCCTGCCTACCACTGCTTTCTTTAATGAATTCTCACCGTTTCCATATTGTGTTTTAAAAATGTACATCCTCATTGCCCAGTTGTCAGTCACGTCATGTTTGTTAGTTATATCATCTTTTGTGGGGGGGTTTTCTTTCCCTAGAGTCGTTCATAAGTCTGTGTAGAGCAGATAAACAGTGAAGAAATGAAATGGTGTGAACAGTTTGCTGCAGTTTTCTCCCTACTGCTTGGGAGAGGACATTCCACAACACTGCTTCTTTCTGGGAGAACGGGCTGCCCTGCCCTGCTATAAGTGAGGAACTCCTTTTCCACTGGCGTGATTCACTGACTGCGTACTGCATCCTCCAAAGAACCCTGGGAACGATAGGCACCAACTCTATGGTGCCAAAGTATGTGGGGATGGGGCTGAGCCCCCACAAACTTGAGGGGCCGGTCTTCCCCACGGCAGTGGAGGGCCTCACCAAGCCTCACAGTCTCAACCCGATGCACATGAAGCAGGCCCAACAGGGGCCCCTCAGACCTGGAGGCAGTCCTACGGTACCAGAGGCAACTTAAGGCTACCATTTAGCCTATACAGTGGTACCTCAGTTTTCGAATGTCTCAGAAGTCAAAGGTTTCTGTTCTTGAACGCCAAAAACTCGGAAGTAACTGCTTCAGCTTTCAAACGCTTTTCGGAAGTTGAACATGACACGCGGCTTCCGTATTGAGTTTTCCGTAAGTAAATGCTCCCGTAAGTAAATGCTTCGGTTTTCGAACGTTTCAGAAGTCGAATGGTCTTCCGGAATGGATTACGTTCGAAAACCAAGGCGCCACTGTAGCATGTAGCCAGCTTCAAAGACAAGATGGATACTTGCTGACTAAATGCCCTGAAATGTCACATCTAAAATGTGTTTATTGGGATGAGGACATGTTAAGAATTCCCAATAATTCGCTCATTTAAACACACACACACACACACACACACACACACACAACAGGGCATGGAGAACAATGAAAGCACACAGTCGGGTTTGGGAATAAATGATCATTAAATTAAATCCTGCAACGATAACATTAGAGCTCTCCATGCACAAGTTCCAAAAAACACAGGCAATTCTGTTCTTTTATAATTACTAATTGTGTGGCCCATTACTTTTTCACACATCCTTTGAAGGAATATAATTGAGCCAAAAACGAAAGAGTATGGTTTAGTTGTTGATTCCCTAATTTTGCAAAATCAAACTGATGTGCTTTCAGAACTCCCCAGAGTTTTCGCCAATCAATTTTCCACCCTAAAAAGCAAATTTGGGAGCAGGTAATACACCTGGCCAGAATCAGCGGTGGGCAGGGGTGGCCACATTCTGAGACTTGGTGTGTATTTGGCCCAACCTCTGCCACAGACCCTCACAAATGCACCAACATCTAGGAGATAAAAATCCCATTTGGATGGTTGGATAGAAATCTTTAATATATAGACAAATGCACCTGCAGTGTAGTATTGTCCACTGTGGAGGCTGCTAGTTATTACCAGGTTTTTAACATCCCTGTGGAAAGGAAGAAGAGAACAAGAGAGGCAGGCAAAGACAACATCAGGGCCTGCTCCTGTCAGACTGTCCCCTCACGGGGAGAACTGATACCAACTGCCATGTGTGAAGGATGAAGAGAGTGCATGCAAAGACAACAGCCACATTTACACCAAATATTTAAAAAACAGTCGTACCTCGGAAGTCAAACAGAATCCATTCCGGAAGTCCGTTCAACTTCCAAAATATTCAAGGTGCTTCCGATTGGCTGCAGGAAGCTCCCACGTTTCGGTTCCAAAGAACGTTCGCAAACCGGAACACTCACTCCCAGGGTTGCGGCGTTCAGGAGCCAAAACGTTTGACTCGCAAGGCATTCAACTTCCGAGGTATGACTGTTCTATGAAATCACTCAGGGAATTGTGGCTCCGGGAAGGGAATAAGGGTCTCCTAACAACTCTCAGGGACCCAGGTGGCACTGTGGGTTAAACCACAGAGCCTAGGGTTTGCTGATCAGAAGGTCGGCGGTTCAAATCCCTGAGACGGGGTGAGCTCCCGTTGCTCGGTCCCTGCTCCTGCCCACCTAGCAGTTCGAAAGCACCTCAAAGTGCAAGCAGATAAACAGGTACCGCTCCGGCGGAAAGGTAAACGGCGTTTCCGTGTGCTGCTCTGGTTCGCCAGAAGCGGCTTAGTCATGCTGGCCACATGACCCGGAAGCTGTATGCCGGCTCTCGGCCAATAAAGCGAGATGAGCGCCGCAACCCCAGAGTCGGACACGACTGGACCTAATGGTCAGGGGTCCCTTTACCTTTACCTTTAACAACTCTCAGCAGCCTCTACAAACCACAGATCCCAGGATTATTTGGGGGAAGCCATGATTGTTTAATGTGGTATCATAGTTCTTTAAATTTATGGTGTGAATGTGGCCAACATCAGAACCCACTCAAGTCTAACTGTTCCTCCCCAAACCCCAGGGCCAACTTTATATTTGGCACCATCTATTTGTTTTGGCTTTTGAAAATTGTAAACCACCTTAGGTGACTTTGCAGAAAGATGGCATATAAATGCAGTCAGTCAGTCAATCAATCTATGATCTGGTAACGGCTTACTCAAATATTTATAATTTCTTGTTGCGCATGTGACCATATGGGTTAATTGTTATTGTTACCACAACTAACTCAAATTCAGAGGCACACTTGAGGAGAATAAGGGTCTCCTAAGAACTCTCATCGCCCTCAATAAATTGCAGTTCCCAGGGTTCTTTGTAGGAAGCCATGACTGTTTAAAGTGGTATGATGATGCTTCAGATGTGTATTGCAGATGGGGCCACTGCTTGATATTTTAAAGTGATGTTGCAGTGAAGATTATACATGGGCAATTGACTACATCGACATAGCATTTGGGATTGAGGAGATCATGTTCGCATTTTAATATGAACGTATTTTCATACTTTGCAAAACGGTATGTGAAGTGAAACACATGGGTCCTTTGCCATTTGTGCTTCTCCAGATTATGTGATGCAGTTCTCCAACCAAAGGATGCGTACAAAACTGCCTAGATTGGTGGAAAGTGTATGTAAAACTCCATGCATGAATGAAAATACAAAATAAAAAATGCATTCTGATATTCATATACTAGACAAAATTGTGTATTATACTGTGCACTGGCAGTGCAGATGAAAATATATGTGAATTTTCATGTGGCTGTTTAATGAAAAATTCAGAAAAGTATGGGGAAAACATGAGACCTGAAAAAGGAGAAATAGAGAGAAACCAAAACTGACAGATTCATCCATCCCTACACAGTATAACCCTTGCGTGTTTCTGTGACCCTATGAATGCCATTATATGTATCTTGTATCACTGTCTAAAAATATAGATGTTTTTGCAGCTAACTCCATCAACACTCGCCTGCTGTTAGTTCCCCAGGGTATTCAGAGGCATGCTGACTCTGAACCTGGAACTAGCAGCACTACTAGAAACAGCAATTAATAGTCTTATCTTCCTTGAATTTGTCTAATGCCCCCTTTTTAAGCCATCTAAGTTGGCTTTAAACTTCACCTTGTGGTAGTGAGTAGCCATACTTCATCCTGTAGTGGTGATTTCCATTGTCTGCTTTTCATTGTCCTGAGAATAGCTTTGACAGATGACCTCAGGTTCTCGTACAGAAGAGAGAGAGAGAGAAATTATCTCTATGTACTTTATCCTCATGAGGGACTCAGGTGGCGCTGTGGGTTAAACCACAGAGCCTAGGGCTTGCTGATCAGAAGGTCGGCGGTTCGAATCCCCGTGACAGGGTGAGCTCCCGTTGCTCGGTCCCAGCTCCTGCCCACCTAGCAGTTCGAAAGCACGTCAAAGTGCAAGTAGATAAATAGGAACCACTCTGGCGGGAAGGTAAACGGCGTTTCCGTGTGCTGCTCTGGTTCGCCAGAAGCGGCTTTGTCATGCTGGCCACATGACCCTGAAGCTGTACGCCAGCTCTTGGCCAATAAAGTGAGATGAGCGCCACAACCCCTAATGGTCAGGGGTCCCTTTACCTTTTTTTACTTTATCCTCACCATGCATAATTTTACAAACGTCTATAATTCCCCCCTTCCGTTACTTGTCCCCCCCCAAAAAAACCCCTAAAATTCCTCAAACATTTTAACCATTCCTCACAGAGGAGGTGTTTTGACCCCTTGATCCCTTTGGTTTTGGCCTTGTTTTGCACACCCTTTTTCCTTCTGTGAAAACTACCGGTATTTTTTATTCTCCTAAAACTGGGTACTCCTGTTTTGTGAAGAAAGAAAGCAGCCATGAAATTCTGAGTTAGGTAACATTTTTAGGGAGCCCATTTTAGCGAATATATTATAAAGATAAGCATACTCTTTCCCTTTGGAAAACCCCAATATCCCAAAACAACCGCTTCACCCACACCCACCCAATTTAGCTAAGGGCCTGCTCTTGCTTCTCATAATGTTTTTTTTTCAAGCTATGATTGAGGAAATGTAAATAGGACTGGCACTAATGTTGTATACTGAACTCGTCTACTTGTATATAAAAACGCTGTGAATTTTTTTTAAAAAAAGTTTTAAAATATATGTAGAATTTGCCATCAGCTCACTGGCCCCATCTAGTGTCTCATTCGTATAATGCACTTAAAACACACTTAAAACCTTATATTTGCTGCTGTTTAGCTGAGTCTATTGTGGTTTGTTTCGCTCCCATGGGAAAATGTGTGCTGTGCAATAGCCAGGTGAAGACCACTTGAAACAGCCTCTGCATAATAATAAAATGGTGGTCATAAGACTGACTTGCAATATTGGCCAATCCCATCTCACTGCTATAGCTTCCTGGATGCAGTGTGCCACTTTCAGAATAGTTGGGTGATGACACAGACTGTCCATGACTGGGGCAATCAATACATGCATACAAGATACACCACACTGCACCCTTTAGGTCCCATATTAAGGAGTCACAATGCAAATAAGGTTTCAGGCAAGTTCATCATCACAATTGTAATGTGTGAACCTACCTAAAACCGGAAGTATCAAATACTACCATATCCCACAATTATGATGCAATTTAAATACAAATGTTTTAATTGGAACTCTAAATCTGCATTAAGATTCTTAATGAAGCTCAGGGCATTAACCATCGAGCAGAATATGGCCTCCCAAGCCATGGAGATTTTAGGCAACCATTTCTCCTGTGTTAAAATTTTAAGAGTAGTTACCATGGCAACTGCTAGACACGGCATATGGTATGTCTGCTACCTCTGAGATAACAGAGCAATTTCTAAAGAATTTACTTTACAATATGGTGTGAACACTTGTACTTTTTACCATTTTTCCAGAGTGTTGTATAAGGTACTGTTGTTCCTTGACATACTCCTCATGCTGAATGCTCATTTTGTGGCTTTCTTTCCTACTAAGCAAAACAGTTTCTTCCTTTTCTTTGTCTTTCTTAAACTTACTATAAATACAAAGTGATATATGAAAAGATTATGGGCACAATCCACTGGAATCTTCTCTTGTGCCAAATCAGTAATATTCTTGCATATCTTCCATTCATTTCAGTGGGGGTAGATTGTGGTCTAGGTTGTGCAGGGGGGAGTTACTGGGCAAAATAGATATCCGTTTCAATGTAGGAGAGGAACTGAGCAGGACAAGCAAACAGTCTCTCTTGCATTGTGGATTTTGAGGGGGTATTGACTGAGACCTTCCATGAGCTACATGGGAGATACTGGCTGGGATGTTTACTGCTATAAGGTTTAAGTCAGGCATCCCCAAACTCGTCCCTCCAGCTGTTTTTGGGACTACAATTCCCATCATCCCTGACCACTGGTCCTGTTAGCTAGGGATGATGGGAGTTGTAGTCCCAAAACAGCTGGAGGGCTGAGTTTGGGGATGCCTGGTTTAAGTGCTGTTTTTGCAGGCTTTCCACCTATGTTCCTTTGAAACATAGCTAGAAAGGGGCAGGGAACAGCTGCTTTCAATATTCAAAGTTCAATTATAATATATTATATGTGTCGATTCAGCAACATGACAGCACAGCATATTTTCATTGCAAAGGTAGGGAAGACAAAAGGCATTTTATCTTGGGCATTTTTTTTTCAAGCCCCACCCACCCCCCTTAAAAAAAAAAAAAAGACTCACAACTTTCTATGATACAGGTAGATAGCCGTGTTGGTCTGTCATAGTGAAAACAAAATAAAAAATAAAAAAAATCCTTCCAGTAACACCTTAGAGACCAACTAAGTTTGTTCTTGGTATGAGCTTTCGTGCACAGTGTAGAATCATAGAATCATAGAGTTGGAAGAGACCACAAGGGCCATCCAGTCCAACCCCCTGCCAAGCAGGAAACACCATCCAAGCATTCCTGACAGGTGGCTGTCAAGGCTCTGCTTAAAGACCTCCAAAGAAGGAGACTCCACCACACTCCTTGGCAGCAAATTCCACTGTCGAACAGCTCTTACTGTCAGGAAGTTCTTCCTAATGTTTAGGTGGAACCTTCTTTCTTGTAGTTTGAATCCATTGCTCCGTGTCCGCTTCTCTGGAGCAGCAGAAAACAACCTTTCTCCCTCCTCTATATGACATCCTTTTATATATTTGAACATGGCTATCATATCACCCCTTAACCTTCTCTTCTCCAGGCTAAACATACCCAGCTCCCTAAGCCATTCCTCATAAGGCATCGTTTCCAGGCCTTTGACCATTTTGGTTGCCCTCTTCTGGACACGTTCCAGCTTGTCAGTATCCTTCTTGAACTGTGGTGCCCAGAACTGGACACAGTATTCCAGGTGAGGTCTGACCAGTGTATCTGAAGAAGTGTGCATGCACACGAAAGCTCATACCAAAAACAAACTTAGTTGGTCTCTAAGGTGCTACTAGAAGGATTTTTTTATTTTTTTATTTTGTTTTAACTTTCTATGATATGTCCCATCCAGTAAGTTGATGTATCCTTTTCATTATCCCAGATTTGCTGCTTCCCAGCTTCACTGAATGATCCTGCTGGTGTTTGGGGAGATTTAGTCATTATCTCGATCCACTTTCCCTGTATCCATCCTACCATCATATGCTTCTGTCATGCCCCTTGCTCTCCCCCTTCCTCAGGTAAAGAAGAAAAAAGGAAATAGCCCTGATTTCTCCTTAAGAGGATGATTCATGACACTGATCATTTCAACTGATCGTCTTCCTACTCTCTCCAGTTCTATCCGTCAGAAACCCATGCAAAATTCTCGATGTGGAAACCCCACTGAGGAGCTAATTTATTTTTCATTTCTTTCATAGTAAAACCCAGCATTGCTGCACACCTAGACTTAATTTTGAAATCGCTAACTCTTCGGTTCCTATCTTTAATATAGATATGGTATTTGGATTCTAACAATGTGCACCTGAATTGTGATGTTTTATATAAGTAAACCCAGCCTGCTACAAAGGGAAGAGATACTTATTTTATGTATGCCACTACTGTGGCTCGTGTTTCGTTAGCCCAAAAATGGAAAATGAGCGAAGTCCCAACTAAAGAAGATTGGCAACTTAAATTGATTGAATATGTGCAGCTTGCAGTCCTAACATATAGAATAAGAGAACAAGAAGAACATACGTTTAAAGAAGATTGGAAAATGTTTATTGAATATATGGAGGAAATTTGTGTTTATTTGAAAACGTGGGCCGCTTTAAGATAAATTCAACAGTGTAAATTAAGTTTTGATGGATGTAATAATGGAATACTGAATGGTTTAGTTTATATAAAATATGCAGGGATTTATGTTGTGCAAAATGAACCATGGAAAAGAGAGGAGGGGAAGTCATTGATAATTTAAGGTTGTTTCAGTGAATATTCTAAAATGTAAAACAGAAATTTAATTTTAAAAATTAAACTCAAAGGGAAGAGATACAGGTTTTCAAAAACACCGAGGCTACTGCCAAAAATGTTGAATACCCTCTACTGGTCCATAATATGTAATACAACTTAAATGTTCCTTTGCATTTTCCTTCACCGCCTCCACTGTCAGTTCCTGAGAGGCGGAAACATCGGGAACTCAGTGTGGTACAGACATAATAGGAGTGTTGGATTGGCTCCACCTCAGCACTGAGTTCTTCATGCCTCACCCTGCTATCTCACAGGAGCTAGCAGTCAGGTCATACTTTGGTAATATGGCCCTGAGCACGGACAAAATTTGGCACCCCCTCAATATTTCTTACTTGCATGCCCTACTCCCTCTGACCTTCTGTTTATCATCATCATCATCATCATTATTTTGATCAGTGCCCTGTGGCTCAGCCCCCTGTGGGGGGATTGTCCTCGCCACCATAAATCCGGTTCTGCAGTAGTTATGCTCAAGACTGTGAAGGCAGGTGAGTGATGGCCTCCTGCCTCTGCTACACTGCCAACCGTTGATATAGGCTTTCAGAATAATGTTGTGTGTTTAGACCTTTTAACCATTCCCTAGAAATAAATTCACACATGACTCAAATACAGTGGTACCTCAGGTGTATTTGGTTTGGTTTTTGGCAGAATTATGCCACAACTTTATTGATTACAATCAAGTGAGTGGTTGCATAGGCTCTGGTTCGACTAGCTCCCTGCACCCTTGCAGGCAGCGCTGTCCCAGAGCTCTATCGTAGGACAGCCAAGGATGAACACCAGGGACATCTGATGGCAGGGGTGCTAGTCAGCCACCCTGATGTCCCCCGGACTCGGGCATGGGCACAACCCCTTTCAGGGTTTGCCAAACCAGTGAGTCCCTGGATTCCTTTACCAGAATACCCTTCACATAGGAGTGGCCAGACCATTCTGCCACCCCTATCACATGAACCAGAGCCTATCCGCAACCTTACAAGTTGTGACGATTTGCTGGGCGGCAGGCAAAACCCAAGTGGCAACAGCCAATCAGCCAAATGGGGAAAATTCCTGCCATGCCCCTGTCCCAATGACAGGCGACACATGACGGCATAGCAAGGTCAAGCACAAGCCCTAAATATAGGGAGAGGTGGGCGGGTGTTCCAATGCAGCAGCCCCAAGAGGAAGCTCGGGGGCACCTGCAAGGGCTTAAATAGGTCCCTCAATGCCCTTTCCTTGTGTCCCATTGGCCAGATTGCTCCCAGCTTCGAGGGACCTACCAATAGGGGGTTGTGGCTATCCAAACGTTCCCCACCCACAACACTGTGTCTGGTTGCCAGGTCACACCGCAACACGTGCCCTCTGAGAGGGAGGACCCGATATGTCAAGACTCAAGGCACAGGATAAGCGGCGTTGGACAGAGAGGGAGGAGAAACTCAATATAGGCCTTATTTTATGGCAGCCGACATATGTTTCTTATGTGGTACCGCTCAGAAGTCAGTTTAAACTAAATCATTTGCATAGGACCTGTGCCTTACAGCCTTCATGTGATGCATTAATTTAATACCCTCTTCCAGTTTTGAATTGTGTTCATACTCTGCAGCTGACAGCACATGAGTGAAGGATGCAAAAAGTAGCAAAATGCAAGCCCAATTGCTGTAACTTGTCTTAAAATATGAGCTGAGCACGTCATGTTTGCTCTCAGTGTCAATGTGCCTTCCCAAGGGAATCCGAGGAAGCTTGAAGCCTAAGATCTGCAGCTGGTATTTTATTTTTTATTTTTTTAGAAAAGAAAATAGGTAATCTGAAAGAATCAAGACTCTAATGACTTTGAACTATGACACATCTAAAAAACCGAAAGTCTTATCCAAACACTTCCATTTCCCCCGAATGCTTTTTAACGCCTACATACATCATTTGGACAACTCTGAAGCGAGGCACTGAGCATTAGAATAAATGCAAATACAGCTACATTTACCGTAGAAACGCAAAGGCTGTGACAAGCTAAAAATGCAATAAAATGTGACGTTATGTCTATTCGCTTTTTTCAGCTCTGATTCCTCTAATACTGTGAGTCACCGTACCTACCACAATCTTCATTCTTGGTGCACTGCAGAGCTATAAATTGTTTCCCATTTTTTATTATGAAAGAAGCCTAGACACTAAATTCTGCACCCAAATAATCACTTGATTGAAGGATGTAATTCTTAATAACAACAATAAATGTGGTGCTGGTCAGGGATCGGGAACCTACAGCCCTCCAGAAGTTTTATTATTATTCAATAAATTTCTATTCTACCCTTCCTCCCAATAGAACTCAGGTGTCAGGATGCTGTCAGCGGCTCCCGGCTGGTTGCCCAGGAAAGTATAAAGACAAGGAAAAGTTTCTTACCGTCCTTTTTTATTTCAAACTTCACAGAGAGAAGCTCTAGAACCCAGCCTCTTGGATATGGCATCCCAAGTGAATCTCCACCCCCTTCTCTCCCACTTTCTCATTCGTCATTCACATTGTCTCCTCTACGGGTCCTGCTACGTGCCATCTGTCTTTGAGCTTTTTGCTCTCCTACTTGGCTTGCCGGGTTCTGGGGAAAGGTGGGTCTGGAATGCTTTCTAATGACAACCAGCCAGCTGTTGCTCCGGCTCTGCCTGCTCCTCCTCTTCCATTATTTCCCAACTTTCCCCTTCATCTGCCTCTGAGCTGTGACCTCCCGCAAACCGTTGTTGTAATTCTAAACTGTCATCCTCTTACTCCTCCCTGGAAGGGTCAGGATGGGGAGGCGGTTTCCACCATTCCTCCTCCTCTGCCCAGTCCTTGACACCAGGGCAACAAACAACAATGCAGTAAAACAATATGCAGTAAAAAAAATAACATAAAATAATATTTAAAAACATTTTAGGGAAGTTTTTAATGTTTGGTGCTTTATCACTTTATTATTATTATTATTATTATTATTATTATTATTATTATTCTGTTGGGAGCTGCCCAGAATGGCTGGGGAAACCCAGCCAGATGGGAGGGGTATAAATAAATTAACAACAACAACAACAACAACAACAACAACAACAACATAATAATAATAATAATAATAATAATAATAATAATAATAATGTGATTTGTTGTTGTTGTTGTCATGGGCAGGTTAGTAGAACATAAAATGCAGCCAATGAACTTCCATTCAAGCTGATAGGATGACAGCGAAGCGAAGATGTTTAAAGCTGCAGTCCTAAAAACACACATTGGGAGTCAGTTCCTTTGAATAAAGCAGGGGTTTGCTTCAGAAGAAACATGCATAAGATTGCACTTTAAGGGAAGTTTGATAACAAGCCCTTTTTATCATTACATAATGAAATCTGCAGTTCAAAGGGACGTTGGAAGCTGCTTCGCTCCAAGTCAGACCATTGATCCAACACTACTGCCAACACAGACTGGCAATGGGTTTCTGGGGTTCCAGACTAGGGTTTTTCCCCTGGAGATGATGGGGAGCTTTTTGCATGGAAAGTAAGTGCTCTACCACTGAGATGCAGCCTCTTATTACGCTCATAGTCACCAGAGATTTTTGTTACACAGTTTGTCTTAATGTTTGTAAGCCACCTTGATTATATTCTAGAAAGTCCAGCTAGAAATTCCAGAATTGATTACCAAACAAATACATTAGAAGGATTCTTTTCACGATCACAACTGAATGCTGTGATGAGAGGACATGAGAGCTACATAGTCCGTTAGTGATTTGCCCTTTGCACATTGACATACAGCACAATTCCACTTCTTCCCTATGATTGTATGTATCACCAAAAAGTGGCAATAAAAGAATACCCTGGTCAAGTGGGTAATATTCAGCATTCTGGTTTCCTGCAACCAGAAGAGCTACTTCACACATTGCCCAGAAGTGGCAACAGAGAATACAAAAATGACAAGCATGCATTTTATTTTGCCATGCTTCTGGGGCTAGATCTATACTGATTGTAAAAATGCTTTTTAAAAAAGTTATGTAGTTCTCAATGCAATTTTACACTGACGATTTTACATTGCTCGACAGCGCCCTCTGGTGTCACACGTTTATAACACATTTATACCATTTTAACTGATCGGTATAGATTAGACCTGGGTCTCATATAATTCCATTGTGCAGTTGTAGTCACATAAAGGGCACACAAATCCAGCTGTGGAAAAGCGACTTCCTTCTTCATTCCAAATCGGAAAGCATGGAAATATTATTTCCACTGAATAGTGTGATGGCACTATGGGTGCTTCAAGGAAGGCGTCTTCTGTGTGACTTGTGCATGCAAGTTTTTTGCGACGACCACAGTAAATTGTTGACATTCAAATGCCAGTCTATAATTCTACCCCACCCCACCCTTTTATTTAGATCCAGGATCAACTTTCCAGGAAAGATAGATAGATAGATAGATAGATAGATAGATAGATAGATAGATAGAGATAGAGAGATAGAGATAGAGATAGAGATAGAGATAGATAGATAGATATGATAGGTTGCCGATGAGCATTTACAAATTAAATCCCAAGTCTGAAATCTTAAAAGAACAGAAGCCCTTTTCCCTCTGAAATACATTCACATTGGTTATACACTGTATTATTCTGATTATAGAACAAAACCATAGTTTGTATATAGGATATTTGGTGGTAGTTTTGTTAACTGTCAACTAGTCTACAGTTTATGCTACTTTATCAGAATGCTATCCGCAACCACCTAGGAATAAGCTCCCCTGTACACACCCTGGGCCTTTCATGTGAGTAAACTCTCACACGACTGCGCTACAAGAGAACGAAGAGAAACTTCTAAAACATTATGTGTTTTCAAAGAGGTAGACTAGAACAGAATACTAATAACGCCGCATACTTGTATATGCATGAATTAATCTCATTTCTATCCCTTTCCGTATTCTTTTCTTCCCAAACCTGTAATATGTCACTACCCTTCGAACAGGTTAATCCCAGGAGGTCCCGTAACTGCAATTACTGCATTTAAATATTCCACATATCTGTCAAGATTCAAAAGTATTCTGTGGTGTCAGTTTAAATATAAATATCTATAATTCTAGTTAATCACCATCACTTTTAGTCAGTTTTGAAAACTCGTTTGATGTCTATTTTGTGCTTCTGGCCGCCTGCCGCTTAAGGTTGCAGCTCCTGCCATTGATTTATTGGTTAAGAAGTTACCCAAAGCAATTCGGCAAAACAACAGTGTTCCTGTACAGACAGTCCAGAGCTTTTCACAGAAGTAAAACTTGTCAATGTAATTTGTCCGCCTAATCGTTGGAGAAATTGCTCTGCTTTTTAGATATATATAAAAAGCTGTAAGTGAGGCTGGAGTTGTTATACAAATACCGTATACCCAGGCTCTCCTTACAGAAACACAAGCTTTTCATTCAGCTTGCCTTTTTGCTTCTAAAGGACCCCCTTATATTTACCAGCAACGTAGAGGCTGTCGATACCTTTTGCCTTTTGAAGCAAGTGCCGATTCTATACAGCTTGTAATGACATCTTGTAAATGGCCTGAACGGCCGTGCAACAGAAAACAAGCATTTGAGTGGTTTGTGGAAGCTGCAGCCACATCATTTTGACCAGAGACGTGTCACAAGGGCACCGTGTTTACCTTTAAACTTAGATGTGTTCATGTGTCTACATTTATTTATCCTACTTCAATAGCCCTTGCAGCGCAGATGAAAGTGCAATTATTTTTGCAACAATGAAAGATTCAGGGTGCCAGAACTAATATCCTTGTGCCCAGCAACCATAACTAGCACCAATGAAAAGCACTTCAAAGCTTTTAATCTCCATGACAACCTACATCACATTCTTCAATAAAATACCACTTTACACAAACATACTCTTTATGCACACCTACTATGTGTTCATAAATATCACTTGCATTGCACGCCGAACAACCTGTTCTTTAGTGCCCTTGACTTCTTTTTCCTCGCAAAATTAATCAATCAGTTGCACAGTTCAAATGGAGTTTAATTTTATGCTCTTATGTCTGTGGTTCACCTCAGAATAAATCAAAGAAACAGATAGTGAAATTGGACAGGCCTATAGGTTTCCAATGCAAGACAGGGGCAAATCAGGCCTAGGATGTGGGCTCAGCTAAGAAACCGGACAGCGATATGACCTTCCCCTCTCATTCGAGTGACAAGGCAACATAACTGGTAGCAAATTGTTATTTAACAGAACATCCAGCATATGGCGGCACAAATCCATTGAGATTAACTTTTGATTTAAGAATAATGAGACTCAGTCTAATTTCTATCATTATGTAGTAAATGAACCTCCCTGTCTGTAAGTCTGCCTGCTCATGCTCCACCATATCTGAATCAAGTTTTCCCCCTGGTTCTGGTTCCAGTCTCAATTCCCCCATCTCTCCTTCTACTGCTTTATTCCTGCCCTGAATTCAATTCCTACCCGGGTCTTCTGTATTGTAATGGCAGTATTATGACCTGGAAACCTACACCTGCTACAACAATTCCTTTTTCTACATACTGTACCTATTAAAAGATACGGGGGCTCTCTCTTCTTTTGCATATGTTCAATTTATCACTTACCCTGGCTTCTTTTTTAGTTTCTCATAGTTTGTTAGGGGAACTGGAAATTTTAGTGAAATTACAATTGCCATGAATCTTTAGGGGAAGTTATGTGCTTTGAATGTATGCTGAATGTGCTTTAAATGTATGGTGTGGTCGAAATCTCTTCAGCAAGGAAGATCCAGGAAATGCATCACATTCCTTCCAATTGCTCAGCAGTGACTAAGTGACTAAGTGAGCAGCCTTAGCAACAGCAGCGTCTCTGTATCTGCCTAATAAACCTTAGGATGGTGCCTCCACATTTTGCTTTCTAACTTTCGTCTGTGTGATTCTTTTTTAATGAAAGCTATGAAGCTGGGATGAACCATGAGGATGAATTATAAAAGTTGTACCCTAAAACGAACTTAATTTGCTTTTAGTTCACCTGGGAATTACAGAAACTACTTTCAGAGATTTTTGAACTAGTTCAGTGAACTTTGTCTAGGAGAAGCAGTCTAAAAGTATAGACCATCACAAAAATCCTAGATCAGTGATGGTGAACCTTTTAGAGACCGAGTGCCCAAACTGCAACTCAAAACCCACTTATTTATCGTAAAGTGCCAACACGGCAATTTAACTTGTATATCTCATTTTTTTCTATGTGTTTCACATTTCTTCTTTATGACTGCTGTTGTAATAAATAATCCTTCATAAAAGTTAATGCATTACATTCTTCATTAAATTATATTTCCAATGATACAGTGGTACCTCAGGTTAAGAAATTAATTCATTCTGGAGGTCTATTCTTAACCTGAAACTGTTCTTAACCTGAGGTACCACTATAGCTAATGGGGCCTCCCGCTGTGGCTGCACCGCCACCGCACGATTTCTGTTCTCATCCTGAAGTAAAGTTCTTAACCCGAGGTACTATTTCTGGGTTAGCAGAGTCTGTAACCAGAAGTGTCTATAACCTGAGGTACCACTACTGTATATATAATTTTATGGTATGTCGGGTAGGCACTAGTATTACTTCCAAACAAAGTGGTGTTATGAGCCATCAAATGTCGGAAATACATTTTTTCCAGAAGGTTCCACAATTTTGGCCACTAATGTACACTGGAGAGCTATAGTAAGAGCCACCCTCTCCCAATTTTTAATGAGATAATAATGATTGTCTGCGTGCACACATGCAAATAAATATAAATAAATAAATAAACAAACCCAGCCAGATGGGCGGGGTATAAATTATATTATTATTATTATTATTATTATTATTATTATTATTATTATCTGCCATTTTTTCGGCTGCCATTTGATCACAGCCTCCACGGAATGAATTTCTCTGTAGGCTTCTGCAGGAAAGTGCAGCGAACATGTAAACCCAGCAGCCCCTTCTTAGGCTGCAGTCTTTATATGCTTACTGACCTGGGAGTTAAGCCCTGCTGAACTCAAGGCAGCTTACTCTTGAGTAGGAAAAACAGACTGGCGGGAGGCCCTGGTGCATCAAAAGTCAATGTCTGCTTAGTCCCTCGCTCGCCCAGCAGGCCCTGGTGTCGCATGCTTTGGATGGTGTGCTCAAGCCCTCCTCTCCTCCTCCTCCCCCAACCCCAGCATGGAAGCTACGGCCCAGCTGTGGCGACGGCGCACATGCCCACAGAGAGGGCTCTGAGTGCCCTCTCTGGCACACGTGCCATAGGTTCACCACCACTGTCCTAAATCATAAAAGAGGGACCCTGTAAAAGAAGTCTAGAAAACTACCATCTGCAATTCAAGCAGAGACTTGACTTTGCTCTGGATATAACTGGGACTGCCAGAAGGACCAGAGCAGCACTTCCAGCATGGGAGTTTTGCTTAAGCACGAGTCTCTCCTAGCCATATATCAGGCCAAATCAAGCATCGCTCTATTATCTGCCAGGAGTTAGGAACATCAGATGTAAACCTGAGTGAAACTGCATTCCTGCAATTTGCTCCCTGCCTATAATAGGAAAGAAACTCAAGGCCCACAGAGAGTCACTCAGAACCCCTCCAGGCTGGCGTTTTGTTGTGGATGTATTCTGCAACATATTCTTAAGTCTTGACACAATAACAGTGCATTAGTGGTGGATTTATTCTGCTTTATTATATGTTCTGCAATCTTTCCCTAGTGTTACCACATTATTGCTGTTCATTATTGCTGCAACAAAATAGTGCAGTCTGGAGTGTTCCCTTTTCAGGATTTGAACTATTCCATTTCATTATCCTACTCCCTGCCCCACCCATACCCCAATCCATTTCACACACACACAAAACAGCCAATCAGCATACTGCATCCACTGAGCATACTCTCTTCTCCTCACTGGTCTCCACTGCTTTTGTTTTGTTTTCCCCCCCTCAATAGGTTTCTACCCTTGTAAAATGTTGGGTTCCCCCAAGCCTTCTGATAACTGCCTCTTGTGAGTTGATAAGAGATTTCTCTACACAAGTTATGACAGTCACAGCCTTAATGTTAGAAACAGAGGAAATGGTGACAGCATCCATTTATGCTCAAGGTATGCAAAAGAATGGTCTTGACACATGTGACTGGTTCTAGCAGAATGGGAATGAGCGAAGAAGAAGAAGAAGAAGAAGAAGAAGAAGAAGAAGAAGAAGAAGAAGAAGAAGAAGAAGAAGTTTGGACTTGATATCCCACCTTTCACTCCCCTTAAGGAGTCTCAAAGTGGCTAACTATCTCCTTTCCCTTCCTCCCCAACAAACACTCTGTGAGGTGAGTGAGGCTGAGAGACTTCAGAGAAGTGTGACTAGCCCAAGGTCACCCAGCAGCTGCATGTGGAGGAGCGGGGAAGCGAACCCAGTTCGCCAGATTACAAGTCCATCACTTTTAACCACTACACCACGCTGGCTCCTCTGCTGAAAGCTATAAAACCTTTTGATAGGCAACATGCGCACTTGATTGCATGTCCGAATACGCACGCACAGTTCCTGATCCAGCAAGTAATCAAAGTCTGCTTCCATATTTGCATCTCTTCTGGATTGAAGCATCTAAATCATTTGCCTATATCTGATTTTTTAAACATTTTTTTTAATCTTTGCAGGGAAGTGATGTACATAGCTCAGTGGTCGAGCATTTGCTTTGCATGCAGAAGATGCTAGGTTCAGTCCGCAGCAGCTCTCGGTAACACTGGGAGAGACCCCATCTGAAACCTTCAGGAACTGCTCCTCTACAGTGTAGACAATAATGAGCTGGGTGGACCATTGCTCTGATTCAATATAAGGCAGCTTCCTACGTTCCTGTCTTAAAACTTTTTAAAAGCCAGCATAATGTACAGATACATTCAACACATTGCATTGACCTTCTAGCCTAATTTTAATTACCATACTGCACTGTAATTTAGAAAACAGTAATAATGACATGAAAACCACAGTTGGGGGGGGGGAACTCCTAACAAATGAGGGGGGGTGAAAGGCAGAACTTCAAACTCCCACATTCTGCAACAGAGACACCCTATTCACTGAGGACAAAACCTCCAGCAACCTCTTCAGCAGCTGTCTCTTAAACGCTAGCAAGGACTCATGGGATAAAATTCTTCAAAGTCCCTAATGGGAAAAGAAGCCCTGTGACAGCACCACCATAGAACTGGGTTGTTGTTGTTGTCAGGAGTGCATGCAGGAGCCAGGGCCTGTGACCAGTAGGGCTTCGCGGGACTGGGGCTTTCCTAAGTTTGTTCTGAAGAGGCAAGGCGCAGGTGAGGCCAATTGGTAACGCATAGCACCTGGTGGCAAGAGCCGGGAAGGGATATAAGGTCAGCATTTCCCTTTGGCCTCTTTATATATATATATATATATATATATATATATATATATATATATATTTTATTAGGTTTTACAAAACAAAAACAAACAAAAATCATCATTTCCTTAACATCAGTTCTAATATTTGAACATACATACAGACACAACGTACATCCTATTATCCTCTCCTTTTTTATATCATCTATGGGGTGACCTCCTCCCGTCCCCCCTGCTGCGTTTCATTTTAAACCATCTTAGTAATCTCTTGACATCTTAAAGTATCTTTTACATTTCACACTGTATTATTTCCTTATCCATAATCTTGAACCTATATCATCTATCATTAATATCTTCTATTATCTATTTAATCTGCAGTCTCTTAAGTAATCCAACTTTTATATCATTTTGTCCTTAAATCATACAATACTTTTTGAAATAGTCTTTCAGTTTTTTCTAATCTTTTTCCACCGTCTCCTCCCTCTGGTCTCGGAGTCTTCCGGTCATTTCGGCAAGTTCCATATAGTCCATCATTTTCATTTGCCAATCTTCTAATGTAGGTATATTCTGTGTCTTCCAGTTTTTTGCAATTAAAATTCTAGCTGCTGTTGTGGCATACATAAAGAAAGTTTGATCTTCCTTGGGGACCACCTGGTTCGCCATTCCAAGTAAAAAAGCCTCTGGTTTTTTAACAAAAGTGTTTTTCAACACTTTTTTCATTTCATTGTATATCATCTCCCAGAAGGCTTTCATCTTTGGGCAGGTCCACCACATATGAAAGAACATCCCCTCTACCTGATTACATTTCCAACATTTATTATCCTGCAAATGATACATTTTGGCAAGCTTGACTGGGGTTAAATACCATCTGTAGATCATGCATTTCCCTTTAGCCTCTTGGCCACAGCAACACGCTTCTTGCCTTGCTGCATTTGGCTTCTTGGCTCCTTGTTTCCTGATATTCGGACCCTTGGCTTCTGGTTCCTGGTTCTTGACCTTGGCTTCTTGACTCCTGGTTCTCTGACTCTTGGACCCTTGGCTTCCGGACTTCTGGCTTCCGGACTCCCGTTCCTGCTCCCACCCCGCTGTCTTGCCCCCGTCCCGACCTCCTCAGCCGAGACTTCGACCGTCCGTGAACCGGACCGTGACAGTTGTTTTTTTCAAAGTACCACACAACATAGCTAAACATCTACAACTGACTGTAAAAGGCAAACAATCAACACTATCCAAAATCACTTTCCAAAATAACACTTGGTAAAGTGTAACATCTAGATCAGACCCCAACGATAAGCATCTTTTGTGGAATATCTTTACAGGAACCTGACCCTTTGCTTGGGGAAAAGTCATATATAGGAGAGAGATTTTTATATACACACACAGAAACACACTTAATGTTTAACTATGGCTTGCATTGCGGAAGTGGCCCCTAAATCAAAAGATCCAGTTTTCAGGAACTCACTGCTGACATTTACAGGACCTTCAATTAACTAATCAAGCCATTTCTTACCTCCTTTTTTCCTGCCTTATTATAGTGCCATGGGGGGAAAAATTATATACTTTGCCTCTTCAGAAATGGGCTCATTCTTTTTTCAGCACACTACCTATGGAGAACAAAAAGTTTTAGGTATGGGGTGAAGATAATGCTTGAAACTATAGTTTCTAGCTATATATAATTACTTTCAATGGAGCAAAATCATAATGAGAATAGCTTTATTGTCATATTTTTCACTAGTGGGTGTGAAGAGTGATTTAACTTACAGGTACTGATTATGTAATTGTATTGATATAGGGCACACAGCCTACTCTGCCTCATGAATCATCTAGACTGACAAGAGGAGGTGTAGGAAACCACACATGCTTTTGGCTTCACAAAGGGAGAGAACAGCTTTCACAGTGAGCGATTAAAGTTCTTGGTCACAGATAGGCATGCAAGAAAGAGAACATGTCGGTTCCGATTGGTGCAATTTTATAATTTAACCAGAGGAAGCAAACCAGCACATGTACAGTGTGGCTATCAGAGGTTGCCAATGGTCCGAACAGAAAGATGTACATTCAGCTAAATTGAACTGACAGGTGTACCTCAGTCAAGTACATGGATCAAAGGCTCATAATGCAGCCACCTTGCTCCAGAAAAGGAGGGCTGTTTGTGGTCAGTGCCTGGATGGGAGACGATAGCTGTGTGTATATTACTGCTTACTCTGACTCCAGTGCACTCCCAACACAGGTGTTTGAAGCCAAGGACTACAATATGTTAACCACTCTCCATAGGTATCTTCTTGAGAAATAATCCTGTTGGATGTGCTTTCCTTCAAACTAGTTTCCATCTGATTTGAAAATGGACACTGCGGTTAAATGCTGTGCGCATTTCAAGGAGCCATTGCACATGCACAGATTATAGCACGTGCGTAGGTGACAGTTTCAGTGAACTGGCGTTTGGCACAGGAAAACAAATTAGGTAATGAGCATCAGGTCAAAACTTTTCCACCTACCCGCTTTGGTCTGTACAGGAGCACAAGACTGCGACTGAAAACACAGCTGAAGAGAAAAGTCTCACCATATTTAGAGCTGCCAATGTGTACATAGCCTACTTGGGAGCTGTATGTAAACCACTTCATGGGAAAAAGAGGACTATAAATGCACTTTATTTTTTTCATACATATGGCATGCCATAAACCAAAAAGGAAAGTCCAGCACATGAGTGAAAAATGGTACAAGAATTTCAGCCGGCTGAATGTGAAAAGGGAAACGGAACCAAATACACTCAGGTTGTCCATTAGTGCACATTGCCAAAAATACAATAATATGCAAGACTCAAAAAGAGGTCAAACAGCTTCCACAAAATGCTATATGAAAATGGAAGCCCTGAGGCCATTAACCTAAACTGAGAACCTAATGACCAAAATGAGAAGAGGTGAAAAAGTTCTGATCTAAAAAAACAAAACTATTTTATTAACTGTAACTTTTGGCTACATGAGAACACTTATGAAAGTATGGGAATCAGACATTGGTAAAAAACAATTCAGGTTAATGACTTGAACAAATTTTGGGAAACTTGCCCATTAAAATCAGTATCCAGCTTTTTTCAAGAAAACACACTCAAATTACTCCACAGGTGGTATCGCATGCCAATGCAACTATCTCAAATGTTCTCATCAATACCACCATTATGTTGGAGAGGCTTCAGGCAATGTGGCACAATGACACATGCCACTACCGATGGTGATTGTTAAAAACTTCTGGAAGTTGGTTCATGCAGAAATGATTAATATTTCTAAGGAACAGATTATATGTTGGCCTAAACAGATGCTGTTAAATATTTTTGATGGGGGGAAAGCTACTGTAACATATTATCAAAGGAAATAATGGTTTATATGATTGTAGCAGCCCGTCTTGTTCTTACAACTCAACTGATAACAGCTCAAGATCTCATGCTGGACAGGTGGTATCATTCTTTATGGAACATGGCAATTACAGAAAAAATCATACATCATTTAAAATTTAGACAAGGACTAGAATCACCGGACTCACTTTAAATTATATAACATTCCTTTATTTATTTTACAGCAAACAATATATTGTTACACACTATCCCAATCTCCCAATGATCCGTGATTCCAGGAGTCCAGGATTTGTGTTTCCTTTGGAAATGAGGCACAGTGGAGACTGTGGTGTCTTTATGACATATGGTTTATTTACACATATATACAACCTGAACTTATGATGGAGGGGTTCAAAGCATTGCACTCCAAGCAGGTTCCATTTCTCCCATTGCTCCAGCATCCAATTCAAACTGTCAGCCCATCTCTGATCACCTACTATCCAACTTGCCACAGCTTGCAAGCTGCAGCTATTTCCCTCCAGTTTGCATAATCCTCAACTGCAATCCTGAAACTCCCTCCTCAGTACTCTAGTATTGTGTTCTGCTAAATACCCAGAGCTTAGAGAAGGGCTGCAACCATTTGCTGGCACAGAGTCTTTGCTCTGCTGGTAACCCATCTGCCTGCCCTTGTTCCCTGCTAATGGCCCATCTTTAGCAGCACAATACAAAGCTAGCTCCTGGCTTGCATTTTAACATGCTAAATCCAGAGTTTGGCACCCAGGAATGAGAAGGGGAGCCCAGGCACTCTATATAAGCTGATAACACTATTTTCTAGACAACTGTCATCACAAGCTTGGCATATGTGGAAATATACTTGACTGGATCATGCAATGTTTTGGTGCTGTCTTTTTCTTGAGTTTAATCCTTATGATCTTCTTTTGTAACCGGACTTTCACATTTGTCCATTATGGTTTTTGCTCTCCATACTTTCATCCTTGAATCATGGCTTGGAGAATAAGAGCCTAAGACGAGTCCTGCTGAATCAGGCCAATGGCTCATCTAGTCCAGCATTTAATTCTCACTCTGGCCAACCAGGCAACTATGAGAAGCCCACAAGCAGAGTGTGTGCACAACAGCATTCTACCCTCTTCTGATTCCCAGCAACTGGTATTCAGGGGCAAACTGACAGTGGAGGCAAAGCAAAACCATTATGGCGAGTAGCCACTGATGGCCTTCCCCTTCATTGATTTGTCAAATTCTCTTTTATAGTTGTTCAAGTTGGTGGGCATCTGTACTTCTTGCAGGAGCAAATTCCAGAGTTTAATGGAATCCGGCAGATGAATCCTTATACCTTCACTTAAATTATCACTTTTCACTTATCAGCAGTGCTTTTTTCCTTTAAAAAAATGTTTAGGGGTACTTTCATTTTCCTACTTATATTGAAATACTGCCCCTCAATGAAGCCAAACTTAGATTCACAAAATGTTTAGGGGTATGCGTACCCCTGCATACCCCCAGAAAAAAGCACTGCTTATCAGCATAAATCACATATTTTACTGAAACAAATCATTTTGTAATTCATAATTTTCTTGGTGTCTCTTCTGCCATGGATAACTAAGAAATTCTTTGATGCCATCTAGTGGTGACTGGTTATTCTACAAAACAGTTTCCTATTACAGTATATCCTGGTCCATATGCAGATACAGTACAGTATAATGATCTATGTGTTATATAAAATAACAGGACAGTAAAATAGACTTTCCTACAAAGGTGAAGTTTCAATACTATTGTAAACAAGGATGAACTACTTGTATGAAATGGCTTTGGTATAATCTAGCAGTCACAAGCTAAGGATCCATGCACACAGAACATGGTGAAAGAACTTCAGGGCAGAGAAGAATAAGAGGAGGAGGAGGAGGAGGAAGGTGGTGAACTCCCTGCATCAAACCATATGTGCCATCAGAGTGGTCCCATTACCAAAGTCTCTGTGAAACTCTGTGCTGGCAAAAATGCTGAAATAAGGGGAGTGTTCTATAATGTACCATATTTTTCAATGCACAGCATGACCCCATGTATAATATGACCCCTATTTTGAGGAAATTGCAAAAAAAAACAACCAAAAACAACCTGTTGTTGAAGTTTGCTGAGCTGTTGAGCTGTTTTCCGACGATCCCCTGCTCAGGCACCGTATTAGCCTGTGTATAAGACGACCCCCAATTTATCACTAAAAAAAAAATCATTAGAAAAGGTCTTCTTACACAGACGCGTAGCAAGCCGCTCGGGCACCCGGAGCGGCAAACACGATGAGCACCCGGGGTTGGGGCATCGCTGCGTAGCGTGCATGCGCATGCGTGCAACGTAGCGGGTTGCTGGCGGTGGCGGCGGCAAGGCTTTTTGCTGGGCAGCTTGGGAGGCGCCGTTGCCCCACCACCCTGTAAAAAGCCTCGCTCCGCAGCTTGCTCGCTCACCTGCTCGGCGCGCTTTGCTTCCTTCCTGCTTGGGCTGTGGCCGGGCGGAGGCAAGGGGCGGGAGGGGACGCTCTCTTGGGCCGCTGACACCCCTCCCTGGCCCACCCCTCACCTCCGCCCGCAGCCCGAGCAGGAAGGAACGAAGCAAAGCATTTCGCGGGTGAGCAAGCAAGCTGCGAAGCAAGGCAGCAGGGCAACGGCGCCTCCCAAGCCGCCCAGCAAAAAGCCTCACCGACACAGACGGCAGCAACCCACTACGTAGCTGCACATGCGCGCTACGTAGCAGCACCCCCTGCCTCTGAAGCCTACAGCGAGCCTGGGGAAAGGGGGAGAGCTTTGCTGCTTTGCCGGCAGCCCGACCGGGCCGTCATGGCCGCTGCTCGCTGGGAGTCGCGGGGGGCGTGCCGAGTGTCACTGCCCCAGGGAGACACCCGGGGCAAACCGCCCCCAACGCACCCCCTTGCTCCACCCCTGTTCTTATACATGGAAAAATACGGTAACTAGGCCAGGCCTGAGTTTTGTCATCCCATGCCTTTCTAATGTTTTAATCTTTTAATTACCGGTAGTACAGGAATGCTTTTTCAGCTATGTTTCTCAAAATATTAAAATAGTGAAATACAACTTAAAAACAAAAGTCTTATAGTGCTATAACACTGTAAAGCTGATTTTAGAAAAGTGGTTAATGGGACTGGAAAGGATATCCGAAGGGATCTGTAGTAAGACAAACTGTGCTTGCTGTCTCTCAAAATGAAATCTGGCAATTACTGGTCACATCTTAGCAGTCACAGCCAACATCGCCTAGGTGAGCTGCAATGCTGCAGATGCCAAGGAAGTCTGGCAGCCATATTTTTAAGCTGAGTCTCATGGTTGGTTGGCTGGAAGTTGAGGAGATATGTGACATTTGCTAGCATTTATCTCTACACTGCAGTTAACAATGGGAATCTTGTGACTCATCTGATGGATGAAACAACTGGAAATTATATTAATCATTATCACAATTTTGCATACCTAAAATTAGACTGTCCCCTCAGCCCAAATATCTTTCAGTTTGCAGCTAAACCTCAACGACTAGTTTCAAAGCACAGGTGCAAGAAACAAAAATTGTATCGGTTGGATGCCGCACCAAGCCAAATCCTACCTGTGTTCAGTTGACTCACGTTTAATTGGGCTTCTGATCAATCTGAAACTCACATTCAAATGCATCTGAAAAGACGAACCATTAAAAGTGTGAAACAAGGAAGAGGGAAATGAAGAGCAATTGAGCCTGTGCTGTGCTTCAAAGACCAAGGAATGTGGCAGAATGATCTTGCATTCGTATAAACACATTATACTTGTGACCCACATTAGAGCAAAGTAACGCAAACGTACAGGCAACATCTGAGCTCTCCCCAGTGAAGCCGCATGGTCACACAGCAGGGGAAATATCATTCCCAGGCACTGCTGCTCACGTAGCTACTTATTATCCGAGCAACCCTGTAACAAGAGACCTGAAATTGCTGTTTTGTGAAAAAATTCCTGCTGCTAAGAAGGTGGCATGTTTGAATTTAAAAGGCACCCAGCACAGCCAGAGGTTATTTCTGGATCAAAACACTCACACAAGGATGTAAGAATATAATAGAAGAGGGCTGCATTTTAAAAAGTTATATTCTATGGCAAACATCAAAGTGATACACCTAAGAAGTGGTAAGTTGGAAGTTTGAAAATGTGAAACTTAATTACCACAGAACTATTAGGTGAGCCAGTTTAATATTGATCTCCTGTCTAAAGTATTACATACCAGGAATTATCTTTTAATTTGGTAATTAAGGCTACAAGGCTTTCCTTGCCCAATTATTCGGAAGTAAGCTACCGGTACATTAGATTCACTGGAAAACAATCTATGATTCTCTGTACAAACATACATTTAAATGTTTTGGGCAGAGCTGCACAGGTAGCATTTTATCTGAACGTTGTGCTTGCTATTTTGGAGACGAATTAGATTACCTTGTAGTATCGGTTGTGTCAAGAAGGAACTCTTGACAACACAGTGTAAGGCTGTTATGAATATATCAAACAACTATGTGGAAGCACATTTCCTGAATGTCTATGCACCATGTTTCCAGTCAACCTAACTAGGCTCAGTGCAGCTGTAACACTAGTGATCAGCTAACCATGGCCAGATTGGAAGCGCACAAATAGCTGCATGGGCCTAATACTTTTAGATGCAGAAGAAAAAATGCAAGAGATGCAGGAGGTGAGGGATCACAACTACTATGGTGGCAGAAAAACAAAAAAAACCCTAAGTAAACTATGAGGAGTTTATATGTGGTAGAGAAATAGAGGCAGAGTATTTACAGTTCATTAGAAAGACAAAAAGAAAACCCTTTTATTGCCTCAGTAGGGGTGCTAATGAATTGCTTTGCAAATGAAGATATCTCATCATTAAAGAAGCAAATCTATGGAAAATAGTATCCCTGGAGCAAACAGATGTAGGATGCTTTAGTCGCCCAGAGTGACTGGGGCAACTCAAGTCAAATGGGTAGGGTACAAATAAAAAAATATTGAGATTCCTGCATTGCACAGTCTACAATTCTATAACACTATCAATTTAAAACAAAATAAAAAATAAAAAAATTCCTTCCAGTAGCACCTTAGAGACCAACTAAGTTTGTTCTTGGTATGAGCTTTCGTGTGCATGCACACTTCTTCAGATACACTGAAACAGAAGTCACCAGACCCTTATATATAGTGAGAGGGTGGGAGGGTATTACTCAGAAGGGTGGTGGGAATGGGTGATAGGCTGATAGCTGTGGTAAACCTGTTGACTGTTAACGACTTAAAAACTTAGTTAAAAACTTAGTTGGTCTCTAAGGTGCTACTGGAAGGAATTTTTTTATTTTTTATTTTGTTTTGACTATGGCAGACCAACACAGCTAGCTATCAATTTAAATTACTGTGCACTAAATTTTCATCCTACCTCTCACAATCAGTTTCCGAGATTTTAAAATGAAACAGTAGTGTTCTCACAAATCACACATTTTTAGAAAACAGCACATGGGAACAGCACACCTCAGGGAATCAATATTTAATTTACGACATATACAACTTTAATATAACGGAAAAAGAGCCTGCTGCTGGATCAGGTCAATGACCCGTCTAGCCCAGCATCCTGTTCACACAGTAGCCAACATGAATGTTTGGAAGCGTTACCCTTTAGACTTCATAATTCAGCTTGCCTTATAGGAAGCCAACAACACACTGGAGTTTATTTGTCAGTAACGGAGTGCGTGTGTTTCAGCTCTTGTTTATGCTGCAAAGCTTGGGACGCAAACTGACAAGCTGTAAAATGTGTGCACCCTGCCCCTCTGTTGCGATCTTTCCCGCAATTGCTCCCCCAGAGAGTACATCCCCTGGGCTTGCAGTTAGGACTGCGATCCTGCACCCATCTACTTAGAAGCAAACCTCGCCGAAAAGGCAATGGGGTTTTACTAGCAGGATCGCAGGTCGCGCGGAGCGAGGCGCCTCCCGTTTCGGCGGCTGCGATTCCGCCCTTTCCCCGGCTGTGCTTCGGTAACTTGGGGCAAAAAATGCACGTCCCCGGCGAGCAAGCCAGGCTCAAACTGCAGCCAGTCCCCCGCCGCGGCCGCTTTTCCCGCGAGCGAGAGGCTTCGCCGCTACGACCCTGCGTCGCCCCGAAGGCTTCGGAGAAACTGAATGAGAAAGGAGGAGCACCAAGACAGCAGCAGCCGAACGTCCGATTAACAGATTCCCACGGAGATCCGGGAATTCTGCTTAATTAAGGCAAGAGCAGCCGAGCGTCCGACCAACCAATCGGAAGGACGAGGGGCGGGGCGGGGCGGGGCGGAGCTTCCTCCTCGCGTCCTTGGCCGCCTTTGTGACGCAAGCGGATGCTGGCGTTTTGAATGCTCCGGCGGTTATTTTGGAGTGGACGTGCGAGCGGGAGGGTGCGGGTCCGCCCGCTTAACGGATCGCGCAGGTGAGCCTGACGTGCGCGGGGCAGGAATGGTGGCCTCGGGGGTTGGGAGAAGGGCGCGCGCAGGGAGGGCGTTTTTCCCGCCTTTCACACGGCGCTCCGGGAGACGCCGAAGCATCAGCCCGTCCAGCCCAGTATTGCCTGCACTGGCTGGTAGCTGCTCTCCGGGATTTCAGGCAGGAAGCGCCTGCCAGCCCTGAGACCGGGGGTTGAACGTGGGACATTCTGCATGCAAAGCAGCTGCTTTGGCATTTAACTGCTGTTTTGCAGCATCCTTACACGAGAGTAAACTGCCATGGGGTTTACTTCGGAATGCCAGTTGCTTGGGGCCACAGGAGGGGAACGAGCTGTTTGTGCTCGATCCCGCTTGCGGGTTTCCCACAGGCATCTGGTTGACCACTGTGAGAACAGGATACTGGACTAGGTGAGCCATTGGCCTCATCCCGAGGGCCCTTGTGTTTTTTCTCCCCGTGGGTTTCCTTGAGCAAATATGCACTAGGATCCGGGTGCAAATCATTGTGGTAAAGGAGGGTGATGCTGATGCTGCTGGGCGCATCCCACTGTCTGAGTGGTGAGTGTCAGTATACCGGTAATTCATTCTCTCATTGCTGGATCTCGCTTTTTGCACATCTCTGCTAAGCGTGCATACAGCTCCACTGGATGTATGTCGCAGTTCTCCTGCGTACAGGGCATTGTACGCACAGCGAGAAGGTGTAGGGATGCAACACGTACCTGACTTCAGTTTCCTTTGGTATTATTATTGTTAATTAAATTTGTATACCGCCCTGAGATCTACAGATTAAGGGCAGTACAACGTAGAAGTACAATATAAAAAAGACAAAATGCACAATAAAATAGGAACAAAAGCAAACCAAAAAATCTCCCCTCCCACTACACATTTAATTGAATGTGAATCAGCAAAGGCTGGTTGAAGAGGAAGGTTCTATGCCTGCTGCCTAAAGGTATATGCTGTATTTAAAGTGCCAGACAAGTTTTACTGGTGTTCTGTAATATTGGAGTATATTTATAAGTATTCCACATCCTATATGTAGAGAGAGAAACCACACACTAATGCCCCCAGAGCCCAAAATCCAGTACTCTCTCAGTTCTCTGTGTACTTACCGGTAAGAACTGGAGTCTATTCTTTGCAGAGCAATACTGTACCTTATTCCATCCTCCTGGCTGGGTGGAGGAAGAGAAGAAAGATATACTGTACAGCCTCCTCCCAGCTTTTCTTTCAGATGGCAACATATTGTTGTCTAGTAACAGTTCTTCGAGTGGTTGACAGAGTTACTTCTGCTGAAAGAAATACAAGTAGGAGAATCTGTAACATAAGATAAGATAATTTTATTTGTCATTGCACCAGTACAAACACACGCTATACCAGTGCAATGAAATTGCAAGCCATCCCGTAAAAAAAGAGGGGGGGGGGACAAAAAAACCACACACACACACAAAAACACAAAACACACACACACACACACACAAGCCACACATACGCGCAGCACAGCTCTCCAAGGTCACATCATTTGGTTACGTCATTTAAGAAGGCTATAGCTCTTGGGTAGAAGCTGTTCTTCAGTCTGTTTGTTTTTGCTCTGATTGTTCTGTATCTTCTACCTGAAGGCAGTGGTGCAAAGAGACCATATCCCGGGTGAGATGGGTCATCTAAAATATTGTTCACCTTTTTAAGGCAGCGGGAACTGTACAGTTCTTCCAGAGAGGGGAGAGGGTGACCAACAACCCTTTGGGCTATCGATATGACCCTTCATGCTTAAAAGAATAATTTTTTTTGAGGGACAGCCATGCTACAGAAAATTCCATTAAGGCTGATTAATTACAGTGTAATCCTATGCATGGCTCCAATACTTTGGCCACCTAATGAGAAGAGAAGACTCCCTGGAAAAGACCCTGGTGTTGGGAAAGATGGAGGGCACAAGGAGAAGGGGACGACAGAGGACAAGATGGTTGGACAGTGTTCTCAAAGCTACCAACATGAGTTGACCAAACTGCGGGAGGCAATGGAAGACAGGAGTGCCTGGTGTGCTCTGGTCCATGGGGTCACAAAGAGTCGGACACGACTAAACAACAACAATCCTATGCATATCAGACTTGCTGTGTTGTGTGCAAGACTTACTCCCTAGTCATGCACTCTTACTTGAAAGTAAGCCCCATTGAATTCAGTTAGGCGTGCTTCTAAGTAAACATGCATAGTATTGTGAAGTTGGTTCAAAGTAGATTATGCTAAAGTAAGTTTATTAGCTTTAAGGTGGTTTTTCTTGGTTTGCTTTAAAGGGCTGTTTCCTGAGGATTTTATTTTGCACAGCCGCTCTTTCTTCCCACTGATGCCTGTTTTCTATATGTTTGGAATCCCCAGGAATATGATTTTCCACATATATTTTTTGTGACAGGGCTCCTCTTTCTACATTTAACAGCTAGCATTTTATATTCAAAAACGTTCTTAAATTCAACACTTGACAATTAAAACAAAGTAAATTTTAGGGGGAAACAAGGCAACAATAGGTTTTTCATTCAGAGCTCTAAATAATAAAATTGTCACCTGTCAAAAACTTAAAATCATTAATCATTTTATACTGTGGCTTATGAAGGTAAAATTGTAAATTAAAACAATTTAAAGCAGAAGAACGAAATCACAGATAATGGGAAAGAAGAATGCCTATCATCAACTACAATTGCGCTACACTGGCAACCTCCCCTATGCATTAGTGTAATGCACTAAAGTGGGGCTATTTCACAACTGGGACATCATCACTGAAGAATCCCTAAATCCCAGTTACCCACCTCAGCTTTGAAAATGACATCTAGGAGTAGAGCCTGAAATGCAGAACTTAAAGAGCAGGCAGATTCATAGTCTGGAAACATGTCATACAGGAATTCAGCTGGTGCAAACAAACCATTTTCCATCACTTCCTTTATGTCAGGAAAAGCTTTATCTGTTGAATTTCTGTGTGCCGCACAGTTGTCGATGCCAGAAATAAAAAAGCAACTCAACCCAGGGAAGCACTTACGAAAAGAGAATAACATTTGTTTCCCTTTGTGCCATTATTTTGCAATGTTGGAAGGTGACAAGGAGCCATTTTTCAGTTCATTTCTCATTTGTCTCTTCCTTCCCAACCACTGTGGTGATGCTCTCAGTCATTCGCTGCCCTAAGCAGATAACACCCCTTTACTGACTCTTCCCCACTGGGCCTTTAAGGCCCTAAACAACCTCAGCCTAGTATACCTGAAGGAGTGTCTCCACCCCCATTGTTTAGCCCAGACACTGAGGTCCTCCTCTGAGGGCCTTCTCGGTAGTGACACCCTCCCTGTGGAACACCTCCCCCCTCTCAGATGTCAAGGAGATAAAGAACTACATAACTTTTAGAAGACATCTGAAGGTAGCCCTGTATTAGGAAGTTTTTAATGTTTGATGTTTTATTATGCTTTGATATATGCTGTGAGCTGCCTAGAGTGGCTAGGGAAACCCAGCCAAATGGGCGGTGTATAAATAATAAAATTATTATTACTGTCAAGTTGATCACTGTGACTTACCGACTGTTTATGGTTGGAGCACTCTTTTCTATAAGTAGAGAAAGGGCTGAGGCAGTTGACGTATTTCAGCATCCATATATTACACATGTGCTTCTGTTTCATAGGGTTATCTTCCCTGTTTCCACTGAACACCCCAGAACCTTAGGCTGAAATATCTTTTTCTAGTGAGATTTCTTAAGTTACTGTTTGGGTTCCAGTCTAAGTAGGTTTGTAAGTTGTAAGTCAAAAGTACTACCGGTAGGAAGCAAGTCCTATTGAATTCAGTGGACAGTTCTGAGTAAACTGAGCTAAAAGACTCTAAGATACTTCCTAAGTTCAGGAATGTTAAGTCATTTCAGATTTGCAGTGTATATAATACATGCAGGCTGGTTATTATTGCTTGGAGCTGTCCTTCAATTTAGAGAGCATTTCCACTAAAATCTGAATATGATTTGCTAAACAAATAGCCCAGTGGTTTCCTTTCAAGTGGTAGCATTAGGCTGTCACAAACCACAATGTGAACTTAAGACCATTTCATATTTAAATTCAGGACACATACAGTGAACTGAAATGGCATCTGTGAAAGCTCCTGAAGTGCAAAGCTTGTCTTTGTTGCCTGTTAACAGAAGGGAAAACATGCATTTGAAATTCTGTCTCCTTTCCTTGTTTTGTTTGTTTAGAATATTTTATTTAAAACTGACTGACTATGGCAGTGTAGATTTGACTTTGAAATCAGAGGTTGCTCCAAAATAAGTTTTTTTTAAAATACACACTTTTTCCATAGTTCTCAAAAGTGACTGTTAGCTGCAGGTGTTCTATTGTTTTATCTCAGCCGTGGGGAACCTTTGGCCCAGCAGGGGTCCTAATTTTACCCACAAAGCAATTTTCTCCAAGCCATGCCCCACGTCATTTTTCTATTTATTTTTTATTTCATAAAATTTAGGTACCACTTGATTCGGGGAAATCTTCAGAGTCGTTTATATGACATCAGGTGTGGGGCAGGTAAAAACACGGCTGCAAAGGAACAACTGGGAGCTGTAAAATATACTCTTGCTTGTTTCTTGGTAAGCAGGGCTTCCAAGACCTGCTAGGGTTGGGTTGGTTCCATTCAGGAGTACTCAATCAGAGCTCCCAGGTGGAGTGCATCCCTGACAAAATTGGGATTTGAAGTCAGCGCCAATCAGCTGTTTGGCGTGACTTCAAACCCCAGTGAGAACTGGGAACTCCTGAAATGTAGCTTGTCCCTGCTTGAAAGCAGGGTGTGGAGAAAATGGTGTTCGGCAATGACTTCAAGTGCTACTTAGACTTGAAGAAGTGCAGCAAAAGGGGCAGATAGGTTCTCTGAAATCATGGTGACATCAGGTGATTGACAGGTGGACAGTCCCACCCACCTGTCAAAGTGGCTTGCCAGAGGTGGGGAAGCTCAGGATACAGCCCCCCAGCTGGATCCTTTTCTCTGCCATTGATTTATCTGAAGTTATGACACCATCTCAAGTTTGAAATAAAACCTGCCTTGTTATGCTTATTCATTTCTGATAAAAAGTATCAGCCTTGACTTAGGAAATGTAGCTTTGTAACCTGTCTGGAAATAGAAAAATAAAGTTTTTTTTAATTGGTGTTTTGATTACTTAGCATGATCCAGATAACCCAAGTTCCACCCCACAAAAAAGCCTGCAGAGGAAATAAGTTTGCTAAAGATCATTAAGACTCTATGCACATACATACCTTTCTTTATCCATCTGCTGAATTTAGGAACCTTCCGCTGTGATCCTGAACATGCTTACTCAGGAGTATTTTGCTTATTTCTGGATAGACAAGTGTTTAGGATAATAAATTATTCCCAGTTTCTTTTTCTGCAAGAGGAATGATTGAAGATAGTGAAGGCTGTAACTTTTCCCATCTGCTTCTGACTATGCTATCTGTAGATGCCTTTTCTACAGGTGATACTCAAAAAATTAGAATATCGTGGAAAAGTTCATTTATTTCAGGAATTCAATTTAAAAGGTGAAACTAACATATGAGATAGACTCATGACATGCAAAGCGAGAGATGTCAAGCCTTTATTTGGCATAATTGTGATGACTGTGGCGTACAGCTGATGAAAACCCCAAATTCACAATCTCAGAAAATTAGAATATTAAATGAAATCAACAAAACAAGGATTACAAATAGAACAATATTGGACCTCTGAAAAGTAGAAGCATGCAGTACTTGGTTTGGGCCCCTTTTGCATCAATTACTGCCTCAATGCGGCGTGGCATGGATGCTATCAGGCTGTGGCACTGCTGAGGTGTTATGGAAGACCAGAATGCTTCAATAGCGGCCTTCAGCTCTTCAGCATTGCTCGGTCTCATGTCTCTCATCTTTCTCTTGACAATGCCCATAGATTCTCTATGGGGTTCAGGTCAGGCGAGTTTGCTGGCCAATCAAGCACAGTAATCCCATGGGCATTGAACCAGGTTTTGGTACTTTTGGCAGTGTGGGCGGGTGCCAAGTCCTGCTGGAAAATGGTCAGCATCCCCATAAAGCTCATCTGCGGAAGGAAGCATGAAATGCTCCAAAATCTCCTGGTAGAAGGCTGCGTTGACCCTGGACTTAATAAAGCACAGTGGACCAACACCAGCAGATGACATGGCTCCCCAAATCAACACAGACTGTGGAAACTTCACACTGGACTTCAAGCATCTGGCATTGTGTGCCTCCCCATTCTTCCTCCAGACTCTGGGTCCTTGGTTTCCAAAAGAGATGCAAAAGTTGCTCTCATCAAAAAAGAGGACTTGAGACCACTGAGCAACAGACCAGTTCTTTTTTTCTGTAGCCCAGATAAGATGCTTCTGACGTTGTTTCTTGTTCAGGAGCGGCTTGACAAGAGGAATACGACATCTAAAGCCTATCTCCAGGATCCGTCTGTGTGTGGTGGCTCTGGGTGCACCAACTCCAGCCTCAGTCCACTCCTTGTGAAAGTCCCCAACACGTTTGAATGGTCCTTTCCTGACAATCCTCTCCAGGCTGCGGTCATCCCTGCTGCTTCTGCACCTTTTTCTTCCACATTTTCCCCTTCCGCATAACGTTCCATTAATGTGCTTTGATACAGCACTTTGCGAACATCCAACTTCTTCCGCAATTACCTTTTGAGGCTTTCTCTCCTTATGGAGGGTCTCAATGATGGTTTTCTGCACAGTTGTCAGGTCAGCAGCCTTCCCCATGATTGTGATTCCTACTGAACCAGACTGGGAGACCATTTAAAGGCTCAGGAACCCTTTGCAGGTGTTATGGATTGAGTAGCTACTGCACCTTTTCACAATATTCTAATTTTCTGAGATTGTGAATTTGGGGTTTTCATCAAATGTACGCCACAGTCAGTTGCCAACAGCTCTATACTTTAAAATAAACTGATCAGGCTTAACTAGCCGCCTTGCTTTTCGTTAGAACTCTGGTCTGGTCTCTGTTATTTGTATGCCAGCAGGGGTTTCAAACAACGTCCTGCTGGGGTTCAGGATTCCACCCGGAATCAGACCCATAAATTCTTACAACAGTTGCATACTGTATTCCTAAAACAAATAAAATTTGCTTTTAATTCAAATCTTTACACATGGTCAGTGTAATGCAGCAATAGATACTGGTGCAAATTCCTTAGTCTCCTTTCCAGCTAGCCCAACTAAACTGTTCTGATATCTGCTTGTTGGAGAAGTGGGATGTTGGAGGCTAACCTAATTGACATTGTGTTTGGGAAGAAGATTTTAAGCAAAGTATTAACTTTACTCTAGGCATGGAAGATACTTGCATCTTGGGGTTTGCTGTGTTGCAAAGTGTCTTATTTTACAGGCTTAGAAATTCAACTTACCACTGATATTTTTATTGGGTATCCATCTACTAGAATTGTCATTCCAAGGGAGCAAGAAGCATTTATAATGGCAAAATACCCTTTTGTATAAGCTTACTGGCTCATGAGGTACCTTTCTGGAGTGTTGGATAACAACTATACTGCCCCAGAGCAACAGCCTTTATGACCTAATTGCTCCAAAGTAATAACCTTTGTGACCTGTTATCTCATCTCACTGCTTGCCTCTTCAGTTGACACAAAAACTCAACTCCCCTCTCATCCCCTCCCCTACCCCTCCTTCCCTCTTTTTTTCTTTTTCTTCACTTGTTCCTTATCATCTTATTTTTCTGGATGAAGACTGAAGGCAGGACTCTCAGCTGACTCACAGAGACAAAATAGCTAACTGCAAGGACACTAGGAGCTTATTTTCTTCCAGATAATTTTGTACCACCGAAAAGATAATGTATTTGCTTTTCTGAATTTCAAGTTTATTCTAAAAATGTTGTTGTAGCTACTTTTAAAAATAATGGCAAATTTCAATGAACTACAGTGGTACCTCGGGTTAAGTACTTAATTCGTTCCGGAGGTCCGTTCTTAACCTGAAGCGTACTTAACCTGAAGCACCACTTTAGCTAATGGGACCTCCTGCTGCTGCTGCACCGCCAGAGCACAATTTCTGTTCTTAGCAGAGTTCTTAACCTGAAGCGTACTTAACCCGAGGTACCACTTTACTGATTAATACAAAACCTGAAGCCAGATTTGTCATGACAGCAGAAAAGTATACTGAGTAGTTAAACCAGTAATTCTGTTTCCTGTACTTTGTTTTTAATTTGAAACAGAGAATACTGGGTATGGTACTAGACTAAAAAGACTAATATCAGGTATGCTGCAACTGATTTTTTTTTTCCTTCCATATTTAACAGTTGGAAGGAGAACGCTAGGATGAGTGATAACATTGTTGGCTGCCTTCAGAAACTGAGTAAGTACCGTGCATGTTTACTTCAACAATTAATGCAGGCTTCCTCAACCTTGGCCCTCCAGATGTTTTGAGACTACAATTCCCATCATCCCTGACCACTGGTCCTGCTAGCTAGGGATCATGGGAGTTGTAGGCCAAAAACATCTAGAGGGCCGAGGTTGAGGAAGCCTGAATTAATGTAACCAAATGCCAATCATGAATTTGTACAAAAAAGAACTCTGTTTTCAATGCTAGTGCAATTTGCCACTTCAAATTCATGTAACAATTTTTTCAGGGACTGGATAATTAACTATTCTTGGACATTGTCACTCTGCCCCATACTTAATAAGCCTAGCTGTACCAATGAGCTAAAGGGGCCATATATTGTTCTCCTCCTCATTTTATCCTCCCAAAGGTACTGTGAAGTGGGTTAGGCTGAGAGAGGGTAACTGGCCTGAGGTCAACCAGTAAGCTTTCTAGCTGATGGAATTTGAATCTTGGTCTCCCAGGTCCTAATCTAACTTCTGTACCACACTGACCTGCTACAAACAAGCATTGCAATAATTACTGGCAGATGGAATTTGAAAGATATTTACTTAAACTGATACCTAACCTTGCAATTAGATTTGTCCTTCCCCTGCAGTCCCTTCCTCAAATCTTCAGACATAGAATGCTTCATCTTCTATGTATCATGTTCTTGGCTTTGTTATCCGTACTGGATCAGTCACTAAAACCCGCATGTTGGACCATCTTCAGTGTTCTAGCAGTTTTGTTTTAGTTCTGATTTTTCCTATTGAACTCAACAACTGGATGCAACGTTTCCGTATTTTTCAAGAGGGAGTGTATGTGTCTGTGGTTGTGGTTGTGAATTGCCACTGTTCCAGGTGTCCTCTGTGCCAAAACATAGTTTAGCTGCACAGTGAGAAATAAACCACAGGGACCTTCAGGGTCATGCTGCCCTCATTCAGTGCTTCCAAATGCCCTCCCCGGCTGTGCAGGGGAGGGGCACTCACTGCAGCTCATTCCTGTCTCTGAACATCATGCCACACAATGCCCCCCCCCCGGTCACTTTCCTCTAGCAGGAGCATCTGCTAGATCTCAGTCCCTTTTTTGAAAGGAAGGGATACTGGATGCAACCCATTGTGTCCAGGTATTGTTGCTTTGTATCGGAAAGGTATATCTTACAACTTGAAACATCTGTTAAACATCTAAAGAAAAAGTGGCATTTCAGCGAACTAACACGTTATATAAAATTGCTCCTTAATATTTTAGCCTGTGAATTTTGTCAACGGGCTGATGACCGTCCTGAAAAGTATGGGGAAAGGAGGACTTACGAGGACTACAATCTCACTGTTCATTATTACTGTGTGGTAAGTATTTTCTTTTGAACCTGCAAAAGTCCTAAGTACTTTGCTACAGTGAAAACCAACGCCTCCTTGGGTGGTATTATGATCAGCTGGAGCAGAGCATGTGTCTGCAGTAATGTTTTTTTCTCAAGTGGAAAGTTACTTACTAGTAATCCAATCCTTTATTGTAGTTAATGTCAAGTGGGATTTGGCAGAGAGGTGAAGACGAAGAAGGTTTTTATGGGTTTTTACCTGAGGACATCCAAAAAGAAATTAATCGAGCTGCAAGACTGGTAAGAATATATATTGAATGCTGAGTCTGTTTCAAAGAGTTGTCTGACCCGAAGGACATAGCATCATGTATACCAGTACAATATGCTAAAATATGGTATAGTTGAGTTTCACTAAGGCTACAGTCTTGCTCTGGCATTATAGGCAGATATTGATGCAACTGTTTTGGTTAAAGAAATCTGTATAGCATTAAGCAGTCATTTCTAGTTAACGGTTAGGATGTTGTTGTTCAGTCGTTCAGTCGTGTCCGACTCTTCGTGACCCCATGGACCAGAGCACGCCAGGCACGCCTATCCTTCACTGCCTCTCGCAGTTTGGCCAAACTCATGTTAGTAGCTTCGAGAACACTGTCCAACCATCTCGTCCTCTGTCGTCCCCTTCTCCTTGTGCCCTCAACCTTTCCCAACATCAGGGTCTTTTCTAGGGAGTCTTCTCTTCTCATGAGGTGGCCAAAGTACTGGAGCCTTAACCTCAGGATCTGTCCTTCTAGTGAGCACTCAGGGCTGATTTCTTTAAGAATGGATAGGTTTGATCTTTTTGCAGTCCATGGGACTCTCAAGAGTCTCCTCCAGCACCATAATTCAAAAGCATCAATTCTTCGGCGATCAGCCTTCTTTATGGTCCAGCTCTCACTTCCGTACATTACTACTGGGAAAACCATAGCTTTAACTATACGGACCTTTGTTGGCAAGGTGATGTCTTTGCTTTTTAAGATGCTGTCTAGGTTTGTCATTGCTTTTCTCCCAAGAAGCAGGCGTCTTCTAATTTCGTGACTGCTGTCACCATCTGCAGTGATCATGGAACCCAAGAAAGTGAAATCTCTCACTGCCTCCATTTCTTCCCCTTCTATTTGCCAGGAGGTGATGGGACCAGTGGCCATGATCTTAGTTTTTTTGATGTTGAGCTTCAGACCATATTTTGCGCTCTCCTCTTTCACCCTCATTAAAAGGTTCTTTAATTCCTCCTCACTTTCTGCCATCAAGGTTGTGTCATCAGCATATCTGAAGTTGTTGATATTTCTTCCGGCAATCTTAATTCCGGTTTGGGATTCATCCAGTCCTGCCTTTCGCATGATGAATTCTGCATATAAGTTAAATAAGCAGGGAGACAATATACAGCCTTGTCGTACTCCTTTCCCAATTTTGAACCAATCAGTTATTCCATATCCAGTTCTAACTGTAGCTTCTTGTCCCACATAGAGATTTCTCAGGAGACGGATGAGGTGATCAGGCACTCCCATTTCTTTAAGAACTTGCCATAGTTTGCTGTGGTCAACACAGTCAAAAGCTTTTGCGTAGTCAATGAAGCAGAAGTAAATGTTTTTCTGGAACTCTCTAGCTTTCTCCATAATCCAGCGCATGTTTGCAATTTGGTCTCTGGTTCCTCTGCCCCTTCGAAATCCAGCTTGCACTTCTGGGAGTTCTCGGTCCACATACTGCTTAAGCCTGCCTTGTAGAATTTTTAGCAAAACCTTGCTAGCGTGTGAAATGAGCGCAATTGTGCGGTAGTTGGAGCATTCTTTGGCACTGCCCTTCTTTGGGATTGGGATGTAGACTGATCTTCTCCAATCCTCTGGCCACTGCTGAGTTTTCCAAACTTGCTGGCATATTGAGTGTAGCACCTTAACAGCATCATCTTTTAGAATTTTGAATAGTTCAGCTGGAATATCATCACTTCCACTGGCCTTGTTGTTAGCAAGGCTTTCTAGGGCCCATTTCACTTCACTCTCCAGGATGTCTGGCTCAAGGTCAGCAACCACACTACCTGAGGTGTACGAGACCTCCATATCTTTCTGGTATAATTCCTCTGTGTATTCCTGCCACCTCTTCTTGATGTCTTCTGCTTCTGTTAGGTCCTTTCCACTTTTGTCCTTAATTGTGGTAATCTTTGTATGAAATGTTCCTTTCATATCTCCAATTTTCTTGAACAGATCTCTGGTTTTCCCCATTCTGTTGTTTTCCTCTATTTCTTTGCATTGCTCGTTTAAAAAGGCCCTCTTGTCTCTCCTTGCTATTTTTTGGAAATCTGCATTCAATTTCCTGTATCTTTCACTATTTCCCTCACATTTTGCTTGCCTTCTCTCCCCCGCTATTTGTAAGGCCTCATTTGACAGCCACTTTGCTTTCTTGCATTTCTTTTTCATTGGGATGGTTTTCGTTGCTGCCTCCTGTATAATGTTACGAGCCTCCATCCACAGTTCTTCAGGCACTCTATCCACCAAATCTAAATCCTTAAACCTGTTCTTCACTTCAACTGTGTATTCATAAGGAATTTGATTTAGATTGTATCTTACTGGCCCAGTGGTTTTTCCTACTTTCTTCAGTTTAAGCTGGAATTTTGCTATAAGAAGCTGATGATCTGAGCCACAGTCAGCTCCAGGTCTTGTTTTTGCTGACTGTATAGAGCTTCTCCATCTTTGGCTGCAGAGAATATAATCAATCTGATTTCGATGTTGCCCATCTGGTGATGTCCATGTGTAGAGTCGTCTCTTGTGTTGTTGGAAAAGAGTGTTTGTGATGACCAACTTGTTCTCTTGACAGAACTCTATTAGACTTTGCCCTGCTTCATTTTGAACTCCAAGGCCAAACTTGCCAGTTGTTCCTTTTATCTCTTGACTCCCTACTTTAGCATTCCAATCCCCTATAATGAGAAGAACATCCTTCCTTGGTGTCATTTCTATAAGGTGTTGTAAGTCTTCATAGAATTGGTCAATTTCAGTTTCTTCAGCACTGGTAGTTGGTGCATAAACTTGAATTACTGTGATGTTGAAAGGTCTGCCTTGGATTCTTATCGAGATCATTCTATCATTTTTGAGATTGCATCCCAGTACAGCTTTCGCCACTCTTTTGTTGACTATGAGGGCCACTCCATTTCTTTTACGGGAATCCCGTAAAACAACGGTTAGGATAGCAGTGGATAAAACCCAGGGAAAAGAAAAAAATAATAGTTGCCCCGCAGCCAGCCGGGTGAGCTCCGGGCTGCTGGCAAGGCCTCTGTTCATATCTAGAGGAAAGTTCATAAGTGGAAGCACCTACTGAAGGTCATAACTGGAATCGTACATAAATAGAGCCGTACATAAGTTGAGGTTCCACTGTACAGTAAATCATGGACATTTGAGAAAAGGCTCATTATTTTGACTAGTAGTGATGAATTATTCAACAGTGCATTTCTCTTAATATACATTTATATATTGCTTCTTATTTTAAGCAGAGCTTAAATTAAAAATTAAAACAACTGGTGGAATTTGTTTTCAGAAATGTGCTATCTGTAAGAAAAGGGGTGCTTCAATTGGTTGTGTGGCATCCAGATGCAAACGAAGTTACCACTTTCCTTGTGGAGTAGAGAGAGGATGCATTTTCCAATTCAGGGAAAATTTTCCGTAAGTTATTTTCATTAACTTTTTTAGTAAAATTAACTAGAGTTGTTTAAGTCAAAAAGCTGCAAGTTCCAAAGTTCCTGTTAATGTGGAGTTATTTAAATACAATACATAAATTGGGTGTTATCTAGTTGTGGCGTCCCACTTGCACGACAGATTTCCACTCACATAAAAACAGGAATCCCTCTTGCTCTTCTCCCATCTTGCAACCACATACACACCTCCCAAATCCCGAGAGACCAGATATCACCATTGGCTAGAACTTTTGTGCTGTGCATAGTAATGCAACACCTCTACTGCTATTTCATTCATTGCTTGCTTATTTGGCTTACTTTGGTTTGGTTTGGTTTGGTTCTTAAAAACACCCTTCACTCTGTACACATTGTTTATATATATACATACCCACTTAGGTGACCACTTTACATATCTGATGTTGATTCCAGCCCACAAAAGCTTATACCAAGAGAAAGTTTTTGTTCTTAAGTTGCCCCATGTTTCTTTGTTGCTTGGAATGTCAGTAACCTTTACAGATAATTAATAACCTTGCAGTGTATTTCTAAGTAGGTTTTGAGATTGTCTTGAATGATTCAATGCTAAATCAAATATTAATCGAATCATTAGAAGTACTGCTGTTTTTATCAAAGCATTAGATTTTAAGCTGAGTAGCATGTTTTAAAAGAGGTGTGATGATATGGAACTCTGGCTCTGTATTTTTCAGGTCATACTGTTGGAAACACCGACCCACACAAAAACGTTCCCCAACCTCTAAAGGATCATCACAGTGTACCATATGTTTAGAGTTGGTTGAACCTGCACCATCGTATAACATTTTGGCAAGTCCGTGCTGCAAAAACGCTTGGTTTCATAGAGACTGTTTGCAGGTATGTCCAGAACACCACAATATTAGTACTTCCTTTTAATACTAAAAAGAAGTATGCTGTACAATGATGGAAAGCACTTGTGTAGTTTAATTAAGTAGGACCTGCAATAAAAATGTTGCAGAATTGATTGTTCCTGTTCAGGGAGCCAGCCAGCTTTGCCCTCTTCCAGGAGACTTCATTTCAGGTTGGGGACCAATTCAGCTTCAAGCAAAGAACTTTAAAGTGAGTTCCTTACTGTTCCTTTGCTGAAGCAAGATGAACACCTACCCACCCATCAGTTGATCCTGATCAGCTGATGAGCAGTGGGAGTGCACCTTGCTTCCGGATCATGAAGAGGTTTGCATTGAAACCCCTGCTAAAATTGAAGAAAGACCTTCGTATTTAGCACCATTTTCCATGCAAACTGCTTCATGAACCTGAGAAGCCTCTATAGAGCAGGCATGGCCAAACTTGGTCCTCCAGCTGTTTCGGGACTACAACTCCCATCATCCCTAGCTAACAGGACCAGTGGTCAGGGATAATGGGAATTGTAGTCCCAAAACACCTGGAGGGCCAAGTTTGGCCATGCCTGCTATAGAGGCACACTCAGAACATTCCTAGAGAGGCTTGTTACCTGATATTGCTGCGACATCAGATGATTGGTAGGTGATGGCTCCACCCACCTGGCAAATCTTCTTACCCATGGTGGTAGGGCAAAGACAGATCTGGCCCACCCAGGAGAAATGGTTTCCCACCCCTGCACTAAAAGCTAACTGGAATAAGAGTCACAAATTCTATAATAACTGGCATGGGAGCAAACTATAAGGTTTTATAATGTGTCAGTGGTGTTTCCTAGAGTAGCATAAGCAATGCATGCACACAAACAAAATTCCATATCCCTACTTCAAAGAAATTTACAATCTAAATGTCATCAGTAAGATTGGGGAGGACGATAAAAGGAATATGAGCAAATGCAGTAACATGTACTTGGGAAAATCAGTTTTCTGTTGGAAACCAGGATAGAACTGCCAAACTCATCCTGTACTCTTTATCCCTAACTACTGATAATGTGGAGTAAATGTGCTTTTTTCATTGGAAGCTTTACAAGCTCAGAACTAGTAAGCACTTGCAAAAGTAACAGGATATAGCAGGCAATGTTACAACTGCTCCAGTGGCTACCAGTCTGTTTCCGAGCACAAGTCAAAGTGCTGGTTATGACCTATAAAGTCCTACACAGCTTAGGTCCAGGCTATCTGAAAGTTTTTCTTTCTCATATGAACCTGCGTGGGCTCTGGGATCTTCACTTGCACAGGCATGCTTGGGGGGGAGCCAGGATATAAATAAATATAGTAATAGTAATAATCATTAAAGAAATTGTCATTAGTATAGCCTACTACAGATACTGTGTTGTATCCTAATCTTCAAAAACATCCAGAATCTTGTCTGATTTACTTATCATTTTTCTCTCTTTTGGATCCAGTGTCAAGCGCTAAGTGCAGGGGTATTTTTCTTTAGATGCCCAGTATGTAATAATAAAGAGAAATTTCAGAAAGAAATGTTGAGAATGGGCTTACATATTCCAGAAAAGTAAGTACCTCCCAAAATATTGTTTTATTTTAAAGAATATATTGTACAGGTTTCTAGTTAAAGCTGTATACCACTAGGTATATTTAACAGGAGAGTGAGATATACATGGTTAATTCTCTTTTGAAATTTATGGTGTATTATTTTGTATCATTTTTCTATTAAGCTGATTTTTTCATGGGTTTATATTAAGAGCAGTAGGCATTATGTTTTTCATTAGTTTTAATAGTAAAAGTTGAAAACAAGATGCAAGATGGAAAGAACTGAACATTTTAGCTACTGCAAAGTATTTTAACAACTCATTTCTTAAGAGACGAAGGCACAGAGACTTAGATTAGGAGACAAATGATTTTTGTCAAGACACACATAATACAAAGCCACATTTAACCCTAGAAAGGGATGTGGGAAATCTTTTTTTAAAGTTTTCCAAATTTTGTAAATGCTGGTTGTTCAGGAAGCCAGGGGTTAATCAGCTTGCTCTGATAGATGGGAGATCTGAATTACAAAAGCATAGACTATCCAACAGCTACTGATTTTCTGTAGATTCCATCTTCTCTTGATAATAGTAAAATCATATATTACTATTTAAACAAGGAAAGCTGCAGTGTAGGCCTGAAATGTTCAAATAAGTTTTAATGTTTCCAGAGATGCCTCCTGGGAACTGGAAGAGAATGCATACCAGGACCTTCTTCAGTGCTACCAACACTGCGACATCAATATCTGCCTCTGCGAAAATGGAAGAAACTACAGTGAGCCTGATAGGTATTAATAAATGTGGTCCTTGGACATAAGCATGTTGAATATGCTCGTAGTTTATAGGAATGTCATCTTGCCCTGCTTCCATCCATAATTAATTTAATTCAAAGTCAGTTGGACATGATGATGACCACATAAGTGCCTGCTGGATCAGGCCCATCTAATCCAGCATCCTGTTCTTGCAATGGCCTTCCCCAAATGTCTGTAGGAAGCCCCACTATAGGGCCAGCTGTGGAGGTAAAACATAACTGTTATGGTTAGTAGCTGTTGATCACCTTATTCTATATATGGAATTATACTAAGACAACAAAACTAGTGATCCTAAACTTACAATTGCCTGGTGAGTTTTTGTTTTTGTTTCCTTGTAATAAGAAGATATTGGCATATTGATATTATGCTGCCAGTCATTAGGTCTTCACGTTTAGAAATCTGAAACACTGAAGACACAGGAAAGCATGCACCCTATGTGTGTGTCAACATTAGAGGACCTGGTCCATGTCCCATGCCATCACTAGGAAGGTTTCATCATTATTTTTACTCCATGAAATGAAGTGGTGGCTTTTCTTGGAGGCATTGGGAGATGGCATATTTTGACTGCTGTAGAGCTGAGTTACCATTAGGTTGAACTGAATGGCTAGTTCTGTGAGCGGAATAGAACATTTGAGTCCTGCCCAGTGTGCTTTTGCAGCTGTGGATTTATGTTTGATTCTTTTTAAAAGTGTATTGTTTATTATTGCTAGCTATCTTGTATCCTTTGCTAAAGAGAGCCAGGGTAAATATATTAAATACTGTACAGTGGTACCTCAGGTTAAGTACGTTTCAGGTTAAGAACTCCGCTAAGAACAGAAATCGTGCTCTGGCGGCGCAGCAGCAGCAGGAGGTCCCATTAGCTAAAGTGGTGCTTCAGGTTAAGTACGCTTCAGGTTAAGAACGGACCTCCGGAACAAATTAAGTTCTTAACCCGAGGTACCACTGTATAAAATATTGGTAATCTTTGACCTGCACCTCCCATTTTTACCACATATATGTTGCAACTGAAATTTATGTCCCATCTTGGGAAATATACTGATGCAAAGTGAAGTCATAACTAGTTACATTGAGTTAACTCTTCTCTTTTTTAAGTTTAACGGTCTTAATTTTTAAAATGCATTTTTGTTTTCTTTTAGCAAATGGGAAATAAAGCGCTGTCAATATTGTGGTTCGAGTGGAACTCACTTGGCATGTTCCTCACTGACAAGTTGGGAGCAAAATTGGGAATGCATAGAATGTAGAACTATCCTTGCCAAATCAACTGGTATGAAACTGTTCACCATTATACTTGAATTAATTTAAACTTTTTTAAAGATTCTGGATGAGCAATTGTGTTAATTTCATTACACAGGGAACTGTCAGAAATGGCGAAAGCGTTCTCGGAGTATGGCAGAAAAAACAGATATTGGCGATAGCTTGCTGGAAGAGCCATCACCCAAATGTCCCAGACAGTCTCCTGGATCCCATCTTGGCTTCCTTGTCAGGCATGTGATGTTCTTTAATTTGCAGCTGCGTGGAAACAAACAGGCAGTGTTCACACAGCATGCTAAACCACAGTTGAGCACAATGTGAATGAACAGGAATGAGCTGCAGTGAACCTCATGTTTATGCTCACTCTTCCCACATGGCTGGGAGATGTTGAGAGTTCTCACTTTTGGTTATGCAGTCTGTAAAATTGGTCAGTTGCCTGTCATGGCTGAGGTCCACCCCCATGCCCAAAGAAGCAGGTGCGCAGTCTGGGGGTTCTTGTGGATCCAGCTTTGCCGCTGGAGGCCTAGGAAGCCTCAGTAGCTACAAGTGTCTTTTACCAGCTGCATTTGGTACGACGGTTTCAGCTGTTCCTGGGCTGGGAGAGCACTGGTGACTTGAATATCAGTGTACTCTATGTGGGGCTTCCCTTGCACTTTGCCTGGAAACTGCAGTTGATGCAGAATGATGCAGCATAGTTGCTGACAGGAGTAAGGCACGGTCAGCACATAATGCCTCTGCTCAGAGATCTGCACTAGTTGCCGATTTGTTCAAGTCAAGTTTAAGGTTTAACTGTTGTTATATAAAGCCCATAACGGCTTGGGAATGTTTTCCTTGCAGCATCACCTTACTCCATATATGCCACTTGACCGAAACTGGCATTGTTAAAGGTGCCACGTAATATTCATCCCACAGTTGTGAGAAATTGATATTTTAGTGTGGCAGCACCTATATTGTATCTCCTTTCACATTAAGCCTGTCTGAAAATCACATTTGCTCTAAAACCGAGAATGCTGTTGGTCAGAAAAAAGTAATCATGCACACTAAGGATGGCACCCCAGCTTCTAGGTCAATACAGTACTATGGAATTCCTTGCCTTTTAGCACCAAGCAGCTACCTTCCCTGTAATCTCTTTCAGTGCCAGCTTCAAACTATAGCTACTGAAGCTGACATGTTTAACTGTGGTTAAGACTAACCCCAATCCAGAGGATGTGGCAAATGGTGGGTAATCAAAAGCAAAACCTCCTGCTCCTGAGCTCCAGCCTGCACTGGGATTAGACAGTGGGGATGTGCTATCAAACTGAAGGCTTGCTGCAGCTCATTCTTGTTCATTCATGTGGCAAAGCTTGTGTGAACATCGGCACTATCAAATTATAGTTAGAGTCTAAAAATAATAACTGATCAAAGGGCTAAATCATGAATTCCACATAATGTTCCAGAGTTTTTTGTAGCAGCTCTTCATTCCATCCAACAAGCTTATCTGAAACTTGGGAACTTCACATGCAGCCTGTAATGTATTCTTTGAGTGGGGAGTAGCATAAAGCATGTAATTTGTTTAAGGACATGGTGCAAATCTTAATTTGTTTGCATCTAGAAGTAATCCTTCATGCCTGAAGTACTCATTTACAAAAAACAATTGTAATTTACTAACTGTACACTTGACATGCACAATATTGTATGCTGGAGATACCTGTACCCTGACTCAGCTGTTTCTGAGTCAGGGTGAGGCTAACTCAACTAACAAGGTGGTTGGGCTTCTTCCCTTCTAGGTCCCCAAAGATATGCCCCAGTGGCTTTACTCAGTGTTCACAACTTGATCTCCCCTCTTCGAATAATAGACTGATATCCCCTTCCTCTGTGATTAGTCCTTCCGTGAGGAATCTGACACTAAGAAAAAGGTAAGTAAATGTTGAATTGTCAGCCAATGTTTTTTTATTTTATACTGGATCATTGAATTTGGGGGCAGGGATTGACCTTGAGCTAGCAGCCCAGTGGAATTTTTACCTCCCACTGGGGACTGCTATGGGCAGGAGAACAAGTATGAAACAACTTTGAGCAAGATCCAATGTCATGTCAGCATACATGATGGGGCTTTCCCTTCTACTCCTGCCCACACACCTTCTGACATGGCCTCCAAATCAGCTCCAAGTGTTTCTTTGACCTTCCTGAGCAGATTCTTTGGCTGAAGGCAGGAAGAAAGGACAGGAAAATAACATTTGCACAAATAGAAGTTCATTGCAGTATGAAGATATCACAATCAGATATTGCCCATTAGGCTCGTGGAAATAGTTTAATGATTCTTTTGTTCCAGACCATTGTTTTAAGGTTAGAGATTGGGGGTTATATGCAACTGCTCCTTCCTCTCCTGCATCTGAGGGGCTGCAGAGGAAGAGGAGAAGTCCCATCACACTAGTGGAAGTCTGCTTGTATAGTATTAGATACAATCCACTACACTGATTTTATTGAGATACATAACTGAGTGGGGAACATAGTATTTAAAGAGAGATGGTGCACAGCTGTTTATCAGCATTTTGTCTGACCCTGTTCTCAACAAGAAACTTTGTGCTTCCTTATTTAAATATTATTGAATTGTTTTGAGTAGTAAGTATGCTAATTCTAAAAGAGAGATTATCATGCTGTTAGCAATTTCAGTGAGCTAATTATTAGGATGCCATTAGTAATTTATTCTAAAAAAAAATTGAGCAACTTGAGGTTACCTGGTTATATAGATCCAGAACTATTGCTGTACATACCTAAGTAGATGCTGTGCTAATAAAACAGTCCTTTTATTTTGTGCAGGCAACTTGTAGTGCAGCAAAGAAAAGTTTCCAATATTCTGAGGGAATTAAGATCACAAATTAATACCAAACGAACAAGACTGAATATCAATAGACGAAACATCTGGGATAGCGCCTTAAAGGGATTTCGGAAGCGGAGCTTCAATCCTGCCAATACTATTGAAGTAAAGTACATAAACTGCAGGACAAAAACACATATGGATTCATCAAAGGGAGATTTTTTTCTATTACTGATTCTTCACCTTCAGAACTCCTCGCTCTTTGAAGGCGATTCCTCAAAAATATTGTCTTTTGATTCTCAAGGTAAGCCTAAATTATAAACATTTGAAATGTTTTTGGAGGAAAGTGGGTACAGTCGTACCTTGGAAGTTGAACGGAATCCGTTCCGGAAGTTCGTTCAACTTCCAAAACGTCCAGAAGCCGAAGCCGCGGAAGCCCCATTGGACGTTCAGCTTCCAAAAGAACGTTCGAAAACCAGAACACTCACTTCCAGGTTTTGATCATTTAGGAGCCGATTTGTTCGGGAGCCAAGGCGTTTGAAATCCAAGGTACGACTGTATGCTTCTTTCTCCCTTCTCCATTGGGTTCTGAGCACTCTTGATGTGTGCAGTAAGCCTGTGAGGTGAATCTTAAGCAAGTGTCTTCCTACCTAACAAACTGCATAGGTTGAGCAGAAATTTGAACCTAGATCTTACCACAATCTAATTCAAAAACACTATCAACTACACCACACTGGCTGTGTACCGCAAGTTCAGTAATACAAATACTCCTATTAATATTAATAGGAATATTCACTTTGTTATATAGGAGTCTCCTTACTCTCTTTGCTGTTTAGGCTGCTCAGAAATAGCAAAATTGGTAATAGTGGATGGAACAACTCCAATTAGAGGGGTGCTGGTAATTGTCTTTTTGAGTTTTTATTGACTCTGTCCAGGTAACAAAAACCAATACAAGTAGAGGAGGCAGCTTCTGTTCTAGTGTTTTACTATGTGTCAAGGGACAGGAGAACTATTAAATACAGTTTTAAGTCATGGTTCTTTGGAGTAATGAAAATTGCCTTTGTTAAGCTCTGGTGAGCATATTTGCTGGCATACCAAAAAAAAAACCCTGAGCATTTGCTTCAGTTGTTTCTTGAAGTAGAGTTGATGGTTGTTTCCTTTCTGACTAAAACTCCAGGGCAGCTTTTTGTGACCACAGGGGTTGGGTATGCAGTGGGGAAGGGAAATAGACAAGTCCTGGTGCTTAAGCATAAATGTCCAGCCCATTTCTTTTGTATCTCATAAGTATAGTTGGCTTACATAGATTTAGATAAATTCATGGAAGATGGGCACTTGTTCAGATGCATGGTGCCTCTGAGCACTAAGTGCTGGCAACAAATGTGGGAGAGAGCTGTGGCCTCTGTGCACTTTTTCTGGGCTTCTAGGGGCATTTTATTGGATGGGAAACAGAATATTGAAGTAGGTGTGTAGTTGGTTAGATTGATTGGGGCTCATCCCAGCTGCATTTAGTAAGCACAATAGTTATTTTACATACTTTGTACTTTCAGCTCTTAAAGATAATTTATACTATGAAGCTGGAAAAATGATAGCAGTTTCTCTGGTTCATGGAGGGCCATCTCCTAGCTTCTTTTCCAAAACCTTGTTTGATTGCCTTGTTTATGGCACAGAGAACGTGAAACCAACTATTGAAGATGTTGCTGATGTGACTGTTCTGCAGACAATAGAGAAGGTAAGTTGTTCTACAACTGCACAGCACTATAGGGATGGGTCTTGGTATTTTTTCTCTTTTAACATCTTAATTTTAAATCAATTTGGTATTGAGGGCATTTCTTTTCTCAGCAATAGTTGGCATAATATATGTGTCACTTATTTGTCAGCCAAAAGTAATCAGACATAAGATCTGAAACAAAGAGGAAGTTGCATCCATCCATTTGAATTGGAAGGTACATTTATTCATCAAATTAACTAGTTAATGTTTGATTTCTTACTGTAGATAAAATCTGCAAGAACTCTGAGCAGCTTAGAATCAGCAATAAGTGATTGCTCTGAATATCTCGCCATTGCTGGATGTTTGAAACCTGTAACAGATCTACATGATAAGAATGTGTTGGTGAATGAGATATTGAATTACCATGTCATAAAGAGAACACTTTTACCTTTTGAAAGGTTTGTTTTGCACGTAGAACCCAGTACTATACTTTTCCAGTTTATACTACAGGGTTCTGTAGCCACACACTTTCCATGTGAAGTAACTAATGTTTTGCATTTATAAATTAAAATTTTACAAGTCAAGTTTCACGTGTTATGAAGAATTTATTGTTCTAGTGGTGGCTTCCCCTCTCATTTACTAGTACTGAAAATATAAGATTTTATTATGACACCAAGTGAAAGAAGTATTGCTGGTGATTGCAAGTAGGCAGAGTGCTGTTGCGCTTATGTCCAGTTTGCAGGCTTCTCTCACACATTTGGTTGGCCACTGTGAGAATATGATCCTAGGTGAGCCAAGGGCCTGTTCTTAATGTTCATCTTATGTTGTTACTCAAAAATGCTTAAAGATATTTGATATTTCAAATTTGAAAAACTGAGTTGTTGGATGAATACTTAAATATACTTAATAGTGTCCCAAGGGAGGAAGCTCTGCAGCTTTCTTTCAATGGGGTGAGATCTATCATTTTATCTGTGGATGTGAGAGGATATCCCCTTTTGGCTGCCTCTATAGCCTCCCTGCTCCCTAATCTGTCCTTCAGGATCCTCCAACTTTCCAGAACAGTTTCAGGGAGTGTACTGGGGCTGCCTGGGGGAAGGGAAAAGAGGGAAATTCCTGTAAGCTGGATGCCACACTTGGGCACCATCCATTGTTGTGAGTAGCTTTCAGGAAAATTTAGAAGCTCTAAAATAAATTACTGATTCGAATCTGTAGCTGGTACCAGCTCCAGCAAGGGTATTCTGACTAGTACATGTATCAGGAATATTAGTAAATTGTTTTGTTTTGTTTTTAATAATTCCAGCAAAGCCCTAAGGAATTACTGCTTCTAGAAATTTAAAGTGGTGTTTGTAATATGCAAATGAATTTGGCAGTTTTTTTTCTATCTTTTTAAAAACAAAAAAACCTCATAGCACTTTCTTGGTTCAATGCATTGTCTCTTTCCCCCTTAGCTTTAGACAAGGTTTGAAAACACTTGGTGTTTTGGAAAAAATGCAGATGAATCCTGATGCATTCTGTAGCATATTATGTCACAAGCCTGAGAAACTTACAGCAAAACTTCTTGGTGATCTCTTTGCTATCCACTGTGTACCGGGAGCAGACAAAGCCAGAAGTCTAGATTTCTGGATGGGTTACTTACAGGAAACAGAAGGTAAGAAAAAATGGACCCACCTAAGTGAATCTGAACTAGGAATCTGGAATGTGTTGGGGGCTTTAAAAAAAAAGACTTCAGTTCCTATTTATCAAACTCTTAAGACAAGCCTTGCCTATGAATTTTAGTTTCACTTTACATTTGCAGTAATGATTAACTATTGTCAATTTATCATTAGCTTGACTCACTCTTACCTTCTAATGTGAAAATCGTGTAAAAGCTGTTTTCAGCTAATCAAACTCCTCGTTCTTGGTCTAGGTGGTGAGTCAGCAGTAACTCTAGAGGACATCTTAGTGTTTGCAACTGGCATTCGTGATATCCCACCCATTGGCTTTGATCCTGAGCCTGCAGTTAAGTTTCTGCATATAAAATACCCTGTTGGAAAGAGACACCTTAATTGTTTAGAGCTTCCAATAACAAAGTCTTATGAGAAGTTTAAAAGAATTATGGATTGCACCATCAGAAGTACTCTAAGGTTAGAATCAGAAGTGCGTTAGTCACTACCATGGATGCTGAAAATTGAATGATGAAGCATTTAAGAAGCTTGCTAGCTGCTACCGGATAACACACACGTTCATCCTCACAGACTTGCAACTTGATCGTGGAAATGGCTTAATCTCAGTCTTTACATTTTGAACTTTGATTCAAAATGATGAACAAACAAAGCTTTCCAAACCATTTTGCATTATTTGGTTTCTTTTTAACACTGTGCCCTAATCTCATCCTTAGCACAGCCCCACTTCATAACATAAGGCAACTGGTGACATAATTGTCTGCTGATGTACTGTACCATCCATCCATCCATTTATATTATAATCAAATATACACTAGCAGACAACTGGATTCACAAATCCCTTTTACATTGGTTTGTAATATATCCACAAAATCATGTTTTTGTGTAAGTTTTGACCTGTTGGTTTGCTGAGATGAGAGAATATTTTACATTTTAAGTGAATTTCAAGTATCCTAGCTATTACTTTTGAACTATAATAAGGAAGCTAAACATAATACCTCATTTTAACTTTTGTCAGATATATATATATTTTTAAAGAATAACAGAGCTTTATGATACTGAATACAGCTGTGGGGCAGTATCCCAGCTGCTTTAAAATTAAATTTCCGTTCTACAGTCATTCCAAATATTTTCCTTGGTATTAGAAAAATGTGCTGGTGTGTGAAGGTGTTGCAATTCATAGAAAGTATAAGCAAATTCTTATGTGCTAGTTATAAGTGACTTAAGACAGAACATGGACACTTAGATGTCAATCATTTGAGAGAAAATGTGAGGTTGACTTCAAGGGAAGGGCCATGTCAAAAGGACGTGCAGAAGAAGAGTTTTAACTTGATATCCTGCCTTTCGCTCCCCTTAAGGAGTCTCAAAGCGGCTAACAATCTCCTTTTTCTTCCTCCCCCACAACAAACACTCTGTGAGGTGAGTAAGGCCGAGAGACTTGAGAAAAGTGTGACTAGCCCAAGGTCCCCAGCAGCTGCATGTGGAGGAGTGGGGAGGAGAACCTGGTTCACCAGATTATGAGTCTACCACTCTTAAACACCACACCATGCAGGACACTTATCTTCTAGTATCTCCAAACTCTATCAAAGTTCAAATGAAAGCAAGCAGAAATTCACACGCATTGAAGGCCCTATATATGCCTGTTATGAGAATGGCAACAAACTATATGTAGAAATACATCTTGAATTGGTGTTGCAGGAATTATTATTCTCTGTGTAGCATAGATCCTTACATTTAAACATTCCATACTACACTGTGAGTACTGTAGAACCTTAGTATACAACCTTAGAATAGACTATTAGAATAGAATCATAGAGTTGGAAAGGATCCAGAGGATCATCTAGTCCAACCCCCTGCAATACAGGAATATGCAACTGTATCTTACAGGGATTAAACCTGTAACCTTAGTGTTATCAGCACCACACTCTAACCAACTGAGCTATCCACCTTATTTTAAAGTATTTCACTTACTCAAAAATATAATTTTCCAGTGTTTTCTGTTGGATTGTATATGGCTTTTCTTTATGTCCTGCTCCCTGCCCTGGGTTTTGCAGGCCTAAATATTTACAGTTGCACTGTGCTTTGAAAATCCTCCAGGTACATCATGAGCATCATATAAACATACTTGAATCTTTTCCTTGAGCTGAAGAACAGGGAGGAGAATTGCTTAAAAGGCCTCTCAGACATGCTGAGCATTAAAAGACCTCCCATGTCATGCTAAGCATTGGAAATCAGCTCCCTCCCGTACTGGGGAATGCAGAGATTTTGCTGGCTACCCAAACTAGCAAAAAATTGTAGGCTACTGGAGGAAAGGATTTTGGGCTGCTATGGGTTGTATTCAATTAAGCTTTTCCATTTGCACAATGGAATTTCCTCCCTCTTCACTGCATTCCCACACACACCCTCAAAATCTGCTCCAGTAGGTTAGGGGACCCTCTGGAGATGTTTGGGGGCAGAGAAGCTCTGTTCATACAGCATGGAATAGAACCCTCTAAGTTTATAAACATGTTAGTCTACTGCAAGCATGTCCAAAGTCCGTTTCAGGGCCCTAATTCGGCCCCTGTGGCAGTTTATTTCCTGGAGTAAAATCCTAAAAAAAAACTCCACAACTTCAATCCTAAAAAAGGTCAACAACTTTGGTCGGCCCTCACGGCCCTTCACTTCATCAAATCTGGCCCGCTTTGAAAAGTTTGGACACCACTGGTCGTCTGTATAATCTGTGTTCTCTACACAAGTCTTGATCATTGTGTTTTATATTGCAGTATCTGTGGATTTAATTTACTTCCTATGATTGATGCATCCTGGCAATCTATTCTTTGCACTTTGTGATTTTATGACCTTGTTAGCTTAGCTGTTTGTTGGGTTAAAGTACTAGGAGTAAAGAAAATGCTCTGTTGTGCTATCTCTGTCTTAAAACCTCTGTGCACAGGATGGGAACCTCTTAAGTTCTCCTAATTGTGATTATTTGAATATGTACTACTTTATTATCTAAAGTATCTATACTAGCATAAGTAGGAGAAACTGCAGGTAAATTGAATCTGCAAATACTGTAGATGTCAATTCAGGGCCATAGTATTCCTTATGGCAGCTCAGGTACCTAACACTTCACTGAATGCTTTTATCATAGCATTCTTAAATTCATTGATTTTTTTTATCTGTAATTTGGATTAAAGGAAGGCACAATTTCTTTATGATTGAACTCTTTCATGGGTGGGGGGGATTAAACCATTAGCATTATGTAGAAATAGTGTAGAATACAAATTTGCATGTACAATTAAAAGTTTGTAAATATCTATTTCCTGGGGCTTTCTATGGCTTCCAGTGTGTGTTTGCTCTTCTATTACTTGTAGCAATGTATTATGGGAGAACCGTCATTTACATGTACTGTATATAAAGTGCAATAAATCAACGATGTGTCAGTTAACAGTATTAAATATATATGCATTCAAATGTAGTTGGACTTGATTCTTTTGAGGATGTTCATGTGCAACAATGGTGTTGCTTCATCTGGGATTCATGATAATCCTCATGTTACCATATGATGTTAATAGTGCAAACAGGAATATATATCATAGTCCAGTGTTACTTACCTAGCTTCCTTTTACAAATACAATTTGTATATGGTAGCTCTGAAGATTCACAAATGACACTGATTTATTTCTTCCTAAAGTGTGATGGGGGAATCCCATTCTTATATATTTTATATGATTCCTGTTCAGGTACCTATGGAAAAGATTATAAACTAAATCTTAAAATTACAATTTTATACTCAGTGTTTCAACTGAAGGGGTTGAAGGATGAGACAGATAACTTCCCAAATTTAGACTACCCCCGTCCACCAAAAACATGCCTCTGAAAATGCTTCTATGCACTTCACAAAGGCTACACTAGTGATGTAGTGGATAAACCATTGGGCTAGGACCTGGGAGACCAGGGTTGAAATCCCTACCCTGCCCTGAAGCTCCCTGGGTGACGTTGGGCCAATCACTCACTCTCAGCCCAAATAACCTCACAGGTTTTTTTGTGAGGATAAAATGGGGGAGGAGTAAAACTCTGTATGTCCCTTTGAGCTCCTTGGAAGGTAGGACACAATTGCAATGTTTGGTCTGCTGGTCCTTGAGAATGGGCAGCAGCATGAAGAAGCACACGTGATGAATCCTAACACACACCCTGAAATCCCAGTGACACAAACATGCTGGAAATTATGTCACAATGAGCTAGAACATGCCATTTGCTCCAAGGGGAAGAAGACTATTCCTTCTGGCACACCTTCCCCCCTCTGCTGCCATGAAGATGGTTTGGAAGCTGTAGGGCTCTGGACCCACACATTTCTGGTGGTAATATTACTCAGTAAGAATTATCCCATAAAGCAACCTTTAAATTATATTTTTAAAAATACTGTTATTTGACTTGTCAGTCATTTGTTACCGAAAGGTCTTCAGGCGACTTATCACACATTAAAAACAAATAGTAATACTTTATGCCACAAAAATGTAACAAAACATCCACTTGTAATCAATCAAAAGCTGGGTGGAGGAGATAAGTCTGGTGCTGAAACAAAGATGCCAGGTGGACTTCACTGCAAAAGGCATTAAACCAATGAAACCACAACTGAAAAGGTCCTCTTCCTTGTTACCACCCTCCAAGCATCCCCAAAGAGGCGGGTGGGCTCTGGAGAAGGATGCAGGTATGTTTGGGATAGACATGCCAGAATATACTGGGGTTCTGAGCCATAGAGTTTTATAGGTCAAAAGCAGCACATTGAATTGGATTTAGAACCACACTGGCTGCCTGTATGCTTCCAACAGAATTGGTATTCTATTATCTCTTTGCCTCAAACTTGTCAACTGTTGGGCAGCTGCAGTCTGACTAACAAGCTTCTGAACCATTTTCAAAGCCCCAAGTCGGTTGCCTGAGAAGGATACCATGGTGGATGGTACTGAAAGCTACTGAGAGATCAAGAAGATCAACAGTCACATTCCTCCATCTGTCTCCCAACAGTGGCCAATTTACAGGGGGACCAAAGCAGTTCTTTTTGTGGGTTTGTATGTGTGTGAATTGCTGTGGTAGACTAAATTATTATATATTTTATTATTATTACTACTACTGCTTTATTTTGTACCCTGCCCATCTGACTGGGCTGCCCCAGCCACTCTGGGCCGCTTCCGCCATATATAAGAAACAGTAAAAGGTTAAACATTAAAAAGCTTTCCTAAATAACAACAGTGCTTGTGTACAGGACCAAATGTCAACTTCTAGCACTTTGTAAACCTCTCTGACAAGCTAACCTGGAGAACTGTGACTTTAGGCCAGACTTGGACTATCCAGTTAGGAATACAAGCCCTAAATAAAATAGAGTATATGGCAAAATAATATAAATACAATGCCATATCCAATTAAGCCACACTCAAACCCACTGAAATCATGTTTCCATTCATTTCAGTGGGTCTACTCTGCATATGGCTTAATGTCAGCCAGATTCTTACTCCCACAATGGCTTTCTTCTCTTTCCACTAATATTTGGACCTCTGACGACAGAGGTTCGGTTTAGCAACAACAAATGTCTGTTTTTTGCAGCCATCACAAAAGAATAAAAAAATCAGTGGTAGCCCTGCCCTGGAGGTAAATCATAATTTTTAGGAAGCAAGCCTACCCACGTCTACTAAGAAGAAAATCCCGTAGAATCCAAGGAGGTTTTACTAGCAGGTAAGTGGGGCTAGGATTGCAGACTTGAGAATATCCTTAAGATCATCCACTAATGATCTTATGAGTCTTTTACTGGAGAGACAAAGGGGGTTTTTTGGGGGGGGGTACATGGTGGTCAGATCTAGGATGATGCCCACCCCTTCCCTATGAAGCCCTGTATATTTTCTAACAACTGTTTCAAGCGTAAGAAGCTACCGGCCCCTAGGCAGCAACTTTTGAGCGTGCCATTTTCTCCCTCTTCCTATATTTTGGCTCCTAACTACCAATTCACCTCAGAACCGCCCCATCCGGCACCGCGAACCCCGTCCCGCGTGAGGGCCGCGAGCGCCTCAGTGGGAGAAGAGCCGGCGGTGGGAAGAAGCAGAAGGGGGAAACCGCCGCCCTCTCCTCTTCCAACCATCCCCGAAGATAACCGGGAAGCCCCAGTTGCGGCGCCGGCGGCTGGGATATACGAGGAGCCAGAGGGGACGCCGGGAGAGGAGGCTCCGCCCGCCGCGCCTCAGGTCGCTCGCGGCAGCAGCAGCAGCGGCCGCCTCGCCGGGCCGCCACGTCTGCCGGCTGCTGTAGCGGCGACGGGGGCGGAGCCGGCCTGAGTGGCAGAAAAGATGGCGGCCAGCATCCGGGAGAAGCAGACGGGTGAGTTCCCCGCTTTTCTCTCGGGGACAGGCTCGAAGGGGCGCCGGCCCTCTGTTGCCCGGGAGCCCGCGGGGTGCGGCGGGGTCGCTGCCGCCACCGCCTCGGCGGGAAGGTTTCGCGGCGTCTTTGTTACCTCACGGAGGATTCGCGCGGCCTGCTCCTTTCTGCATCCTCTGCGGGGCCTTTTCCTTTAAAACCCACGCGAGGAAGGCTCTCTTTGGCTGGCCGACCCGCTTCAGGAGGAGCGGAGCCCTGCCCTACTTTGGAGGGTGGGGGGCTCGCCCCGTGACGGACAAGGCGCCGTGGGGGTGACTCCGGGTTCCCTGTATTGGCCCCGCATTCCTGGCGCGCCTGTGTTTCTTCTTTCGCTGCCTCCAACCCTCGGGTTTCATAATAACAGCAACAACACTTTGTTTGGGGTTATAGGGCAGTAGGTACTTCATAGACTACTACGGAGTTTTAAGTTGGTTCAAAAGGAGGGGGAAATCCACCCCACCCCACCATGTCCACAGAGAGACAGCCGTCACAGTTTCATAGACATTACAGTTATTCCAAAGGAGCCCTTAAACTTATTGTGGAGTCATGCTGTTAGTTGTTAAAAGCAGCCTTTGCATCATCTGCCTACTCGCGTTAAGCAATTTGCAAGGCATTGTTAGAAGATACAAGAACAAATGATCCCCAAGAAATGCCGCTTTAGTACCTTATACGCATCATCCTCAAAGGAAGATAGGTTTATCAGAGTCAGCATTTTTTCTATCTTTTCAAGCTGCGCTCCAAGCAGTTCTGAACATGTCATCGATGCGATTGTGATGGTTTTAGGCTGGGTGTTTTTCTGTGATTTTTAATGGCTGGTGTTACTACTCCAAACTGAAGCACAGCCCTTCAAGTCAAGAGTTCCTCCACCTGGTATCCTCCAGTTGTTTTTGGACTAGTTCCCATTAGCCACAGTCAGCGCTGGTTGGACTTGTGGTCCAGAACATCTGGGGATTACCAGGTTGGGGAAGGTTGTTTCAACAAATAGATTTGCCTATGTTATCCAGTCAGAAGGAGGTCGATGTGGTATGTCCCAATGGCTTGTAATTGCCAAAGCATTCCATACTGAACATATACAATTATTTATTAGTAAGAAATGTTTCAAGAAACCAGTCTGGAACACATACTGCAAAGGTGTATGAAATCTTCACGGACTCACCCATGTCAGGGTTTGGGTTTAGGACTAGACTTCTTCATCAGACTTCAACACACACACACACACACACACACACACACACACACACATTTTTTATTACAGTTTCCTTCTTCTTATATCAGAGATATTGAGAAGTCACTACCAGTTTAGACTTGACAGCATACAGTCATACCTCGTGTTGCATACGCTCCGTGTTGCGTACGTTCAAGTTACGGACCTCTGCGACCTGGAAGTCCGCCACGGAGCGTGCGCTGCGCGCGGGTGCACAAAAGCGTTCTGCGCAGAAGCGCAAAAAACCACAAACTTCCATCCCCCGCCCCCCCCCCCGTTCATGTTATGTACGCCTGGGTTACGTGGCGCGACCCGGAACAGGTACCACTGTATATGTAAATTCAGTGCCCTTGTGTGCAACACTTTACACTTTCTACTGAATCTCCTTTGCCATTTTGTTCCCATTCATGCGTTTGTTCATGGATTATTTTAAAAGTTTTAGTCTCAGGGCAGAGCCTTGGGAATATCAAATATGACTTTCACATCAATTTTCATCATACTTATGTTTCTGAGTATAAGAAGGCTTTGGTACATAGGAAGTACAATGGAAACGTACTGTTATTTTACAAGACCAGGTTTCTGCTCTTAGGTTCTTGTCTCTTCAGTTGCTAAAATATCCACACATCTTGACAAATGTTGTTATCAATTTAAATAAGACAGCAGCCATGGCCTCTTTATTTATTTTATTTTAACAATTTATATACTGCTTGACTACAATAATCTCAAATAAATAAACTAACGTTTATTTCTAAATAACATATAGGCAGATTGCAATATTTTGAACACATGTTCTCAATAGATTTTATGTGGTTAGTCGTACTTTTCAAAACTATTCAAAATCCTGGTTACTGTCATCGTAAAACTACAGTAATAGTAATATAACTCTTTTCTCTCGTTTTCAGTGGCTCTAAAACGTATGTTGAATTTCAATGTGCCACCTGTTAAAAACAGTACAGGTGAACCAGTATGGAAAGTAAGTCAAACTATATGCCAATTTTATATTCATGGTAATCATTTCTAGTTTCAAATTAACTTATTTGCCTTGTTCTTGAAAATGACATTTTATAGCTTTACGAAATAGGTTGTTGACTTGGACCAATTGCTGATAATGAAAAGGAAAGTGTTTGAATTATATAGAACTGCATAAAGAAGATCTCTGTGAAAGTAAACATAATTGAGTAGATAGAAGTAATTACTTTGGTAGTGTATTTGACAGTGGTGATGGATTTCATTGAGGAATCTGTACTAGTGGTTTAAGAAACATTGTTTGTGACTGTGTTTTAATGTTGCATGATAGAACCATTTCAGCCTTTATTGTGCATGTTACTTTTTCCAGTTGGTTTTTAAGATGTCATCATAAAACACTTTTTTAATTCTGACAGGAGCTAGCCTAGGTGAGCATCAGTTGCACACTGCCCCATTCCCTCCTCCTTCTCTGGCATGGCTGCAATGAGGAGCTCTGAAGCTTTTGCTTTCTTTCTTTCTTTCTTTCTTTCTTTCATTTGTTTGAGGCTTGTTGTGTTGTGTGACCCTGAGAAACTCCAGTTAATCTTAACTCTGATTTGCTTGAAACAAGCCATATATTATAAAGCTGCCTGGTATGGACAAACAACAATTAACATTAAATAATGTACAGTTTAAACTTGAGACATAACATTGAGATTGATTGATTTAGACACTAAACTGTGTTTAATCAAAAACATGGGGGGAAACCTTAATTCAACTGCACTGGACGGAGCAGGAAAAGCATTTTAGCCCATGGTTCATCTAGAATTATTCCCTTCACAATAAATCATGGTTAGTTATTATGTCCAAATATTCTCTCTTGGTTTTGTATGACAGGCTGACCTTATTATTTTTTTTAAAAAATGCAATGCCAAACAATATTTTTTAAATGCTTTCCTGTTTTCATATTTTTTAAAATAATAATTTTTTAAAAGGAAATTATTTATTTCAAAGCATATGAGAATGTGACTGACTCCTTCAAATCTGAAATGTTGCTTAAGACCCCTTTATCTGTTAAATAATTACAAGCTCATGGACATAAAGCTGCTGCACAACCTCTGCTCAGGCCCCACTGAAGTGAATGGTGATGGCACAGTGGCCATCCATGCACTGACATTGCTTTCTAGTTTGCTTAGTGTGTATGCAACTAATAAAACCTGACCATAGCATTCTTCTTCCTCTGATTGGTTGACCTCAAAAGAGTCCTATCCTCTCCCCCAAATATGTCATGTTCCTTACTGGAATTATGCTAATAGGTATTTTTGTGTTGCAGGTTCTCATTTATGACAGATTTGGCCAAGATATAATATCTCCATTATTGTCAGTGAAAGAATTAAGAGACATGGGCATTACTTTACATCTGTATGTATCTATATGTATACGTTTTGCAGTTGTGTTACTTTATACGTTGTTTGAAAAAACGTTTTTTATGGTGAGGAGGATAAGGTTGCATGTTAAACCACCAGCTGGGTAACTGGTCAATAATGGGAAGCTGAAGGATGCTAGTTATACTTAAAGTGATGTCCTCTCTCTTGTAAAGAGCAGACTGAAGCTCTGGCACGTCTAAGTATGCCAGTCTTTACTTAAAGCAGTACATAAATCCATTACATTGATTACAAAATTAAGAGAAGGCTGAAAGCAGTTTTAATTTGCAAGTTACTGAGCACACAGTAAGAGCATATCTGAAAAATATATTTTCATTATACTGATGTCTATGCAATCTGCCTTTTCAAGTCATAGTTTTGAAACGCCTGAGACAGCTCCTTTTCCTTTTTTCAGACTAATCATACAAGCTATGAATGGGTACACTGAGATGCCGTGGTTAACCTTGATTGCAATTCATGATGTGTGGTCAACAAACTGCTTAACTATAGTTAAGGGAACATGAGAAAAAGGAATACACCTTCCTTAGGCAGGCTTTCAGTTAAACTGCAATTAAAGAAAAACTAGCATTACTTCTGCATCAGCAAATTATGTAGAAAGTGCCGTGTGCCCAATCCAATAGATGATTACTTGGAAGGCTGATTGCACGGTCAGGTTCTGCCCTAAGCAAGTGTGCATAGGATTGAAGCTGTTGAAGCCTTTTTTGTTTCTAGGGCTTTTTTTTGTTCCATTTTTTCCAAGAAAGAATAAAACAGTTCACAAATGAAGCTTGTTCTTTTATTTCCAGTCTTCTGCACTCCGATCGAGATTCTATTCCAGACGTTCCAGCAATATATTTTGTAATGCCAACAGAGGAAAATATTGACAGGCTGTGCCAGGTAGTGTAACATGCTTAATGTCCATTGTAAGAGTTTAAAAATTCATGTTGTAACACAAGAAAAGAAACTGGACTTTGTTTTACTGCCAGATAACAGGTAGTGTTTATGCTGCAGCTGCATGGATGTTAGGGCTGTGACTTCATTGTTTGCAGCATGTACTCCACATCAGCAAATCCAGTGATGAGCCAACTGCTTAGAAAATACTCTTACTACTTTCCATGCTTATGCTATGGATCAGAGAGGTTCTTAAATGTCGTTGGCAGTAAGGAGAGACACCTTGCTACTGCTGTAGCCACTGCAAATGTGTTGTCCTGTATGATTATTCCCTACCTTTCCTTGCAGTTTTAAAGTCTTATCTGCTACCTGTGCTAGTGTCTACAAATATATCAGGGAAGCTTTTAACCTGTGATATTTTAATGTATTTTTATACCTGTTGGAGGCCGCCCAGAGTGGCTGGGGAGACCCGGCCAGATGGGCAGGGTACAAATAAAAGAATTATTATTATTATTATCAGGTGTCAAGTGTTTGAAGCTCCCATTGTTCTAGGCGCATTTTGCGACGGAATTTCATTAGCATGAGCAGCTTCTGAGCTCGGTGCAGTACTGTGCCTAAGATTTCAAACTGCAAAGTGGAAGGAAAGGAGGACCTTTTTCTGCCTCCCCATTTCCAGCTACTCTCTGAAGACTGGAGAAGAGACTCCCTTAAGAATATTAGGGGGTGGGCAGGGGAAGGACCAGATCATGTGAAAAATGAGCATAATATTTTAGCTGCAGTTCATTCATTTTCAGCTTTGTATTCTTGTTATAAAAAAGTGTGCCTAGACATTCCATTATTTCACCCATAACCTAGGTTTAAGGTGCATTTAGCTCCTAGCTTTAATATCTCAGTTTGTAACACTGGCTGGCTTGCTTAACTTTTTCTTAAAATCCAGAAATGGATATAGCAGTGAATATCAGGTATAACTCAAATCTCCTTTTCACACGGGAAAAAACGTTCATTCTCTTTTACCCCAACCTCTGAGCATTATGACAATATGATTTTCACCTTTTGTAAAGAAAGTGAGCCAGAATTGTTAATTTGAATAAGCTTTTCATGTGATTTGAATGTAACATTTCATAATCTGAGATATCTCATGGAGTGATTTCTGGAACCATGCCCATGAAAATGATTCATTATGTCCCATTCCTGTAGATTTAATGTATATTATACAAGCTGAGGCAACAGATGGTGTTAGTGGAATTATATATGATCAGGTTGCATAGATTATTTTTTTCTCCCATCAAGGCCCATACAGGGCAGGCCACAACCTTTGTATTGGTGCAATTTAAGATGCAATTTTTAGTGAATGAATGTCCAGCATATCAATTTAACACTGCTGACACCTGCAGGACACATGCAGACACTGCAGAGGCTTTTAAACTCAAACCTCAGACTGAGTTCTTCTCTAGACAGATCTAATCCAGGACAGATGCAATAACACAATGTGCAGAAAAACGAACTAATCAACATATTCAAAATTTACCCAAATGAGCTCAGCAGAAAAGCTTCTTACTGGGGTCAAAATAGGCTAAATAAAGAAATGGCATATTTTGTTAATTTTTGGTTTGAAGTGTGGATACTTGGATAAAAGTAAATGGGAAAATGCTTTACCCATGCTTTTCAGAATAAGAGAATAACTGCTTTTCTGAATAAGCTTTATCCTATCCCATGTTAGACATCTTAACAGGGTGGATTTGATTTAAATCAAATTGATTTAAATCACAATTTAAATCACTAGTCAGTAAGGCTTGATTTAAATCACTAGTCAGTAAGACTTGATTTATATATTTTTTTTACAGAAATACTCATTCTTGCTGGTATAATCTTAATATTTACAACCATATGAAGGTTTCATTTTTGGAATAATAAATTTCCAGAGTGGTTTTTACAGTTATATCAAAAATTACTGATTTGGTTATACTACTAGAAATACATAGACAGATAATTATGAAATTATGGTGAGGTTTAATAAGTTAACTGTTTATATTTGGACAACTTTTCTGCTGTACTTTATTGGAAGGAGAAAAATAATCATTTCCTTAATAACCATTTAAACAATTTATTTAACTAAAACAATAACATGATAGCATATGTATCCATGTTTGTTAACTGATGTGGTTAAACATTTAAAAAAAAAACTTAGACTGAGTTTTAGCACACTTGATAAACTTAAAACAAATCCTTATTTCCTGATGAATAGCCTTTCGACTACAATGTAACTTAAATAGAAGACTATATTTAGAAAGATTTTTCCTCCAAAAGCATTTTATTTTAAAAATCCGATTTAAATCAAAAAAATCTGATTTTTTTGATTTTTTTAAAAAAATCATTGATTTTTATCCACCCTGCATCTTAATAACCAGGAGTGATGTCCACTTAGAGATGCACACATTCTCATCAGTCAAAAGCATTGTATTTGTGGATTGTGAACTTGACAAATGATTACCCCAGGCCACTGGCAAGTAAGGAGCAAGAATTTAAACTAAACTTGGGGCCATTACAGGTTTTTTTTTTAATTTTATTTGCATGAGACATTCGAGCATGCTTCCCACATGTCAGCATACATACAAATATAGAACTGGGAATGTGCACCTCAAACTAAGCTTTGGGACACTGCAGATTAAACACTGACATTTCAGAAGAACATTTTCTGCAAAACTCCCTAGTATTATATATGGTCTAGCGCAGGCACCCCCAAACTCAGCCCTCCAGATGTTTTGGGACTACAACTCCCATCATTCCTAGCTAACAGCGCCAGTGGTCAGGGATGATGGGAGTTGTAGTCCCAAAACATCTGGAGGGCCGAGTTTGGGGGTGCCTGGTCTAGTGCATGAGCTTGGTGCAAGACACACCTCCTGTTCTATTGTCTATTGTCTGTTATTGGCATGGGTTATGCTGCCTTATAGGAAATTAAATTTTAGAAGCACTACTCTATAGTAAAGGCTTTCATTTTTAAAGTATACTTGTTATCTAAAAATACTGGTGTTTTTAATATTCATTTTTTCTTTCAGGATCTTAGAAACCAACTTTATGAATATTATTATTTAAATTTTATTTCTGCCATTTCAAGAAGTAAACTGGAAGATATTGCAAATGCTGCTCTGGGTGCCAGTGCAGTAGCACAAGTAGCTAAGGTAAAGTACATTATTCCAAACATTCATATTGGAGTACCTGTTACTTTCAAAACTGATTCAACAAGTTTTTTGGAGTGGGGGGGTTCTTAAGTGGGGAGTTGGCAAAATTGGGTATTTCAACTTGTGCAGGTTGAACTATTTTGAAAAGATAATTGCATATAAGCCCTTGTTGTTCCTTAAATAAAAATAATGTTTTGATAGAGTAGTGATTTAATATAAACTAATCATTTACATGTTATTCTTACTAATGATACCTTTGTTTTGATGTATAGGTTTTTGACCAATATCTCAACTTCATTACTTTGGAAGATGATATGTTTTTATTGTGCAATCAAAACAAGGAGCTTGTTTCGTATCGTGGTAGGTGGATTATTCTAAAAACAGTTATTTTGTTAAATGTCTAGCATTTTAAGAGAACATAATGGTGTATAATGTAATTCTGTATGTGCACACAGACATTCTAATGCTGGTGACGGTGTGGAGTTTTGCAACTGATTTCATTTTCCATTATTCGCCTTCATTACTTGCCTACATTTATTATTGAGCTGTAATGGATTATTGAAGTTTATGAAAGTAAGCACATAAAGTGCTTTCTGCTGTTTAGACCAAGTAACTTATTTTTGTGTCATAGACCCAGGATATATATCTTTACTATCAGACAAGAAACATAAATGGAGGGTAGAATCCAACATGCAATCAGACTGCTGCTCATGTGACAAGGTTGCTGCTTCCTCTCATCACCCCTGCAGCCCCCTACGTGCCCCCCAAATCTGCTTCATTTCCTTCATCCCTTTGGGGCAAATTTTGAGGGTGCACGCAAGGCTGCAGGGGGGGAGAGATGAAGGTGATAACCTCTCACAAAACAGACAGCATTGGATACACCCTAGAATTTTAAAGTTGTTTTGGTCTGCTAGTATTTTCAGCTTTTAATCTAGAGTGAATGACACATCTAGGCATAATTTATATAGTAATCTGATTTTTTCTCCTCTCCCTTTTTGGTATTGCAGCCATCAACAGACCAGATATAACAGACACGGAAATGGAGACTGTAATGGATACAATTGTAGACAGCCTTTTCTGTTTTTTTGTTACACTTGGTAAGTATGTTGGTTTCTTAAATATCATACCTCTGTAAGGAATGCTGTGAAATTCCCTCTATATTAGGTCATATGTCATTAGAAGGAGGTGGTTAGGATAAAGCAAGCCACCTCTTCCTCAAAAATGCCCAGTGCCCTGAATTGTTTTTACTGAATTGAGCTCTATTCATGGTTACCTATTCCTAGAGTTTGCAAACCAGCTTTCAATGCTGTTATAAAGCAGAGTTTAAAAAAAGAATTTGAAGCTGGTTCATCATGCTTGGAATTAACATTGGCACATATTTTGCACCACGAATAGTAGTGAAACATGAAGTGAGGGTGAATTCAGCTGGAAGAGAGGAGAAGAATGCATAGGATTTGTACAGATCTTTGGCTAAGTGAATTTGCTCGTGTAGAAAATTTCACATTTTCAGGGACCTCCCCTTTGCCCTCAGCTTGCTGCCGCATTCAGCAGTATCCTCCAAACCTCTGGAGAGGCTTTTGGGAGCTGCTGTGGAGAAATCATATTCTGCCCACCCACTTCCACTTGGGTTTTCTGGATCCAACCCTATGGGTGGTGTGTGGCAAAGTAATTGAGAAAAGGTACTACTTCCTGTCCCACTGCTCCTCTCCCTGCACACCTCCCTGAATCTGCTACAGAGACTTGGGAGAACAGATTTGAAAGGGTTTGCGAGAAGTGGAACAGTTCATTGGATACAACCCCATTTCTGCACTGGCTTGGACTTTGTAAAATAAGGACTTCTTCTGTAAATGTTGTGAGAAAAGAAATAGAGTCCTAGACTGAGGACAGCAACAGTATGATATGATTTCATTTTATTCTTTTGGAACATTTAATAATTTGTAGGGATTAAAGATACTGATGCTCTTGATATATATTAGATGCTCTTGATATATGAATTGTTTGAACTCAGAGCTTACAATTTACCCATCTGTATCTGGCTAAAGATTAAAAAATAAGAATTATTCAGAAAAAGCTTCCCTATTTAAGTCTGCATATCTTGCAATGACTATGATAATCTGTCACTCAAGATGTGACGTTTCAGAATGTGGTTTCAAACAATTCAATTACTTAAATCTCCTGGAAGATATAAAGTAGATATGTCCTGTATTAGGTCTGCAAAGTGATCCCTTTGGAGAACTAAGAAATACATTTAACAGCTTGGGAGGTGTCTAGCTATCTCCCATTGGCTAGCCTTTTAAAAAATGCTCAAAAATTCCCTCTGAATAAGGGAATTTCTGAGCACTTTAAAAAAATTTCATAAGCTTTGTTTAAATATTATTAACCCATATTTATTTAATAAATTAACATGGTAGCAGGCAATATAAAAGTCATTTATCCTAAAAGAAACGTAGTGGACTTTATAACAGCATTTCCCCCCAAAATCAATATTTTGTTTTTTTAATAGGAGCTATTCCAATAATCCGATGTTCAAGAGGAACAGCAGCAGAAATGGTGGCAGTGGTGAGTTGTGAAATATCCCAACTGAATTAATTTTTGAAATTTATGAAGGGAGAATCACTGTTTAACTGAAAGCCGAACAGCAAACAGGCAATTGTTTTTACACATTTGTTTATATCACAATTTGTTTATATCACAAAGAAGACAGAACGGTCAATGTAGCTTTACATTGTCATGGTAACTCCACTTGTGTGTCCCAAGCTAAGCAGACACAATCTAAGAATGTTTCTATCCACTGCAATTCTTAGGAAGACGTGCAGTAGAATTTCTGGGTTTGGACATAGCATCAAGCTATGGTTTAGTGAACCGGCCTTAGGCTTGTGCACTCTGCACAATTTAAGAAGTATGCAAACTCTGGGCATAATTATTTTCCCTCCCATTGGTTCTAATTGGAGGAAATATTTTTAAAAGGCCATATCAGGAAGGAGCCTAGAAAATCTGCTCAACCAGCTCGTGCTAATGGTAAGCCAGCAGAGGTTAGGTTGATGTGGTGGTTTCTCCATCATGGAGTCTTCCACCACCTTTGAATACTTTCCATGTCTTGGATTGTATGTTGTTCTTGGCTAGCTGCCTCTTAACTGGCCTGGGTATGCAGTGCCCCCTTGCTTCTGGGTGCATGTGTCTTATGTGTCTTTGATTACATCCTGACATGCACTCCTGTAGTCTAGGAAGGAAAGCTAGTGGCATTTGAAAGTGTTGTCTCTTCAGACAAGGTTGAGGATATGGGAAGATCTCTAAATTGTATTGAGTTCTTTGTAAGGTAGAGCTTCTTTATTGGTCCAGCATAACCCTATGCATGTGTTCTTGGACACAAGTCCCATTCAATTCAGCGGGACTTACTTACAGTTAAGTGTGCATAAGATTGGGGGTTAGTACTGAGCTTATGCTAGCTTGCAACAATAGTGGAATATTTTTGAAACAGTAATGCTTGGGAGGGGAGGAGATAGCTGTGGTGTAAAGTGGAAAGGCCTGTTTGTCCCCTTTTTAAAAATGGTCCATATGTAATCTGGTGCCTCTCAAGGGCATGAACTGAGAACACAGTGTATTTGTACATGAACTAGGGCTAGTGTACTTAAAAGATCACCTTATTCTTTATACCCGGTCTAATCTTTGCAATCTGCCACTCAGGCATGTTTAGTGGTGACTGGCAGTGTCAGACTGTCCTCAACAGGAAATAGTGTGGCACTCTTTATATAGGAAAAGCAATCTGGCACAGTCTGTACTGAGTTTCGGTGCCAACTTAAAACTTTGTTATTTCATAAAGCTTTCTTATGAAAAGATTTGGATCGCCTTAGTGTTTGGATGGGAGATAATATCAGAACCCTGTGTACACTTCCAAGAGTTCCATGAAAGAATAAATGCAGAATGTAGATGAACTTAAATTGTTTTCGAGGGAGTGTATGAACACTCAGCCTTCAAAGACAGTAACACATGAAAAAGAAAAGATTGCAGAATGGTGTAGCATTGCTGTGCAATAAAAGGATAGTCTTCAGTGGAGGGGATTGATGTCTGTCATCAGTGACACCATAGGTGTCTATGCTGTTCACATAGTCATCACAATAACAATGGAAGTGTTAGCTAAGTGGGACATCCAATGTAACCATTATCACAAAATTTTGATGGCTCATAGGAAAATGACATTTCTCTATGAGCATGCAGGAGCCCTTCAGTAAACAATGGGTTCAGTCCCATCCAAAGACAGGCAGGAATAATAAAATGAAAGAGCTTAGCAGCCACCCCTCATATTGGCTCCAGTTCCTTTCCCTGCCTTACTTGGAATTAGTTTATCTCAGCCTGGGCATTCAAGATGCCTTCTGGAGGAAAAACAAAAAGAAATAAGATTAACTGTGCAAAAGAAACAGTACAGGAAATCTGATTCTGATTTTACCACAGTGACACATGCCTTTGTTACATCCTGTTTGTCCTGCTCCACCTTAGCTTTCAACATCTATTGTAGTGGCTTATGAGATCCAACATATCCCTCACCTTTAAACATCACAGCTCAGATCATTCCACCAGGACTTCAGCAGCATTTGCTGCTCACTCTGCTAATGTTTCTGTCTTGGAGATTTATAGCACAGTTACTTGGTTTATGATGAGTAGCTTGAGCACATCCCATTGTTTACTGAAGGGCTCTCACAGAGCACAAACCGTTGAATAATGTGAATGTTGCTTCTGGGGACACACGAGACCTTCTGACATCCAGTTTTCTATTTGACCTTGCCTTTTCAGTTGGCTACTTTTTATATCGGCAATTTCTCCTGACATCCTCTTTGTGTCATGCCTTTTCATAGTTTTTTCTTGTCCTGATTATGATTCTTCTTGAATTTCCTCTTGGTTTTGTCTGCCGGTTTTCACTTCCATAAGGTCTGCAACAACTTGGCAACAGGTCAGGAATTGGAGGCAGCATGTGAGGGCTGGCTGCTAAGCTTTTACTTTCATTACCTCACCCCTGTCTATGTCTGGGTAGTGGATCTTTAGCCAGTGTTTACTGAGCCCATTTTTTCCCTCACATTCCCAAAAGGAGCATTCACAGTAAGTTTAAAATGCTCCATTCTCAAGTTTGGATCTTTCAGCTTTCATTGATTATTGAGATATTTATACCCCACCTTTTCACTTCTAGAAGGTAATCTCAATGTGGTTATCTCTCTACCATTATTCCATCATGGAGCATTTTCTCATTATTTCATCTTTGTTCTCATATAGGCTGTGGGGAAATCGACAGGTTCATTCTGTTGTATTTAGCTATCTTTATGGATATATGAAAGCTGTGATAAATCTTTTTCAGAAACTAGATAAGAAACTCCGAGAGAACCTCAGAGATGCCAGAAACAGCCTTTTCACAGGTGACACACTTGGGGCTGGACAATTCAGGTATCAACATCTACTTATATTTTTCAGCAGCCCTTTTTAAAGTTAAATGTATTCGGGCTTTACAGACTTGGCAGCATGTCATTACTTTTCATCTGATTAGCTTGAAGAATTAGCAATATTGGGATTTAAAATCCTAAGAAAAACATTCTACGTGATTTTAAAATGATGGAATGATTTTAAAATGGGGAAACCCAGCCAGATGGGCGGGGTATAAATATTATTATTATTATTATTATTATTATTATTATTATTATTATTATTAAAATGTAGCATCAAATGGCAAAATGCTTCATATTTCATAACTATTCTGCAGAGTTTGGCAATGAATTTGGCCACGGAAATATTCCAAATATGTGATGGTTTGTTTCAGGTTATTAACTTAATATTTTTATTTAGTTTCCAGAGACCTCTCTTAGTACTTGTTGACAGAAACATCGATTTGGCAACTCCTCTACACCATACTTGGACATACCAAGCCTTAGTGCACGATGTACTGGTAAGAAACTTTTTTGTGGCTATATATTCCTCATTTATTATTATTACCAGCTTAATAATGTAAAACTTTGGTTCAATGCTTGCCTTAAGACAGGAATGGGGAAATTGTTTCTCTCCAGATGGTATTGGATGACAACTCCCATCATCCCTGACCATCAGTTATGCTAGCTAGAACTGATGGGAGTTTGAGTAGCAACATCTGTAGAGCCACAGATTCCCCATCCATGCCTTAAGAACATGGCTGGTAAAACTGCCTAAAAACCCATTTCTTTCCACATAAAGGGAAATGGAAATCCTTACATGTGCAAAACAGCTATTAGTTTGGACCATAATTTCCCTCCCACTATAACTCTGTTTATGAATGTAATTTGAGGCTGTGGTCTGCTGTAGTACAAATTTGGTTACTACCTAACTTTCACATAATGACAGTTGTGCTGTCAAATTCCTCAAATTTTGGCTGGACTTTCTAGTAGTCAGTGAGATTGGTTTTTCACTTGCTGCTCCACAAGTACATTGCTTTTGTACTTGCTTTCTGGTGAGATGGATTTACGTGGGTTGGTTACCATATTTGTAGGCCACTGAACTTGTGTGATATGCATAGTGGATGCAGTAATAACAGCGAGATGAGATGAGAGCTAATAAACTGGATGAGAGCTAATAAACTGAAGCTCAATCCAGATAAGTCTGAGGCACTGTTAATGGGTGGTTCCTTTAGACCAGATGGGAAGCTGGCCTGTACTCGATGAGGTTACAATACCTCTGAAGAAGAGGGAATGTGCCTTGTGGGTACTTCTCAATCCATTGCTGTTGCTTGAGGCTTAGGTAGTCGAGAGTGCTTTCCAACAGCTTTGGCTGGTAGCCTAGCTGTGCCCCTGTTTGGACAGAGGTAGCTTAACTTCTGTTGTCTATGCTCTGGTACCCTCTAGGTTAGATTATTGCAACGCATATGTGGGGCTACTTCTGAAGATGGTTCGGAAACTTCAGCTGGTGCAGAATTCAGCAGCCAGGGCAAGACAGTTTGAGCATATAATGCCAATCCTTGCCTGACTCCACTGGCTGCCAATTCGTTTTCCGGGCCCAACTCAAAGTGCTGGTTTTGACCTATAAAGCCTTAAACGGCTTGGGACCACAATAACTTAAGAATTCCTCTCCCCATATGAACCTACCCCGAATTTGCAATCATCATCTTAGGCCTTTCTTAGTGTGCCTCCTCTACAAGAGGTCTGGAGGGAGGTAACACAAGAATTGGCCTTTTCTGTGGTGGCTTCCCATTTGTGGAATGCTCTCTCCTGGGAGGCTTGCCTGGCGCCTTCGTAACATATCTATAGGAACCATTCCTCATTTTCCAGGCCTTTCGCTAATTAAACAATCTATGGCCTTTTAAACTAACAGCCCTGTGATCCTTAGAGGAAGGGAGGTATAGAAATTTAAATAAAATATAGCCAATAAATATACTTAGGATCATTTTTACCTGTTGTAACAAAAGCTTTTAGTTTACTGTTTGAATATTTCATGAAGTTTGCGCATATCATCAGAATAATATTTAGTACTGTTTTATAATTCCTATTCAGTTCATAACACAACTATCAACATTAAACATTAAAATATTATTCATCACCACAAGATGGTGTAGATGTTCCATATTAAGAAACTCAAAGAATAACAAGACAGTCTAGTTACAAGTTGCTGTTTTTTAACTAAGAAAAGAAAACCTAAAGAATTATGGATAGCTTTAACCAGAGCTGATTTTAAAATTTCCAGAGGATAGCCCTGTTAGACTATTTCAGGCCTCTCCATCTACATGTAACTTTATGCATCTGAAATGAGACTAGAGTCCACTTACATAAATTATGCCATAATAAATTTATCAGTCTTTTAAGACTTCACAACTCCCCTTGTTACCGATATGGGGATATTAACTTTCTTTTTGAAAAATCCTTCGTTTTTGTTATGAACCTAAACCAGAGATTCCCAAACTGTGTTACGTGGACCACTAGTGGTCTGTGAGCTTTATTCAGGTGGCCCACGGTATGTTTGTGGATTTGTGATTGAAGACAGCATATGCATCACATTAAACATTGATATTGATTTTTAATTGTATATTTGCTGCTACTTTTAATTTATAATATTTTGATTTGTATGGAATTCAAATTGTAATACAATAAAATATGGGTGGAATTCAACAGCATGTTATTACAACGCTCCATCTGCACAGACACTCATTATAGTCTCGCCTATGGAGAATACTGATCACATATCTTAATAAAAATAAACTATTTCAAGAAAATGCATATTATGTCTTAAAGCAGGTAGGGGTTGTGAAATATGAAATTGTTTTTAGGATACATTTACCTTTGAAATTCAAATAATAACCACTTAAAAGCATATTTCTGGGAAACATTTTAAATAGAGTTTATAGATGTTTTTCTAACATTTCTGACATACAAGTTCAATTTCAGAATTAATACTTCATAAAGCTAGTATAATTTATTTAGGGGCATTTTATCCCTTTTATAGAATTTTTATTTTTGTAATGGGAAAAAGTTACATAAGTTTTTTCTTCTTCATGTAAATCAATGTTCATTTTTCTCTCGGCTGATGCACTCAAGGGAGATTGTGGCATGCTGAACCAAATACCATTCCGGCTACATATTTATAGCAATTCATCTGTTTAGGTAATAACTGTACCATTGCTGCTTATAAACAGGCTGATCTGTGGAGAGTTGCATTACTCTGTTCATTGGGAGTCAGAAAGTTGTGTTCTGTGAAAGTACAGAAAATATTTTTCTTCTCCTGAGTGGGGTAGACATTTCCCCATAATTCACATTAATATCTTTCAGTTCTTTACTAGAGGAGTCAAGCAAAGCAAAGAGTAGGCTTGGCACTCTCCTACCCAACTCTTTTCTCTCTTTTTCTCCTCACCCCTCCCATGGCAGTATCGGTCTGTTAGATCCTCTTTCCGTTCTTATGAACTGAGTAGTCCATGGTACATTTTCTTCTCCCCCATTTTATCCCTACCACCTGAAGCGATGGAGTCTGTTCTTCCTACACAGATGCACAAGTTTTACCATATTTTTGGTTGGGAAAATAGATATAAATGGAGCTGAAGTATAATAATGCCAGTCAGTATAAGGAGAAAATGCTTGAAAAATAGCAGTATCCTCCCATTTGCTGTTGAATTAAAGCCATTGAAGAGCCAAATTCGGTGGCTAGGTTGCTCACCGGGGCAAGACTGTTTGAGCATATAATGCCAATCCTGGTTTGGCTGCCAATTAGTTTCCAGGCCCAATTCAAAGTGCTGGTTTTGACCTATAACGAGTTAAATGGCTCAGGAGCACAATACCTGAAGCTATGGCAACATGAGAATGGACCTTCTTCTGTAGTGGCATGTTTTCTCCTGCTCTGGAGAGTAAGACTCAAACCAATGGTTTCAAGTTAGGAGCCACTCCGACTAAACATCAGAAAAAACTTTCTGACAGTAAGAGCTGTTTGAAAGTAGAACAGTCTCCCTCAGGAGGTTGTGGACTCTCCTTCCTTGGAGGTTTTTAAGCAGAGGTTGGATGACCATAGATGCTTTAGTTGTGATTTCTGCATTGCATGGGGTTAAACTAGATGACCCTTGGTGTTCCTTCCAGCTCTACAATTCTATGCTATTATTTGAACACAATCATATGCCAGTGTGAAATAATTATTATAGTTGTGTGTCGTGCTTAATATAATGTGTGACTCTTCCATTTTGAGTCTTTGCTAGGAAGAGAAAAAGAACAGTAAGGACAGTTAACTAACTTTTAGCCATTTTTTCTAAAAGTAAGAAACAAATACAGAGAGTTGCACTGGTAGCTGCAGCTTCTAGGGAGATGCCATTTTTAATTCTCCAAACACCAACTGTGTGAGGAAATTTGGGGTGTGAATGCATTTAATAATAATAATAATCTAGAGGTGCCTTTCCTTTGTGTTGCGTGAAATGGTTCCAGGAATGAGGGGAGATAGATATGGGCAAAATTAAAGAACTCTCTTTGTCTCTCTATTCTCTATCCCATCTCCAAGCTGTTCTTCATACAATGGAGACTCCAGTTCAGAGGATGAAAGGGTAATCCACAGCAAGGAAAAAAGGGAACCTTATTTTCTCCCACTTTCAATGTGTATTTTCTTCCATCCCCACCCCTCCCATTTCCCAGGTTGTCTTGGATTTCCTGGGCATTCTCAGAACAAAAGAGGAAGGAGACAAATTAAAAAAAGCTTCTGAATGTTTTGCAGAGACATAGCCAAATAATGTTTTGTGATATTAAGAAGTCGCAACAGTTGCCCAATGGAAAAAGCCAATAATAATATCTATTCTTAAGCTTTTGTACAAAGAATAGACTGTACAAGTAAGCTAGAACAATTTGAGGCAGCGTTTAAAATGTCATATTTAATAGAAAGAATGTGACATTTCATTTGCTCTGCATATTCAGAATCACATTCAATGTAACAGTTGCCCTTTTTATAATCCCATTTTGAATTAGGAATATTCTGCTTTCCATTGTGGGGCAGCAAGCAAAAATGTTTAATCCATATAATTTTCTTTAAAGGACTTTCATTTGAACAGAGTTGTTTTGGAAGAGTCTTCAGGAATGGAAAATTCCCCAGCAGGTGCTAGACCAAAGAAAAAAAATAAAAAGTCATATGATTTAACCGCAGCTGATAAATTTTGGCAGAAGCATAAAGGAAGGTAAGCTGAATATTTTAAATTAACTACTTCTGCTTCAGTGGGACGCGGGTGGTGCTGTGGGTTAAACCACAGAGCTTAGGGCTTGCCGATCAGAAGGTCAGCAGTTCGAATCCCCGCGACGGGGTGAGCTCCCGTTGCTCGGTCCCTGCTCCTGCCAACCTAGCAGTTCGAAAGCACGTCAAAGTGCAAGTAGATAAAGAGGTACCACTGCAGACAACACAGGGTACGAGAAGTGAAATACATAATTGTGTTGAACTGGCCTGAAACGGGGCCAGGCATTGTAAAATCAATAAAAATTATTAAAAAAAAGAAAGAAAGAAATACATAATTGTGGGAAGTTACTATGAAATATTTGAAGGCTTCACATTGTTTATCTCTCTCACATGAAGCAGCTGAGGAATAGAAGAAGAAGGGGTTTAAAACAGCCAATTTTCAGTGTCCCTTCTTGCTGGACTCCTCAAACAGGGGCAGAGGGACACTGAGATGAAAATTGTGGTTTTGAACAAAAACAGAGGTTTGAGTAAAGCAGGGATGGAGAGACAGTGAGGGTTCGTTTAAAAAAACAAACAGTTTTAACAAGGAGAAAAGATATGGGTACTGAGTTACTGTGTGCTGCCCCGGGTGTGTTTGCTGAAACATTTTAAATAAGTGAATAAAGGACTATGGAAGCCATTATTATTATTATTTATTTATTTTTCCAAACTGTGTTAATTTAAAGTATAGATTTAAACAGTGCCTACATCATCTCTTTAGCCCTTTCCCAGAGGTAGCAGAATCGGTTCAGCAAGAGCTAGAATCTTACAGAGCTCAGGAAGATGAAGTCAAGAGGCTTAAAAGTATAATGGTAAGATTTGCTTATATCTAACTTAAAATATTATTCTTGGAATTTATACAGTACTTTAAAATGTTGACATTCAAGAAATGTACTGGGTGTTTCCAGGAAGTAAATGCACAGGAAGGGGGAGTTTGGGGGGCTTGAGAGGCAATGCAGCACAGCCCTATTGGGACTGGAGTTTAAACCTCTAACAACGTTGCTCGTTTAAGAGTCACATGGAAGACCACTCCTGCAACCAAGCTTGTGCCAAATGTATTGCTCTGCTTTCCTTTGGACTGCGTCAGCAGGGCTGAGAGGGGGGTCTTGTCATCTGGGCAGCCCAGGACCTCCATATACACTGTCCAGGCTTGTGCCCCAAAGAAATCCCTTCGGTCCTGCTAACACCGCAAAAAAAACACAGGAGGCAGCAGTTACAAGTTACTGGTCTCTGCAGCCCCCAGCAGGTGCTGGTATTCTCCAGTGGTTTGACTTCATCCCTGGAGGCGCACTCGATTATCTTTTGATACAGACAGCTGCCAACAACATTAGGAAAGCAGTGAACAATATCTTTATATTTTGAGGTAAATTCTCAGGGGAGACTGGAGGAAGTCACCCCAAGATGTTATGAAAGAGGAAGGGAAAATATGATTATGTGTTTTTTTGATGTATTCTGTATTTGTATTTTATATGTGTTTTAGTTTATGTTAAGTTTTGTTTATTTGTGTGGAAAAAAACAATAAAAATTACTTTAAATATAGATAGATAGATAGATAGATAGATAGATAGATAGATAGATAGATAGATAGATAGATAGAGATATAGATATATATAGAGAGAGAGAGAGGTAATTTTAAGGTCTGGCAGAGGGCTTGTTGAAGTCTGCATTCACCCATTGTGTTGGTAATCATATTTTAGGGAGCCATGGGCCATTATGCACAGAAGAGACTTGAAAATATTTCAGTATTTTCAATCCTTTTTGTGAACTACTTTGAGATTCTTTTTCCAATTAAGTGATATATAAATTCTATGAAACAAATATATAAACCAGTAGGCCTAGATTTATCTTTCTTCAAAACCTATGTAAAATTGAATTGTGGTTCTTCTGTTATAAAGTTTGATGCCTCAACTGGATTTTAACCATATTTTTGTTCCTCAAGTATATATGGTGGTTGTTTTTTTGAAATTGTTTTTCTTCCCAGGGACTAGAAGGTGAAGATGAAGGAGCAATAAGTATGCTTTCTGATAACACAGCTAAGCTAACTTCAGCTGTTAGGTAAGCATATTACTGAAGCATTCTTAAGTGCTTGCAAAAGACTTGTCGTTTAATGAATTTTCTTTCTTACTCAGTTTTAAGGATACTTGACTGACTCTCCAGAGTATGTTCCATAGTAGAAGCATAACACTGTGACACACTAGTGTAGCCCAATGATATAAAATAACATGGGTGCCAAATTATAGGCTGGGAAGATTAGGAAGTCTGATTATTGAAATCATACCACTGCAGATTACATCAGTGTTTCTCAACCAGTGTGCCTCCAGATGCTTTGGGACTACAATTCCCATCATCCCTGACCACTGATATTGCTAGCGAGGGATGATGGGAGTTGTAGTCCCAAAACATCTGGAGGCACACTGGTTGAGAAACACTGGATTACATCTTGAAACATTTGCTGAGGGGCAGAGAAATAGCATTTACATATCCAGTATCCTGATCCTGTGCTAGAGCTGGGTGATATTTTGATTCTTTGTCTGAAACTGGTATGAAGTTCAGATTGTGATACAGGTTTCAGACTTTTTGAGGCTGCCATGCATTGCAGCTGGCCACTGCCAGCACAGCTCATTTCACTCCCGTCTGCCTGCTTGCCTGTGCTATGCTGGCAGTGACCAGGGAGCCGCAATGTATGGCCTGCTCAGATTGCCTGTTCTTCTGCCTGCTGCCTGCCTGCCTGCCTGTGTGTTTGCCTTCACCCAAGCAAGCTTCCATATCTCTTTTCTGGTGGTACTGTTATTGTTGGCTTGCTTCCCAAGTGACCTAAGGACAGATCTCACAGATGCATATATATAGGTGGAGACTAGGAGGCATTTAAAACTTTTCAGTGGCTAGTGACTCCAGTCAAGCTCCTCTCCACCTGCTGTCCCCAAGTCACATGCTCACATGAGTAGAGCAAGGTAGGGCCTAAGGCAGCCTTTCCCAACCTAGTTCCCCCTGACATTTTGGACTACAATTCTGTCCATTGTGGTGTCATGTCGGCTGAGGTTGATGCGAGTTGTCATCCAAAACATCTGTAGAATACCAGACTGGAAAAGGCTGGTCTAAAGTGTGTCTTGGCACAGAGATCCTAAACTTGTTTTGGATATCCATTTCCTATATCCCAGAGGCTGCTGATTTGAGCATACTACTGTCTCTCAAAAGTATTATCTTGTTCCCTCATATGTATATCATATTTGGGGTTGCTTTTGTAATGCTAAATATGGAGTTGAATTGGACTATATAATGTGGACAGTTAGTTTGTATGTAATTTCTTCAGCTCTCTTCCAGAGCTTCTAGAAAAGAAGAGGCTCATAGATCTTCATACAAATGTGGCAACAGCTGTTCTGGAACACATAAAGGTATGAAAAATAGAGTCATTTGAAGCTCATTAATCATGAAGCTTTCTAACATACTAAGTTTTCTGAAAGCAGCGTTCTTCCCTAAATTTTTTGCAATAGCTTCATTTTTAGAAGAACAAGTAAGTTAACAGCAAAAAGAACAAGAAAGATACTATCTATCAGGATCAAATTAAAATGCCAGACAAAAATTAACATTTTTGCAGAACACTTAAGCAAAACACTTTTGCAGAACACTTGATCTGCTATACTTCCTTTGGCGAAGGGGCTATTCCTATAGCTGTGGTGCTGCCACTGATGAAGCCTTATTATGAGCAAGGGGAGAAAACTGAGAGCAGAGACTCTTGATGGGAAGAAAGACAGTAGATAAGAGCTGTTGTAGTGAACAATTGCTTGAGCTGGATTCATCCTACATGCCTTGAGTGAGGAATGTAATTCTGCTTGTATGTCCTCGTCAGTGTCAAGTATTGCAGTCTACATGGATAGGCAATGATGTGCCACTTCTTCGCTGTGCAAACTTTTACCTACTTAACCATAGTTGTCCTAAGGGGCCCCACCCAGCACTAAGGGGCCCCACCCAGCACTAATAACTTCACTAAGAATAATTTAGGTCAGTTGCATTTTGGAAAATTGTGATCACCAGCTGCCCAATCTATGTAACCCAAAACAATACCATGGATTAATACCTACCTTCAGCAATGCACCTAATTAGTGTAATTTTAATTGAAAGAATTTTTATTATTTACACACTATTTCCCCTCCTCTGGATTTGACAACAATATCATTTTTTTCCTGCAGTGTTTGACATGGAACGTTTTTGACAGCTTTATGAGATCTGAATAATAGTGTAGTATTTCCATAGAATTTGATTGAAGTCAAATGTGCAGTGGGTGACGTTGAGTCCTTATTTGATGCCTTATTTGTCACTCCTTTTTTCTGGGAAAATGGTGGCAGATCATTGACAGCAGCATTTTACATTGGACTTCGTTCAAATTCCAAGGCAGGATGTGGTTTGGAAATAATTGCATGGTTGACTATCTCCCACTTCCAAGGCACAGAAATCTGATGTCCTTTCTGAAGTGGATGCTTTTGACACTGCAGAGGTAGAATAAATTATTAGTGTGTCCCCTTTCTGTCTCAATATGGGAGATTATTAAAGTAAAATAAAAGACAGATCTATCATCTAACTCAGGGCAGTCCAACTTTTCATACCAAGTGGGCCGCAAGAGCACTTCAGCATGGAACCTGCGGGCCTTGTCATGCCAGGGGGGAGGAAAAGGCCAAAATTTGACCTCCCCTCCCCCAGCCCCCATGCTGCCTTCCCAAAGCTGGAGTCACTGGGCGTTGGGAAGGAGGCACAAGGCTCTGATGGTAAAAACCCTTTAGTATAAAGTATTTGGATTAGACCGTGTCTTAAGACTCCACATGCATGCACACGCACACCTGTACCTTTTGACTTCAGTGTAGTTTAGAGAAGAGTAATTGGGCACAGAGTTGCAGTTAAAGATTTACAAAGACATATTCAAAAGGTGTTACTTCGTTCAGTGTAGTAACACCTGATCTGATCATTTCTGCTTTATCTGAGAAGTAATTTTAAAATCATACTATTTGTAATAGTGGTATTTTTAGATTCAGTTTGCAGCTGCTTTCCACATTGCGTTAGATCATTTTCGAAGGCACAGCAAGAGGAACTGTGAGATTAATCACCAGCTCATGGAACCTGGCAGTTTTTTGGCATATTTCAGTGTTGAGCAAAATTCTGGAAAGAACACACCAGTATTTCCCAGGATGGATTAGCAAATATTTATTGGTAAAGCTTAGAAGAAAAGAAACCTTGTTTTAAGTTAATTGTTTAAGCTGTTAGGAGTTTGGCAACTAATAATCATAACCAAAATAGGATTTGTTTTTTTGTTTTTGTTTTTTAAAAAGGCTGTCATTTTATTGGAAACATTCTTATACTGCTGTTCTGGGCACCTTTACACATTTTTCTTTCCCACTAGTTTCAGTGAGAGTTAAGCATAAGCAGTGGGTACATGGTTGAAGTCTCGGAGTATAGTATTTCCTTATTTTAATCTAATTGTGGTTCTGATTTCTGTTGAATTTTTTCATGGATTTATAATATTTCCAAAAACAATAATGTAGATATGTGACTTTTTCTAAAAGTTTATTTTAAGATATAATAGAACAAATAGTTTGATGGAAGGATTGTGACTATTGGACAAATACTACTCTAGCATCATAGGTTATATGAATGTAGTTAAAGACCTAAATGTTTATATAACAATTAGCACCTTCCCCTGTACGGTGGCCATCAAGTACTTCCTAAGGGCCTTCTAGAAAGTCATTTTGTTTGTCTGCCTTTTGCATAGCCCTAAACTCTGGGCTACCTTTTTCACAGCTGCTACACACTCAACCAACATCTTCATCAAGCTATCCACTCTGACCCCAAGATCTCATTTCTGGTCAGTCACCGCCAGTTCAGGCTTCATAAGAGTATATATGAAATTAAGATTTTCTTACTCAAAATGCATCATTTTGCACTTGTTTACACTGAATTGCATTTGCCATTTTACCATTCATTCACCTGCTTGCAGAGATCCTTTTTTATGCTGCTTTTTAATTTTATGGTTTAAGGTTGTGTATTAACATTTTTAGTGTAAACTGCCCAGTGAACATTGGTTATGTGGCAAGATATAAGCAGAGCTTTTTTCAGCGGGAACTCACAGGAACTCAGTTCTGGTACCTCTCAGGTCTGGGCACCATTGTCATCCTAAGAGAATGAGGGTGGTGTTCATCATGAGTTCCAGCACCTCTTTTTCTAGAAAAAATAGCATTGGATATAGGTGTCATTAATTAACAACATGCCAAGGGACTCTTGCTTTTATGGGCTTATACTATTCACTTTCCTTTTAAGGGCACAGACAAACAATAGAAAAACAAATTATTTTTCTGTGGAGAATATAAACCCCATGAATCTCATGCAGAAATGCTTAGTAGAGTAGGGTAAGTCAACTTGATTTGGTTGTGTTCTATTCTTAGTATGGAGAAGACAGGGGAAATAACTTTCAAGCTAATTTAAAAAATAGCCTTGAAACAAGTTCCAAGTGGTTTTAGGTACAATTTCAGAAAGTTGAGCTTTTTTGTAGATGTTAGCTTTTCCCGAAATGTAAGTGGGTTTTATTCTCCCTTTAGAGTACGGCTAGATCTACACTGATCTAAAAAAATCACTAAGGAAAAAAAAATGTTATATAGCTCTCAATGCAATTTTCAATTGACTGCTATACAGCACCCCCTAGTGTCACATTTTAATAACGCATTCATAATATAACTCATCGGTTTACATTAGTCCTACTTCAGCTTTTCACTAATCAACCTAATTACACATTAAGATTGACATGTTTAGTGTTTACTCTGTGCATAATCTGATAGTATTTAAGAAGCTAATCACATATCTACTACAATAGCAAAGACCTCAGAGCACAGTCTAAAGGCACATAGTATAGCAACCATGCTGAAGACGAGCACGTTTGAATCTGATAAGTGCTTGGTTTTGAGACTACCTAGGCACTTCTTGTATGCTGCTTTGAATTTCATGGAAGAAAGGTGGCATATAAATGTTATATAAATACAGGTCTTAAGACAGGTTTGAATGCTACTTTCTCACTTCTGATCATGGGAAGAAGAGAATGACCAAACTAACATATTCTGTGGTTATTTGAATGTTGACTTCCCTTATTCAGACTTTTGCCCCCCACGGTGGAAAGGAGAATACAAATATGATTCTGAGGCCTGCTTCCAATCTCTAATCATAGGTTATCCCAGGTTGAGGAAAATCACCATATGAACAGTTTCATATATTAAAAGTAGCTAATGAAATCTACTGCAGTAATGATATTCTAACAACCAATTTGTTTTTATTTAATTTAAAGACACGGAAACTAGATTTGTATTTTGAATATGAAGAAAAAATCATGAGCAAGTCCACCTTGGATAAATCACTTTTGGACATGATTTCTGATCCTGATGGTAAGTAAAAAAAATTAATTTACTATAAAGTTTCTTTCTGTTAATAACATTCTGAGGATTGTTGCCATATAAGCAAGCTCATGCTATTAAAGACTTTCTGCCTGGGAACTTGAAAAGCCACTGCCGGTCGGATATCATATCATACACAATATCATATCACCGTATGATATTGTTTGCTATGTTTATTCTTTAAATGTCTTACCTTTTAAAATTCGGCCAGTCTTCTGAAGTTTGCACATTCAGCATACAAACTAAAGTCAAAGGGTAGGCCTCAGGAACTCCTGGTCTAGTTGGCTGCATCAGCAGCTAGAGGATGCTAGCCAGGGCTATAAAGAACACCCAGCTAGCTCAGCGTCTTAACCCCAGGAACAAAGCATCATGCCAAGGTAACAGGCGAGTTCAGCTGCAGGGTGAGAAGGCTAGGGCACACTACTTTGCCCTTGTCCTTTATGAACTAACAAATTCTAAGCTCCTTAGAAAACTAATTCAATAGGCTACAAAAGCAGATAGGTTGAAAGACAACAGGGATGGGGGATATCCAGTGTATTGTACAGAATGTCACACGTATGACTATCTGCATGCTGGACAGAAGTTGTGGGTGTGTCCTCAGTGCAATGAGCTCCTGGCCCTCAGGCAACAAGTACCTTCCCTTGAGGCCAAGTAGGCTGACTTGAAACAACTGGTGGAAGTCCTTCAGAGATGTGATAGCTGTGTCACACTCCCAGAGTGATAGCTTTGTCTTGACAAATCCTCCTCCTCTGATGGCAACTTTCCCATACTTCAGGCTTAATATCATGCTTCATGAGTACTCTTTTATTTTTTATTATAATTTTTAATTGGTTTTTAAAATAATTTTATACATATTTAACAACAATTTCAAACATTAAAATACAAGGTTCTTTTGAACCTTCGGACCTCCTTCGCTCCCTCCATGGATTCCATGTTTAAAGATTAAATTTGCTGCATCTTTTACCATTATCCATCTGTTGTATAACCATAATTATCATGAATAATTCTACATTACAAGTGTCATTACCGGTACATCCCTGCAAAGATTTTAACTGTTTACAGTACTCTTTTTTTTTTAAGGGCTGCTTATTTAGTTGTATATAAAACATTTGTTGTATGTTACTAAACTTAGTTCACTTCATTGAAACAATTCAAAGTTTTACTTCCTGCCTATGATATTGTATACTGAATTGCTTTTAATTACACAGATTATTATTAAGAGAGAGAAAATTAATTCAGAACTTTTCTTTCCTCAGCGGGAACTGCAGAGGACAAGATGCGACTGTTTCTTATATATTACATAAGTTGTGTACAGTGTCCTTCTGAGGTATGGATTTTTTATGAAACAGTCACATAATTTCATTAGGAATCCTTCCCAATTTAATGTTTTGCTCTTACTTGGTAGTATGCTGTGGCTGTAGACAGAGCATAAAAAATGCAGACCTGAGTCAGGTTGACAGACACCTGTTCTTCTGGAGTTTAAAAGTAGGAGATTTACAAGCAACCTGCTATTTTCACTCCAGTACTATGTGCAGGCATTGTTTCACCACTTGCCTCTGTGGGCCCAAAGAAACAGAGCAACTTCAATGTGTTATGTGCGAAATTCTTGTCCATAGATGCCCTGTCCTGAAAAGTAAAGGTAGGCAACACTGAGGATCTCAAGAAAGCGTTTCATGCCTCTAAGAAAGAACACTATAAAAGTTAACTGCTTGGCAATGCAGTCCTAAACATGTTTACTCATATGGCCTTTCTAGCTTCCCCAGCTGCCACACTTGATGCTAAATTCTGAAATGTTGCCAAATATTTGGTCACAACTAACCAAATTTGTGAGGAGCTTTGGTGTGTTTTCTTGAAATAAAGAAATACGTATTTGGCCGTGACAGGAAATTGGAAGCATTTATTGTATTTTTTAATAATTCTAGATCACTTCCTATAAATATATTATCAAGACAGCTTAAATAGCTTAAAATGCAGTAAGGCAATTAGCATAATTAGTATTTGAGGTGACTGAAGATAATCTGTATTAAAAATACAGATTTTTCTATTTCCACATGACCAAGGAGTCTCTGGATTTGCATTCATCATGAAACATAACCTGTAATACAGCAAGGGAAGTGTAGCTTTTTCAATGCTAGCCTCTCTAAAGTGTATTTCATAAGGGCTGAGTGACACACGCAGTGAGATCAGGTGCTTCAGCCTGTAGGTGGAGAATCCTTACTTGAATGCTTCCTCATGTTAAAAAAAATATTCTGCACAAAGAAGAGTAGCATGTAGGACTCCTGTCTTTTATGCTAACTTGGATCTTATTTAATATGCATTTTTTTATTTTAAATTTGAAAGTGCAGTCAGTTTGCATACAAGTCATTGAAGCATCAGACTCCTCAAACAACTGATTGCTTGATTAGCCTAGGAAGAGGTCTGAGGGGGCAAGTAAAATAGATGAAATTTTGCTGCATCCTGCGAGGTATGGGGAACTTTTTACTGGAAATGCAAACTAGTCTCGCTTCTTACCTGTTTTATGAACACTGGACTTCATTGCAGGTCTGCTGTATGCTGTGCTATCTCAGCACAGCCCTCCAACCTGCAATAGGGGTCTAATGCCACTAGCCAACGCTGCAGAAATGTTGTAAAGCACTCAGAACCTGACCTGTGGTATTCAGTCTGAGCTACGTTGCAGAACTTTAATAAACCATTCTATCTGAACTCCTTAGGATTTTTTTCCTACAGTCTGTAGATATCTCCCATCTACATGGGTGATGCTGCTTTGGCTACATAATGGCAGGGAGTCACCCCTGATATTTGAAAGCAGAAAATAATCTATAGTACAGAGAGTACCAAGCAATGATTTTTCATGTAATGAGTCATGGAATATATTTTTAAAAACTTACATTGGCTTAAGTTTCTCAAAGATTGTAAGGTGGCAGTATGATAGTGGCCCAGTTCATATTTCACTTTTAAACCATAGTTAAGAAGCTTAACCATAGGTTCAAGTGATGCGTAAAAGAAGGCAATGATTGCTTTTGTTCATTTATTTCAACACCCTTCTTAATTTGCAGTTTCACAGCAATCGTGCCTGATTTGTTCTGAATGAAATGTTAATGTCTGCATATATCCAGTGCTTTTTGAATTCATGATTGTTTAGAAGATAACGAGGATTTTCTATGCCCTGAAGTAAAAGTGTTAGATTTATTATTAGCAAATAATGATGGCAGTTTGCTGCTAAATTTAGAAGACATGTAACACATCTCAAATCTCCTGTTTGATTCTAGGCAGATCTGGAACAATACAAAAAAGCATTGACAGATGCAGGGTGTAATCTTAGTCCCTTAAACTACATTAAACAATGGAAGTAAGTTATTTTTGTTTTCATAAAGCAATGAAATTATATATTGTAAAAACTTAGAGAGACCTGGAGTTGCAAGAAAATGTCTACTGTCTAGCTACTGGGCACTTCATCCTGCCCCTCTTTCCCCTCAAAGAATTCAACAAAAAGTGCATTAGATACTACCATGCACACTAAAAACTTCTGCATAAAAATGTAGTGCCCCAGATTCTCACAATTGTGGAGCAGCAGTCAGATTCAGCATATGCAGTCATACTTTGTTCAGTAGCCTAGTCACATCTCTGGTGGAGAAGTGTCTTCATAGTGATTATAGAAATTTTAAAGTATTAGAATATAACATTACCAAACCAAACTGGCCTAAGACTTTAATAGGTTCAGGATGATAGCCAGTGTAATAAATAAGAATTATAACAATTCTTTCTGGAAAATACCTTTTTTTTTCTTTTTTAAGCTATTCCCTCCTGTACCCTTTGACCCCTTTGACTTTGAATATGTATTGCAATTGTTTGTTCTGCTTTGAACACAGAATTTTCTCTATAATACTTCCAAAAGGTTTATTTTTGTGAATTGTGAAGCTGAAGTATTTGGGAGGTAGTAAAGTAGGAGACAGGTGTTATTTGTAGTATGTGCTTATTAATTGTTAGTCATGTTGCCTTTCTGATGTGAAGTAAAGAGCAGTTCCATCCTCAAATGACTAGAAAGGCTAGATTTTCAAACTTAATGCTTCTTTCATGGTATAATTGGTAGATTTAGTAGTGTTCTGATGAAAATAAATTAAGTGTGTAGATATTAACTTACTTATTTCACAGAGCTTTTGCCAAGATGGCTTCAGCTCCAACTACCTATGGAAACAGTGCAGCCAAGTCTCTGGGGTAAGTTTCAAAGTACATTTTGTTACTGCTACTTGAAAAGCCTTTCATTTTTACTGGGAACAAGTTGAGTGCTGCCTCTGATCGCTTCTGCCTCTGAGGTTTAACTTCTCTTATGTTATTTATTTATTTATTTATTTATTTATTTATTTATTTATTCATTTATTGAATTTACTGTCCTGTGCTTTCGGTTCCAAAGGACTCCCAAAGTGGTTTACTATTAGAACAACAAAGAGTGAAACAAAATTCAACAAATATTATGTAGCAATGAAATTGTATAATATATGTAAAAGCAACAGAAAAATAAATTCAAAAGCAGATTCGTCGTCGTCGTCGTAGTAGTAGTAATGAATTGGTATGCAGAAGCTTTGCTGAAGATTCAGGATTTCACTGCTTGGCAGCTTCCCACCAGCAACCCTCGCTCTACTCTCTAGAGGCTGTTTTAATACAGAGCTTCCCAAGCATTACATTGGTTAAAGTAGATGCAAAATTTCTGCTCCATGCAAAAAAAGAAAAAAAGCAGCTAATAGTTTGATTGTGTGTATCCTAAGTGAATAGAAGAAAAGTGTGATAAAATATTTCACACGCATGTTTTTTTCAATTTTATTTTTTGTTTTAAAAATTCAGTTAAAATAAAAAATGAACAAAGAAACAAAAGGTGCATTAAAAATAAACGATATTCAGATAAATCTGAAACAATACAAAGGGTAGTGGTGGAGATTTTCATATCTTTGGTGCTTAACTTCTGTTTCTTACCTTCATATGGTATAGTTCACCATAATTATTGTTTTTTTAACACCTGAAAGCACACAAAATCATGCTCGATGTGCTCTTTATGTTTTAGCCTTTTCTCACGTGTCATGAATACAGGATCCCAGTTTGTCATGGAAGGAGTCAAGAATTTTGTGCTAAAGCAACAGGTGTGTTTAACAATGTAGATTCTATGTTGAAGAACATTAAGCATGTTCATATTCTAGTATTTGAAACCAATGATATTTCACAGTATAACTAGATAAGCATGGGTTAGATTTCTTGGACTGCCAACAAGAAACTTTAAAGGACTTTGGCATTCATTAGTTCATATGGGACACCTAGTATTTTAAAGAAATTGATAAGCGATACAATTAAAAGAATCTACTACAGTTCCAGAATATCTCTGAAGACTTATGTGTTCCCATCAGTCTCCATGCTACTACCTACTATTCTATCTCCTCTTTCTTGACTGTTTCTTGAGGAAGGAGGGTGGCAGGTGAGCTGGTACCCAGTGAGAGCTTTGAAAGGGGAAAAAACAGGTGTTTTAAGACAAGCTGCTGGCTAACTGATTAAAGCTGGTTTTCCCAATATTGAGGCTCAAAGTTCAGTGGCTACTAACTTTGGTGCAGTTCCGTCAGTCTTAATATCCAGACCGCCTGTGTGCCGTTCCACCTGGTATGTCCAATGCTATTCCATCAGGGTGAAGGGTGGGTAATGACCAAATAAATAAATAATTGCATTATCTGAATCGCCTCTTTTTTACCCTGGGAACAAACACTCAGTGTGTGTTTATTTTAGTATGGCAAAGGCGTATACAGGTATAGCAGTCCAACTGTATTCCTTTTCAAATGAGGAAGGGCTCCAGTAGCAATGTGAAAAGTGATCCAATTGTGTCTGTGCCTGTTTCTTTCCTAAGCTACATTGAACAACAATTTCTGCAATTTACTTGAATTAAGTACTCTCTTCTATAGAATCTTCCTGTCACCCGCATTTTAGACAACCTTATGGAGATGAAGTCCAATCCTGTAAGTACAGCAAACAAACTTGCACATTAGACTTTATTTGTAAAGTCCCTTTACAACCTGAGGTGTGTTTTCCAGATCCACCCTATACATGTGACTGTAATTTGTTTTAACTGCTTTTAATACTGAATTGTAAATTGGGTCCTGCTAGTGAAGGGTGCGCAATAAATTTAATATTTTTAAAAAATACTGATATACACAATTTTGATGCCATGAACTACTACTAGTTTTAATATTATAGGAAGAAATTGTGTTTCATATCATATCTGTAAATCTGCATGCACCATTTTACAGTTTAACAGAATGATGAAGCTGACCAAAACATAGAAGTTCAACAAGTATTTCAATATCATCTCATTACCTTTCCTTATTTGTGTGGGTGTAGATATACACACAAATATGCCATCAAGGTGGTAAATGCCGTAGGAAAACCAACATCTATGAGGTTGTATCATGAAAAACAGCTCCCAAACACAACTGAGGGAACATATATTTTGGTGGCCTAAGAGATGAATCTCTATAAGATAATTCCATTCAGAAGTTTTTGTACATTGGTATGTACAAGAATAAACTAATTTCCTGAAAATTGTTGTGGATTCATTTGGGAGGAGGTTTTTTTTAATTCTACAGATATAATGTGGAAATATAGCCTAGTGAGAGTTATTTCTTGTTCAACCTCCTTGATAAAAGTAACTGCAAAAGTAGAGACAGAAAAACTGATGCCATTTGCCAGTAAAAATATTGAGTGTCTTTGAGGGAGGAAAAAATCCTTCATATCATAATGATGTCAACAGTAAAAAAAAGGGGGGGGAATGCAATGCCTCACGTTTTCTATAAACAAACTTATTTTGCTTTAATAGTACTAGTAAATCATGTGCTGAAATAAATTTGACTGGTGCATCATTTCAACATTCATTGCCGTTACATTATTGAAAAGAAAGCAGACAATCTTGGTTACTACGGTATGTGAAAAAAACATACGGTTGGGGGACCTAGTGTGAGATCTAAAGCTAGTGACATCTTTAGATTCATATATTGCTTCACAGCTAGAACATATTACACAAATAGTATATTTTGAAAAGTTTGGGAGTTGTGAATTTCCCGTGAGCCACCTCTTCTCCCCACCCACCCAGCCACCAGCTGGTGGCAGCTAGCATAGGTATTTTACCAATGTGAATGAATGAATACTGGTGGCAGCTAGCATACGTGTTTGTTTTTATGTGACTGTATGAATACTTCCAGATTTGTAAGTTGGGAAATGGATTAATAGAAGCCACAGTAGTCAAACTTGTGGGACTGAATGTAGCAATAAGTTGTTACAAAGATTTCTCTTGTTAAATAGGAAACAGATGACTACAGGTATTTTGACCCTAAGATGTTGCGAGGCAGTGATAGGTGAGTTTACCATGCAATTTTAGTAAGTGTTATGCCTGCCATTTGAAATATAGTTAATGTGCAGTCTATGTAACATTAAATAAAAGAGTAAAGAAACCATTCTCTTATCTGGAGCCTCCTGTACACATGCCAAAATCTGCACTTGGCCCAAGATCTTCAGAGTTCACAAAGAGGAGAAAAAGATGAAGTCCTCTTGTCTGAACAGAACTCCACTACAACTCATGTGTTTGGGGATGTGCTTTTCTAACGTTTAAGTTAAATGTTTAGGTGACCAAGTGCCATTCTCAATATCAACCATCTTGGGCCCTATGATCAGCAGAGGAGGCCCCGTTAGTGAACCCACTACTAAGGGTTCCCTGGTTGGCAGTGACCTATGACAGGGCCTTTGACATTCCCTCATTTGTGGAACCCTCCCTAATAAGATGTGTCCGTCTTCCTCACTATGAACTTTTAGGATAAATTTTAAAACATTCCTGTTAATCCAAGCATTTGATGGGTGAAAGTTCTGTTCCTGACAACCCTGAAATGGTTAGTTTGAGAATATGTGATTGATTTTAGGAGCTTTAAACTTTTTTAGAAGCTTGAACAGTGCAATTTCTGCCTTGTGAACCACTAAAGGTCATCTGAAGCTCTCTAGAGCAGCAGGTTCTCTAATTGCGTTGTCACCAAAGAGTAAGCCCTTACACAAATGCCCCAAGCCTGAACCTGGCAAGGTTGAGGCGAGCTTCAAAGCAGGAGAAGGAACACAGTCCCACTTAGAGGAATATTGATACCCAGTCACAAACACCATTTCACTCCTGTTTTATAGTTCAAGGTGTTTATGAATATTGAATGCTTGATGTTTAAAAGTTAACTGAGCTTTCGATAAAGTTTTTTTATTTATTTATTTCAGCTCAGTTCCAAGAAACAAAAATCCATTTCAGGAGGTAAGAACAGATCGTACTTCTCCAAATCAAATTTCTCCAAATTTGCTTTAAATATAATAGATGTTGGTCACTCCTTAGAGAAAATTGGATCCCGTTATATGAAATCATTAGTTTGATTACAGTTTTGTTAAATGATATCCAACAGAGATTGTAAGCTCCTTTCATCTTCAAAGAGTCAAGTAAGCATAAGCTAATCCTTTCTAACATTCTTAACACCCTGGCCTTAAACACATTTACTTAAGATATTAGGAGAAATTAATTATAAAGAAATGTGTTTAGGTTCTTGGTTGATGAGCAATTAAAAATGTAAAATGTCACTTCTAAGGAGCAATGTAAAGTATAACTTCAAAAAAACATTTCACCATTTTGCTGAAAATAGGTACACACTAAAAAGACACATTCTGCACCATTTTTCTCTCTCCTAACTTTGACCCAGTCCCAGCGTAATAGCCCTGTGCAGACAATATTGCACAAGGGAGATATTAATATTTGGTTTTAATGTTGGAGGATCAATGAAAGGTCCTGGTCTGGTCATTCATTTCTCTGTGTTGGGGAAAAGAGCTGTGAGCAAGCTTTTAGTGAGTCTCTTCCCAGTCTTTCCCAGGTACAATATTGGAGTTGAAGGTCTTGTTTGAACAGTAACTGGTTTTCCTCTATAGAGAATTACACATGAAGGAAAGCACATGAAAAACACTGTATCGGAATGCAAAATTCAGAAGTAGTTCTCAAACAGAAGTCTAGGTTTCTGACTTCTGCTTATACATATTTCCTGCAAAATCCCTATCTTTACAGGGAAATGTTATATCGCAGTTCCTAAGAACAAAAAAACAGTTTTGACTTCTCTGATCATATTTTGTAATAGAATGTGGAAATGGTTAAGCTTAAATGTGTTGATATACAGCTCCAATGTTATGGTCAAACAGAATGAAGTTAATTGAATATTACATCTGCTGTGCGCCTTCACTTCCAGAAGTATGGGCATGAGGACAAGGCCTTCTGGGTTGTGGTGCCAAGGTTATGGAATGCCCTTTCCAGGGGAGCCCTGCCGGGCTTCTTATCTGCTCTTCTTCCAGCAGGCAGTGAAATTGCAGTGTTTTAAAATGTTATCTAATGTCAATTTTGATTTATTGGTGAGTTTTTTAAATTGGTTATGGCGGTTATCATTTTTTAGATGAAGTTTACTATTTTGATGTTGATTGATGTCAAGTATTTCCCTGAAATAGAAAAGCAGACTGCAGATATTTAAGAAATAAATGTGATTCAATACTTTCCCGTTAAATGACTATTTTGTCATGAAACTGCTATTTTAAATTAGAATTGGATCAAATATAAATACCCTGTTTCCCCTTTTTTAATACGTAGTCATAAAGTAAGCCATGGCAGGTTTTTTTTTACCTTTGTGAGAAGTAAGACGTACCCCCAAAGTAAGCCGTGGTGCCGCCATTGTTCCCGTCGCCTCCTTAGCCCCTCCTGCGTGCGTAGGGAACCAGCGAGAGGCGCGGGGGGGAAACGAGCCTCTTGCAGAGTTCTGCCCCGCCTGCTCAGCGCACAGGGGGAGGCTGTTCCGTACCATACTGACGTAATAAAAATAAGACATCCCCCGAAAATAAGCCACCCTGTGTTTTTTTGAGGAAAAAAAATTATAAGACGGTGTCTTAAAAAGGGGGAAAGACGGTAGTTCAATGCTCTTAATTGCAAAAATAAAATATCTAAACCCTATGGCAAAATAAATGGTTGTGTGGATAATTAGTTGCCTTTGGCAAAATACACGAGGCACAATCTGTCATTGTGTGGGGACCCTTAGAAACTTATCCTGCCAAATAAAATCCACTCTAGAGGGTCCTCCAGCCCTTCAGAGCAGATTTGACAGCATGAAGGAGACTACAAGGAAAGGAAGAGAGGTAGGTGAAGTCCTGTTGTGCAAGTGGAAGTCCGTTCTCTTCATGGGTGGACAGCATCGGATGAAGCCTGTGATTTATATGTTTGTATATTTATCTATTTTTAATGTGATTCTGCATTTCCACTATAAAAAGTCCCATAAGGCGTAAATCAAAACATATTCTGTCCTGAGATAAATATTATGAAGGGAAATATATTAATACCTTAAATAAATAAAAAAGTAATTAAAATCACAATAATAAATAGCATCTGTGGTAGTAACTTAACTCAATAAAAATAAGAAGAAGAAGTGTGCATGCACACGAAAGCTCATACCAAGAACAAACTTAGTTGGTCTCTAAGGTGCTACTGGAAGGAATTTTTTTATTTTGTTTCAATATAAATAAGTGAACATTTAAACTGACGTTTTGTTACTAAATGGACATTTTTTGCTTTGGATAACTAAAAGAAAATTTGACTGTTTATCCACAGTAAGCATACATTTTCTAGAACAGGAGTGGCTAATCTTACATTGTATTAAGGGTGGCATTGACCCCAAAATTTTGAAGAGGCCAGGGATTATTCTGTCTTTATAACACACACACACACACACACACACACACACACACACACACACACACACACACACACAAATGCTGTTAATAGAAGATTCTCTAAGCTGGAGGGGGAGGTTTGGTGATAGAAGCTACACCACCTCCAAAGCCCTGCTGGCTCACTCCAGCAAAAGAAGAGGAGGGTTTTTCCCCTCTTATTTCTCACTGTTGGTGTTGCTTTTTAAACCCTTCCTATTAAAGCCAATGAAAGGGAACTTAACTGCACTGCTTCAGGCTGGCATAGTCAATGGGCCAAATCCAGGGGACTGTCCACGGGAGCAAAGCAGCTTTGGATTTAACAGATTCAAGACCAGTCCCGGATTGAGCTCTACTTCCAGCAGTATATCTACATCCACAGAGCTTTTCCATGGGCATACCAAGCCCTCCATGGCAGGTGGATCATTGAGTTAGTGGATCCACATTTGTGCCCCATCTTGCCCTCCCCAAAAGGATTTGGCAGGGTTATAGGATTGCTGTGCCCATATTTTGAGATGCGGTCTAAAGGTTTATACAGCTGAAAAGTTCTGTTTCTACCATCACAAACAGAGTACCTTCGTTGCTTTGCTTTTTGATGCCCTGAAATTCACCCAAATAACAAAAATTCAACTGTTTTAAAATATGCCGAATTTGTATCTTTCTGCAGTAAGCTTAGCATGCAGCAGTAGCTACAGAATATTATTTGTTTTGTTTGTTTTTGCACTGCAGGCAATTGTGTTTGTAGTTGGAGGAGGCAATTACATTGAATACCAAAACCTTATTGATTACGTAAAGGTATGTTACCACATTATGAGTTTCTTTTATGGTTATATCTCTTCTTGCATTTTTTTACTTGCCTCTCTGGGGTACACAAGTGGACTTCCTTTTTCATTTTAATCACAAGTATAGACATGTACACAGATATGTGTGCACAAAGCTTCCCCCTCCATTGAAGTAAATGGGAAGGTTAGCAGCACACACATGAAATTACTACATCAGGTCATTTATATAATAGTAACGTCAGTGATTCATTTCTTCAGTTTATTTAACTTTTTACCACAAACAATCATGTTTCCTTGTGGTATGTTTAAAACATAAGTGAGGGTTGAAATGCAGATTCAAAAATTTAGATTGTGAATTGGTTTTATGGTTTTATTTATATTGTTCATTTTAAAAAATGCTTTGAAAATGTTTTTAACAGAAAGACATGCTAAATAGGGAAGCCCCGTATAGGGAAGTTTTTAATGTTTGAGGTCTTACTGTGTTTTAATTTGTTGGAAGCCACCCAAAGTGGCTGGGGCAACCCAATCAGATGGGCGGCATATAAATAAATTGTTGTTCTCGTTGTTAATTGCTTATATAAAACAATGGGGGGGAACTGAGCTCTCTTCCTGCTACACTGCAGTTCTTTTAAAAAAACACCTCTGTTCTCTGAAGTTGTAGAATGGCCTTCTTAATATAAAATTGAGCAATGTTTTGATGAAATCTGTGTTTTCTCACATAGGGCAAGCAAGGTAAACATGTCTTATACGGCTGCAGTGAACTCTTTAATGCTGCACAGTTTTTAAAACAGGTAAGAATTTAAATGATAATGCAGTTATCATTTTAAAATATAATGCACAAGTCAACTAAAAGTTTTATTCAACAAGTATTTTTATTTGTGGTATTCATTGTAAACCCAGGAAAGGCCCATCAAGTTTGTTGGTTCATTGCACTTGGCTAGATGTTCACTGCTCACAGAAGTGCTATAGAGGAAACAAGAGCTGGCAGGGAGGGAGAAGGGGCAGGATACAAACTGGCTGCACACTTCACAGCTCTCTGAGGCATGTTTTTATTAATGTGGGGCGATTTGTCAGCTAGGTTGAAAACGGCGTGCAAGTCTTTCAGATGTTGCTTTGGGCGGGCCAGCACCGACTCCAGTGAATTTGCAAAGTCTTTGCCAACCTATTGGCATGTTTCCCAAGTGAAGCAGAAACTCGGTGTAAAACAAGCCTCTCAAATTTGCTTCTACTTACCCTGCTGCTACTTGTTTCCTCAACGGCAGCCTGCTCATCCAGTGTGAAGGGAGGGCAGTGTGAAGTAGAGCACCTTAGAAAAACCAGGAGCGAGTAAAAGTGGTGACTCTATTAAAGTGATCTTCCCTCCACTATGTAGCAGTGCTAAAATAACTTCCTCTCCTGATGGTCAGAAGGTTTAACTGCTTAGCTTATTTAGCGTTGCTGGTCATACTTCACCTTCCAGATGTTTTGTGCATATTAAATCTTTTTATAGTAGTATTAGAGCAAAGTAATATCTGAGTAGGGACCCAGATGGCGCTGTGGGTTAAACCACAGAGCCTAGGGCTTGCTGATCAGAAGGTCGGGGGTTCGAATCCCTGTGACGGGGTGAGCTCCCGTTGCTCGGTCCCAGCTCCTGCCCACCTAGCAGTTCGAAAGCACGTCAAAGTGCAAGTAGATAAATAGGAACCGCTCTGGCGGGAAGGTAAACGGCGTTTCCGTGTGCTGCTCTGGTTCGCCAGAAGTGGCTTTGTCATGCTGGCCACATGACCTGGAAGCTGTACGCCGGCTCTCGGCCAATAAAGCGAGATGAGCGCTGCAACCCCAGAGTCGGACACGACTGGGCCTAATGGTCAGGGGTCCCTTTACCTTTAATATCTGAGTATTAAGTTTTTTATGTTTTAAACCATGCTGGGATCTTTGGAAGAAGGGTAGTATATAAATTTAATTGGTGATGATGATGATGATTACATAACAAGTACCCATAATGGGGTTCTTCTGCAAAGACATGAGAGCATGATTCACTCCTTTTATACTGTGCTAGGTGTTTATTTTGTGGTTTCCCCCCTGCGAACCTTTTGTCTGTGGGCACACAGTACCCTACAAGCAGATGAATCCCTGTAGGACTTAAAATAAATTGGTTTGCCTTCATCCCCTGCAAATCTTGGAAATAGAAGATCTGTCCCAGGCAACTTGTCTAAGTGGAGAGGTGGAGTATGATGTGGATATGACACACATCCAGGTCTCCCATTCAGACAGTTGTGCTGTCTCTTGTCATGCTCAAGAGAGAAGGGCAAATGGGATTCTCTTAAATCCTGCAGGGATCCCTCTCTCCATGCACAAGACTGTGCACCCACAGGGAAGAATCATTCCTTAACTAAAATATTGCTTTGTTTCAAGAGTAGGGAATTTATGGTCCTCCAAACATTGCTATATAACTCCTATCATCCCTGACTGTTGGACATCCTGTCTAAGGATGAGAGTCCAGCAGCATCTGCAGAGCCACAGATTCCTGCTCTATTTTATGAAACATTATTGAGAAAATAAATGGTTTTGAGTCTGAAAATATTGTCTACTTTGTTTTTCTTTAGTAATACATTAGTGCACAATATTTGGATGAAGTCAGTTTTCACCTTATAAACTGGAGTATAATGGGTAATCTAATGATTTTCTTATCTTTTTATATTTAGCTTTCCCAGCTTGGACAGAAATAGGAAAAGATTGACAAAATGTGAAGAAAAGATCATGGCAACATGTAACACCTTAACCTGTGCATAGTATTTAAACCTCAACTGATCCCTTAAACTGATAATTTTTATTAAAGGATATTCTGTACTTCTATATATGTAAGACATACTACATGCAGAATGATATCAAATAAACCACAACACTTGTATTCTGCCTGCTGTGATATTCAATTTGTTTATACGTTGTTAGATTCAAGTGATATTTTATCGGTAGGCTATTGCATCTGGAATGTAATTTGTACTAATATTTCTCATTTACTTTGTTGGAATAAATTAAGCTCAGATCCCTCCTAAGGAACATGTTCCATTTTAGCTCAGCTGTGTAATTTTATCTAGCTGTGAAGGCATTCAATTGTGTGTGCATAGATTATTAATCATTCATCTTTCTTGTACAAGGTAGCTTTTCATTTCTTCTCTTACCTTCGAAAGCCTTTGATATGGGAAACACTTCATTTTGCCTGGGGACCGGGGGGGGGGGGAGACTTTTCTACCAGCCTAATGAGTCTTGAGAGATCTGCTATCATCGCTGTACTATGTGAACATTTACCAGTCCTATATTCTATAACCTATGAGTTATTTCCGATGCCCCACACGCATAGTTCCATAGGTGCATTTCTTCTCCTACAGCTATCTGCCCCAAAAATCTGCTCCAAACAGTCCTGCAGCACTCTGAAACTGATTTTGAAGGTGTGCAGGGGCTGGAGGGAACACGCCATTGGCCCAGTCTCAGTGTTGCCCCCCCCCCCGGTCCCCGTCAGTGTCTACATGTAATATATGGTTAATAACTCAGACAGACAACGAGATCTGGATTAAAAATGACCACAACTTTATTGATTACAGCTGTAGGTGGAATTTATCCAAGTGCTTGGGTTTTAACAAAGATTTAAAATGGCAGGCTGGGAAGGGGGGGCAAATAGCAACCCACCACTAAAAACTCTTGGGACAAGAAGTAACTACTCTTTGCCTCCCCACCAACCATTTTGCTGATGGGTGGGAAATAAACTGGGATTTTAATCCAAGCCCCAGATTCAGGAGAATTCTAATCCCAAATTACCAAACTGATTTCCAGACCAGAACACCACAACCTGCAGCATCTCTAATTGCAATGTAAAAAAGGTAAAGGGACCCCTGACCATTAGGTCCAGTTGTGGCCGACTGGGGTTGTGGCGCTCATCTCGCATTATTGGCCAAGGGAGCCGGTGTACAGCTTCCAGGTCATGTGGCTAGCATGACAAAGCCGCTTCTGGCGAACCAGAGCAGCGCATGGAAACGCCGTTTACCTTCCCACTGCAGCAGCACCTATTTATCTACTTGCCCTTTGACGTGCTTTCGAACTGCTAGGTTGGCAGGAGCAGGGACCGAGCAACGGGAGCTCACCCCGTCGCGGGGATTCAAACTGCCGACCTGATCGCCAAGCCCTAGGCTCTGTGGTTTAACCCACAGCGCCACCCGCGTACACATCTCTTACTCCAATATAAACCTGAATGAAAATCCATTCAGACACTCTTTCTAAAATTGGGAAGGAAGGAAGGAAGCTGTGTGTCTCACTGATAATGATGAGTTACTTTGCACTAAAGTATGATCAAACATATATCAAGCATTTTACCAAGGCTATAAAATAACCCTTATAGTGTGTATATCCCTGTGCCATTTTCTTCAAATCTTTTGCTGCCCCCTCCCCCTGCCCCCAAATGCTCCTACCGTCACAGGCAGTGATAATCCAGATTTCAAACAAAGGTACATCCAGATTTCATAGGCCATTCATCACCCTGGGGAAATTCAGTATCACAATTTGCATTTTGAAAATGAAAACTGCATGGGAGTTATTTATTTGCAAGATTTTCTGTACCAGCATCAAGAAAGCTATCAGAGCCAGCATAAAATCACCAACAAGATTACATTCATAAAAGAAATGAAAAATACATCACAAATCAGTCAATTAAATTAATACAACATAGCCGAATCTGTCTTCCTAGTGAGGCAGCAATAATAATAAAAAAAGCCAGCACATTTACAAACTTAAGCAGAGTCCGGTATGGTTTCAAACTGGATGGGGGACTCTGTGTTGATATTTCTGCATTGCTGAGTGTCGGACTAGATAACCCTAGGGATCCCTTCAAACTCTACAATTCTATGATTCTGTGAATCCTTCAGGGAAAGCCTGGGTGAACAGGTGAGTTTTATGCCGGGAAATAAATGCTAATACAGTAATTGCCTGCCTTGTGTTAATTGGAAGTGCATACCAAAAGGCAGATCCTGCCACACTACAGGTTCTGGTCTTGGCATAAAATAAACCTCAGAAGTATAGAGCCCAAAAGTGTCTCTCCCAAGGGTCAAATTAACCAGGCAGGGGTATACAATATAAGCTTGAAGGTAACCTGTTTCCAAGTTATTCAGAAGTAGGTTAGGTGGACTGGTGGCAAAACTTTGAGACAATCTTGCTTTAAGATAAGCATGTAGTCCAGGGATGGTGAACCTCAGGCCCTAGGGCAGTGATGGCTAACCTTGACACTCCAGATGTTTTGGAACTACAACTCCCATCATCCCTAGCTAACAGGACCAGTGGCCAGGGATGATGGGAGTTGTAGTCCCAAAACATCTGGAGTGTCAAGGTTAGCCATCACTGCCTTAGGGTCAAATGTGGTCCTCCAGGGCTCTCTATCCAGCCCTTTGGAACTTTCCAGGGCCATGCCTCTCGCCAGCAACGCTCTGCAACCTCCTGATTTATTTTGCATGGCTAGAATGGATCCTCGAACCATCTATCACAATGCCTTTTGCTTCTCTAGAAAGAGGGTGAGGATGGGAAGGATAGAAACCTCTGACTATTATATGGCTAGAATGTAGCTCATTGTAGAAAGGTAAGAATCGTCCATTTTGCCACACACTTTTGCCTCTGGAAACTTGCCCAATGCTGGCATGCAGACCCCTGAAGGCTGCCCATAAGAGAATGCAGCTCTTAGGCTGGAAAAGCAATCCTCACCCCAATCAAATTGATTCCCTTGCATGTCAGTCTATTTGTATCCTTTTGCCAAGGGGGGGGATTTCCCATGTATGAAATCGCACAATGCACTGAGCTATCTAAAGCTGTTTTAGCTTTTGAGCAGGCCTACCTCAAGCACTGGGAATATTCTTCACTAATGTTCTCTGGCTGCTGCATGCTAAAATTTGGAAGATTTGATATACTGAGGAGGAGGAAGCAAAATGCTGGCTGGTGAGGAAGGTCGCTCAAGGCATTAGATTATCTTTGCCCCTTCCAGACTTTGATTATGTTAGTCTAAATACAAATTTAGGCTGGGGGCAAGTGCAAGTTCTGTTGGAATGGCTGCTTCACTTTCACCTAATCACCTTGTTCTGCTTGCCCTGCAAGACAGATCTGGGTCACAGAGACAGTTGTGAACGTCAAGACCTCGAAACTTCTAATGCCTCCAGCATTTATGGTGCTACTAATTACTCTGAGTCATGTAGAGCAACTGACAGAATGTGCTATTGCATCATCCATCCCCTCGGATAGGCAGTTACAGCATAGTTGAAATAGGTGTTGCCTTTGCTCTGTTGTGGGTGCTTCATTCACTGACTTGTAGGTGTGCTGCTACGGACAGTAGGTAGTGCTGATGGACAGCTCCAGCCTGTTGCAGAGTAACAGGTCTCATTTTGAAGTCTTAGAAGACTGGAAGGCTGTCTAGGTAAGTAGACAGTTCGTTCCTTTTATGTTTTCCTGAGTGGTCATACAAGGCATATTTGACTTTGCTTAAAAGAAAGTGGGGTCTAGAAAATCTGGACCATGGTTTTCCAGGTTATGAATTCAATGGGTTTTTTAATACATAAATCAAGATCTAAATGCTCCAATTTGTTACTCAGTTTCATTTTTCCCTATGTATATGGCTAGGGGAGAATAAGGACGGTAATGGGAATTATGTCTCAGAATAAGTTTGAGTGGAAGTTTAGGATGTGGCATTTTGATTACGAATGAAACTTTTTGTGCCAAAGTCCCTGAGGTGTGCCTTATATGCCTTTCAAACAAATTGCACTGAAGTGATTTATGGGATCAGAAGCAGTTAATAACGGGAGAGAATTTGATTCTGTATAGAGAAGGACTGTCTGGTGAAAGTTATAAGGACATAACATACACACCTCGCCTTTTAAATTCCCATGACCTTTGTCTAAATTGATTAAGAACCTCTAGCACAGAGAAGTCTCCTATGCAATGTTGTTTGCTAGAGGCGCATAGGAAGCAACCTTACCCAGGCGTGGATTATTGGTTTACTCCATGAGGAAACTGCCTTGTGAGACCATTTCCAAGTGGCTTCCAGACTGCAGCCATTTTGTGAAAAGGACCCCCAAAACAGTCTGAATGGAATGTCCAAAACTAATACAGAGATTCCCCAAAAGATAGGAGTACATAGAAGTTGATCTTTTTTTTATCAAAACAGGCATGGTTTAGCTGTGGCCTTCTAGATGCTATCGAACTGCAGCTCCCATCATCCATGATCAAGTGCCAAAAAACAAAATTACTGGGAATTCAAGGAAGCCTTCGCCTCAAGAAAGAGTTGGATTCAATTCATTTCATCCAGTTTATGAAAACTTCACACTCTGTTTCTGTTTTTCTAGGCTTAGAAATAGAATTATCATTACAGATATTTCAGAAGCATGGAATAATATATTCATCGCATTTCCAGCTGCTGTGCAGATTTCATCAAGTGTTTTGGGAAATATTTAGGCTGACTTTGAACAGAATTAGTAGGCTTTGTACAAATAGCTGAGATGCAGGGTGAACATTCACCTAAGCATATTTTACACTAAGGATTTTATCTGTAGAGTGTTTCATTCAAAAATAAAAGGATGACCTTTTGGGGTACAGTTCTGAATAATCAACTTAAGATAGGTGTTTTTCTCATGTCCTAAAAGTGGTATATTGTTCAATTTTGCCTGACGTGATTGAACTAGATGAAATTATTCTATTTTTTCATTTACCTGTCATTTCTCTCTCTCTCTCTCTCTCTCTCTCTCTCACACACACACACACACACACACACACACACATTCTATGCCTAGTAGGACTGGACTACATCTGAGCTGGCTGAAATGGCATCAGAGACAGGAGCCCAACATCAGCCCAACATTCCACATCAGCCCAACATTTCCCCCTCAACCCTTGCACTGCAGCCACCTCTGGTTGTATCTAGTGAAGAGCATCACGTGATGCTGAGCAATCAGAGTGATGAATAATTCTGGCAGTGGTGCTTTGGATAGAAGGAAAAGAGTTCATAGGGGATAGCCAGGGAAGAAGATTGCAACATGTATGGCCAGAGCATAAACCAGCGTTTTAGCCAAGAGTGCAGAAGACTGGAGTTATTTAAGAGTTGTACAAGGAGAGGGGAGAGGGGCCGCAACTAGGGAAAGGATTTGATGTGTTGAGCAGAAGGTTCAAAGATAAAGCCTAGATTGTGTGTCTGAAGTAGACCATCCTGGGACAAAAATAAGTAGTCAAGCCTTGGACTGTTAAATTTGAGATAGCAATGAGACATCCCAAGTGAATATATCAGGCAGACTGGCAGAGATACTGGACTGGACTGAGAGGAAGAGGTCTGCGGAAGAGAAACAGCTGGATATCACCAGTATTGAAATCCATGGTTGTAAAACGGGATTCCATCCCCCGTCCACCTGAGAAAGTAAAGTGAGAATGTAGCAATAGAACAATATAGTAATTAGCAGTTTGCTAAAATTGATGGTTCCACAGCTTAGCTGGTCCCAGAAAGCATAGAAATGGAGCACAAAGGATTCTCATGGCACTGCTGTTGATCAGAACTGTGTCCTTTAATGCAAAAAAATTAAGCACAGTTCTTGTTCCCAAACTGCTCCTCAGCAGACCTATGAGATCAGCCAATATATGGCTAAACAAAACGGAGACAAAAAGCCATTTGGCATTATGCTTTACATTTTTGTCAGATAATTCTGTTGGGTTGGCTCTAAGCACATCATATTAAGAGAAGACCCAATTGGCACGACTGGTTTAAGCCAATGGGTCTGGACCCATATGATTTAGTCGGATACAACTCAACAAATATTGAGATATTGTCACAAAACTTAGGACACACATTCTTTGTTCGAAGTTTGAGAACTAACTGAAACCCCATGCCTATTTTCAACAAATTGTGCAAAGTATAATAAACCACATTTTCCTTAAAAATTAAAATAATTCAGGCATTTCATTCCTCCCTAAATATTTATACTCAAGGTCCATTTCCATTTTCATGGCATCTAGGAATGAATGTGGTCTGTCAAACTCTTTATTTATTTATTTATGGATGGCCCTTGTGGTCTCTTCCAACTCTATGATTCTATGATTCTATGATTTATTTATTTATTTATTTGCATCCCTATTTTACGGGATATGTTTTATTTGTATCCCTGTTTTACGGAGAGTGGTCTGAGGTCAAAAGATACTGCCTTGCCCAAGCACATAAGCAGAAAATGTATTTGTATCCAAGTACAATATTTTATCTAGGCTTGCCATATGTCAGGAAAATTCCTGACATGTCCTGGATTTCATGTGTAAAAAAGGCGTCGGGGATATTTTGCTGAATTGGCGAAATGTCTGGGGAAATGCAATGGAAAACCACTCAAAAAAGCTTAAAATCACTATTGGGGGTGGTAGGTTTCCCCAAAAAAGCTCAGCAATTTGGGTTTGAGCCCAAAAAATGCTCAACAACTTTGTGTGTGTCAGGAATTTTACTATTTGAAATATGGCAACCCTAATTTTATCTAAAGTTGATCTGAAACCTCCTGATTTAATTCCGTCCATGACATTAAGCTGGTCTTGCAAGTACCTAGCCTAGAGGGAAGGCTTTCTGGAAATCCCAGCCATATCACTCTGAAGTCCTTGATGAAGAGTTTGGTACATGTGTTGCAAATAAATAACTGGAATTGCCACACTTAGTTAACAAAGATCAAATAAGAAGCACTTTCCCCATCTAAAGATGGGTAGGTGGAGGGGAAGAAAAATCTCACCTAGACATCCTTCACTTTGTTGACCTCTATCCCTTAAATAGTGGATAGAGGATCAGTACAACATGCAATGATTAAAAAAAAAACCAACAATTTTTTCCCCTTATTTTTCATATGATTTTGTTGAACAGAGAGAGGGAGAACAAATCTGCCTTTCATTTAGTTAGTTAATGCATGGAGGTTTTTGAAAAGCTTTCCTTTCTTTAGAGTGGATATTTCCGTAGTTATAAAACTAAGATGTTCTTCCAAAAGCTGCAATAATTCTAGAATCGCCGTATTATGTGAAATGAAATGTGGTATTTACAGATTTGGTGCCCTCAACCTCTTTTCTATTCCTCCAGGTGTCATTTGTAATTTATTCAGCCTTTCTCTTGGCATGGTCTCCTTATGCGGTCATCTCCATGTGGTCAGCATGTGGCTTTCAGGTGCCTGCACTCACCAGTGGCCTCGCCAGCCTTTTTGCCAAATCTGCCAGTTTTTACAACCCATTCATCTATATTGGCATGAGTTCTAAATTCCGTAAGGACATAGTAACTTTGTTTCGTTGCCTCAAAAGAGACAAGGAGTCAGCCATGCAAATGCCTATGTTGGTGCTGGATCAAAGGCACAAGCCAGCAGTCTGTCCAAACTGACAGAAGTATTTGGTGTCCAAAGTTCCTGAGGATAAAATGCCAGACGTAGAAATTAATTGAGTGTCCAGAGACACCATCCTTTGGCTTCTGAAGGACCTACATTTGTTCTCTTGTTTCTAATAAACTTATTGTTCTAGTCGCTAAAACAATTCCAAGGTATAAAAGACAGTCTGACTCTGACCTTGGGCTGAAGAAATAAATATCCTGGCAATTAAATTTCCCAGCAACAGTTTTTGTCCTTAATTTATTAATAAATTTTGTATTTTTTTTAAAAAAAGTATAATTTTACTATGCCTTAAAATTCATTGGTGGAAACTGTCTTTCTAAGAAGGAGACAGGCTTTTTTCTTAGAAGCTTTTTGTAAAGTGCATGTTACATTTACTAATAATTAAATATATTCGTCCAGTTAAAATTATAGATAGATGCTTCCTGTTTATGATGTTATATATAGTATTTGTTTTGTTTTCCATTTCCTGCCTAGACCAATTATTTTTCTTTTATTTGCAAAACCCTGCACCAATCATGACTACCATTTTCAAATACAATACGGTGGTACCTTGGTTTAAGAACTTAATTCGTTCCAGAGGTCCGTTCTTAACCTGAAACGGTTCTTAACCTGAGGCGTGTTTTTGCTAATGGGGCCTGCTGCTGCTGCCCCGCTGGCGCGCGATTTCCGTTCTTATCCTGGGGCAAAGTTCTTAACCTGGAGCAACCACTTCCTGGTTAGCGGAGTTTGTAACCCGAAGCATCTGTAACCTGAAGTGTCTGTAACCCGAGGTACCACTGTACAGTCAAACCTTGGTTGATGAACGTAATCAGTTCCGGAAGCCCATTCAGCTTCCGAAACGTTCGACAACCGAGGCGCGGCTTCCGATTGGTTGCAAGAGCTTCCTGCATTCAAGCAGAAGCTGTGTCAGACGTTCAGCTTCTGAAAAACATTAAAAAATCAAAGCATTTACTTCTGGGTTTTCAGCATTCAGGACCCTTTCGGGAACCGAGGTTTGACTGTATCTCACAAATACTCAGGACAGTCTAACACCTTGAACACCAGCTTTTAATGTTTAATAGATTATTGTATTTTAATATTCTGTTGGAAGCCGCCCAGAGTGGCTGGGGAAACCCAGCCAGATGGGCGGGGTATAAATAATATATTATTATTATTATTATTATTATTATTATTATTATTATTATTATTATTATTATTATAGTACAAAGAAACACTTTGAAAGTTCAAGCAGATATACTGTTTAGCCATTCTGTTTACAGGGGATTCTCATTTACTGTAGTTAAAAAATCAACCGAGTCTTAATATTCATCTTATCTTTCTACATTAGCATTAATTTTCACATTTACCGTCCACCTGACTAGAGTTGCCAGTGCCTTACCATCACAGTTTTGAAAGTGTCAGATGGAGGCCAGTGAGGAATTACCAGATGGTCGGTGACAACTCCAATCCTTCCATGGACTCTCTCAGCCTGGGCTTTGTGTCACTTTGGCAATGACCCAGAGATGTTGGACACAGAGGATTAAGATGGTAAGATTTGGGACCTTTAGGTTTTGTTTTGGGCTCAGCTTGAAATACTGGTGAAGCAGACTCACAAAACATAGCAGCTGAGGAAAGGTCAGGTGTAGAATAGTAACCTATAAGGGTGTAGCTAACACAATGGAAAGTCCAATGGAAAGAATATACAGCCAATAGGAAGGGTGATAACTCAGCAACAAAGTGTCTGCTGTGCATGCAGAAAGTCCCAGGTTCAGACCTCAGCATCTCCAGGTAGGGTTAGGAAGGACTCCTGCCTGAAACTCTGGAGGCCACTACAGTCAGTGTAGACAAGGCAGAGCTGGATGGACCAATGGTCTGACTTAGTAAAGGCAGCTTCCTATGAGAAAGGTAAGGGACTAAGAATGGCACCCAGAGTGACTACTATGGGGTGCAGAAGATACAGAAGAAAGGAGACAGATGAAGAAATAACTGGTGGCAACCAACGGGGGGGGGGGGGAGTTAAGGGATAGATGGGTTGAATAGTTGCTAGAGATATCAAAAATAGCATGGGCTCCTTAGGCTTCTTGAGCAAAAAGTCGCTAGGAAGCTTGGTAATCAGCGTTTCAGTGGGGTAAAAAGAAGTAACAGCTAAAATGGACTGGTGGCCAAGAAGAGCCTTATTTGTCCATAGTGTAGTAACAGGCTATTTAACAACAACCTAAGTCCAAGAACAATGTACCCATTATAGCTTTATTTTTAGCAGATGTCTTGAGGTGACGCTGAGCAACGAAGCAGCAGTGAGTTCCATATTACAGTTCCTGCTGAGAGCTTTTCCGGAACATTGGCTACCCTGAGCACTTAGATTATCATTTTTTAAAAGACAGACACATGGAAGCATCTTTCTAAAAGGTTCAAATTTTTGCATCTGAAATACATAGTTTAATCTACGCGTCTCCCCACCCCCTAATACCTGGCTCTGTAGCCTTGCGATCAGATACATTCCTTTTGAACTCCAAAACAACATTTCTGGGACAATGAATAGAGAAGCCTTTGGTTTGCAAAAATATTTTTGCAACAATCAGGTGCCTGAATGGGCTTCCTGTAGGCCTGGCGCTCATGAAGGCGAATTATGATGCTATGAACTATCACTGACCTCAAGCTTTCTGGGATCTGTTGAATCATGCCAGCACTGAAGCAATAGGACTCTTTGTCGTTAAAAGTTACCTAACATTTGCCATGGGAACATTTGGGGAGACTGGACTCCTTCTCTTTGGCAGCAAGCACCAGGACCAGTTGCAAAAAGCGCCCAGGAACACAACTACGAAATAATGGTCTAGGGGGTGGGACTGTGCTGTTCTATGAAGCTCTTTCTTCCATGGTTTTCTCCAGCTGCATTTCTGTTTGGATCCCTCCTAGGATGTATGGACAGAGCTGCGAGTATGTTTTTGCATTTGCACTAAAAACAAAACACCCAAGTTATTTGCCAACACACTGTGGCTTCTTTAGCCATCTTTAGTTTTTGTGCTTAAAATGGATTTCATAAGCAGTCCTGGCCCGATATGGAGCTCAAATCTACCCATTCCTCAGTGGGGATTATTTTGTATTATTTTAGAATGTTATGATGTTATTGTATACCACCATGATGCTTTTTATGAGCTTGCATATTCTTATAAAATAAAATACATTGTGCTGCAGAAGTCCTACCAGTATTTCTCACTATGAATAGACATTAATTACCGTATTGGTCTGAATATAAGCCTCACTTCCCCCCCCCCCCAAATTCTGACTGTGAAAAGTTAAAGTGCGGCTTAAATTCGCGACCTTACAAAAAGTGGCTTTTATGATATCGCTGTTGAAACAGACATATTGTAAAACGGAACGGGGGTGAGTGCCTGCAGAATTTTAAGGGAGCGGCTTATATTCAGGTATTGTCTTTTCTTCTTTTTCCCCCTTGAATTTTAAAGGTGCGGCTTATATTCAGGTGCAGCTTATATTCGGGCCAATACGGTACTTTCATTTTAGTTCTGTGTTTAAATAGGTATTAGGCTTGTTCTGCTTATGTTCCTTTGACATGATTCATTTAGGAGGTATATACCCATCAAGCTGATTTATTGCAGCATGGGATATTTTTTAAAAGAAAGTCTCTTCCCCCCCCCCCACCAACTGTTATTTTTGTCTATATAAAAAAATCTGTTCAAAAGCACAAGCCTTGCCATAACCAACAGAATTAAAATCCATGCTTCCATCTGAAGTCTGTAACTAAACAATTCTACAGTGCCACCCTGATGAGCCAAAAATGACCACACAACTCGAATATTTCCTTTGTTTCTTTATTCTGAAAATTTCTGCGTTGTCTATTCTAATTTGCTTTAAATTTCCAGGAGAAATGTACATGGGCATAAATCATGCCTTTCAAATATCCCAGATAAATGCTTCATTTTGGTGCAACTGGATCTCCAGTCTCCAGAACCATTAAGAAAATAACAACAGACTATTATAAAAGCAATTTACTCTCTCAAGAGTTTTGCATTCTTAAGAGAGGTATACAATAATATTCAATTGGATCAATTTGTCTTACCTACAGAAGGAAAACAAAAGATCTGCCAAGCCTAATTATTTCTATGAATTTATAGTACTCACCGTTGTATTTTCCTCCTCTGAATAGACTGCTGTGGCTTACAGCCTTCTAATCACAATGTACACCTAACGTTTTCCATATTTAAGACAATACATCGGTGACATAAACAAAAAGCATTTATTTTTAAAAAATCACGACAATGTACTTTTATTCAAACAGAACAAAACAACATCTAAAATATACATCTTAGGTTCACATCTATGTATTTGAGAGCTTACGTTTAATAAACGGCAATGGCCTTTTTGCCAGTTGCCATGATAAGTAATGGGAAGCTGTGCTGTTGCCAAGCTGCTCTGGAGGCAATAAAGGCAAGAATGGGTTATTTTGGGAGCATGTCAGGGGCAGGCTGGGGGAGGCTTTTGATCTGATGGATTCAAGCCCCCCCCCCCCATTTCCGCAGAACATGGAGAAAACTACACCAGTCTGTAACCAACAGGAGGGCAAGGAAAAAACCTGACAAGAAAAGGAAGGAGTGGGGGGAAGCCTTCCCACCATCCACTGGTTTGAGTCACCAGTCTTGCCATTGTTTGTTTCAGCTGCCAGTCTTCAGGCTTCAGTTCTATCTCTGAGTCTTCAGAAATGAAATCTCTGTGATTGGATGCGGGTGGAGTGAATGCATGCAAATGCATGTACGGTCTCAGCCCCTGCATTCATTTCATTTCACTTTTAATTCGTATACTGCCTTTCTATAAACAAGGCCGTTTACAAGCTGTAAAGGTAAAGGTAAAGGGACCCCTGACCATTAGGTCCAGTCATGACCGACTCTGGGGTTGCGGCGCTCATCTCACATTATTGGCCGAGGGAGCCGGCGTACAGCTTCCAGGTCATGTGGTCAGCATGACTAAGCCGCTTCTGGTGAACCAGAGCAGCGCACGGAAACGCCGTTTACCTTCCCGCTGCAGCGGTACCTATTGATCTACTTGTACTTTGACATGCTTTCAAGCTGCTAGGTTGGCAGGAGCAGGGACCAAGCAACGGGAGCTCACCCCGTCACGGGGATTCGAACTCCCGACCTTCTGATCGGCAAGCCCTAGGCTCTGTGGTTTAACCCACAGCGCCACCCACGTCTACAAGCTGTAGAAGCAACAAAATATGCAACAAGGATCACGCGTCCTCTAACAATCTGACCCAATACAAAGAAGTCACAATAAAACACATTACTTTAAAAGAAGCAACTTAGATGAAATAAGGTAATCTTTGATAATCCACTTTGAATATATTGTGCAATAAAATTAACTCTCAAAATTTCAGGAAATAATAATTTAAAATAATTTACTCTCAACAATTGCAATAAATCATTACTAAACTAAAATAAATAAAAAGCAGCAAGATCACAATACGTAAAACACCACAGTACATATAAAGACCATGCCATGAGATTGAACTGAGCAACAAATTCAGGAAGCTTATAAGATTCATTATATTGTATGTATAATTGTGTATAGCGATAAGGAATGGGGAGGTCTCTTGGTTTTGGCTTCTCTCCGTTTCTTATTTTTCCAGTATTGAGTTGAGTGACATCAGTTTGTGATTTCTTTTAAAATGATCCAGTTATGGTTATAGTAGCAATAATAATAATAATAATAATAATAATAATAATAATAATATACCGTAGCCATCATAACTAGTAGCTGTTGATAACCTTGTTCGCCATGAATTTGTGTGATCCTTTACATTTTGTGGAAGTGAATTTCATAGTTCGGCTATGCGCTTGTGTGCAGAATGCTCATGTATGCCGCTGTACCTCCTCTCCTTTACAACTGCTGACAGTGTGTCAAGCCACTTCCTCTTCTCTTTCCAAAACAGTGGCAAACAGTTCATGTGGATTGAGGAGGAAGAATGTGGTGATGGCAAACTGGAAAGGGAAGAGAGGGAAAGGGCATGGCATGGCACCCATTTACCTACCTTCCTCCACCCCTCAGTCTTCCAGGACAGGCCCTACAATCTTTACATTTGAGTTACAGCCTTGATAGCCCAAAGATTGGGCCCCAGGTCTAGATGCACTGGGCCAAAGCTGAAGACCTGGGAACCCTTCCAAGGAGGGAGGATAAAGTGAGTAGATTGTAGAGGTTCTGCATGTGAGAAGGAGGTCAGAGGACAACAGGGAATTTTGCAGTGAGCCATCTCTCTTTAAAATAAATTTCCAATGCAAACATCTTAGCTTTTACCTCCTCACTCTAGATTCTACCAGCAGGTTCTGTTCAGGTCTGTTAGTCCGTAAGCCTGCAGGGAGAGCCTGCCTTGGATTTAAATGTGTTTTAGAAATCATAATAATTTGATGGCATTTTCCTGGACTGCTTTTCACTGGTGGTCTGAACTGTATTTATTAGAATGATTTGTGGGAAGATGCTAATAGCTTTTTCAAACAAAAATAAAAGTTAAATGTATTCTTACTAGAAGAAGGTAGCAGCATATTAGGCTGGCTGGAGATATGTTTATGTTGACTCGCTGGATATTTTGGTAAGCAACAGTGCTTTTCTTGGCATGCCATAAGAGCACACAGCAGCCTAGGATATTATTTAACAGTACAGCAGGCCATCTTATCAGCTTGGTAGAGGCATCAAGCCCTGAAGCCTTCAAAAGATGATCTGGAGAGTTTAAAACAACAACAACAGAGCCCAGAAGCTGGTGGACAAACTTTAGGATATTTTCTAAGGAGCTGTGAATTATATAATTGGGGCAGGAGAGTCCCCTCTTGTGAACTTTAAATAAAAAAAGATGGTAGCGTACTTAAGCTACTGAGTACTCAGTACTAAGTTCCTGACTGAGATAACTGAGATATTACTTCAGCTTTGGCCCAGTGCATCTAGACCTGGGGCCCAATCTTTGGGCTATCAAGGCTGTAACTCAAATGTGTAAAACTGAGATATTACATAGGAAACTGAGTTAAACCATTGGTCCATCTAACTGAGTATACTGACTGACAGTGGCTCTCTAAGATATTAGCCAATGTACTCTCCCAGCTGTACCTGGGAGATTCTTGGGACCTTCAGCAGACATTGCAGGTGCTCTGTCACTGAGCTATTTGTTTTGAAGGTGACATATACCCTGAGGCATCTGGTTATTGTTGAACTCCAGCCAGCCAGCCTAGCAAATGGTCAGGGAATGTGGGAGTTTTAATCATCAACATCTGGAGGCAACACAATCCTACCCATTCTAGTTCTGTCTTTGTTCCCAACCCCTTTATTACTCTGCTTCCTACCCTCAATTTTATCTCTAAGGGTAATATCTTAATACGAAGGCCCTTCATTTTCCTTCCATTTTAAAGCACACATCCACAGCTGCAGCCCACAAATTAGGATTTTCCTAATCCACAGAAAATTAGATATATGGGAAGAAGATCTGATACAAAACTTCCTGTTGCCCAACATGGTCCTTTGCTGCTTTAGTTCTTTTCTTACTACTGCCATTATCTTTGGATATATGTCAGGTGAAGGGCCTTAGCTCAGTATCAGAGTGCATGCTTGCGCACTCAAAAGGTCTGAACTTCAATCGCAAACCTCTTCAGGTGGGAGAGAAACCTGCATGAAAGCCTAGACAGCTGCTACTCTGGAGAGCTCATTGGCCTTTAATATGCTGGTGTGGGAGGCAAGAGCACCGACAATGACCAGCCATCACCACACAACACCATGTTGCACTTTCCTGGGTCTACATCTAGTCAAGTCAAACTTTGTGCCATGTAGAGACAGGTGCAAGCTGCCGCCACAGCCTTACAGTAGATAAAACTGGGAGTGAAGGACCACTGACTAAAGCAGTTTCCTATATATAGCCAAAAGGGGTAGGGGGGGTGTCTCCTCAATAAATGAACAGATTGCGTGCTAGGTACTTTCTAGAATTGTCCCCATTCTAATAGAATCTGTTAAGCCTTTAAGCCTGTAATCTTCCAAATGGCATAAGAATGTTTCCTGTAAGCTTGCCAAAATATCTATCCGTAAGTAAAATGGGACCATACTATCTCCTCCCTGCCCATCACTTTTAGCCATTATTATTTGTGACGCTTGATAGGAATTCTCTGGCGCTGTTTTCTTTGCTTATTGAATAAAACACTTTGTCCACCTACCCAAAGAAAGTTGGTCTAATATTGAAGAGGAATGCTAAAATATTGCTAGCAAGAATTTAATCCAGCAGAATAACTACATCCACAAAGCCACTTTTCTGCAGGCAGAAGAAGACTTCCCTTTATATTGCGATGAATTCATCATTTGCACAAGGGTGCTGGTAAGTTTGTGGCCCTCCAGATATTGTTGAAGTCCAGGTATCAGAGTGGCAAATGATCAGGGATTGTGGGAATTGTAATCCAAAAATAGCTGGAGACCCACAGGTTCCCCATCCCTGATCGACACCTTCCTACCCATTCTAGTTTTATCTATGTTTCCAAGCCCTTTATTGCTCTGCTTTCCACCCTCAATTTCATCTCTAAGGGCAATAGCTTAAAGGCCCTTTGTTTCCCTTCCATTTTGTTGTTGTTTAGTCATTTAGTCGTGTCTGACTCTTCGTGACCCCATGTACCAGAGCACACCAGGCACTCCTGTCTTCCACTGCCTCCCGCAGTTTGGTCAGACTCATGTTAGTAGCTTTGAGAACACTGTCCAACCATCTCATCTTCTGTTGTCCCCTTCTCCTTGTCGTCCCCATTCATTTTAAAACTCCCTTAAGCAGAGTATCTGGGTTTTTTTTTTAATCTTCTGGAGTGTAGATGAAGAAAGGACATATTCCCATCATGCATTTCAAGCACATGTGTACCACTTAAACAGTCATGGCATCCCCACCAAAATCATCTGAACTCTAATTTATCCCTCACAGAGCTACAGCCATTTGGGAAGGGGAATTGAGGGTAAGGGGGAATCAGGTGTCCAAGGCAAGAGCTCGTGTCAAGGGTCTGTATTGTACGACACCTACTAAGACCCAGATCCCTGCAGCGGCCCCATTGGACGTTCTTGGCCCTATTACTGCTTGATGTCCTCTACATCTTCGCCTGTCTCTCCTAAGCAAGTGGGCAGTGACCGGAGCAAAGAGAAGGAGCAGCTTCTGTTCACCTTGCACTCTCCCACTGGATCCAAAGAGAAAGGCAAGCAAATGGACGACAGTGAAAAAGGGCCCACTGAAGGCACCTTTCTCAGCGCCCCCCCCCATAAAAACCCTGAAGGTTTTACCTCAAAGAAAAGGTCAATTCTGCTCAGCCAGTAGAATTAGAGCCCTTTCGAAAAGCTTAAAGTCTTTGGGGTCCCAGCCAGTATCCTAAGAAAATTTTCGTTTTAATCACATTATTTCAATGAACTAATAGTGCAGTGTTTGCATATGCATAACATATGAAACAGGAGCATCAGACGGCTAGGGGAACTTTAGATGGAACTTTTCACCTTAAAATCTCTACAGAGATCCAACTGATTAGAAGCAAAGAATCTTAGGATTTCATCACTTTGGCAGTAAAAGAGAAACAAAAATTATTGCCATAGGAAACATATAAAAACATATCAAGCAGCCAAAACATGTGTTGTTGCTGCACTCCGCTTGTTTCCCAAACACTCACAGTCATTTTGCTCACCTCCCAAGGAATATCTTGTTGGAACAGACCAGAACAGTCTATGTCGAGATCCACAGTGGTCAATGAACTGCTTATTGGAAGACTATATGTTAGAATGGTGACAGCCAGTCTCTGGTTGCCTTGATCATCTGATCAATGTTGTGTTTCTGTAGACAATCGGTTTCTTATGTTATTTTATATTTAGATAGGTAAAGGTAAATGAACCCCTGACCATTAGGTCCAGTCGCAGATCACTCTGGGGTTGTGGCGCTCATCTCACTTTATTGGCTGAGGGAGCCAGCGTACAGCTTCCAGGTCATGTAGCCAGCATGACTAAGCCGCTTCTGGCGAACCAGAGCAGTGCTCAGAAACACCATTTACCTTCTTGCTGGAGCAGTACCTATTTATCTACTTGCACTTTGACGTGCTTTCGAACTGCTAGGTTGGCAGGAGCAGGGACCGAACAACGGGAGCTCACCCCGTCGCGGGGATTCAAACTGCCAACCTTCTGATCGGCAAGCCCTAGGCTCTGTGGTTTAGACCACAGCGCCACCCACGATAGCAACCCATAAACCATTGGATCTGGGGTAAAATCATACAAGTGTTACTGTAATTTGCCAATTTACTAAGTAAACACTCCTCGTCACTGCCTCAAGAGACAGCATACTGCCTCAAGAGACAGCATAGGATCAAGGAGTACCCCAAGCTGCATACCTGTTCTCTCAGGTGGAGTGATGCCCCATCTAAAACAGGCTGACATCTCAATTCCAAGACCTGAGCACTGTTGACCCACAAGACCATCATCGTATCAGATTTAACTTCAGTTTATCGGATGTCACCCAACCCATCACTGCTCCAAGATATTGGTTCAGCACCTGAACAGCCTCTCTTAATTCACATGGAGAGCTAGAGCTGGGTGCCATCCCAACAGCTTCAAATAGATGTTAAGCAGCATAAATGTATTACTTCTGAGCAGTAGTTCCCCAGAGCGGCCCTGCAAGTCAGAGTGGAACCACTGCAATACAATGGCTCCAACCCCTACTGAGTGGCAAAGAAGGGAGCCATCGTTTTATGGCACAATTCAACAAGCTCTTCAGGCCAGGGCTTTCTGAGAAAGACAAAATGGCAGCTGATCTGATTCTCGTCGCCAACAAGATAATCTTGCTTCTTGCCAGAAATGCAACCAAACAAAATAGACAATTTTAAGCTGGCTGAGAAGGAATCCTTGCCAATTCGGTGCAACTCTGTGCAGACCATGAAAGCAGCCACTTTAATATATATTTTTAATTGTCTTTGTTCACATGTGTATGTCCTACTTTAAAGATGTGAGAACTGGGGGAATTAAGTGATTTATTTGGAATGGGATGGGCAGCTACACCCATCGCCATATGGGTCTCGTTCCTGAACTTTAAGCACAACAGCATATTTACCATGTGAGTATGAATCATAGCGCATTCTCGTTGAGATGAAAACCAGATTTATTCTTTTTACTCCATCACCAAGGCCCTAGATATGTGGCAACTGGCACAGCATGGTGTGGTGTTTTGCAAATTGTGTCTAATTTGAGTAATAAGGTACATCCACACTTGGATGCAACAAGATCTAAGCGACCTAGTATAAACATTTAAGCACTGCTTCTTTCCAGACCACAGAGCGCCGCAGAGGCCAACATAATGGCAAACTTTCACATTGACCTGTCACTTTGGGTCTGCCATGTTTGTTCTTTCCTGCTGTAGCTCTTGGGGGAAAATATGTCCGAAGAAACCCTATCTCCACTTGGTATGCTTCAATAAAAATTTCCTGGGTTTTTATATCAAGCGCTGCATGACAAGCACAATATGAAGTAAGATTTTTCGTTACTTAACTTTAGATGTATATAAAACAATTGAAAAGGGAATGTTTTGTTGATGCAGCTACACCTAAGACCCATTAAAGAAGAACTTGACAGAAAGAGAATGAAGACACACCTGCTTAGCAGTCTTAAAGAGTAAAGCAGGGATTAATCCAAATAAATGTGTGGTATACAGCTGCTCTGCACAATATAGGCACCAGAAACAACCAAAGAAAAAGACATAAGGTCCTTGTGCCTCAATCTAGAAATGACACCTTCAGGCTCCACAGACAGGTCCCCCAAGCCACACTGGAGAAAGTAGCTCCAAAAGGAGAAGCCCATATATGGCAGTGTTACACAGTGGTTAGGTATCAGCATAGGACTTGGGAAAACCAGGTTCAAATTCCCACCCAGTCTTGAAAGTCACTGGGTAATCTTGGGCTAATTATTATCTATCAGCCTAGCATTCCTCATAGGGTTGTCATGAGGATAACATTCAGGGGCCAAGGAGAGAAAAATTATTCATGTTGCTTTGAGCTCCTTAGAGGAAAAGAGAAGATTAAACCATGTAATAAAAACATTAAAACATGCAAATATTGCACATGTTAATTTAAGGGATCTTGACCTGGGCATTTGATTTTTAACAGAATTCTTAGTTTGCACTAGAGTAGGTGTCCCTGACCCTTCTGAGCCCCGGGTAACACCACAAAAGAACCCATTTCACAGAAGAAAAAGTGGTGATACTCAGTACTCCAACCCCAAACAGGAAGAACACTGATATCTGCCCTCAGCAAATTAAACATGGACAAAAAAAACCCAGGCAATACTCCCACCTCACCTCCAAAAAGCTGAAACCCACCAACCAAACAGCCAACAGAACCATTTTGAATTTTTTTATTTTAAATATATAAATTGGGACGGGCAGGAGGTTTGGCTGGGTGGCAAGGGGTGTGTGCCATGGTTGTCCAATGTGGGAATAAAAAAATATTAGATGAAAATGCAAATTCCCCATGCCAGCAGCAATCAATAATAAGAGAAAGGAGGGAGATGAAGTTGACTCTTTCAAAGGTTGGCCGTGGGTCTGTGCAGTATTTTGATTAATAACATGGGTACAGGGGACAGAAAGTGAGCTCATTAAATCTTCAGTTGGCAAAAAAATAATGTGACTGCAAACACTTGAGAACAGTTAATAGCCAATATCCACATGAGGTGGCCAGCTGGATATGTTTACCCCGTATTGATTTTAAAAGAGCAGAGTGAGCTCAGTGGAATTCAAATAATACCTCAGAACTCGTTTTAAATGTTTTCTCAGGGATCCAGTGGTGTTTCCATAAAACATTTTTCTTTTCTAAGGTTGATACTTTACAAGCCAATATCAACAACAACAGGAAGAGAGAAATAGGTCTTTGGAGTAAATAAGAACAGGTATTATTTCGACCATATTATGATCTAGTTTTTAAAAGTCTATATTACGGGGGGGGGTATAATTCATCAACAATCTATAAAGAAAGACTTCAACTGCCTGCTTGCTCTTCTGACTGTTCACTTTCATTTAATTACTTGAGCAAACATGGCAAATCTTTGCAGGAGCCTCATATTAGCATTTAAAATAAACTAGTGTGTTTTCAAAATACAAGTCACATTCCGGTTCCTTCTGTGTTGCGCAACCAGAAATTCTACACCTCAGTTAACGATTCCTATATTCAAGCAGAGCTTTCTTCTTAGTGTTTTGCAGCAGCCAAGAACCCCATGTATTATGCAAAGCCACATATTCTAAATGTAAATTAAAAAATAAACTCAGGTTTCCAAAACTGGTCTTCCCTCGTTAAAATGAACCTGGACAAAAATGAAACAAAACCATTTTCTAGGTTAGACTTTACCACATTCCTGTGATACGCAACAAAATTTATCTGCAACTATTTTGATGCTCTGAAACCATTGGAATTTTTCCTAAGAATGTTCTCCATTTCTCACCTGATTTCTTTGCCTTCCTGGAGAATTAGAGCATGTGAAACCATACTTTCAGCTCCCAGTTCCTCTCTTTTTCAGCCACTTTGCTCTTGAATATGAATAAGCTTTTAGACTGAATTTGGATACAGGTCCAATCCTAGATTCACCAAACCAGCAATAAATGCTTAGGATGGGACACAATGACCCTGATGCTATTAATCATATAATCAGTGGAAGTATACGGAGATCTCGAGCAAAATAGAGAACCTGGGTGAATAAACTGCTGGGCGTAGTTTGGGGAAACTTGGGGGATCAAATCCCTGTTAAAACTTGAAGTTCACTGGGTCAGTTGAACAAGTCACTAGTAGCTACCTCACAGAGTTATTCTGAGGATGAAATCAGGAGGATGGGACATGTGAAGCACCATGGAGGCAAGGTGGGATACAAAATAATAAACAGGATGGGGTGTTGCAGGAATAGCTCATGCCAGTGAACTAGGAAACACTGTCAGCACCAGGTAGGCAAATATTTCAGTTTCTCATTTTCCCCATTTTATCTAAGTTTGGTTCTCTACATTTCCACTGCAGTTTGTGGTTTCTTTTAAGTCCTCGTGAAAATTCGGTAGCATTTGATTGTGAATTTCTCCTAATACACGTGTTTTTGAATGCAATTTCCCCTAATGTACAAAGCAATTTTCCCTAGTACAATGTGGTTTTCGTATGTTTTCACTAATATATGTATTTCTATGCAAACTTTACCTCAGTGTATGCATGTTTTTAGTACACATTACTTGGCTGGAGGCTGCATTGCGAAATTGAGAGAAGTGTCAGTTTTGAAGGACTGCTGTTCTTCCGGTTCTCATATGGTTTCAGGAAGTGCACATTAGGTAAGTTCACGGAATTGAATTGCCCCCTCCCCTTCCCTATCACCTGGTTCCTCCTGCTCAAGCATTGTGTTTTGAAGGGCTCTGCATTCCCCACCCCCAGGCAATCATACTGAGAAAGGGAGAGGATACCATTCATTTTGTGCTTGCGTTAGTGGTGCTTGTATCCTGCCCTGTCACTTTCCGTTTAGAGGTTTTCTGCAGTATTATGGAGCACAGAGTGTACATGCTCATAACAGAATGATCAGTTACAGACTGCAAGTGCAGACATGAGGTCGCCAAGGCCCTTGTTGGTTGCCATACAGCAACAGCAGCCTGCAAATTCATAGGTTGATTTTAAATGGGTTCTCAGTGGACTCTGTTATCACTGGAGATCTCCTGTTATTAAGTTAATGTTTCTTCCAGTTCCATAAAAACCAGAAATAACACTAATATTATTATTCTAAGCCAATCTTATGTTTTGAATGCAAAGCACAGTATAAATTTAATAATAAATATATAAAACATTAAGGGCGCGATACCCTGGCCTAGCTGAGAAAGTGTGGAGACCAAAGAAGCTCTGATGTTGTAGCCCCACTCCCTACTGCCACAGAAATGTTCAACACCCTGGACCAAGCAATGCTAGAGCTACAACACTGGTGGGGCCAAAAGGGGAACATGCTAAGGGAGGAATGGGAAACAGCTTGGATCCAAAGGATCCAAGGCTACTGCAGTCCAGCAACAGGCCCTGAAACTCAGGAGAGATTTAAAGCCATCCATTATTTAAGAAAAGGGGATATAAAGCATAATAACGGTTGGACTGGAAGTCAACACGGGGGGAAGGGGGGGTTTACTTTCTCTGGGTTTTTTGGTGTTTTTTTTCTTTTCTTTTTTATATTTGTGTACTTTGATGAAGTTGTTTTGAAAATTCTTGCTTGTATGTTTTGAAAATTCAATAAAGCATTAAAAAAAATATTTAAGAAAAGGGGGGGAAATATAAAAGAATGGAGGAGTCTCAGCAGGGCCGGCCCACCCATGAAGAAGAAGAAGAAGAAGAAGAAGAAGAAGAAGAAGAGGAGGAGGAGGAGGAGGAGGAGGAGGAGGAGGAGGAGGAGGAGGAGGAGGAGTTTGGATTTGATATCCCGCTTTATCACTACCCGAAGGAGTCTCAAAGCGGCTAACATTCTCCTTTCCCTTCCTCCCCCACAACAAACACTCTGTGAGGTGAGTGGGGCTGAGAGACTTCCAAGAAGTGTGACTAGCCCAAGGTCACCCAGCAGCTGCATGTGGAGGAGCGGAGACGCGAACCCGGTTCACCAGATTACGAGTCTACCACTCTTAACCACTACACCACACTGAGGCTGTGAGGTGACTGACTCAGGTGAAAGGATTGCCAGCGGCTGCAGATCCTGATGTCAAACTTTCTCCCCCGCCCCTTGTTCCAGATGTAGATCTTCACTGACCCCTTCTGCCCTGGCAGGGAGGGGGGTGCCATTTTGGCATTCACCTCAGGTGCCCAGATGTATTGGGCTGGCCCTGAGTCCAAGATCACTCTCCTGACTTAACTTTTGAAAACCCAGCAGGGCTTTCGATGAGAGGTTAAACCACCTTCAGATTCCCACCATCCTCAGCATCTTTAGGACTTCACAATAAGCTGTTTACACTGAAGAGAATGAAGCCACTTACTATGGGCTCATCCAGATTTTCCCATGACCCGTGTTTTGATCATATCGTGTACCAATTAATTCCCCCGGAGCTTTTCTTATTGTTCTGCTGCTGTGGCTTATAAAAATCCAATCTTACCCACTGTATTGGATCTTAACAGATGTGCAGAGAAAGCCCCTTCTGCCCATAGAAAGGAGGGGGGGTTGCAGGCCTACCTCGTAGCAATCTGTCACAACTTGGGTTTTGGCAGTTAGGCATTGGATTATCTCGGGAAGGCTGAAGGTGGGGGGCGGGAGGATGGGCCATCACCTCCCCCAAAATGCTGAAGGGTACTTCGTTAAATGAGTCCGGGGGCGTGTCCCTGTCCGAAGCTGTGGTAGGTGAGGGCCAAAGGCACGCCCCATATCGGTGACCAGAGGGTGAGTTCCTAGCTGATGTGCAGCAGCAGGGCTCACCCATCGGTGATTAACCCTTCCCGGACTGCCAGCACGATGTACTGGAGTCGGATATAGTCGTTTAGTTCCAATGCCTAAGCCAGTGGTGGCTAACCTTGGCACTCCAGATGTTTTGGAACTACAACTCCCATCATCCCTAGCTAACAGGACCAGTGGTCAGGGATGATGGGAGTTGTAGTCCCAAAACATCTGGAGTGCCAAGGTTAGCCACCACTGGCCTAAGCCAATACCGCTCAAACATCCGTAACCAATAAAGTTGTGGCCTTCTATGCCCATTAACCTTACTTATTGAGTCCTGTGTCTTTATTTCACCACGGGAGGGGTCGGGATATTGACATGCAACCCAAAGAGAGATTTTGCTGAGGCAAGCTTTGGTTCAGTGGGCGAGATCGAATTTTCGCAAGGCACAGCTTCGAAATAAGAAAAGCTCTTGGACGCAGGGGAATTAATCAATTGACAATGCAATCAAAATGCAAGTCGAGCAAAAGTGTGGATGAGCCCTATGACAAACTCCCTACTCTGATTTTTAAAACTGAGTTTTGTTTTTACAATCCAGCAGTGTATAAATTGTATGAAACAAATTGTATGGGGGGGGGGGAGAGAAACAAGACATTTACAGACACAAACTCATGTAGGTCTTCAATATGGATTCAGTTTCTTAGGTTCTCAGAAGGCCCCTGGGATGCTACAGTCATTGCCATCTCTGGTTCTGGCCCAGTTCAACAGCTTGGAGGATCAGGTATAAGAAAATGTTTAACATATCAGGACAATTCTCTTTTTCCTAAAGCAGGATGTTGCCTATATTTCTGCTCCAGGATGTAACCATAGACTTTCTATCCCAAGAAACCACAGACAAGAGATATTTTGTTTATATGGTAGAAAATGTCCTGCCAGTGGTGAACTCATATTACCTTGAGAATAGTGCTTTTGTGCTGCCTTATATATATGCTGTCCTAGCGGTCAATTTGTTTTTGAATGTGTAAAAAAAACCACCCACTTCCTCTGAATGTCTTCAAATGATACCTCATAGATGTAACTTTAAATAAAGTACTAAATTAAGCCTATGTGTGAATATTAAAAAGAAAAAAGTGGGATGCAAAGGAACACATAATAAAACAAAATTAAAAGTGGTTTATTTTTGAAATGAATACTTTTATTATTGAGTTTGCAGTTCGTGAGGTTTTCTGCAGTTCACATTTTGACACAGCTTAAAATCCCACCCCTTGAATAATTAGCAAGGCTGAAATTTGACTCAATATCTTAGACTGGCTCTGTCTCCAGTGCTACTGAATCAACAGATATACTATTAAGATATTTTTAAAGAGTGTTTTATAACTGTGGTTGCTGGCTCCTCACAACTCATTTTTTTGTGTGTGTGTCAACAGATTACTTTAGCAGAGATTATCGTATCTCCAGATTCATCACAATGGAAACATTATAGAAGAATTTATTTGCCCCTTTAGCCAATTTTTAAAAATCTCTACTTATTTTAATTTTTGACAAAGTATTTTGTTATTTTGTAGTTAAGACTTCTGCTGAAAGCATGTTGTCCAGTGACTTAACTTCAAGGGAAAAGATTGGGAGTATATTCCTGATTCCCACCCCCCTTTCTTCCTTTGCAGTTGTAGCTTGGATTCAAGCCATACTTGCAAAGGAACTTTTTTAAAAAAAATTGAGCTGCATCTGCAAATAAAGATTCCTGTCACAAGTCAGGCTTGCGCTTGGCACTGAATTTAAACTCTGTGTTGCCTGCCATGCAAGAGAGATTGACTGCACTTGAGAGCTCCAATCAACAGACTTGCATTAGGTGCTGAATTTAAACAGCGCTGAACCCATGTTCCACTCACAGAAGAACAATTGACCACTCACTCTAACACTTCATGCGGGTGGCGCTGTGGGTTAAACCACAGAGCCTACTAGGGCTTGCCGATCAGAAGGTCAGCAGTTCGAATCCCTGCGACGGGATGAGCTCCCGTTGTTCGGGCCCAGCTCCTGCCCACCTAGCAGTTCGAAAGGACGTCAAAGTGCAAGTAGATAAATAGGTACCGCTCCGGCGGGAAAGTAAACACTGTTTCCGTGCGCTGCTCTGATTCGCCAGAAGTGGCTTAGTCATGCTGGCCACATGACCCGGAAGCTGTACCCCGGCTCCCTCAGCCAGTAAAGTGAGATGAGCACCGCAACCCCAGAGTCGTCCACGACTGGACCTAATGGTCAGGGGTCCCTTTACCTTTACCTTAAACAGCGCTGAACCCAAGTCCCACTCACAGAAGAACAATTGACCACTCACTCTAACACTTCAGATTATTCCTTGTAGTTGCGGCTTTACCAGCCCCATATCTGATGGCTGGTGTGGGGCAAATGGGCATGGCTGGGGAGTGGGTGGAAATGACTACTGTAATTTGGCCCACAGGCCAGAAGTTCCCAATACTTCTGTACTGCAGCAATGGCACCGTTGGCCCCATGTTAGAGAGCATGGGGTGTGTCAAGGTTTTTAAAATTTAAATTAGAATTGCTAACAGTCATAATCATGAGTCTGTTGCCATTGTGGGACGGGAGAGGCTGCATCATATTCTACCTGATATAATAACAACAATATGATAACTACAGTACTTCGCTGATTTTTTTTTTTTAAATAGGGGGAAAATGGATTTAAGGAAGGACATCGCTCTACCCTAGCATGTGCATCGTCTATTAATTCCTCAAAATAAAACAAATAGCCTCCATCGCCAGAAATAGTTTCATCTTTTCTTTGTGGCAGAGGTGGTCTAAGCTAAGAGGCAATTGCTAGACTAAGACCTCCCCATAAATACTTGACTGAACCGAGTTTTGAACTGTAATTAGTAATTAGCTATTTATTGTAATTTGTTAAGAGTGAATTTCTGTTTAATTATTAATCGCTGATGTTTTGAGGTACTTTTATTGTGTACTATTATATTCTAATATTATTGAATATTACATTATCTGATATAAGTCATTTCATTTTAAAGCTATGTTTTATTATGACTTTCCGTATTGGATCAGATTATTATTATAAGGTTTTGTTCTTTGTTGTATATTTTGTTGCTGTAAACCACCTTGTGTATAGTAATATAGAAAGGCGGTATACAAATTAATAAAAGTGAAATGAAATGAAACTGAGGGCTTCTGGCTAATAATAATAAATTTATTGCCCAGCTTTCTCCAGTAATTTGCAGGCTGGGTTGCAACAGTTTAACATTCAGAATTAAGAACCGTTAAAACAGATTACACTCAGAGGAATACTGTGGGACCTGAAAACACACATCTCAGGTGCTTAAGGCCAGGGTAAAGAGGTGTGTCTTCAGCATTTGCCAGAAGTCGTATAATGAAGAAGCCGCACTCAGCTCTGTGAAGAGGGGATTTCACAATTTAGGAGCTGCCACAGAGAATACCCTCTCCTAGACTACCACCACTCAAACTTCTGATTGGGCTGGAATTACCAAGAGGAATTAATTACCCTTTGCTGACTGGAACACACAGGAGGGTCTGTAGGGAAGGAGGTGGTCTGTCAGCTCATAGCTCACCTTCTTAACTGCTACACTTCATCTGCTCCCTGAAGTACTGTGCTGCAGCTGGAGCTTAGACTTCGGCTGTCAAAGTTCAAATAGCGTACTTTTCAACAATGTTTTTAAAAGGTTGAAATCACTAAAGCTCAGCATACCCAAGAGGAAGATCTGTTTTCATTTTTACATAGTTCCTTGTCTGAAGTTAACCTAACTACGTATCACATGTAGTTCACTTAGCTGAGCTGCACATATATAATTAATTCCAGCCAAACCTACTGGGATACCAATGATATGCACTGGAGAAATCTCTTCCACTTAAATGCATGCTCAATGTGCTTTCTACGTGCCAGTGCAATGACTTTAATGATGCACTTACACCCAAGGAAAGGCATATTTGGAACACGGGAGCACAAAAAAGTAAGTGGAAATGTCAAAACCATTAAGAAACTGCAAGCACACCAAACAGAATCAGCCACTGTACTGAAAGAACGAGCTATTAGAATGCAGTGATGAAAAGCGGGAAACAGGGGTTTGCATAATGTCTGTCTTTGCAGGCTTCTACGTGCACAATAATAGGATAAAAGAATGTGAGCTATTTCTTCATAGCTTTGGTACATTCATGGCATTATTGTTGTTGATAAAAGAGAATCTGCCTCTCTTTCATGATAAGTACTTTTCCCCCAGCTTCTTATCTTTGTTATTATGCATATTTTTATTTTGTAACTATGAAGCAGAAACCTGTGACATGCTAAGTCACCATCTTTGGGAGAGAAAGGCAGCCCCCTCACCCCACACAAGAAGCTGATAATTTTCTCTGTCAGTATTGTTCTGCATTTCATTTTCTCCTCACCACACTGTTTAAAGTTCTCATTCCTTCCCCATGTGCCCCCCATAACATGCATACCCTCCAACATTTCTCTGATGAAAATAGGGATGTCCCATTCCATAACAATAATTTTACTATTTATACCCCACACATCTTACTGGGTTGCCCCAGCCACCCTGGGCAGCTTCCAACATATAATAAAACATAATAAAAAAATAAACTTTAAAAAAACCCTTCCCTATACAGGATTGCCTTCAGACAGCTCAGGGATTGGATAATTCCATACCCTCCAACATTTCTCCAATGAAAATGGGAACATCCTAAGGAAAAGTGGGACATTCTGGGATCAAATCAGGAACTGGGACACCTTCTCTAAATCAGGGACATCCCTGGAAAATAGGGACACTTGGAGGGTCTGTAACATGGGAACTTGGAGACCTTGGAGTCATAGGATTGCTTCACCCAGGGTGCAATCCTAACCCCAGCCACTGCCCAGTGGGGCTTAACAGAGTGGTAGGGCCACTGCCACATTCTCAGCCCTGCCAAGCATGCCAGGTGGGGCATAACATGGAGGGCAGGCCATCCAGATTGGGCCTAAATGCCATCATGTGCTAGCAGTGTGGCAGTCTTGGGAAGCAAGTGACCTCGGGCAGGCTCAGCCCCTCCCCACATTCTTGAGCTTTCTGCTGCCTGCCTCTAACAGGGGCAGCACTTCTGCTTCCCTGCACTTTTGGTGGGCAGAAGGGGACGCTTTGCTCACTGCTGGCATGGCCTGGAAGTGCTCCATCTCCACCCAATCCAACCTACCTCCCAGCCCAGTGCAAAGGGGCAGGGTTGCTCTCTAAGTGCTTTTCCTTCTTATACAGACACACAAGCCCTTGTTTTGGGACATTTTACTACTCAAAGGTACACTAGGATTTGGCTTCAGGTAGAAAAATCACTTACGCTTTTAGTTTTGGTTTCAGTTACTAACTCCAGAGCTGTGAAGAAGTATAAGAACATAAGAACATAGGGGAAGCCTGCTGGATCAGGTCAGTGGCCCATCTAGTCCAACATCCTGTTCTCACAGTGGCCAACCAAATGCCTATAGATAACCTGCAAGCAGAATCCAAGCACAAGAGCTCTTTTCCCTCCTGTGGTTTCCAGAAGCCAGAACCATGGCTAGTAGCCCTCTTCTCTATGAATTCGTCTATGCCATCCTGCCATCCACCCAGGCTACCCCACTTCCTTCTGGTGGACCAAGAATCCTACTTCCTATAGATGATGAAAGGGAAGAGTAAGGTGCAACGATAGTGCTGGAGGAGGATAAGTGGGCAAACTGGAGATTTTGTGGCTGAAATCCCTTCACAGAGGATGAAAAGAAGAAGATGGTTCTCTGGGTTGTGACCTGGCAAGCTTAAGGAGGAATGTAATAGCAGTCTGATTTGGGAGTGATGGATGAAGTCCTGCCAAAGAATGGGAACTTTTTAAAACTTAATTTCATGTGTTAGAAAGATTTGCTCTGATCTAGAAATCTGCATGCAGGGGAATAATAATATGGATAGACTCTGAGTGGGGGAACCCAGTTCATGCCTCAGACTGAATAAATGGATGGGTGGAGATGAAAGTGTTTTTAACTATTTTATTTATGTTAAAAGAAGAGGTTGGATTTGTGTGGGGAAAGGGAGCCTTGGGCAGACGCAAGTGGGTGACTTACATGTTTATCATCTCACAACATTCCTAATATGTTGAGATTGTACTCATCCGTTCCTTTCTCTCTGGAATAGCAGCAAAAGAACTGCATGCATTCCAGCAAGCATTAGGTGATACAGTCCCTGGCCTGACTGAATGAAGTTTTACTTATTTCCGTCCTCTTTGATTCCAGCAGTCAGTCAGTACTTTTCGTCTCAGGCCACTCTTGACATACCAGCAGATGTTGGCATTGACGTGACATTCTCTCTTTTGAAGCAGAGCTTCAAAATGCCTCTTGATTTATGAGCAGACCATGAATGCTGGGCATTCACTCAGAACAAGTCACCTGAGTACATCCTGTTCAGACTGAACAAAGGTTACAAAATGTCTCCCTTGTGCTAACACCTATTTGGGCATCAGCTGACCACTCAAGATGGCCCTATAGTTTGTTTGGGATTGCATTTGTTTGTTGTTTCAGTATTACTAAAACACTTTTCAAAGACATTCCTGAATTAGTGGAATCTTTCTTGAAATACAATTTCTGCTACTGGCAGCTTCAATCCATTAGGCATTTCTAATGGCACATAAGGCTAAATGCTTTATTATTGAAATATGATCCCCTTTACAAAGATTATTCTGCTAGTGTGATTCAATCATTTTAGCAGCAGAATGTTATCTTGTTGTAGTAGTTATACTGCATATTCATAACCCACTTGTCACTGAATATTTCAATCCCAGAGCAGGGAGCAACAAAATAAAATAACAGTGAAAATTTACAGGGAAAAGATGAAAGGATACCAAAATTACAGATTCCATAAAAAGAAGTCCAATAAGTAACCAGCTAATCAACAACTCCATCATAAAACAAAACTGAACTGAACAGCAATATATTCTGCTTGGCTCAATAGCTGAACTGCACATCCTTTCTTCTGATTCAGTATAATTTTCTGATATATTGTGTGTGTACACAATATATCAGAATAATAATAATAATAGAATTATTAATAATAGAATAATAATAATAATAGAATAATAATAGAATTAATAATAATAATAGAATTAATAATAATAATAGTAGAATAATAATAATAATAATAATAATAATAATAATAATAATAATAATAATACTTCTTTTATTGTACCCCGCCCATCTGGCCGGGTCTCCCCAGCCACTCTGGGCGGCCTCCAACAGATATAAAAATACATTAAAATATCACAGGTTAAAAACTTCCCTAAATAGGGATTATTTGACAATGACACTACTAACATCATACAGGAAACCTTCAGCAAGTAAAAGGAGGGTGGAAAGTCCCACCATAAGTACAAAAGAAAATAGGAACCCAAAGTATCTTTAAAACCACAATTATTATGGCTAAATGAATGTACGAGCAAGGCAGCTTATACAATATGTACAAAGCAGCTACATAACTGCTCAATCTTCTTCTCTGACATGTTTAATATTGTCTAAATTGTTGATCTAGAGATAAAAACCTTAATGACTATTGCAGATGGACTTCAGCAAAGCTATTTTTATATGTCTCGTCTGTTTTTCTCACACTATAGTGATGTGATCCAATGTATAAAACCAAGCCCAGTATCAATGTTTTAAGTGCATACCAAATAGTAACCTAAAGGCTTAATTGCACCAGAATCCTTGCCACTTCTTTTTGAGCGGTGTTTAATAATGCAGCCACATCTGTTAGGGCCACACCTTAAGCCATCTGCAAAACAGAAGATTACTGGTGCTTTCAACCCTTGAACTGATTGTTCGCTCTTGCCAAGAAAAAAAAACCTGAGCTAGTTTTAAAATTCCAGCGAGATTAATATTAGTAGTACTGCAATGATATTAACAAGGCATGAATGTGCTCTGACAAATGGCAAAGTGTCTAGCAGCATTTATTGTGTCATAAGCTTTTGTAGGTCAAAGTCCACATCAACAAATGCATGGAATGGTATACAGGCTATTACAAAGTAAGGCTACAAGGGACTGCGATGTAAGGGACAGTTCTGAGCAGAGCACAAATAAAAACAAGTCCCAATAAAAACAGTGAAATATCTCATCAGGGTGGATATGGCTTACTCTCAAGTAAGAGAGTAAGAGCAAGGTGGATCATATATGACATTAAGGGTGGGACTTGAGCAAAAGTATATTTGCAGGAATTGCAAATGGGCAGAACCTGCAAAAAACCCATGTGCAGTGCAGTGCTTCCCAACTACTTGAACTGAAGAAGTGTGCATGCACACGAAAACTCATACCAATAACAAACTTAGTTGGTCTCTAAGGTGCTACTGGAAGGAATTTTTTATTTTTTATTTTGTTTCAACCACTTGATTGTCGAGTGCTTTGGAAGCACTGTTCAAAGCGCTTTGCAAGATCTCTTTTTGGTGTTTGGGAAGTGCTGAGCACAGAGCTGTCAAAGCCCTTTGTGCAGCACTTCCCAGCCAGGCGGGCAGGGTATAAATGTTGTTGTTGTCATCGTTGTTATTCCCACACACCCAACAATAATCTGAATATCAGGCATTTGAGAAGCACTGCACAAAGTGCTTTGCAAACCCTGTGCTCACACTTTTCAACAATTGACTTGTTGGCAACTGACAATCAGCTGGTTGTGGTGTGTTTTAGAAGAGCTGAACAAGTCTCAAATCTGTGTGAAGTGCTCTCAAATCTGGAAGATGAAGACCAGACTCCATTGGAAGATCTCTCCCTCATCACAGTTGATGAGTTATATGAAGACGAGCAGCATAGTCAGTCCTCCGGGAATGTGCAGGCGACCTTGGAAGGGACAGCACGTGTAAGAATCCCGACCAAGCCTAAGAGGAGACGTGTAGTGGTGATAGGAGATTCCCTACTGAGGGGTACCGAAGCAGTGATCTGTGGGCCTGACAAGATGTCTCGAGAGGTATGCTGTCTCCCCGGGGCCAAGATCCATGATGTTACAGAACGGCTGCAAGGAATAATAAAACCTACGGATAAAAACCCCTTCCTTTTAGTCCATGTGGGAACCAATGACACCGCAAGCCATAGCCTCCAGAAGATCAAAAGTGATTATGAGGCTCTGGGCAGGAAGCTGAAGCAATTAAATGCACAAATTGTCATCTCATCTGTCCTCCCAGTTGAACGCCGTGGCCCAGGAAGAGAGGGGAAAATAGGAGAAGTGAACAACTGGCTTCGCAAATGGTGCCGGCAGGAACGGTTTGGATTCTTAGATCACGGCCTGCAGTTTCTTGAAGATGGACTTCTGGCAAGTGATGGGCTGCACCTCACAAGGGTTGGGAGGAATGTTTTTGCCAACAATCTCAAAAACCTCATCAGGAGGGCTTTAAACTGACTTATGTGGGGGAGGGAGACAGTGGTCCTGAAGGTAGGAGTCTATCAAATGCTGAAGATGATCATCCAAAAGTCAAGGACCAAATGGAGCAAACAGCACACAGACCTAGTGGTGGGAGGAAAAAATCCTTAAGTAGGAGACTAGGGGGAATGATCAATGGTTTTCAATGTCTGTATACAAATGCACAGAGCATGGGAAATAAACAAGATGAACTTGAGCTCTTGATACAGCAAACTAAATACGACATAATAGGCATCACTGAAACCTGGTGGGATGAGTCTCATGATTGGAATTTAGTAATAGAGGGATACAATCTATTTCAGAGAAATAGACCAAACAGGAAAGGAGGAGGAGTGGCATTACATGTCAGGGATGTGTATACCTGTGAAGAGATCCATGATTTAAAACTTCAAAGCCAAATTGAGAGTATCTGGGTCAAAATTAAGGGAGAGAAAAATAACAGTGATCTCATTGTGGGAGTTTACTATAGATCCCCAAGCCAAACTGAGGACATAGATGATGCCTTCCTGGAACAGATGACCAAGCATTCAAAAGGAAATGAGATAGTAGTAATGGGGGATTTCAACTATCCTGATATTTGTTGGATGTCAAACTCAGCCAAGAGCATAAGGTCGAACAGATTCCTCACTGGGCTTGCAGACAATTTCATTGTCCAGAAAGTGGGAGAAGCAACAAGAGGATCAGCCATTTTAGATCTGGTCCTAACCAATAGTGATGACCTGGTTAGTGGGGTAGAAGTGGCAGGATCATTAGGTGGGAGTGATCATGCTCTTCTGGAGTTTATTATACATCAGAAAGGAGCAACCAAGCATACTAAGACTCAAATTCTAGACTTTAAGAAAGCCGACTTCAGAAAACTTAGGGAAATGCTGGATGTGATCCCATGGTCAGTAATACTAAAAGGGATGGGAGTTCATGATGGATGGGAGTTTGTTAAAAGGGAGATATTAAAAGCACAACTTCAAGCAGTACCAATGCGACGAAAACATGGAAGGTGCCTAAAGAAGCCAGGGTGGCTATCTAAAGAACTTTTAACTGAGTTAAGATTTAAAAGGGATATGTACAAGAAATGGAAAAAGGGGGAAACCACCAGAGAGGAATTCAAACAAATAGCCAGCACATGTAGAGACAAAGTCAGAAAAGCTAAAGCACAGAATGAACTCAGGCTTGCTAGAGAGGTTAAAAGCAATAAAAAGAGTTTTTATGGGTATGTCCGTAGCAAAAGGAAGAACAAGGAAACAGTGGGGTCACTTAGAGGAGAAGATGGTGAAATGCGAACAGGGGACGCAGAAAGGGCAGAACTCCTCAATACCTTCTTTGCCTCAGTCTTCTCCAAAAAAGAAAACAATGCCCGACCTGAAGAATATGGAGCAGATGATTCAGCAGGGGAAACACAGCCCAGAATAAGTAAGGAGGTAGTACAAGAACACTTGGCTAGTTTAGATGTATTCAAGTCTCCAGGGCCAGATGAACTACATCCCAGAGTATTAAAAGAACTGGCAGAGGTAATTTCAGAACCACTGGCAGTAATCTTTGAGAATTCCTGGAAAACAGGTGAAGTCCCAGCAGACTGGAGGAGGGCAAATGTTGTCCCTATTTTCAAAAAGGGGAAAAGAGAGGACCCAAACAATTACCGCCCAGTCAGCCTGACATCAATACCAGGAAAGATTCTAGAGCAGATCATTAAGCAAACGGTCTGTGAGCACCTAGAAAGGAACGCTGTGATCACTAAAAGTCAGCATGGGTTTCTGAAAAATAAGTCATGTCAGACTAATCTGATCTCATTTTTTGACAGAATTACAAGCCTGGTAGACGAAGGGAACACTGTGGATGTAGCCTATCTTGATTTCAGCAAGGCCTTTGACAAGGTGCCCCATGATATTCTTGTAAAGAAGCTGGTAAAATGCGGGCTAGACAATGCTACCATTCAGTGGATTTGTAACTGGCTGACTGACCGAACCCAAAGGGTGCTAATCAATGGCTCCTCTTCATCCTGGAGAGAAGTGACTAGTGGGGTGCCACAGGGTTCTGTCTTGGGCCCAGTCTTATTCAACATCTTTATCAATGACTTGGATGATGGGCTTGAGGGCATCCTGATCAAGTTTGCAGATGACACCAAATTGGGAGGGGTGGCTAATACCCCAGAGGACAGGATCACACTTCAAAATGACCTTAACAGATTAGAGAACTGGGCCAAGGCAAACAGGATGAATTTTAACAGGGAGAAATGTAAAGTACTACACTTGGGCAAAAAAAATGAAAGGCACAAATACAGGATGGGTGATACCTGGCTTGAGAACAGTACAAGTGAAAAGGATCTAGGAGTCTTGGTAGACCACAAACTTGACATGAGTCAACAGTGTGATGCAGCAGCTAAAAAAGCCAATGCAATTCTGGGCTGCATCAATAGGAGTATAGCATCTAGATCAAGGGAAGTAATAGTACCACTGTATTCCGCTCTGGTCAGACCTCACCTGGAATACTGTGTCCAGTTCTGGGCACCACAGTTCAAGAAGGATATTGACAAGCTGGAACGTGTCCAGAGGAGGGCAACCAAAATGGTCAAAGGCCTGGAAACGATGCCTTATGAGGAACGGCTTAGGGAGCTGGGTATGTTTAGCCTGGAGAAGAGAAGGTTAAGGGGTGATATGATAGCCATGTTCAAATATATAAAAGGATGTCATATAGAGGAGGGAGAAAGGTTGTTTTCTGCTGCTCCAGAGAAGCGGACACGGAGCAATGGATTCAAACTACAAGAAAGAAGATTCCACCTAAACATTAGGAAGAATTTCTTGACAGTAAGAGCTGTTCGACAATGGAATTTCCTGCCAAGGAGTGTGGTGGAGTCTCCTTCTTTGGAGGTCTTTAAGCAGAGGCTTGACAGCCACCTGTCAGGAATGCTTTGATGGTGTTTCCTGCTTGGCAGGGGGTTGGACTGGATGGCCCTTGTGGTCTCTTCCAACTCTATGATTCTGTGATTCTGTGAAGTCCTTTGAACTATCTCTTTGAACAATTCAAAATCAATGGAAGGACTTGAATGAATATTTATATAGAAAAGGCGTTGATGTGAATTATTGGTTATGTTTGGAATAAGTAAAAGGAAAACAAAGACGCTGAAAATGAATAACAGATAATTAAGCTTTATTAGAATTTAATGAAGTGTTACAGCTCGTGATGGAAGTTCTCGTTTAATGGATTGAGTATTTAATGATTGTTTGAGGAAGATTGGGGTTACAAGTCGTGACCTCCTGTGTACTTTTCTTCCTTTCCTTTCCTTTTCCTTTTTCCTTTCTAGTTCTTCTTGGGGATCTTTCGTTTCTTTCGCTTCTTTTTCTGTCTCCTTTCTTTTTTCCCTCTAGGCTCTGGTAGCCCAGGTATTTTTTCTTTCGTGAACCTAGAAATGAAAATGGGAATGAGGTAGATGAAGGTATAGACAATTAGGAAGATTATATACGTATGTGAATTAGTGTATAACTATGTGAAAATACCACTATGTTTGTATGTTGCTAAGAATTGTGATTTTCTTTTTATCAATAAAAAGTTTTCTATTTAAAAAAAAATGAACTATCTCCCCCAACAGGCCAACATGGACCAGTGTCATCAGCTGACATCATATGGTGGATGGCTCTGCCCACTGACAAATAAGAGATAAAGATCTGGTCCATCAGGCCAAAAGATTCCCCATTCCTGGTATATGCAAATTGAGCCCAAGCCTGATTATACTAGACAATATGCAATAGTATAGGAGTCAAAAATTAAAAAGCAGTTAAATGGGCTGAATAACAGGGAAATGACATAGCGTTGGAATTACACAATAATAATGTAGGAACATAAGGAAAGTTCCACAGGATCAGACCAAGGACCCATCCAGTCCAGCATCCTGTTTTCACCAGTTGCCTGTGGAAGCCTGCAAGAAGGAACTGAGTGCAACAGCACTCTCCCCACTTGTGTTTCCTAGCAATTGGTACACAGAAGTACACATTGGAGGTGGAACACAACCATCATATGTAGTAGGCATTGAGAGCCTTCTCCTGTTCTCCTGTCTAAACCTGTTTTAAGGCCATCCAGGTTGGTGGACAACAATACATCTTAAAGGAGCAAATCGCACAGTTAAACTACACACTGTTACAAGTGTGAAGAAGTACAGAAGTTTGTACTGGGGGGAAAATACTAAAACAAACAGGTCATATTTCAAAACTTCAGGAATACAGGAGTTTTAAGCTAAGATTACATTGAGAAAATAGCTTTCTCTCAATTGGCATTTGTGCACTAAAAATGAAGAATGAGATGTGAACAAATGAGGTTTTACCTTTAGGCTCTGTGAAGAACTCCCTCTGTATACAGTACATTCTGGTCTTGAATTACTAGGATTTGCCGTATTTGTTGCTTTTTACCCTATGTCCCCAGGTACTGTACTTAAGCCACGTTCCTGGCAGGGGTGCAAATCCTTGGCATGAGCCAAAGAGTGAGAGCAAAAAGGATCTTGTCCTGCAGCTATCAGCCAAGGGAGAGCAGCCAGAGCATGCAATGCTGGCCAACAAGATGTCAATGAAGCATGAGATGGACCAGGCCAACTTGCAATGCACCAGGAGCCAAGCTTGTTGTCATCACAACAGCCCCATATTTTCAATTTTCAAGTTATACCAAATACTTTGAGGAGGTGCAGAAGGGTTACGACCCCTTTTAATATTTGTGTCTGCTGTCAGTGCCGACTAGTTATTTGCCATGTGTTGGGAGTGTGAAATAACATGCAATTATGTAGTTGGGAGCTGGTGGATGGAGGTGGCTTTATAGCCATTCACCCCAGGGTAAAAGCCTCCACTGTTATAGAACTGGGCCCCTCCCAGGTGAGAGATGGGAGAAATGAGAGAGATGTATTTGATGTTCCAGTAGGTGTGGGGAATGGACAGTCTCTTACATGTCTATGCTTGGAAAGTGGGGAACAGGAAGAGGAGGAGGAGGAGGAGGAGGAGGAGGAAGAGGAGGAAGAAGAAGAAGGGCTACAACAGTTAAAAGCCAAATATTACTTGCATGTTTTTTTGGATGGGGTTATATGCAAACTAATTTTTAAATTTAATTTACCGTAATTTAATTTATTATTTATACCCCACCCATCTGGCTGGGATTCCCCAGCCACTCTGGGTGGCTTCCAACAGAATATTAAAATACAATAATGCATTAAACATTAAAAGTTTCCCTAAACATGGCTTTTAAATCATCAGTTTACCTTAAATCTTGGTCTTTGTTGACAGGAAAGAGTGTGTGGTTATAGTGGTGCTCAGGGGCGCCAACTATAGGGAGCAGAAGGGGCTTCGGCCCCCTCAATATTTGTAGGCAGGGAGCTGAGTCCCCCCAACAGATCAGCCTTCTGCCTGCAAACACACCCTCCATGCTCCCCATCCCCCAGCGCCAGTAGGGCAGATTTGGGATCTCTGCGGGGCGCCTGGTTCACACACACCCCAATTGTGCATGATGTGCATTATGACATCATGCAACACCGGAGCCCCTCAATGTGGGGGACAAGTCAGTGCCCCTGGTGGGGATGGTGATGGGAATATAAAGGTTTGCAGATGCTGGCAGAGACAGTGCACCATATTTTCCAAGTAAAGGTACATAGTATTAAGTTGTACAACAACAAAAGGCAACACTTAAGAAAATGATGTACAGTATGTCAAAAGCTAGACTTAGTTCTTTGGTAATTTTTCTTTTGAAACAAAAAGGAAAAGAAACAAAATCCATGTCTCCTTTGATTTACTGTTCTAACTGAGTTTTCCAGTGCTGGTTACCAGAATAGATTGGCAGAAGAGAGAGGAGCAGGGGAAATAAATGAATAGCAAAGGAACTGAACTCAAGAATGAAAGAATAAAACAGACCATATAGCAATAATCCTTCACTCTCACATTGCCTGCTCCCACTGAAGTAAGCAAAATACAGAATTTTGAAATGGTTGCAGTAGGAGCATTTTTCCATCCAATGACAATTTCCAGAGGGGTGACGGTGTCTTTCACATCAAAATTAACATAACAGCAAACAAATCATTGTTTTAATGACCTGGAAGCTGTACGCCGGCTCCCTCGGCCAGTAAAGCGAGATGAGCGCCGCAACCCCAGTCATCAATGACTAGACCTAACGGTCAGAGGTCCCTTTACCTTTTTTTGTTCAAATATGGATGTTTTAATTTACGTGTAATTTCACATACCAGTACTTTCATCAGATACATAAAATGCCATGTAGACAGTAGAGTCTATAATGACACAGTTGTCTCCTTCTGCCATGCAAATGGGAAGGAGACTAATGCAGGCTCAGCTTAGGGCTTCTGCAACATGGATCAGATGCAATGAATAGCCAGAAATGCATTGGATTATTGAGAAAAATCCTATGCAGCCATTCCCATACATAAATGTGTTTAGTTTTATCTTAGAGCCATTACATGTTTCAGTCTTTATAGGTACAATGATTCCCTTTTGCTGCTTTTGTTGAACTATACACTACCACCATTAAACTCAGTCTATCACTATACAGTCAAAACAAAATAAAAAATAAAAAAAATCCTTCCAGTAGCACCTTAGAGACCAACTAAGTTTGTTCTTGCTATGAGCTTTCGTGTGCATGCACACTTCTTCAGATACACTGAAACAGAAGTCACCAGACCCTGATATATAGTGAGAGGGTGGGAAGGGGTATTACTCAGAAGGGTGGTGGGAATGGGTGATAGGCTGATAGCTGTGGTAAACCTGTTGACGACTGTTAACGACTGCAATTAGTCTTACAGGAAAAAGCAAGGGGTGAGGTTAAAAATAGCTTTGTCATGTATAATGAGATAAGAATCCAATGTCTTTGTTACCTACCTGTAACTATACATAGTGTTGGCTGGAGAGAAGAGAACAGGAAAGCAATTATTAATCCTGCGCCAAAACTGTTCCATTCCAACTGATATTAACTATGTTTACTGTGCTCATACAGAACAATTTTGTCATGCTGTTGAAGGTTGGCATCTTTTTGCTCCTCTGCCTCCATCAATGCTCCCCTGCTTTTGCTTTAGGGTCTCTTTCAAGTTCTAAGAGAGCCTATGTGGTGTAATGGATAAGTTTTGGGACTTGCAATTGGAGTACCATGGACTGCAAGAAGATCAAACCTATCCATTCTGAAGGAAATCAGCCCTGAGTGCTCACTGGAAGGACAGATCCTGAAGCTGAGGCTCCAATACTTTGACCACCTCATGAGAAGAGAAGACTCCCTGGAAATGACCCTGATGTTGGAAGAGATGGAGGGCACAAGGAGAAGGGGACGACAGAGGATGAGGTGGTTGGACAGTGTTCTTGAAGCTACTAACATGAGTTTGACCAAACTGCGGGAGGCAGTGGAAGACAGGAGTGCTCTGGTCCATGGGGTCACGAAGAGTCGGACACGACTAAATGACTAAACAACAGCAACAACAATTGGATTTAATTCCCTGCTCACATGTGGAGTTCCCCTTGGATCAGTCACTCACCCCCTCTCAGCCTTAACTAACTTGTAGGGTTACTGTGAAGATAAAATAGGGTGGATCTTATCCTGAGCTGCTTGAGGAGGGTAGAATAAAAATGTAATAAAATAAATTCTCGGTTTTCTCGGTTGTCACCCAAAAGAACACTCATGGGTTTGTATCTAAACCATGTCTCTGCCCCCAGAATATTCAGATCATCATTAGCAGAGGAAGTGGAAGAAACAGCATCAGTAGCAGAGCCAGAAGCAGCAAAAGTCAACTTAGCAACAGAACTGGAGCCAAGTTCTGCCAGGATGCATTCTGATCAGGACAACAGCCAAATGCAGCTTCACCTGAAAATAAATATTTACCTAATACTCTACTGAATCCTTAAAGAACGAAACATTTTGTCTTTCTAGTTCAGAAAAGAGTTAGCAATCAGACTGAGAACAGCTGGTGTAAGAACAAGATTATATAATAATGAATTGAATTACTTCCGCCTGACTGTGTACTGGGTACTGAAAACTTCCAGATTAAAATGAATGTCTAAAAATCACAACTTAGCATCAGAATCCGATACAGAGGCTATCACCTGAGAATCAAATTGCTAGACAAAGGCAAAGGTAAAGGCATGTACAATGGAAAGCGTAAACATTAATTGTATCAGACTGGAAACTGTCAGTTCATTTTCAGAAGTTTCTAGTAGCTGATTGTGAAGTTGTACAGGAAACAGACTCTTTTCCTAATACTTTCGGGCAATTCAGTAAAAAAATGTTTTTATATGGTTAAGAAAATAGCTATAACAATACACCATACACTGTAAATAGACTATATCCAGTTTGTTGTTGTTGTTGTTGTTGTTGTTGTTGTTGTTGTTGTTAATTAGTTAGTTAAATTTATTGGATGCTTTTTCTTGCCACAGGCAACTCAAAGCATCTTTACAAAAACAAAAAAACCATACATTCAATTAAAACCAATTAAAACAAGAAAACCCAATATATATGCCAGTATTTATTTTTGTATTCATACTGATTCTGTTAGTGGGGACCCAGGTGGCGCTGTGGGTTAAACCACAGAGCCTAGGGCTTGCTGATCAGAAGGTCGGCGGTTCGAATCCCTGCGACGGGGTGAGCTCCTGTTGCTCGGTCCCAGCTCCTGCCCACCTAGCAGTTTGAAAGCATGTCAAAGTGCAAGTAGATAAATAGGAACCGCTCTGGTGGGAAGGCAAACGGCGTTTCTGTGCGCTGCTCCGGTTTGCCAGAAGCGGCTTTGTCATGCTGGCCACATGACCTGGAAGCTATATGCCGGCTCTCAGCCAATAAAGTGAGATGAGTGCCGCAACCCCAGAGTCGGACACGATTGGACCTAATGGTCAGGGGTCCCTTTCCCTTTCCCTTTTTACTGATTCTGTTCAGTTTCATTTTTATTTCAACATAAACCATTTTTAATGTCATTCAAATATTTGATAATGTGAAAAATATGGTGTGTACCAGCTCTCAGTCTAACTGGAGCCTAACCACAAATATCTGACAGTAAGATTTCAGACAATGATTTAGTACGTCACAATGAGCAACTGGTTTTCGTAAGTCCAAGTACCTTATTCAACAGTCAATTTTATCCAGGAGTCTGGAAAACAAACACAAGGAAGATTAGCTAATGTAACAATACACCAAACGGTCATGCTTTTGCAAATATTTGTGTCTTGTAGGATGTTTTCTAAATCAACATTTTTTTATTTTACAAGTGGTCATATTTGTGTTTATATTTTCACTAGTTCATCAAAATGTACTTCCAAGTGCAATCTTGTAAACAAGTTACTAACTGGCATCATTGTACATATTTCAAAACCAAGCCCGCTCATGTCAAATGTTGAATCTTAGGGGTGCAACAATTTAGCCAACAAATTTTATTAAATGGGACAGAAAAGGGGACAAATTTCTCATGTCATCCCGGTAATTAGATGTGCTGCGCTACAGGGAAGGAAATAATATCATCCTTCAAAAACAGAGGATTTGGTTGTCCATTCACCACTTTTGTTTTGATACCAGGACATTTGTGTGGATTACCAAGTTCCGTTTATGGCCAAGGCTGCTGACATAATCTTCTTGGCTTGGAATGTCAGGACATCTATATTCCAGACTCTTCAGAGGCAGGGGATTAAAAACCTTAGACACACGACAAAATTTAACCTCAAGGAACCACACAGCACATTTACCTTCATCTGCAGCCCTTGAAGGTAGCGAAGGGCCCCAAAGGCCAAATCCTGCAATGTTATAATCAACCACTAACTCTTTTCATACAAATGGAGGCAGGAGATACAACCTGTCCTCCCAGGAAATATGTACAGTACCCTGATGGTTCCAATAACACTAATATAGAGCCACAGAGGCTACAATTCACCCTGGGCTCCTTGGGGAGGAAAGGCACAATACAAATTTATTTAATCTAATTACATATAGTTTTATTACTAAATTTAGAAAATCCTATATATACTCACTTACCTGGGAGCCAACCCCCTTGAACTCATGATGAGTTCAACTGTTAGGCTTTCTCATTTTCTTCATTTCCCTTTTCTTCATTTCCTTTCCAAACACAAAAACATATACTTTCGCATATATAAAAGGTAAAGGTACCCCTGACCGTTAGGTCCAGCTGCGTATGACTCTGGGGTTGCGGCGCTCATCTTGCTCTATAGGCCGAGGGAGCCAGTGTTTGTCCGCAGACAGCTTCCAGGTCATGTGGCCAGCATGACTAAGCTGCTTCTGGCAAATCATGCGTATATTGAAGGTGTGAAAGGCTCTTTTCTGTGAGGTGTGTGTGTGTGTGTGTGTTTTCTAATGCTGCCTTTCAAAGCAACAAAAAAGTCCTCCAGGGCAATTCACAAGTAATATCATAAGATGTTAGAAGAATACATAATTGATTTTAAAGCAGAAATCTAACCAGCTAGAATAAATATAGAAATTATGAATGTAGGGTAGAATCCAGAACCTTTGCACACATGAAACTCACAGGAAGGGCACATCTAGGGAGACTGCAGTTATGGTATCTCATATACGCTATTTGATCACTTAAGCACCGAAATGCAGACTAATTCAATCACCAGTATTGGTACCCAGGACCATCTAAGTAAAGGCAGACATTTTATTCTGTGAACTGCCCTGAGATCTTATGATGAAGGGTATAATAATAATAATAATAATAATAATAATAATGCAGTCTGCATTCCCATAGCAAGCACCATGGTGTCCTTGGGTGAGGAGCAAGAAGGCACCCTTTTGATGAGACCAGTGCTTTTTTTGGGGGGGACGCATACCCCAAAACATTTTGTGAATCTTTGTACAGCTGCTCGCGAGGAGGAAATCAGTCCACGGAGCGTAAGAGAATTCGACATGTACGGACTCGCCATCCCTCGCTCTCCCGCGTGCCAGGCACATGGGAAGGCGCCACCGCCTCTGGAAAGGTTGGCTGGGTTTAAGACCTCCAAGCGACCCCCCCCCCGGTCCCGCGAAAACAAATGTGGGGGGGGAGCCTCTGCTTTGCTTCAGAGCTGGGGAGAGGAGAAATAAATGCCAGGCGAGCCCCCCCCCCCCCGAGTTTCCCAAACAGCGCGGGAAACGAGTGGAGCCCGAGAGCGCACCTGCCCGCTTCTCAGGCGCTTCCCGCGCGCGGCAGCTGCCGCCTCTTCAGAAGCGACAGCTGCCAAGGGCTCCGGCCCACCCGGGGCTCCTCCGCGCCCTCCCTCTCCCCACGCCCCCACCCCACTCCGGCGGGTCAGCCGCCTTCCCAGGCCACCCAGGAGGCGGCCGAGGTCTTCCCACTAGTGCTCATGCGCCTGGGCAGGGTTTAAAGCCAGCGCGCGCGGTCCCCTCGACGCGCAGCTCTGGTCCAGGCAGACATCCCTGCGGCGGTGGCTGCTTCTCCTCCGGCTCCTCTTCCTCCATCATCCCTCGCTGCCCGCCTGCCTGCCTGCCTTTCGCCTCAGCAGGGGCGGCCCAAACAGGCGCGCTTTCTTCTTCTTTTTCGCGCCTCTCTCAATTTCCCCGGCGCTGCGTATTCGAAAGGGCGCGACCATTCCACCGGTTGCGAGAACCCGAGGTAAAATAGTTTTGCCTCCCCCCCGTCGCCATTATCCGTTGGCGCCAATCAGGAGCCAAGAGCGACTGCTAACCCCCCCCCCTCACCCAAAGAGATGGTCTCCCCTCCGTCTCCTCCAGTGTGGGGAGGTGGGAGGGGGCGCGCGCGTGAAGAAGAGCTCCTCTGATTAACCCTGTCGTGGCTGACTCTGTCCCTTCTCCTCCTTTTCCTAGGTGCAGCCATGGCTCCGGTCCTGCTCTTCCTGGGTGGGTATTTTTAACCCGTGCTGGATCCCGGAGCTGGGTTGGGTTGGGGGTTCGGAGAGAGGCTTTCGCACATGATTTCCCCTCGGGGGAGGGGGGCTCTTCACAACAAGCCCCCGTGCCTCCTCTGCTCAGCATTAGCCTGCTTTCCCCCTTTGACGACCCCGCTCTCCTCTCTTGATGGCAGGTGTCGTCTTTCTGGCCAGCCCTGCGAAGGCCGACGAGAGCTCGGGTGAGTTAAGAAAAATCGGGGGGGGGGGGGGTCCTTTCTCAGTTGCAAATAATTTTGCTGTGCGGCGTGGTCTTTGAACAGGTGCGTGCGGAAGCTGTACATGCATGCAGAAATGTGTCTTGGGAGATATTGCCATTTCCACGCGGAGAGGGACAGAGTTGCTTCACAATCCCCTTCTCCTGCAAAAAAAACTGTCTGTAGTCCATGATTAGGATTTCCGGAGTGTATTTTTAGTGTCCTCCTATTCTTGCATTGCAGAGGGTTGGACTAGATGACCCTTGGGGTCCTTTCCAACTCTTATGATTCTGTGATTCCATTGATCTTCTGTTAGTGATAGGTAAAGTACATTCTTATTTAAGGGCTAAATGGCAAAGAAACCTTAACACCCTTCCCTGTTAACATGCATGATCAAATATTTCCATCAGGTAAGAGAATATAGATGAATATAAGTGTGTGTGTGTGTGTGTGTGTGTGTGTGTGTTTGAGCAAGACAAAACTCCGTCCATTTGCATCTTTTTTGAAGCTAAACATGAATACTTACACTTTTATATAAAAGTCAGAGTCTAATGGGACTGTGATACCTTATGGAACAGCAGGTGTATTTATCAACAGTTTTAAAAAGCAACTATGGATTCCTGATATCCCCTCCCTGACCCATGCCCTTATAGTTGTGGTATCAGAAACTGTGTTTGGAAACTTCCCTGATTTTCAAAACGTATTAGTTTCCTTGCTGGGGTATTTGAGAAGAGAAAAGCACGCAACCTGCTGCATGCACAGATCTAGTGAAGAAACTAGAGTAAATATGCTTACAGTTGTGTTAGTTTTCCTTCCGCTGGAATCTTCTGTCTGATAACAATGAGATGTTCGTTCAGTTGGTAGAGCATGAGACACTTAATCTCAGGGTAGTGAGTTCGAGTCCCACATTGGGCGAAAAGATTCCTGCATTGCTGGGGAACTGGACGACCCTCGTCCCTTCCAACTCTACAATTCTATGATTCTATGTGTTGGACATGTTTGTCATAATAAATGTTCATTTTTAAAGCACCTGATTCATTCCTTGCTTCTTCTTGTTGTTTGTTGTTGTTTTACTCTCTGGTACTGCTCTTTTTTCTTCTCCTGAGCAGAATTAGTGGCAAAACTGTTGTGGTCCAGGTGTTGCATTTGTGACTTGGAAAAAGTTATGTTTGTGAGTCTAAAGGTGACTACTGTGGCACTCTTAGTTTAATACCACTATTACTGTACAGTGAACTTGCAACTAAAAACTTCTCAAGATTAAAAATTGCAATATTACTTGTGTCTAAGGTTAATATGGAAATTGCCCAAGAGGCATGTATAAATAGCAGGAGTAGAATCTTTTTTGACATTTTTATGGCAAGCAGAGAATAATTGTGTTCACTATAGGCTACCACCAAAGCCCCTGTTAATTTGGTTTTCTAGATGACAATAGGATTAATTTCCTTGTGGATTATTTAGGTAATAGCAACACACAGCAGTAGCTCTGGAAAAGTTACTGGAGAGGGATAGAGGAAGTTGTGCATTGAGTAAATTCTCACTTGAATCTTATCACCAGTGATGAAGTGTGCAAAACTATTGATCAAATAAATACATGTTTTCAGTTAATTATTATTTATTATTTAATTTATCTGTCACCTTACATGAAAAAGCCTCTAAGTGACTTACGGCAGGATGAAAACCTAGAATGTTCCAGTGTGAATAATAGCTGTAGATTGTGTGAGATAATGAGAAGCATCCAATGGCATAACTGAATAGACTTTACATTTAAGAACATGAATATTTCATGGCTGTAAGAAACAATAAATAATGGTCAAAGGTGCTTACTATTTTGGACTCAGTGCAAAGATTATTGGAACAAGTGTGAAGGGAAAATGTGTTACACACAATTATACTTCTAAGAAATGGAATTCTTCTACTAAGAAGAACAGGAGAATGCAAAAAGCTACGCCCCTCCGTTAAAGGGCACTATTCAGACAATAAATAAAATAAAAAGATCCACTGATATGGAAGAAATTAAAATTCTTTTGATTAAGGATCATGTTTCCAGTGAAGAATTGATTAATATCATTAAACAGAAATGGAGATGGAAACAGCCATGTGTATTTCTAAGCTCCATCAGCACTGGAAGGAGAACACAGAACTCTTTCCAAAATGGTGAGTGAGGTTTTTGGTGTACTGTATTTTTGTAAGCAAAGTATGAGGATTTGACCTTTGACAATGGAAAAGCTCATCAGTTGTAGGAGTTGGCAAACCCATAAAGGACCTAAGCAAGATTGTTACAAAGGTTTCTTGTACTGTAGATATCTGGAAAAAGCAGCTATGTAAACTCAAGAGTGCTTTCTTTTTCCTTTTGTAAAAGTAGAATGAAGTCTAGAAAAGAGGTAGTGACTCTGGAAGAATGTATTGGAAAAGAAAGACCAAAGGTGTCAAAATAAGAGCAAAAAGGTTGTGTATCATAGCAGTACTATCTTAAATATAGCTGAAAATTATATTGAAAAGGTATTTGACCTGCTGTTTGTGCCATGACTTCCTTGGACATTAAAATCAAAATATACTTTTTGAACCTTTGTCCCATGCCAAGTTATTTTAAGGCTTTGGAGAGAGTACACTGCATTGGATATCTGTTAGTAACAGTTGTCTGTGATACTCCGTCTTTGCTCTGTAAGGGGAACATAGGTAACATAATGCAAATTTGAACCATTTTTCTATTTCTGGCAATAACTTGAACACTATTGTCTGAGATATGGCTATTTTACATAATAACATAAGAGGAGTCTTGCTTGGTTAGCACAAAGGCCTGTCAAGTCCAAAATTCTGATCAGCTTCTCACAGTGGCCAGCCAGATGCTTATGGGAACCCCGTTCAATTTCAGGCATCTTTTAATAACTGTATTCTTCAAACAAGCCTTTAAAACCTGAGATTCTTTGCCACTTCTGCTTCTGCTGCTTCTTTTTACAATTCCATTGTTTTTAGGTTGACTTGTCATATTTTATATGAGAGTGTGGTTTAGAACTATGTAAATAAAATAAATATAAACAAATATCTCCACAAGGAGAACATGAGTGCAATAGGTCTCTCCTATTCATGATCCCCAGCAATTGGTATTCAGAGGCATGCTGCCTCTGATTCTGCGGGTAATATAGTCATCAAGCTACAGGTTACTAAGGCGCTGATAGCCTTGTCCTCCTTCGATGCTGAATCCCCTTTTAAAGCCATTCAGGTTGGTGGCCATGGCTATAAATATAGCAATAAACCATAATAAATCAATCACCGAGGTGGAGAATAATGAAATGGTCATGGAACTTATTGACCATTATCTGCAGCATAGTGACTGCTGTGGGCTGGATGCAGGACCAAAAAGTTGATTTTAACTTTGGTTTTAATATCCAGGATAATTATAGCACAACTATTGTATCAAATATTACCTTTTGAAATACAATTTTCAGCAATAATTGCATATGTAGTAGTATGCTTTTTTGTGCTACTCTGTACACATCTGTGCATGTCCAGATGCTGCACATCTACTTGGTGTTATCAAAATTCTGTGCTGATCATATGTAAAGGTCACTGTGAATATGATTACCATTCAGAATTTCACATACAACCTCAAGAGCTAGATGCAATTTTGCAGCCCCAGAAGCTGCATCTTTTTACATGGCCTCCAACCTCAGTGGATCAAGGTGGTAATTTATAAATGTCTTACAAGAAACTTTCATGAAGCCTATAAACATTTTTTAAAACTTTCTTTTTCTTTTATAGGTTCAATAGAGAAAACTTATATCGTTCTACAAGTACTGCAATTCTACAGTCACTGTAGAAGTTGGAGTTAACTTCTGAACACACTTATGAGATTGCACTGTAATTTATTTTTTTTAAACTGGAAATAAAACAGAAATAAATTTGTTTCTATTAATGAGGTATACTAAACTGGTGTGTTTCTGTGCTGTATGGAAGAATGTAGATTTTACCATTATTTAGTCTTGTATCTCATATTTCAGTAAAAATGCAGAAGATTGCAAGAAAAAGAGATGACATAACTTCTCAGTACTTTATAATGAATAACCCAATAACCAAACATAATGATAAACTAATTTACCATAGCATAGCTAGATTTGGGTAGACTTTTTTAAAGCAAAAAAGGGAATGGAATGCTGGATTTCCTTTAGTCACTTGTGAAAATGTAGCTCCTATAATTTGGATTTTTAAATTGATCTCATAAATCTAAAACTGATTTCCACACCAAATTATCGCACAAAATAGAATAGCGCTATAGTACTAGTATAATTAACATAAACTAAAAATTCCCAAATGTGAATTTAATTAATTCAACACAGAAACAGAATTGCTAAACCACAGAAGAATGAATGGAAAATTAGTGCAAGATCATTTATAACGCAGCCCAATGATTTGGTATACCACTACACAATTAGCAAGACATATCGAAAGCCACAAAGTAATTGAAAACATGTCACACCACTTTGCCGTGACCTGGTACCATTGTCACAACCCAAAACAACACAGATATTCCACACATGTAGACAAATACCGTTCCCATCTTTGAATATGGAGAGTCTTACTAGTGCACACGGAACCAACATTATTCATAGCAAGTAAGGCTAACGTGAATTCCAGGGAGTCAGTGGAAAGTAACTGACCTGCCGCATTTTCAATAGTCTGCAAACACATGGCTAATAAAAAAGGATATCCTGCCAAGGGCCTGTCACAAACTTTGAGAATCCTGGCAGCAAGCAGTGCCAAAGACCCATGGGTTTATGTGAAGATTAAACCAATACAAGATTTTGCTAATGCCCTGCTATGAGGTTAAAATGACAAATTAACATCAAAGAGAACACCCTGGCTTCTCATTGCAAGGGCAGGCTAGGTGAACAACAATAAGTGTTATTATATTGCATTGCACTTCAGTGTTCTGACTTGTGAATACGAACTAGTCCTGAAAACAGTAATTTGAGGTAGGTAAAATTCATCAATACCTAATTTGTCTGGTGACAAATAAACAAACTAACTAATGCTCTGTTTCCAAATTCAAAGGAGGCAAATAATTGCTAAGCGGTAAAGGAATTGGGAAGGGTATGATGAAACAAAAGAACTGTACTGTCAGTGCTCTGATGATGCAAATGAGGCCTATTAGACAATATGTTGCTGTTACATTTAAGCTGCCCTCAAGTCAGCTGTCTGAGGAGTGAACTGTGTGGCAAGGAGTCGCCTTGTCTTCCATCTGCTTAAACATTGCCATGCTCTTGGATATGATGTGGGTGAAGAGTACTTCAAAACTGCCACTGACATCAGCCATAACTTTGAGAACTGTCACTTTAAGGATTCGTTCCTGAGCTTGTTTTACCCTCATCCCTCTCACTCCTTTTTCCTTGTGTGTCATGTCTTTTTAAACCTCAAGCCTGAGGGCAGGGGCTGCCTTAGAAATGATTTTTGTAAGCCACTCTTGAGAGCATTTTGGCTAAAGGGTGAGGTACAAATGCCGTAAGTAAATAGAATATATGAATGTACACTTAATGATGTATTCATAGAGGTAGACTGGCTGCGCTGCAATTGAATACTGGTTTTTCTGTTAGGCTTTATGTTTTATATGCCATCTCTTTATTTTCCTCTGCAGTCCTGTCAGCTGTCTCATGCTTTACCAGAGGACTGGATCTCAGAAAAAATAATATAGATGTCCTCTGCCCATCGGACTGTCCTATATGGCAATTCTACGTCTATGGGAATGTTGCGTACGCCTCCCTTTCCAGCGTTTGTGGAGCTGCCGTTCACAGGTAAACCTGATTATCAACAGTTCAGTGAAAATTAGGGGTCAATTTCCCATGCTGTTGTTGTTACTAATTGCATTTCTTACTCACCCTTCACCATAAGGCCTCAGGGTGGGCTATAACATTATAAAAACGCAACTTTAAAATCAATTAAAAATGGTGTTGGTTGTTGGCTATGTGGCCTACATAGTTCTATTTCAGGAGATAGTCTGCAAGCACATGACATGTCAGCTGTGGTCAGGCCTGGAACTGAGCGATAGAAGCCACTTGGGAACGTATGCATGCGACTCCATCATAGAAGAAATGAAGGATTTAACTATAAGAAATAGATGTTTCTAACCTCTAGCTTTTCTCATGCTTTAAAAATAATCTCGCATTAAGTTTGTTAGCTCTGCCCAAATGAAAATGCTTTTGGAGAGCACATGCAGTCATTTTCCAGCTATGTCCAAATGCAGCCTCCCTAGGCTTCTCATGGCAGGGATGGTGGCAATGGAAAGTGTCTCAGAAAGTTATGTGCCAGGTGCCGCCTTTGAGTATTCCTAGATTGGTTTCTCCTGGGCAGTAGTCTTTTGGAAATGGTGCTGCTCAAGAGTGATGGTGAAAGGTTTTTAATGAGGTTGGAACCTGGCATAAATGCCTTGTCTTCTAGCCATGTACAAATATTGCATGGTAACAATAGTCCGTGGAATAATGTCCACTAATGAGTGGATGCCAATAGCAAGGCATTCCTCACTTTGGATGCATGTTACTGCTATTCTCAAGAGGTGCTTCAAGATGTTTCAGTAGAATAAAAAATATGTTTGCAAAAGAGAAACTTCCATCTTTTTTTGCCTATGCAGCAGGCCATAATTGGAGCCAGTGTTCAGTTCTGGAACTTGTTTTCTGGGATAGGGCTCAGCCCTGGCACATTACAGAAATAGATATGTTTGTGTGCATTGCGATTTATGAACACAATAACAGTAATAACGCAGCTCCTTCCTCTCTGTGTGTGTGGATGTGTGGATGTATAACAGTCAAGGTGTTAGGGAGGGATGTACCCCTTTCATCTGATCTGTGGACCTTATTTGCAACTTCATGTCTCTTTCTTAAGCCGTTTTAGCTGGAATATATTATCCCAATAATGACACAGGAATAATACTTTGCCCTGGTTGGGCTCATGGGCAACCCGACATTCTGGTTTGGAGCAGAAGTGGGATTTGCACATTGCTAACTGAACAGACTTTGTGCAAATCCTCTTTTTGGAGCAGGGTGGAACTGAAAAAATTAAGAGCAGAGAAATATATAAGCCAGTGGTAGAGAACCTCTGACCTGCAGGTCTGAATAGACATGTCAGGACGCTGAGATTGGACCCCACAGCCCTATCGGGTGAACCTCACCCACCTTTCCTACACCCGACATCATATAACATCAGACGTGAGAAAGTTAAAGCTAGAGTGTGCACCCAATTTTTTTCTTTATGGTGGCAGTTTGACGTTTCAATCATCTGATGTCATATCATATCAGGAGAGTGACAGGTGAGTAGCCCCACTCACTTGTCAAAGTGGCTCATGAAGAGTTGGCCGTTTCTAGATCCAGCCCTCCGGACAGAAGCGATTCCAGATGATTGATTTAAGCAGATAAACATGCATGTACTTTACAAAAAAGCATGTACTTTACTGAAAAGCTTCCAGTGTTGAGACTCTGCAGATGCATTTCAGCAGCTCATGTTTCCTTAGCCAGCAGGAGAACAGACCTTCAGCAGTAACTACTTCGGCTATCAGTGAAAAGACCTTGACTATCTTCCTTGCACTTAACTAGCAGTTCTTTTCGTCAGAGAAACTATTAGCTTCTCGCTATTACCAGTCATTAGCCCAGATAGATTCTAAATCAGGGATGGGAGTCTGTACCTTTCTGGATGTTGTTGGACTACAACTCCCATCATGGGCCAAACTGGCTAGGGTAGTTGGGAATTGAAATCCAACAGCATCTGGATCACAGGTTCATTACCCCCATTCTATTAAACAAGCAAGCAAGCAAATGTTCTTCCCTGTCTCCTATCCCCATATTCATAGCATAATTCCAAGCTGCCATGTGATACTTTTCCATGTTATCATGGGACTGTTTTGTATCCGTAATAGGCTTCTGGGCTATTCTCCCATTTTCTGCAATTTGGCCTGTTAAATCCTTCCTAGTTTATAAGAATTAGCTGGCATGACAGGATTTTTCTCTCTTCCCATCCCTAGAGGGCAGCATTCTTGGCTCTATAATTTCCTCAGGGTTATCTACAGGCACATATTTTTTCATACAGAGAAAAGAACTAACCCGGACAAGTTTCAGCACTTATGCTGCCCTTATGTGGCCTGAAATGCCACAGAAGGGGCTATGCTTATGGAGCTAGGAAGCCAGCTCCCTCTTTGCACAATAGAAATAAATCATTTCCAATGATGCACATCTTAGCTATAAATTCCAAAGATTTAAAACTTTCCAAAAGGACTAAAACACTCACTACATCATCTTTGATTCTTTTCTAGGAATGTATGATATCAGGCATATGACCAAAAGAAGAACTGTGATTTTGTTGCTCTTTAAAGAGACAGGCACTAAATCTAATTGCGTTATATTTTAGGGAGAAATCCTTTTGTTTAATTGGGGGGGGGGGCTTACCAAAGTGTATTTTATCTACCAACCCTCTGAGTCTTCTGACATAGCATAATAATATGGAAGCAAGGCTAGGTGTGTGGAGCTACAAATCAATAGTAGGGTCCATACAGCAAGTCCCAGCTGCAGTTCCTAGCCATTAAAAGTAGCAGGGCTGAGCAAGACCCCTCTCTGGGGTTTGGAGATCTGCTGCCAGGCTGAGATATAGTGTACAGCTAAATGAACCGATGATTTGGCAGTATAATGCAGCGTCACATATTCAAAAGGACTGCCTATTTCCCAGGCCACATAACCTCTCCTCAGGCCACATGCCTCACCAACCCTTTAGCCTGGCTGGAATGTGTCCTTGAACTGTAACAACTCTGGTTGCTTGCCTGGGTGGAGCGATTGGGGGGCGGGGGGCAGAATAGAAACCCCTGGCTTCTGAGTGGCTGGAATGTAGTTTGCTGTACAAAGAGTCACATCTGTCACCCCACTCTCTTTTTTACTCTGGGGGTATGCGGCCCCCAGAAGGTTGCCCACAAAAGCATATGGCCCTCAGACATTTTAATGTATTTTTTATTTTTGTTGGAAGCCGCCCAGAGTGGCTGGGGAGACCCAGCCAGATGGACGGGGTACAAATAATAAATTATTATTATTATAATAAAAGGGTTCCCACCCCAGCATAACTGGAATATTGGATAGGTATGTGGCTCTAGGTGCTCATTCAAGAAGGTTGTGCAATTTACATCAGCACTTGCTTAGCTTCCAACCAGCTCACACTTCCTGCACCATTGGAAAGCTACCAAAAGTTGATTGGGCAGCGGCATGGGAAATGTGATTTGAGAATTGGGCATGTTCTAGGAAAGAGTAATGTGATGCCATTGGCATATTCTCAGTACTAGCATCCACTCAACCAAAATTTACAATTCTACTAGTTGGTTGTGAGGACTGGCACCGTACTTGCTTCCTTTAGTAGCTTTTGACACCAAACTCCTTAAGTCCCAAACTCAGTTTGAAAGTTTGGCATGATACATAAGGCAAGAGAGAGTGTCTGCAAAACAGTTGTACCAATGCTATTTCTTGCAGGCATTCACATTGTATTACTGTATCACAGCCAATGGCAGTATGAAAAAGTATATAATACTTCAAAGGTCAAAACAAGATAGAAATGGCAAATGGTGAAGACAACAAGAGGAACTGATTTCAACCACTTCAAGTTAAGGAGAAAAAGGGAGAGAAAAGAACGAGAATAATATTTATCTGATATTCTGTCTTCCCTGACCTTAGATTCCAATAGATTTATTATTTTGCATTCCAGTCATTAACCACAGAGAATCCCATTGTAGTTAATTGCATGCAAAATGTTTTCATATATTTAATTGCCATATTTTGGGTTTTCTGCTTAGACCCAGGAGGTCTGCATTTCGCTTTCCATTTAATGCACATGTGGTTTCCCCATCTGTATTGTCAGAAAGCAGAGTAATAGCATCATGGTGTGCCATTTGGATCGCAGATGAGACATTTTCCTTTGGATTTCTGGACTGAGTAATGCATGTGCAGTTCTTGTAAGGACAGTACCTCAACTCTTCTCTTTTTTATTTTTATCTCCATCACAGTGGAACATTGTAGTTAAAGACTAATAACAATTATCCTTCACTTTGACATGTTTTTTCCTGTCTTTGCATGGCAACATCATCTCTGTCAACTTGTATGGACATTGTTCTGGCATCGTTTTGTCCTCCCTGGACAATTTTGCTGAGCTGATCGTTATATTACTTTGACAGCATTAAGCCCATTCAAGAGAACAGGGACTAGTTGGCACCATCTCATCTGTGCACATATAGCTGATGCATTTGGATCAGAGGGCTGTAGCTTGAAGTCAAAGCCTAGCAACAGTTAGGTGAATTCTAATTTCCACAGAGGTATCTATGTAAGTCCACTGCAGCAAAAACAACCATGGTGAGTCTTGTGGCACCTTAAAGGCTTAACCAATGTATTATGCAATAAATTGTTATTTATTCAGTCCACTTGGGATAACACTTCATACATCCAATGAAGTGGACTTTAGTCCATGAAAACAAATTCTAATATCTCTGAAAATTGTTTTCTTCAGTGGAAGACGTAGATAATTTATTTTTGTTTTCCTTCTACTATTGTGCTTAAGCATAAGTCCTTCCACAGATGTTAGAAATCGGCTTTAAAATGAAACCTATGCTAAGAATGCAGATGCTCTTTGTGTTAGGGTCATGTATACTGGCCAGAACTTAAGGCACCATCTGGATCAAGCTAAAACACTTTAAAGTGCCATTGATTTTAGTGGCAGAGACTTAAAGTCCACATTTATATCAGTTGTGCTTTCCCATCTCTGAACAGGCTGCCTCCTGAATTTTTTTTTTTAAAAAATATAGTGGGATCTTTAGTCTTTAGTCATGCCCTACATCAGGTTTCCCCAACCTTGGGTCTCCAGGCATTGTTGGACCACAACCACTGCTATTCCTGACCATTGACTATGCTGGTTGGTGATGGTGGAGGTTGTGTAATAGCTTATAAATGCCAAGATAAGATGTAAATGGAAAGTGACAAAGACAGAGTAAGGAACTGTTCTAGTAGCTTCAAGCTAAGAAGTAGAACTAGAGGAGGAAATGAGAGTCCTGAAAGGGCAGTGATGCTTTGTTCCTTTTCCCTAAGGCTTTCTCTGTATTTCTCCATTCAGTGTGTCATACCTTTCAGAGCCATACCTGTAGAATGTGATCTGCGAGATAATAAAATAATATTGTTATTAGCAGTGTGTAATAGTTATTAGCAGGGTTTAATGAAGCACAGTGACATCTCCAGGCTGTTCCTGTCAAACAACTGGGGCACTCACAGGAAATGTGGTAACCATTAGGTAACTGGCAAAGTGAGCAGAGTGCTGGAAAATTATCAGGGTAATTCAAATGGATGTTGACGTGCTGGGTGGCAACAAGCCCAGGGCACAAATAGTGGAATGACAAGGTGACAACAAAACCAGGGTTTCATGGAGGGAAGTTATTTGATGTTCTTTGAGGCAAATCCAAAAGATGTTCCAAAAGGGCCCCTCGATGCTAAAAGAAGCAGAGACGTAGTGCATTTACATCACATAATGATAAATCCATCCTATGTTGCCCACAGTATATAAAGTACAACATTCTAGTGATGACGGAAGAGCTTGTAATCCAAGAAAGCCAAAATAGTTAGATTTAAATCCATACAGTTCCACTGACCTCCAAGGAGACAATTTGCCAATCCTAATTCTGTTACTTTAAGGTAGGCCACAATAATTTCAGTGGGTGTGATCTGCTCGTCATTTTTACTAGACTGCCCATAGGAAGCAGCTTTGATTGGTGAATACATGTTAAAATAGAAGAAGAGGGTGGAAAATCATAGATATTCATAGAGAAATTCTCCATTGTGTGCATGGGGAGGGGATTTGAAACTGTGGAGTGGCTTGCCTAAGTCAACTTATTAACTTCATAACAGTTTATATTTGGCCCAGGCACTTCCTGATTTATATCCAAATCGCTTAACCACTATGTTATGGTGACTATTTTACATTTTTGTTATCTGAAAGATCACACTAATGCAACGACAGCAAGCCAAGATAGCTGCGGTGTTAAACAAGAATTTAATGCATAATCCAGAATTTTGCTGGAACATCAAAAGTAGTATTACTGTTTCAGCAGATTAAAGTTAATTGAATATAATTGTGTTTGTAGCTATAAAACATAACCCTTCATTTACTGGGAATGCTGATAACAGTTGTGTAGGCTGAATTTTCCATGTGGTGGGTTTTTCATCCTTTGATCTAAATTAATATGATGTTTGAATGTTTAAGTTCCCCACATTAGTAGAAACATGTGGTTGAACTATAGAGGACTTATTTGAACAGGAGCAATCCTACTGACGGGATGGGGTAGAACTGAAGGCAGAAAATCCAAAATATCAAAAGTCCTGCTGAGAGCATGGCAGCAGGAAGGTCAGAGATGAGTTTTTCCTTTTTTGTTTTCCTTTTCTTTGTTTTTCGTTGGTTGGGATTGTTTCTTGTGTTTTTTGTGTGTGTGTTTTTTGTTTTTTGTTTTGTTTCCCCCCCCCCCCGATTCTGAGATTTCCCTCCCATTGTTTTCAATGTTTCAGGACTGATATATTCTCACCTCCTCCACCCTATTTGAAAGATGGTGTTGGGGGAATGGGAAAGCTTTGGATTCAAGTCTTTCCATAGTCTACTCTCATCTCTCCTGGCTCACCCCTTTTTTGCTGCTACCAATATTGGAGCTCTAATACAGGATTGGCAAGTTAAAGGCTGCAGAGGTTTCTGCAGTGGCTAGTAGAGGCCTTTAGAGGTTGGATCTCCCCTATGAGGTTGGACTTCCCTCTCCACCTTTGGAGAGGCAACCTACAGCCTCTGGGATGCCCTCCTGGGAACTATAGAAATGTTCCCTAATAGTGGTTGTATCAGGAATTCAAATCTATTTACTATTTTCCTGAATGATTGTATAAGGGAGATTTTCATATTTCACTCTTACTCTTCCTCCTGCTATTTTACTATCCTCTACTCTAACTTTTATTTTCCTCCAGCTGTAACTGCTCCAAACAAATGGTATATTAGTTTCATACTAATAGGACATTCATGAATGGGAGGGTTTCATTTGACATTGATAGTTAGCTCTTATGAACTAGCATGCTGAGTAAATGTCACCAATCACTTAAGAAGTATGAAGGATGTCTAGTTAAGAATTATTTATTGCTGTCCTACAAAGCTGATTTATAAATATTTGAAACAGAAATCTCCTTTCAGATAGTCATTTTATCATCTATTTTTGGCAGAAAAGATGGAAGACTTTGAAGTTAGCATTACAAAGTAGAATAGCTTGGGTTACTTCTCTACAGCCACAATCCTGCTTTACTTCTCACCAGTTGTGATTGGTGGCTGGAAAAAGGTGGACATGGCCTCAGTTGCTCATGCATTGGTTCTATCCCCATTGGACTATTGTGGGAAAGCAAACTGGGGGTTAGAAACTATCATTTGTCCGTATTGTTGCCGAAAAGATGTGGGTGACCAGCTCATATTGCACCCATCCAACATCAATTGTACCAGTTACAAATATGCTTACAGGATCTACTTAAAAGTTATTGACCTTTTAAAGACTTCGGTTATCCAAAATTCTGCTTACACACAAAGAAGCCAAACCATTTAAGGTCAGCTTCAGAAGCCCTGCTCTCTGGTCTATAAGATAAGTTGAGATATGATTTGCAGGTAACTGGGAAAGCAGCTATGCAATGATGATACCAGAGTTATGGGATTCCTTTCCTGGGAAAATCTAGCAAGTCCCTTTCCTCTTTCACACACACACATTTTCTTGCCATGTTTAGATGTGCTGTGGTGACCTTTTTGTTTCACAAAACTTTTTCATAAGCGAGGGCAAAACTGATTGCAGCATAATTCATGCAATTTCCAATTGCAAGAATAACTCCTAAAAATACGAATTGCAGCCGTGGGGCCCCTGATATGAATTGTCTGCCATTTACATTTAAAAGGCCATTCATGCACTTGGTAATTGTGTGAGTGTTGTTTCATCTAGTTTGGCCCTAAGTTCTTATTGTGTGCATATTCTGCTTCCTGGATCCTGTTTCAAAATGTTTAAGCTGATATAGTCTATTCTCCCCTCCCCCTGCCCGGTGCTTTTATTACTTGTATTGTAAACTGCCTGGGAAAGATTTAATCTTGAAGTAAGAGGTATCAATGAATAGCTTAAATAAATAAATTAAATAAATAAATAAATAAATAACCAAGTGGAAATCCTGCCCATTTATTTAATGGTGCAGTGAATCTTGGGAACAGGCCATTAAGGAGCACTGCAAGTTATGTATCCAACTAAAGCTGTTACAAACCTCAAAGTTTATCAGCTAAGCTAAGGAGACAAATTTGTACCCTTGGCAGATATATTTTAAACTATAACATATTTTGCTGCATTTATACTAAATGTATTGATAAGATGTCTGAGTGTGTATAGTATTGTCGCCGAAAGCAACTGTTCAGTAAATCCAAAATGTTTCCTAGGAAGCAAATTGCATTGCATTGCACTGAGTTGAGTTTGCTTCTTAGTCACTATGTTTCAAGCTGACCTGAAAAAAACATAAACTTTTCTTCTTTCTTTTCTTCCCTCTTAACCTTAGCAATTGGAACCAGCCCATGCAAGAAGGCGTTGCAGCCATCTTGCAAAATTGATCAGGCTCATAGTTAGACAAGTCTTCTCCACAGTGTGAAATGGTCTTAGTTGCATGTACAGTGGTACCTCGCCTAACGAATAACTCGCCTAACGTCTTTTTCGCCTAATGAATGACTTCCGGCAAAACAAATGGCCGCCGGAAATGAATTTCTTCGACTTAAGAAAAGACGTCGCGGCCGCTTTGAATAGGATTTCTTCAACTAATGAATTTTTGAATAGGATTTCTTCGACTAACGAATTTTTCCCCAATGCGTTCCTATGGGGATTCGCCGAACACATTTTTTCGCCTAACGACGATCGCGTCGGAACGCATTATCTTCGTTAGGCGAGGTACCACTGTAGTTATACAAATGTGTATCTGAAAATCTTATTTTGCTACAGAGGGGTGATCACCAGTTCAGGTGGGCCTGTCAGAGTGCAAATATTGCCAGGGCAAGAGAACTACCTTGCAATCTATGCCAATGGAATCCAGTCGCAAGCACTCTCTAGATGGTCATCATCATTCTCAGTTTCCAGTAAGTGCATGTTCAAGTGTTATTATTTTGCCAAGTGAGTTTTGAAAGTATCAGCATGGAAGAAACTGGCTGGCTCATTATTATTTTTTCTGTTGATTTAATTTTCTATTTTTAAGAGTAGCAAACCACCGTACTGCTCCTCTTGTGTGATGTGATAAAGAATTTCAGACAAACCTAATGTACAAAATCAGCAGGCATCAAATGATGCCTTGTTGAGTCAAGGTTTTTCCTCCAGGGAGCCTCCTAAATATTTTAGGCTGCGGTGAAAAATATGTGAAGCATATGCAACTGTCAAAACATTGGCTTTTGCTTTGCCTTGAAAAAACTGATGCCAGGAATAATGTACATATTATTCCTGGACAGTTATGCAACACATAACATGAATAATTACTTTAGAACTACCAAAGCAGTAAGTTCTACTCAATAGGCCGTAGGATGTGAGAGATCTTCATAAATGCACTCATTTACATTTGGTTCCTGATCTTTATTTGAGATGCTGCACTCTGCATGGTCATTCTCAGTCTCAGGGCTTTGTGCTTATTATCTTTGCTCATGGGCCATTGAAAAGATAATACTTAGTTTACAGAGTCACCAGACTGTAAACTGAGAAACTGGTGCCCTGTTTGCAGTCCAGCTATGTTTCTGATGAAACTGGAAGTTGAAATATTTTAAGTAAATTAACATTCTGTTCTTTCTTTTTATTTATATATATATTAGTTAACATTATTGGCTTCCAAAATGACTTACATCAAATAATCATCAATATAAAAACAAAGTAAAAAAACTTTGGGGCATGCACCATCAGTATGATAAAAAGTACTTCACAGTATAGGTAATTGGGGAAAATATTATTGTCATCTGTAGGGTTTTCCATTTTACTTTCTGTCTGCTACTGCTCTGGAGTTAGTTTACTTTAGTACAGTATTATGCAATCTCATTTTAGGCTGGAGCATAGGCAGGAAGACTCTTTGCATCTAAATGCCTTAAGCTATTGTACTAGCTCCTAGGAGTCTCTTTCTCAGTGAGATCTAGTGGCTTGAGGTGTTGACTTTTTGCAGTTTCTTTTATTAGGTAAAGCTGAGCATGTACAACCTGTTTTACCACAATGTAATTTGACAGCAATGCAGTAAGCTTCGTTTATTTTTCAATATGATAACAGGACCCCAGAGTGCTGCACTTGAAGCTGTTGGGCGGCCAATTTCAACAGCACGCCCACCCACAGGTAAGATGTTTCTTTCAAAATATGTTCTTACCGATCAAGAATGTCCAAGAAATAAACTATTTTCTATTTATTCTATTATTATCATATATATATATATATATATAGAGAGAGAGAGAGAGAGAGAGAAGCACAGCACACAGGGAGATTTGTTTGTACAGAAGGACTCCATGAATTCTCCAAGACCTGCAAGAGGTGTTCAGGTAGCAAGCTTATTCCAGGCACATGGAAAAGGAAAATAGCTGTTAGCAAATAATTTGTATATTATTATTGACAAAATGAACATATGTTATCTTATTTTCTGGCAATCTCTATAACGTGTGTGTGTGTGTGTGTGTGTGTGTGTGTGTGTAATTATTTTTATTTGAGTTTTCAGCATTATACAAAACAAAAGATAAGTCCAGATAATAATCTCTGAAACTTGTTATTATAACAGTTAATGGTGGGTCTGTCTCTATATTAGGGATGAGGAGCCTGTGAGCTCTCATATATGGTTGGACTGCAGTTCCAGCCAGCATGGCAAAGTGATTAAGGAAGTTATAGTCCAATGGTATCTGATGGGCCACATGTTTCTTATCCCTGGCCTATATACTCCACACTCTGTGTCTGTGATCAGCAGCGTGTTTTTTTAAATGATTAAATAATCATGGTCAAATGAATCTTCGAAGTATGTTTTGAATGTCTGTGCTGAAGGGCCTTTCATAGCTCTATTACTAAGAGTACTTACATGTATAGAATTCATGATGTTTCCTACCTTCTAGGTAAACGGCCCAAGAAAACAGTTGAGAAAAAATCTGGGAACAAAGGTAGGTTACTGCTTCACCATGTCCGATAAAACAAATCTCTCATGTTAATTTGCCTCTAAGTTAATCTAACTATCTTGGGTGTTCACAGACTGTAAAGCGGATATTGCTTTTCTGATTGATGGAAGCTACAATATTGGGCAGCGTAGATTTAATTTGCAGAAGAACTTTGTTGGGAAAGTAGCGGTGATGCTGGGAATTGGATCTGAAGGACCGCATGTGGGAGTTGTACAAGCCAGGTACTAGAAATATGTCCTATTTGGTACATCGCTCCTTCTTAGGTGCTATAATTTATAACAATGTGATTAGCGTGGGCATGATCTAACTAAAAAAGACATTATTACAGTTATGCATTTTCTGTTATAGTTTGAATCACATTTGAGCTGCCTATCAATGCCATCTGCTTCCCTACACATTAAATATTAAATGGCACCCATGCAGTATATTAGGAGTATATTAACAAGTAAATGAAAATAAATAGTAATAGTATAGAAAGTGATGTGTTGACACCAGTCTAGTGCAGCATTCTGATTACTGTGTTTAGCCCATTAGATCATGGTGATAAACCCACACTTGTATCACTCCGTAGCATTCGGTAGCCGAAGGCACATTTTCTCTGGATGTTCTTGTGATGCTCCTGGTTATTTGTACAGCAGGTGTGGGGAACATTTGCCTCTCCAGATGCTGCTAAACTACAGCTCCCATAATCTCCAGCAGGTGTGGCCAATGACCATGGATGATGGGAGTTGTAGTTCAGCAACATATTAAGGGCCAAATGTTCCCCACACCTCCTATACAGGCTTGTAGTCATCAATAGATTTAATCTCTCTCTCTCTCTCTCTCTCTCTCTCTCTATATATATATATATATATATTAGGGTTATCAGAACACAAGTGGGGAAAGCATGGTTAGCATGATAAGGGATTGGGACAGAATAATAGCTATTCAAGGAAGGAAAATAAAAATGCATTTGCTTAAGCCCTGCCTCACATTATGCCTCACCCCATCCTATCTCCCTTTAAGTTTTTTTGATACTACTCACTTTTTTGTGCATCCAGAATACTTTTTTTAAGATTACATTTGAAGTTCCCACAATGCCAAATTAACAGCCAGATATTAAGCACCACAAGACTGTGAATATACAGGGCATGGATCCCCTCCCTACCAACTATTCCCCCAAACTTGATACACAGTTGGTTTCATTTGGCTTCTCAATAAACTGCACTTATGTTTGAACATTGGAAACAGAGGAAATGAGAGTGACCACCCACCACAAGACATGCCGAAACACGGCTGTTTCTATATTGCAGTGATCCAAAGCTTTAAGGTGGTATATTTGTTATTGACACATCAGTTACCATCACGGGAACACTTCCAAAGACTGGGAGTAAAGTTAAGGACAAAAGATCAGTGGTTCAAAATAATGGTTTGAAATGCACCAAAAAGCAGCTCTGTTGGTTCTTAGGGATTGTAGGAAGCAAGGTGCCTTATACCGTCAGACTATTTGCCTATCTTTCCGCCTAGCATTTCCTACTTCTGAGTGGGAGTAGCTTTTCAGGATCTCAAAAAAAGGGTCTTTCCCATTACATAGGAACATTGGAAGCTGCCTTATATTGAGTCAGAGCATTGGTCCACCTAACTTACTGACAGCCAGGTTATGGTGGCTGTCAGTGGCTTTCTAGGGCTACAGACAAAGGACATTTCCAGGACTACTTGGAGACAGAGGCGTAGGAAGGTCAGGTGGTACCCGGTGCGGAAAATTTCTTGTCACCCCCCCCCCACGCACACATTGATTATTTTTTTATTTTATTTTTTGCCTGCAAAAATGGTTTTACGTTATTTCATATTTTCTTACAAAGGAATAATAATAATAATAATAATAATAATAATAATAATAATAAACTTTTATTTATATCCTTCCCTCCCTGGCCAAAGTCATGCTCAGGGCGGCTATCATCAGATACAGTACCTAACATTGATATAAAATCAAACAATAATTAAATTACCTCCTAAAAACATGTCAAAATCAAATTAAAGTCTAATTAGATGGCTTTCCGCAGGGTTAGGGTTGGGAACAGTGAGTGCTCCACTGAATTGAAATTTCAGCCTTCACGACATAGGAAAATGGCCAAGTAAACAGCTATTTTCGTGGAGGAGGGTCAAGATATTAACTGATATGCATGAAATTTCATATATAGCTATAGAATCCCTAGTGTAGTAAGATAAGACCTTTGGAGCAGGCATTTTTTTATAAAAAAAAAAACCCACACGTTTTTTATGAACCGCCCTAGTAGGGCAGTAATTGTTCCTTGATAATTTGTCACCCCCCTCCATGATGGAACCTGGGGCGGGCCGCCCCCTGCACCCCACTTCCTACGCCCCTGCTTGGAGATGCCAGAGATTAAACCTGGAAACTTCCACATGCAAGGTGGATGCTCTGCGACTGAGCTATGTCCCTCTCATATTACTGGTACCTGCAACTTGGCCCTTTTTAGTTGGAGATACCAGGGATCGAAGCTGGGACGTTCTGCATGCAAAACGTCTATGACTGTAGTCCTCACCCCAATTTTAAAAACCATACTTCAGTTTCTTTGGGATCCTTACATCTGGTCTTGTGTAACGGCAAGTTTCCAACACTGTAACTTTTTTGGGGAAATCACTTCTGGGAGAAAGGGGCTATAAATCCTTTTTTCCCCCTCCTCTAAAACTTGAACCATCTGTGAGATTAAGTAGTGGAGATTTTATTTCTGCCACTTCCTCCCTCCCTCCCTCTCTCTGTCTTTTTTACTAAAGTATCAACTCTGCTCTGTCAATCCACATTGATTGTTACTGTGCGAATGTACGGTAATGCAAAAACAAATGATTGTTAACAATATATGTAAAAGAAAACGGACCGAAAACATCTGGAACAATTTACACTGCTTGTTACCAAGCTGATGATGAGTTACCCCATAAACATCTAAGTCACAAAAGGATTATTCAATTATATTTGTGGGCTGCACTAGCAGCACAAACATTTCATCCAAGAGAATTAGTGTCATCTATGCTCCAAAAATGAGCAATTCTTCTGAAAACTTTAGTAGAGCCAAGAAAAGCTTTTTGTGTTCAGTGGCTGACAGTGCTGGAAAAACACATACAAGAGATTAAGGCAGGGCAGGGTTTAAACTGAAAATAGCACTCCTAGATTTAGTTAAATTGTATATCTGACATGCAGCCAATGGATATGGTCACTTTGCTTGTGGTGGGAAAAATACAGAACAAAAAAACCCAGAACAGGTGCTTGGAAACAGTTTATTGAAGTGAGCCCAATGCATTTTGACTGTAAAGCTCTCTTCCTGGGCAGCTGTGAAGACATCCATTTAAACAGTAATTCACAACTAAGCACAAAAATATCTCCCATGGCAATAAAACGTGATAATCTGCATCTTATTTTATCTTCATGTTTTTACAGTTTCTTCTGAAGGATACATATCCAAATGCTTTGGGCAAATGAACGCAACAGAACCCGGGGGGGGGGGGGGGGAGAATGAAAGCTGCTTTGGAAAGAGAGGATTTAGAGTGGGGACAATTGTGGAGGCGGTGGTGGCGGGTGGCAGCATACCTGCTTTTTTCCACTCCAATTCATCACATCACAAGAAGAGAGTAATAGGACTCTCACCAGACCCTTCCCCCCTGCAGCAACTGAGCTGCTTTTTCCTTTAAGAGGTTCTATACACCAGTTTACAAGAGAAAACATGTGTTTGGGAACCCAAGGGGTAAAAAAAATGTATTGAAGAGTTTGTGTCAGGCAGGGAGAGGGTCAAGCATTTCTCTCTCTGTTTCTTCCCTCCAAATAATCATCTGCTTCCCTCTGTCACCAAAATGCTCTGTCCTCCTTCCAGCTTCTGCAAGGTGGGGGTTTGGGGAATCAAGCTGATCAGTCAGGCTTTTTGAGAGTGGACCTTAGATATGGTTGCTTCTCTTCATAGCTATCAAGTCAAGAAGCTCATATCCCCAAATAAGAGATACGCTACGAGTTTTGGTTGTGAGGCAGGGGTTGGTGGAGAGTGAGACACATCAGCCGCCTTTCAAACAAGAAGGAAAGCAGATATAGGAAGAGAAGCTTAAACATGCTGACTTGGAAAAAGGGTTGCTACACAGCCTACACAACTTCCAGCAGCTCAGAACTTCGTTCTGTGCAATCAGAATGTGTTTGGTATCCAAACACGCCTAAAAATGTAAAAAAAGAAAAGGAAACAATTATCTATTTTAAATTGTATTTAGAATCTAGTTAAAGTTAAATGTGTGGTAAAGGTAAAGGGACCCCTGACCATTAGGTCCAGTCGCGGATGACTCTGGGGTTGCGGGGCTCATCTCGCATTATTGGCCGAGGGAGCCGGTGTACAGCTTCCAGGTCATGTGGCCAGCATGACTAAGCCGCTTCTGGCGAACCAGAGCAGCGCACGGAAACGCCGTTTACCTTCCCGCTGCAGCAGTACCTATATATCTACTTGCACTTTGACATGCTTTCGAACTGCTAGGTTGGCAGGAGCAGGGACCAAGCAAAAAATTCCTTCCAGTAGCACCTTAGAGACCAACTAAGTTTGTTAATGGTATGAGCTGTCATGTTCATGAACACTTCTTCAGATACCAGATATCTGAAGAAGTGTGCATGCACACGAAAGTTCATTCCAATAACAAACTTAGTTGGTCTTTAAGGTGCTACTGAAAGGAATTTTTTTTAAAAAAATATGGCATATATGGCTCCATTTTCATAGACCTCAGTGACATTTTCCACAATGCTGTTGTTTGCTCAGTTGTCTTTGTTTCAATGCTTTGGAAGGAAGACAAGAAGGTCTGTGGTCTACTTACATCCACTGGTAGAGCATGCAAATGTAGAAGATTCTGACTGGGCTTAAAAGAGTCAATTTTCTTCTAACATAAATTTACAAGGCACAGAGAAAGGAGCAGAGTGGACATGCAGAAGATGTGCTCAGACTTCCCATTACCCTATTACTTCCCTCTGTGCCTATAACCTCTGTGCCTATATACCTGGGACAGAGGAGAAACTAGGACAACTATTAAGCACTTTTGAGATTCTTTACAAGCAGGCCCTACATGCAGCTAGATCATGCCTGAAGTGTTTTCACAAGTGATTTGATGGTTGCCACCACCCTATGCATACTTACTGTAGAGTAATCACCATTGAACTCAATGGGATTGATTGAGTTATTAATATGTGTGTTCCTTAGAAAGTGAAAGAAAACTGCATATACCTTTTAATCAACGTGTGTTTCTGCCTCTAATTTACAAACCTGGAAAATGTCATCACTGATTAAGTGACGCTTGTGGAAATTGCCAAAGATTGTAAGGTAATTAAGTAGGCTTGTTCGTTCTGAGATAGTGTGCAGTCATATTTGAGGACTGCAGCTATCTTTGTTAAGGAAGCAGTAATTTACTTGTGTCTAGAGCACCAGTGGGTCTGAATCTGACTCTATATTGGAGAAGAAACTAACAGAAACAGATGTAGTAAAATCAGTTTTGAAAAGATTCATAGATTAAATAATGCCACTCAGACTCCAAAGCATTAATTTTAGCACTGTTACAGTATGACCTTGTTCTGTTTGTTTGTTTGTTTGTTTGTTTGTTTGTTTGTTTTTAAATAGTGAGCATCCAAAAACAGAATTTTACCTGAAAAACTTCACTGCATCAAAAGATGTTTTATTTGCCATAAAAGAGATAGGTTTCAAAGGAGGCAATTCCAATACAGGTAAGTACAAGCCCAGGCAGGCAAAAGAAAAAAAATAGTATTTTCAAATAACGATGTACTGTATTTGAGAGAATTCAATGTAGCGCTAAGGAGATGGTTCTGTCAGCGCATTTCTGGTTGTCTGATGAAACAATCTCCCCCCTCCTCCCATTGCATGCCCATGAGCCCCTAAACGAATTTTGGAGGGCAGGGAGAAGAGAGAGGGGAAAGGCCCATTGCGTGAGCAGAAGTCACTGTGCAAGCTCCCACTAGTAGCACCATGCAGTTGAATCTGGCCCTTTATCTAGATCAGGGGTAGGAAACCTAAGGCCCGTGGGCCAGATGTGGCCCAATCGCCTTCTCAATCCGGCCAGCGAACGGTCCGGGAACCGTTTACATGAGTAGAATGTGTCCTTTTATTTAAAATGCATCTCTGGGTTATTTGTGGGACATAGAAATTCATTCTCCCCCCCCCCCAAATATATTCCGGCCCACCACATGGTCTGAGGGACGGTGGACCGGCCCACGGCTGAAAAAGGTTGCTGACCCCTGATCTAGACTAAAGGCAATCAAGCTATTTGCACTTAGAAATGCTGCCTTCTGTAATAGCAACCAAAGTGATCTGGAGAGCCACAGATTCCTCACCCCTGTTATAGAGAATCACTACTAAATCTCTTCTGGAACTGTTTTCACACTTGTATCTATAATTCCTGTGTGTGATCCCTACAGAAAAGCATAGGGCTGGATTCCGTTAACTTGTCCCACTAGCACAAGAACTTCCGTGAGCACAATGGAACTTCCCCCCTCTCTTTCTCCAACCCCCCCACGACCCAAATTGGTGGGGAAGGGGGGCAGGAGAACCCCCAGAATTGCTTGTGGGGTGAAGAGAAGGGAAATCATTTGGTCAAACAGAAATACGTGTGCTGATGGATCGTTTGTAAAAGCACAATGTTGATAATTTGTCATTTGAAAATAATGTATTGATTGCTCTCGTGCCTCTTCTGCTATGATTTTGTAATACCAAAACATTTGTGACCCACCCCTGTCATCAAATTTCCTTTAAAAAAATGTCACACTGTTTTTGATATATGGCTCCTAAAGCTGAACACAGGTTGCAGTGGCCCTTTGTCTGAAAAGGGCTACCCCCCCCCCACTCCTGGCGTGTAGGGTGGCTGCCTTACTGCCATACTGCTTGAAATTAGGTTTTACAGATTCTGCAGCACAACTAGGAATGCTCTGATAATGGTATGTCTCAATTATGCATCTTAAAGAACTATTTCTATTTACTGTACTTAAGTTCCTGGTCTGTGAAGTCTATGTTTTTGACATCTAAACAGAATGAGTTGTGCTTTCAAAAGTAGCAAAAATTGACAATCTAAATCATTTTTCTTTTCTCTTCCCCTCCTGCTGCCTTATCAGGAAAAGCATTGAAACACACAGCACAAAGATTCTTTACTGCTGAAAATGGGGTACGCAAAGGCATTCCTAAAGTCATCGTGGTTTTCATAGATGGCTGGCCATCAGACAATCTGGAAGAAGCTGGAATAGTGGCCAGAGAATTTGGTATTAATGTATTCATTGTGTCCATTGCAAAGCCCACACCCGAAGAGCTTGGGATGGTTCAAGACATTGGCTTTGTTGAGAAGGTGAGAAAGGAACTTCCTAAATTTCCCCCCTCTGGGTGGGGCTTATTTTGGAGCAAGTAAAGCCTTCAATAGATTTGGGACAAGCCCCCCAACTGAAAAACCGGCAGGTTATAATCCACACTTTTGCTAAGGTAGTGTTATAAAAGGAAGGCCGTGTCAACTAAAAGCTCTTGAGAGTTGAGAAGTTTAGGGTAAAGTTCAGGAGATGGTGCAGCTGTGCTCTAGAAATAACCATTAGTCACCACTCATGCTACACAGGGATCGTTGTAATATACATAAGAAACATTCTACACAGCAATCTCAGTAACAATAGGTAAGCTTGCTAGGGGAAGGAAAGCATTTCCCCAAGTAGTAAATATAATGGGCTATATTCAACATAGTCCTTCTCAGAGTAGACTCATTGAAATGAATGAGCCTAAGCTAGTTATGTCTATTAATTTGAATGACTTTGCTCTAAGTAGAATTCAAATTGGATACGGCCTTGGTTTTGCTTGCCAATGTAGCATCACTAGGTTGGGCATATTTGTGTCTCTAGTGGATGAAGGCAGGAGTAGCTTTTACAGGAAATTGACTGGTCCCTCTTCAGTTTTTTGCCTCAATATCACGTTCTCCTTTGGTTTTCATCTTACTCTTTCATCTTCGCTTAGCAATTTTATTCTTCTGTTATTCCCCTCTTTTTACTGTTCTTTCTCTGCACGCGCGCGCACACAAAGATTAGAATCCATGGACTCGCTTTTGAGAGGGGGACAAGAGCAGCTCGCCCAGGCCACCAGGGTTTGCTACTCATCTACAATTATTTTCTTTCCTAGTTTGGGCGAAATAGTGGACGCTTCCCCCACCACAACCAATCTAGGGAGCATTGGATGGTCCTCCATAATGGTGATCACAGTACACTGAGATCTACCACCCCACAGGCTTTAATCAGCCCTTAGAAAGGCAGCATCGGCTGGGGTGGATTCTTGGAGACAAGTCCCGTCAGCACTAGTTAAGGTACTGACTATTCCCTCCCCACAATCTGCATTTACCAGGCAACGTGGAGGGACTTTCTTAAATGGGCTGGGCACAAGCAAGGTTCAGTGGAAACCACATCCATCCCTGACTTATTAGTATTCCTACAGGAAGGTCCTTGACAAAGGTTCAAACTTAATAATAATAAAAAAGCAGTGGCCATTTCTTCTATTCTGGCATGGCTGGATAGCCCTGCTCTGACCACTCACCTGCTAGCAAACCACTTCTTCCGTTGTACTCCAGTTGTCCATCATTTTCCTTTCTGGGATCTTCACACGGTGTTCTTAGCTCTCCAATGTCCACCTTTTGAGCCACTGAAACAAGTACTGTTGAAGATCCTCCCTTTTAAAGTCCTGTTCCTGGTGGCCATCACCTCAGCCCAGAGAACCTCTGAGATCAATGCCCTGTCGGTGACAATGTTAGAAATATGCAGAGCAGCGACCTGGATGTCCCTGAGCACGTTCACCATGCACCTTTGCTTCCTCTGAAGTGGCATTTGGCAGGGGGCAGGCGGCAGCAGGCTCTCCCATAGTAATAACTTGTTACAGTCGGGACCCAGCCTAGCTGGGTATGCTTCTATACATCCCAACCCAGTGATGCTACACTGGCAAACAGAATAGTACTATTGTACCTACCTGAAGGGTAGATTTGCTTGTTCAGTGTAGCATCTCTGGGGCCACACCCTGCAACACCTTTTCCCATCTGAAGAAGTGTGCATGCACACAAAAGCTCATACCAAGAACAAACTTAGTTGGTCTCTAAGGTGCTACTGGAAGGAATTTTTTAATTCCCCCCCCCCCCCATCTTTGTTTGCACAGTTGGCTTTCAGGTAATGGTTTGTTGTTGGAAATAGGTTAACAATATCTTGAGCTTCAGTTCCCCACTCTTCATGCTCAGTGAGTATGCAAAACTGAAGAGGGGACAGACTATTTTTTTGTAAAAGCTCCTCCTGCCTTTGTCCACTTGAGTTGCAAGTAAGCCCAACACAGTGATACAACACTAGGCAAGCAAATCTACCCTTCAGGTAGGTACAATGGTTCTTTCTGTTGAAGTCTAGGAAAATATGCCCTTTTTTTAATAGACAGTCTCAAGGGAAGATATAAGCACCATGCATCACAAACATTTAATGCATTACCTCCCCCACACCAAAAGAATACGTCAAAGGGGTATAGATAAGTAGTTAACATCCATTTATTCAATAGAGGTGCCAAAATCCATAGCTTTTCTGTTTTGTTTTTTAAACAGGCTGTTTGTCAAAATAATGGCTTCTTCTCCTACAACATACCCACTTGGTTTGGTACTACAAAATATGTGAAACCACTTGTTCAAAAACTCTGTGCTCATGAACAAATGATGTGCAGCAAGACATGCTACAACTCAGTCAACATAGCTTTCCTGATAGATGGCTCCAGCAGCGTTGGAGATAGCAACTTCCGTCTCATGCTTGAATTTATCAGCAATGTTGCCAAATCATTTGAGATCACAGATATTGGCGCCAAAATTGCAGCAGTTCAGTTCACCTACGACCAGCGTACTGAGTTCAGCTTTACAGACTATGCCACAAAAGAGAGGGTTCTTTCTGCTGTCCGAGGAATCCGTTACATGAGTGGTGGCACAGCTACTGGAGAAGCCATTACCTATACAACCAGAAATGTTTTTGGACCTGTGAGAGATGGGGCCAACAAAAATTTCCTGGTGATTTTGACTGATGGCCAGTCTTATGATGATGTCCGAGGACCTGCTGTTTCTGCTCACAAAGCAGGTAAATGATTGTCACCGTCTGTGCTCATACAAGTGACGTTTGGTGGGGGGAGCGTGGTTGCTTTTGAAGCTAATGATCTGAACAGCTGTGAAAGATAATTCATAGCTGTTCATTACTATGTGTATTGGAACTCATTGGGTGGTATCTGACTAGGTCATACTTGGTGGACTGAAGCTAGCCTTGATTAACAACTCTACTGATGTCAGTGGGTCTATTCCAGGGGTCAGCAACCTTTTTCAGCCGTGGGCCGGTCCACCGTCCCTCAGACCATGTGGTGGGCCGGACTATATTGGGGGGGGGGGAATGAACGAATTCCTATGCCCCACAAATAACCCAGAGATGCATTTTAAATAAAAGCACACATTCTGCTCATGTAAAAACACGTTGATTCCGGGACCATCCGCAGGCCGGATTGAGAAGGCGATTGGGCCGCATCCGGCCCACGGGCCTTAAGTTGCCTACCCCTGGTCTATTCCGACTATGATTTAGTAGTCAGATACCATCCATTACTTTGGGATACCCATCCTGGGTTTAACAGATTCCCACTACATTCTGGACCAACTTGCCTCATTACATGTTGTGACACAACAATCATAAGGGGTTGTATCCAAAGCAACACTAAGTCATGGTGTGTGCCACTAAGTTGGCACACAGATTTCTGTTTGCTCAATGGAACTTTTGCCCTCTCCTCCTCCATGTGCTCCCTAAGTATGTTCTCGGCGTCCCTCAACCCTCCAGAGCAGATATGGGGAAAGTGTGGGGCACATGCAGCGGTAGGAGAGTGGGCAAAGACTCATTGTACAAGCAGAAATCCTTCCACTAAAGGGACATGTTGTTTGGATACTACCCATAGACTAATCAAGAACCCAAAATACATATCGTGTGTGCTATGGGATCATTTTGCAAGCCATTTTACAATACCCACTATGTGTATTCCTGTGAAATTGAAGCAGCAATGGGCAGGTCCTATAACCTCTTCATAGCTACTAAATAGGATAATGACACAGGCCTCACTTTTTTATTTGTATTTAAGAAAGACTCAACAAACCATTGTCATGTCTGCTTGAGGCTTAAACCAGTCTTTCTTTCTTGCAGGTATTACCACCTTCTCCATTGGCATTGCTTGGGCCCCACTGGAGGATTTAAAAGATATGGCATCTGAACCAAGGGAGACACACACCTTTTTCACAAGAGAGTTTATGGGACTGGAGCAGCTTGTTCCTGATGTTGTTAGAGCCATTTGCAGAGATTTCTTGGACTCCAAACAGTAAATGGAAGGCTGCAGGAGATGACTCTAAATCACATCAGGAATGCCAAGGAGGTCTCTCTAGGGTATAGATGTTCTGTTATTCTAGCACACAAAGGGCTACTCTTCTGCTTTCTTTAGGCAGATCTTGTACGGAAGTCAGTGGAAGTTTTGTTTGAATAAACAGTAAGCGGAGAAGTTAGCCCAAAGCTCCCATTACATATGTATATTTAATATTTCTCAGTTAAAGTTTAAAGTGATGCAGATCTTATAGTTAAGGTTACTTGATATTCATGTTATGTATATAGAGAAAATACACAGCTGCTCCTGGCATTAAATGCTGAATATAATCTCAGATACATTCTATGAAGTGTAAAAAATATTGCTTTAGAATACTATCAACTGTGGTGAAAGGAATATTTTGCTGAGTACATAGCTATCAGCGCTGCATTTGCATAGCACAGACTAGTGCTTAGAACGTCTTGTATGCATCCTGATAGACAGTTAATGTACAGCAATTAGTTTCTTAAAAAATTATTTGACTACTCCAAAGCACAAATAAAAGCTGTTTAAAATCTGGCTAAGTTTGGATTTAAAACAAAACAAAAACAACATATACACACAAACCTTGCTCATGTGCATCTCCAAAGATTTGGTACTGTATGAATAATTACTTTTAAAAAATAAAAAGTATTGAGTTCTCACTTCCTTAATTGCCTGGAATGCAATGAAACTACAGTGGTACCTCGGGTTAAGTACGCTTCAGGTTAAGAACTCTGCTAAGAACAGAAATCGTGCTTTGGCAGCGCAGCGGCAGCAGGAGGTCCCATTAGCTAAAGTGGTGCTTCAGGTTAAGTACGCTTCAGGTTAAGAACGGACCTCCAGAACGAATTAAGTACTTAACCCGAGGTACCACTGTATTAAGAAACAAAAATGTTTTAAGGGGCAACTTTCAGCTTTTATCTGAATTAATTCAATTGTTGTCAGTGGAACAGAATTCATTTAAATCCAGTTATACCAGATTAAAAGACCCATGAATTGGGCTGTAAGCTGCCTACCCATCATCAACTGCAGAACTGTTTGCCCCGCAACAAGTTGTTTTGTTTGTAAACATTATAAGCAATTATAAAAGGTACAGAAGGGATCCTATTTAACTGGCTTTTAGTCATAATTTATGATTGTCAATATATTACATAAATATAAGTGGCAACAATGCCTAGTATTTTTCTACTTTATTACCTAGATATTTCTACACAGGTGTGTGTGTTTTTTAGTGTGTGGGAGGAAAAAATATGCACTTTTCTCAGATTACTATTTTATTCATAGCTTTAAAAATGTTTGATATGGAAAATACACATACCTTACATGACAACTGTTCTCCACACTATGGTTTGTTCGTTTTTTTATAAGACTCCCAATAGTATGCTATAATTCAATAAAGCAATAACAAAGAATGCAGCTGTTTGTATCATTAACTGTGGAATTATCACAAGAAAACAAAAATATTTATTGTATACTGTTTGGGGAAATGAAGCAAGTGGTATGATGTAAGGCAAGGGTATGTCATCACTCTCAACCTACCCCATGGCAACTGTTTGCAGGGGGGTGCGGTGGTGGAATCATGTGCTGGGCCTGAAGGGTTCAGGTGATGAGGCGAGAACAGGCATGAGGCTTGCTGCTAAAACTGAACTCCCTTTGTTAGGAGGGCCACCTTTATATGATTTCAGATGAAATACCTGCCACTTACACCTTATATGTTGAAGCAACCCACTTTCCTACTGCTAACGTCTCGTTTTTAAATATTTCCTCATTCACCATTTAGTAGACAAGGGCTGCCTTCGGCTATAGGACAAACATACCAGAAGTCTTCCAATTTAAAAGCCAAACAAATACCGGTATATTGGGTGAAATCCAGCATTGTACGAATGAAATTCCACTTGCACAATGGGGCTTCTTCTTCATTTCCTCCTATAAAGTCCCCTAACTGCTTGGGTACATGGAAGGCTGCAGGAGAGGATGCCCCATTGCGTGAGCAGAAGTACATTCAAATAGCATTGGCTGCCCCCATTAATTTTGTTGAAACTTATTTATGACATCAGATAGGTTTATTAGTGAGTTGGATGTTAAATACGTGAATATTTGCTTTAAGGGTTACTTTAAAGAGGGATAAATTTCCTGGCACTCATTCTCTTCCTTTTTGGAAGCCAATAAGGTAAAGGTAAAGGTACCACTGACCATTAGGTCCAGTCGCAGACAACTCTGGGGTTTGCGACGCTCATCTTGCTCTATAGGCCGAGGGAGCCCAGCGTTTGTCTGCAGACAGCTTCCGGGTCATGTGGCCAGCATGACTAAGCTGCTTCTGGCGAACAAGAGCAGTGCACGGAAACGCCGCTTACCTTCCTGCCAGAGCAGTACCTACGGTATTTATCTACTTGCACTTTGACGTGCTTTCGAACTGCTAGGTTGGCAGGAGCTGGGAACTCGAGCAATGAGAGCTCACCCCGTCGTGGGGATTCGAACCACCGACCTTCCGATCGGCAAGCCCTAAGCTCTGTGGTTTAGACCACAGCGTCACCTGCGTTGCTATTATCTTCTCCCCAGTTAATACATTCACTTTACAGAGGACTTGATCCAAAGTCTTCATCTGGTCAGGAACTCAATGCTACATGTAAGATACCCAACAGTCTGCCTTCAGCTCTTCTGGAGGACTGCTGATGAAGTCTTCCTCTTCCTACAGACCAGCTTAGCTTCTGTCTCAGCCCTGGTGTCTTCACTTCCTCCTTAGACAGCCACTGCCTGCTGCCACTAGGACCTTTCAGCTCTTATTTCTGTTTCTGCTTCTTCCTCTAGCAGGTTCTTCAGTCCCTAACTCCAGAGTCTCACAGTGCTAGGTCTGTCTCTTTTTATTCTCTTCAGCCAGAACCCTTTAACCAATGAAAGTTAGGCTCTTGACAAACCAATGAGTTGAAATAGAAGTGTGCATGCACACAAAAGCTCATACCAAGAACAAACTTAGTTGGTCTCTAAGGTGCTACTGGAAGGAATTTTTTTATTTGAAATAGAATGTCCACTTTGGGACCTATCACAGCCTAACTTTTTTATTCCATGTTTGTATATAAAAGCAGATCTCTAATGTTCACTGACACAACAGAAAACCTCACATGGTACAATCACCTATTTAGTAACTTTATCTACATTTTTCTTGGCAGGCTGCAACCTATATATTGTATATTACTTCTAAATGAGACCTGGGAGATGAAACCTGCCAACCTCTGTCCTCATTTAGTTAATTCACAAACAGAGCAGTCTATTCACAAACAGAGCAGTTTTCACATATTAATACTATGCACATGTAACTTTTACTGTTTCTCCACACTGCAAGTCTGTAAAAGCTCAGCCTGTGGCATTTGAGGCAGAATTCATCTTCCAAACCATTTCAGTTTTTTAAAAGCAAGTTTCCATTGTTGTGAAGATATACTTGAAATCTGAGAAGGCAGAGGAGGTGCAAGAATAGGATTTCTTAGTGTTTGGCAGTGCTCCGTGTATGTCATCCTTGTTCCTTGTTTAGCAAAACCAAAAATAAACAAAAAATAAATACTGTAGTGCACACTGGTTCAATTTGCACAGCTCAGAGACTTTAGCTCTTCTTAGTGCAGAATCTATTTCATTTGTACTTATTAGTACAAATCACACACAACCCAGCCAAGGAAATGACACTCTTAAAAAGCATTTCAGCAGTTGAGGAAAGTTCCAAGCCTCTATAAACGGTTTGTGAGAACAGAAGGTACAGTATCAAACTTTATTTCGGTCACAGAGCAGCATAAGATAAAACATACGGATAAACTGAACACACGAGACTTAAAACAGGTAAGGGATAAAAAGTAGTAATTAAAAGGTGATTTTATTGTGCATACTTAAAAAGACAGAAACAAGGACAAACGGTTAAAAGTGACTATGAAGTGTGAAGGAGCACAGGTCTTGCATTTTGGGCCTAGTTTGTGGCGCAAACCATCCTTTTGACGAATATCCACCATGGCAGCGCAAAATCTAGCAACTGAGTATGTAATGTCTGGGATTTCATCTTGAAGTAGCAGTGAGGTATAAAGTTGTTCTGTGCAACCTGGGAATTTTTGTAGTATAGGCAAGATGAACCTGGCTTGTGTATCTGTATAGCACTGGCAGTGAGAACAGAAGCATTGGACTATGGAGCTACAACTAAAACTAAGCTGGAAATGCTTTATGAACAGTTTGCCCATGTTCAGTTTAGTAAAACATTCTTTATGTCTGAGGATTGGGGAGAATCTATGGGAAAGTCATACCAGTGCTCCTTGGCGCTATTTCCTCCACTGAAACCTTAGCTGCTGCTGAGCCATAAGACCAACATTGAAGAGGCCACGGCTGTCCACAGAAATAATTCAGGGTTGGGAAGGTCTATAGTGTGTAACTACAGATTGTTCAACTTGACTATTTGCAGTCTTTATACAACTGAGTCCCGCACATCATTATGTGGTACTGAAGAGAAGCAACAAGAAACAATGGTGGGCTGTGCCTGTTGGCGATTTTCTGGAATTATGCATTTCAGAACTATAGAATCATAGAATCATAGAGTTGGAAGAGACCACAAGGGCCATCCAGTCCAACCCCCTGCCAAGCAGGAACACCATCAAAGCATTCTTGACAGATGGCTGTCAAGCCTCTGCTTAAAGACCTCCAAAGAAGGAGACTCCACCACACTCCTTGGCAGCAAATTCCACTGTCGAACAGCTCTTACTGTCAGGAAGTTCTTCCTAATGTTTAGGTGGAATCTTCTTTCTTGTAGTTTGAATCCATTGCTCCGTGTCCGCTTCTCTGGAGCAGCAGAAAACAACCTTTCTCCCTCCTCTATATGACATCATTTTATATATTTGAACATGGCTATCATATCACCCCTTAACCTTCTCTTCTCCAGGCTAAACATACCCAGCTCCCTAAGCTGTTCCTCATAAGCCGTTCCTCAACTAACTTCTAACAAATACTAGAACTATACACATATAAACTTAATACGTGTATGCAGTTGTGTGTCTTCAACAGGAAGAATAGTGGTATCCACGTTCCCCATTTTTAATACAATTTCAAAGAAAAGCAGTTTGTTTCGCAATGTTTATTAAAGAGTCACATTTCATTTAAGCCTTAGAATGCAGCACTCTGGAAAAGCTGCCAGGAACAATGTTTGACTTAAGAAAAGGCAATTATGAAACTAATTCCAATATAATTAATTCCAATATAATGAAATAAAAACCACTCTTGCCTATTAGTTAATGCTTTAAATTGATGGAAAAAACCCAAGAGTGCAAACCAGCAGAAGAGTTTTTAAAAACCTCTACACACAAGACACATTTTGAAACCACACTTTGAGCTCTATGGTCAAAGGTGGGATTTCCTTTTTTTATTTACAGTATAAATTTAATGCATCAGGATTGCAAACAATGGTGCTGCTTTTTCTCTAACCTGGTTATATGCAATATATGCTTACATTACTTTGTCAAGGGTACATTACCATCTTGTTTCCCTCCAGTTCAATCTGAGAAATACATTCTCTCTGCTAATCTAATTGTAAAACATGGAAACACAAGATACCATCCATTATAAGAACATTTTCCATGTCCCAATAATGTGCTCAGCAACTAATTCAAGAAATATGCTGGCACCCATTCTTAGTTTATATTGTGCTGATTTTCTCTTTAAAGAACGGCTCCATTTGTAGAAACAATTTATGGAAGAAAGACGTGTTAAAAGATGAAATGAATGGCACACAAAGGTTCTATGAACTGCTTTGCCATGAACAGTTACAGAAACAATCATTTTATGATTATGATTTTTGGGGCAGAATAGGCATGGAAAAACCACTCAAAATCTGTGTTTTAAGAATCTAGTCTGTCATTAAATGGAAAGTTTTACACTCAAAAGTGTGCTACTTAGTATCATCTACCTTTTAGAGTAAAGGCACAATGATTTCATTAATTGTAGATTATAAATAATAAACACAAGATTCCTTTAAGATTGTAAAATCAAATATCTAAAACTGTAATCCTAGTCGTCTGCCTCAGTGAACTCAGTGGGGCTTACTTCTGAGCAGGCATGTGCAGAATTGAACTAAGTGGCTTTCAAATTTGACTCTAATGATTGACAATATTCTTTTAAAAAATACAAGCTGCCTTGACATTGTGTATCCCATTTTTAAAATACAAATCACTATTTGTTCTTGAAACCAGTTCTTATAAGGGAGTGGCACAGTTAAAACTGTTGATAAATATTAGAAGTCTTTAAAGCAATGCAGTTTATTAAAATGTGCAAAGCAGTAGTTTTGTTAAAATTTAAACCTTCCTTTCCTAATTACTTGGAGAATAAAATGACACTTAAAACTTTGCAACACAAAATATAACCAACAGTAACATACAGGTACACCATTTAGTATTTATTATATGCATTTTATATACATTATTTTTTTAAACAGCTGTACTTTTGCTATGTTGTACAATCTTAAAAATTTGCTGATTCATAGTTTGTAAAACAGAAAACTTACAAAACTCATCAAAACTTGCAAACTGATCAGAAAGATTTTTGTGGAAGACTAGAAAAAATACTTTATTGTCTTAATCATGCAGTTACACAAACAAAATCTTTTTGTTACACCATAAACTGAAGCACATCCGAAAAAAACAAATCAAAGCAGAGAATAACTATTCCAAACACAGCCAATTTCTGACTCTTGATTCAACTACTTTTGCATTCTATTTGAACCGCAAATAAAAACATTTTCACTCCAAAAGTTCTGAAATGACTTTCTGGAATCAACTTTACTCCAGACACTTAACTGGAAAAAGTCTGTCTAACTTTTAAAACTATTACATGTCCCATTTTTAATCTATTTTAGACTGTTCGAAGAGTGCCATAATAGATATACAGGGCCCCTTGATACGCTACATAAAAAGAAGATAAAGACCAACAAAAATGAAATAAATAATAGGCCATTAGCCAGATGGGTAATCCTTGATAAATAATCTCGTAAATACAGTTAAGATGTACAAAATATCACATAGTGATAGGATGCCAAGATTAATTTTAAAAGGTCATTGGGAGGGCTGGGGGTACTTAGTTCCTTTGTGTTTCGCTTACACAATTCTTTACAGTCCTTTAGGAAGCCAGTTATGCAATGATGATGAATTAGCATCCTGATGAAAGGACTTAGTTGAGCTTCATTAGATAACAAAGGAAACGGTATTGTTACAGGGCAGCGGGCCAGCAAGATCTCTGTGGTTTCGGGTCCTATAATGCAGAAAAAACATCATCCATACAATCTTGAGCACTGTTGTGACAGGCTAAATATATAAAAGACATATAAAAACTAGAATTTTATCCAAATATTTTGTGCAACTAATGCTAAATATTTTAAGTTAATTCCTTTTTCTTTAAAGCAAAATAAAAGTTTAAAAGGGGAATCTGTGGCATTTGACTGATAACAGAAGATACTAAGAGATGCAAAGAAAGCTACTCTTGGAGCTCACTCCCCCCAACAAGAGCACCACATTCCTAACCCTAAGGCAGCACACAGAGTCCAAAATAAAAGTCTTTAATAAGATCCGACTCCACGTTCGTTTAAAGACACACCTAAATAACAGACAAACGCTCAGTCCATATCCAGTCAAGGCTACAAATACTGGTTTGCTTTTTTTTCCTTTCAAAAATACAGTAATTACAGTTAAATGAATCAGCCCAGCGTTATTCACGAGATCGTGATTTGACCAATTTAAATCTGCCCCAAACACACAGTCTCTGCTGAGGCTGGTCACATGTAGTGTCTCATCAGTAACCGTTTCGGTGATGGCAGTGACGCATTCCCTCTTTTCGTCCAGGCAAACCTGCTACATAAGATGCAGGTTTGCTTTGTTATGTCACACAAATACTTTGGCAAGGGCATCAGCTCCTGCACTGGCAATATATGCTTTTGATGGATGAAAAGCTACGTCGTAAATGGATTCATCCAGCTTTTTCCTATGGGCTGTTATTTCTTGCACACACGTTTTGCTGTCCAAATTCCACAATCTAATAGAGCAGTCATGACCTGAATGAAGAGAAAAACGAGAGTCAGGATTTCAGACATAGCTAAATATGCAATACAACAAGATCCGCTAGCAATAACAGGAGACATTGTCGACTTACTTCCAGACATCAAGTAGATTCCATTAGGGTCCACAGCTAAACTTGTGACAGCGTCCAAGTGAGCAACCATAGAATGGATCATTTTACCTAACAGCAATTAAAGAACATGTAACAGTTACCAAGGATTCAACCTTAAGAAACAAAAATACTGCACTGCTGGATCAGAACAGGTTTCCATCCAGCTCAGCATTCTGTATCCAATGGTGGCCTGCTAGGTGCTTCAAGGAAGGTCACAGAAAGGCTTAAACATTTGCCCTTAAATCAGTAACAGTTTTAAAACGATTATGTTAAAGGGATGGCATATGACTTTTCGAGTCTTCATTATCATAGTAATTTTGTTTCTGATAGCCAATTCTTTATGAATGCCACTTGAAGGCAGGTTGACACACTCGATTGAGAAGGTTAAACAGCTATTAACAGATTTGCAAAAAGCAAGAACAAACATAGGAAACACTAAGCCAATAGCTTATTGAAAATAATTCCCAGTCACTGAAGCTGCACAAAGTACAGAACCCAGGAGGGCTAGAACAGAATAATAGAGACAGGGGTATGATTCTCAATTTGGGGCAACAGACTGATCCCATCTGCAGCTCCTATTTCCTGATGCCAATTCTAGTTCCAGCTATTTCCCTGCTACAGCAGTGAAAGATAAAATACTTTTAACTTCAATCTTAAAGGAATAAACATAGGCTTGCCATCCCCCTCCCCCCGCTGTAAATAAACTGCACCTCAGCCACTGTCTTGAGCTGCTGTGATCACAACATTCCAGTGGAGGATTTGGGAAACTGGGGGTTAGGTGGGGAAGGCTGAAAGGAGACCCAAATGTCCCAGACTAAAGGAGGGATGATTGACAGAGAGGAGAACCTATAGAACAAGTAGGAGCATAAGAAAAATATCAGAGGAATTGGCAGGATGCTGACGAAAAGGAAGAAGGGCATTTTCATTTTCTTACCCGTTTTATTGTCAAAAAACTTGATGTGTCTATCTTCATGAGCTGTTATTGTTACAGGGAGTGTTGGATGACTTACTACCCTGTTAATGTGATTGTTTGATTGTAAACCTGAGAACACAATAGAGATGACAATCAGAGGAGGAAGGAATCACACTGAATTCAGTTAACATGTTTGGTGTGTGTGTGTGTGTGTGTGTGTGTGTGTGTGTGTGTGTGTGTGTGTGTGTACAATCCACAAATTATCCCTGTCACTCTAGCGTCTTATGGGAGTGTGTATGTATGCCAAAGGATAGATTCAAAGACAAACTGGCTCCAATTCAGGAAAAGTGGGGGCTGGGCTGGGTTGTTGCTATGAGAACAAGCAACAGCAAGCCTCAGGCTCTCATGTTCCCCTCCTTTGCACACAGACTGGACTCTTCTGTTTGTAGCAAGACAAAAGATGCCAAATGATGGTTTGCCAAGAAACTAGAAGTCGAAGCTTTTCATCTCCCCCCACCCCAGAAAGAAATGGGAGGAAAGAAAACTTGAGCCAGAGGACATACCATGACTTATCCTTACATATAAAGAATGCAATCTAAACCCCTACCCACTGTCAGCAGAGTTTTGTAGAGTAGCTGAGCCGCCGCCACCACATCTGCATTTCAGTCACTTATGGCTGAAAAGGTGGGAGGGCAGGACGATTGAGCCTGATCCCTGCAGAAGCTTCAGGCTGGAGCAGCGGTCAAGTTTCAAGTCAAACAATAATGGCTCAGTCCCCCTCTCTCAGAATGCCCCATTTCTGCTAAACTCCACTGGCCTTGGAACCCCTCTCTATGTACAGCAGAAGACCATGGAGAGAGATGAGTAGAGGGACGCCTCTGCTCAATCTAAACCATCCCCATCCACACAGACCAGTGTATATGATGGTTTGATTGTTTTGCAACTGAGCTACTATTACTCTGACACAGAACTTCTAATAAACCATGCTTGCCATTGGTTGTTTTAATCAAACTGATTATGGTCCTAGTGTTGGGGTGCTCATGTACTATTTTAGCAAAGATTTCTGGGGTATGGGCAATGAAGAAAAAGTGGATGAGCAGATGTGTAACACTGGCACTTGTACTACTTGAAATGAACATTTTAAGAAGCAGCTTTCATTAGGCATCTCCTTACTTGAAGAGGTCTGGGTGAACATGTCAGCAAAAAGACATCAAGGACTTTTTATCTGGCAAGTGAAATGTGTGGTTTTTTTAAAAATCTTGTTTGTCCTCGCCATCCTTCTTTGAAGCAGTTCATCTTAATTCTTCCATTTTACACATGGGGACTTGCTGAGGGTAACTTTCAAGACCTCCCAGTAAGTTCACACAGTTGAGGCAGGATTTAAAACGAAGTTTCCCAGAACCAAATTCAACACCACAAGAGGAACTTAAAAATATTTCTGTTTACCAGGCATTTGATGGCAGAAAGATACTGTTCCTGGCAACTGTGAAATTATTAGTTGTGAGGGTATGTGACTATTCATACATTTTCAGAAGTTCTGAGATGCTTTCACATGTTTTGAATATGTTTTTAGATTGTTTTTAATTGCATTGTTTTACCACACAGTCACCATGGGCTCCTTTGAAAGGAAGGGATGGGTAGAAATTTAACAAATAATACGGTGGCAAGCAAATATCTGGTAGGAACAAAAACTGTGGCATCACTGAACTTCTTCAGCTGAACCTCCCCAGGATTTCTGTACACATATTTCACTGATGTAAAATATCCATTTGAAGAAAAATATTTTCCTATATTTATATTACACCTTGGCCTTGTAAGATTAAGTCCCAGATGCAAAAGTGATAAAAAGAGCAGTAAAGAACCTCTTTTGCTTACCAGAATCAGTCTGTGAAGAAAGCATTACCAGTGCCTGGGATGTTTCCAAATCATAGATGACGGTGTTGCCAGTGCTAAATGATGTCACCATATGAGCAGGATCACAACCTATAAAGTCAACTGATGTGGGTATTCCATACTCTGGAGCCGAAAGAAAAGAATGAACAATGAATCTGTTAAGAGAAATGCTTCTACATCCAATTTAAGTCTCTAAGATAATTAATTTACTCAAAGATAAATATAATAATTAAAGTCAATGTACTGATCTTCTTCTTCTTTAAAAAACTTCACACACCAAGCTATATTTATTTTAAAGCAATTTATGTTGCTTCTAAGTACAACTGACATCCAAAATAAAATGGCTTGGATTCAGGGATCATATTGTGATTTTATTAGTTTATTTAGTGCTAGCCAGCCAGAGCAATATAAAATGCAATGAAAGGAAATTATATAAAATTTTCAATAAACAAACAAACCACTAAAAAAAACCAGGCAAAAACCAAAAGGACTTGGAGCTAAAGGAAACACAGGTGTCTAGACTATCATTACCCGCTGTTATGAACTTTAGATTTGCTTCTAAAAATACTGTTTCTTGGTGTGTGTGTGTGTGTTTGTTTACAAAAATATTTTCTTTTAAATTTAAACTTTTGTTAACAGATAGAAAACCTCACAGCTCACCTCTATTTCCATTGTAAGTGCAAATGCAGGGCACTTTTTCTGGTGGATTCCATAATCTAATACTGCCATCTGCTGAGCAAGATAGTAAGTGATTCTTTATACCGCTATAAGCAAGACCCCAGACCGCATCCGTGTGAGCAATTAATGTGCCAGCTAGAACGTTTGGCTCTTCAGGGGGAAAAAGAAAAACAAAATTAGTTAGTCAATCTTTTGAGCATTTCTAACCAGCATCCCCAAAAATGTATGGGTTCTTATAAATGTAAATCTGTATGGATAATCTATCAACTTGTTGTGAGATTCCAAATTATATAGTCATAATAACTGATCTTATTTCTTGTCTCCACAGATGGCTTCAGGAAGCAGCATTGGATGAGTGCTACTCGGGTCCTAGGCTTTTGAGCTATGGGATGCCACAGGGCACCAAATTGTCTCCAATGCTATTTAACATCTACATGAAGCCAATGGGAGTGGTCACTGAATCAAAGTGTCATCAGTACGCTGATGATACCAAACTCTATTTCTGACTAACATCTGATTGGGAACAGCTGAGAAGGCCCTGGACTGGTGTCTGAATACAATGGTGGGCTAGATGAGGGCTAAAGAAGAAGAGTCCTGGCAAGACTGAGACTCTGTGGGCGAGCAGTTAAGTTCCCACATCAAGGAAGTTGGTAAGCTGCCTGCCTAGATGGGATCCAGCACTGCCACTGCAGGCAGAGTTGTTCTTCGTTGCTAGGAGTGCCTTTCACCAATTTTAATTGATTAGATAACTATAGCTGTTCCCGGATCAGGATAGCTTGACCACAGTTGTCCATGCATTGGTAACCTCACAGTTGGATCACTGCAACAACAACCTAAGTGGATTAAACTTACATTATGACATATTTTGATAATGCTTACCATATGTATCATAAGGATCCACATTTGGGCTAGGCATGTTCCACCATTGTATAGTTGCATCTATTCCACCACTAAAACACTGCTCTCCATTGGAACTAACTGCCAATGATAATACAGGTCCACTGTTTTAAAACACAAAAGCAGTACATTAAATTCCAAAGTCAATTTTGCCTTATTGTTTTAAATATCAAAGACTGGGTAGAATATCAAAATTACGCTTTTAAACATACCTACTGGCTCGTAACCTTACAATTTTGTTAAATAGTACAAAAGGTAAGAATCAGCATTAAAATATGAAAGATTCGAGAGGAAAAATCCTATTAGTAGTACAATTGGAACTATTAACAGAATAGATACTAAGGACACATAAGGTGCTCATTTAGGAAAACAGAAACTCAACTAAATTAAGAACTTAGGAACAGCTAAGAACGTAAAGTAAGTATGATTAGTAATTTAACAAACTCATTTGAAAAGTTACAACTATGAGAGAGAAGAGCAAGTTACCAGCATGCACAAAAAGCTGCTTCCATTCTTAATACACAACACCTTATTTCGTCCCACCACATAACATAAACAGTACTCCATTTATCAGAAACAAGGGAACAAACACATCTTACATTATCTTGTCACCTCAACTTTTATTTTAACACTTCATAACCATAACCCGCAGTGAACAGCATGGTGCGATGGCATCACTCAACAGATCTCTGGTTGGTTGCATCACTGCTACTTACTGGGAGATGGGGGCGGGGCTAAGGTGGCTGTCAGCACAAGCACCTTGGCAAAGTCAATCCGGTGCTCCTGTTGGTGCATCTGCACCAAGCCAACCTTGCCCCCCCCCCCCAATCTCCCAGGAAGCAGCAGTGACACAACCAGCACCTCGCTCCAGACAAACCCTGAGCGCTAACCATAGTTTGTTCTAGGTGTACCAGCAGTGGTCTGCCTGTGGAATGTATATATGAGAACATGGAGATACTTACATATGGGCTCTAAATGTGTAGATAGGTTCCACGTCTAAAGAGGCACTCCTGTAAGAAAGGTGTCAGAAATAAAGAGGTCAGCATAATTGATCTCCCCCAATATGAAACTTCCAGCGATTTCTCTCGACAGGATCTAAATGTATACTTGCTTTTTGGCAGGAACTGTCTTTTGCAAGTTCCAAAGTTTTAGGGTATGGTCCTCAGAGGCCGTAACCAGCACAGGCTCTACAGGATGAAAAGCTAATGCCCGCACTCCATCGAAGTGGCTGCGTAGCGTATACTTAGGATTCCATGTTTTCCGAAAGGCATCTTTGTTGGCTGGCAGCTAAAGTAAGAATGCATATTGTTAACATCTAAGTAAGAGAGGCACACGGCTAAAAGCTTGTCTGCTGTGGGCTCTTCATTGCCACATGTATCACAGAACACAAATTGAAGCATAAGTTCAATAAATGTTAGCAAGAAATCTGTTCTGCTAGGATTGCACTGCAATGCTGTGGAATGACCTTCAGTACCAACTCTTGCATTTTTATTATAAAAACCTTTTCAGGATGCACTTGAAACAATGTAAATACCACCAAGATACTGTAGTTAAATGACAACTACAGTAAGTTTCTTGTTGATTTTACAAGAATCTTATCAGGTGTGTGTCATTAATACATTTTATTGTGGAGACCTATTTATAATAATCATATGGAATAATATGCATGGTGCATAGCTGTAGACCTACATTATGTGGAACATTCTAAGAATGTACTACTGTTAGATCTATTTTAAAATAAAGTTGTACTTACATCATAACTGTAATCTGCATCATTAGCTACAGTCAAGTCTGCAAGGTCCCCAAGGCCCAGAACACTTAACAAAACGTCATCTGAACCCATAATAAATGACTTGCCCCCTCCAGATGGAAACGTAATTGGCTCAGCTACAAGAGACAAAAAATAGTTTATTAAGATCCGGAGATTAAGAATTGGTAAGATTTTAATAAGAACCAAGAATTAAAGCTCAACGATTCCCCAAAGTATATTTTGCATTGGCACATTTACATTTATATGTTAAATTTCTTCAATAAAACATGGTATCTACTAATAAATCCCTTCTTACATATTTGTAGTCACTAACATCTGTAACTATAACAATGTCACATTTTTTTGGTTTCCCTTTCCACACATTGATTCCCCTTTTGAGTATATTAATTTTACTGATCTGTTTTATTGATTACTAATGACCATGAATAAGCAAGAGATAAATATTGCATCAGAGCTGTTTCAGTTTCATTTAATATTCACTTACCTTTTCAAACATGCCATTATGCACTGTTATTCAAAATGAAATTTGTGCCTTTCCCCCCTCAAATAACCTTTCACTGAAAATATAAAATAGTTGCAATCCTATAAACAATGTAATCCCTGTGAGTAAGTCCCACTGAACTCAATGGACTTACTTCTTAAGAAGGCATGTACAGAATTACCAAACTACTGCCTCACTGAATATTTTTTTAAAATCTTGTTTTGTTTTGTTTTAATAGGGCAAATGTACAGTGTCTGTACTTGATTATTAAGAGATAAAATGAAGAGGCATTTACTCATTTAAGCCTAGGGTGAAATTCAGTAGAAGTGAAATGGCTTTAAATCCAGCACATGCTATATTAAGAGAAGGGGATAATAATTTTCTCCAGTTGTTCCTTCCTACTTCAGCCTCCTGTACCCCCCAAAAAAATCTGTTCCAGAGGGTTGGGGGACCCTCCAGAATAGCATGGAAGGTGGTCGTGGGGGCTGAAAGGGAAAGGGAAAATCAGAGACAATCACTCCTCTTTCTCTTAGGTTAGCATATGCTCCCCGCCCCCAAGCAAAAGCCGTTTTCAAGTGGAACAGCATTCCACCAGATTTCCTCACTAATTCCTACTTTATTTTTCAATAGTTTGCTCAAAATCAGTGAAGTGGCTCTTTCAAATATATTTACAATTTCAGAAAATTGTTTTCTTTTAAGTGAATTTAACCTGCTTTTGGACCAACGTAACATTCCATAATGTCACATTTTCAATTTTAGTTTTCTTTGTATCTTTACTTTCAAAAGCAATCATCAGGCTACCTATCCTACAGACTGTTCTCTACTTCCAAATCTGAAGGAATCAGTCTTCAAAGCATGCACAATTATTATTTAGACCAAGCGATTTAATAATTAATTATTTTTAGAATGAATACATCAACTATCTACAATATGAGGAGGTCTCTGGCATTTTCTAAATTTTGTCAAGTTTGTATTTTCCTGGTACTGAAGTTCTAGCAGAAGTAAATGAACAAAATAACCAGGAGAATCAGACACATGCAGTATACAGTAAAAAGAAAACAAAACTTTAAAAATCTACTGTTGCTGTTAATAGACTATACAACTAGCAGTGGGAAAAGAAGGCAAAGCTCAAAACAACATGCTATTTTCCACATTATGCAGCTTGCCAAAAGAATAAAATTCCAACATAAAGTGCAGGAATGCTGCACTCTAGTGAGAGAATGAAGTCACACATTCAATCCATCTATGTATATAAACTGATCCATCCAGCTGCACTACATTAAAATGACTACCTCCTTCCAATGGTTTATTTCCTAATTTCTTTTATTTTTTAAGGGATCAGGCTAGGGAGTTGCTTCAAGGTAGTTCTGTGCATCTTTAGAAGAGAACTGATTCCCATGATGTACCATTTGCTCAAGACTGCACATACAACTTATGCTGTCAATACTAAAGGGTCCAGGACAACTAACAGTAACACTGCATAAGCACAAACCTTGTTCAAACACCACATACTAAGGGTTTTGCATGGCCAACACATGAATATCAAGGAAAACCTCATTTTTTTATTGTTAAGATAGAATTTTCCTTAAGATAGGATTTCCTTTGTTTCAGGGAATATTTTAGGAGCAAATTTGGGAGTAATGTTGAAATTTTGAAAACATCACAACACGTACTTTGATTACCAACGCTAAAATGCTGAGGCAACAGCATTTTATTTCAGATGGTGAGCAAAGCACTAATAAATTCCACTCAACACTGGTGCAATATATTTGGATAAGGACAGGTTTTTTTAAAAAATATTCTCAACGAAGTAGAATTAATAAAACTTCAGAGAAGGGTATCATTTACCAATTTACCTTATTGTTGCTTAATATTTGCCACTCACCACTGTTATATTATTAAGCTTTCTAATCAAGTAAACATACAAAATATGGGTATTGATTTCTGTTATATAAGACAAAAAAGCTAAAGGACTGAAGTGGTATTCTTTCGCAAAGCCACGTTGCCCAGCAACAATGGCATCTAAATGTTAGCACTGGGTTTGGAGGGCTATACAAGTGTGGTTTTAAAAGAAAACCTTCTAAAAATAAAATAAGTAGGTGAATTTGTTGTACCTTCCTCTGCTCTTGCACCTTCATGATCAGTCATTCTAGAAGAGGGTGACCTAGATTGATTAATGACTCCTGAAGGGATGTGGGGTAGCTCATCATCGCCCAGATCAGCTATCATGTCGTGCAGTTTAGTCCTGTTGACCCCTGTAAATTAATGTCAGCAGCAAAGGTTCATTTGATTGCCACCGCTTGACCTGACAGCCATTTACATGCCCAGCTTGCTAATCAATATTATTGTTTGAATGTAATCTCGTTATAAGACACATGATGGAGTGTGTGTGTGTGTGTGTGTGTGTGTGTGTATTTACATGATGTTGCGTTGGAAAATGAATTAAGATCTCTTTTTAAAAAAGGGATTCCAACTTGTTCTTTGTGTAATTGCTATTTGTTGTACTTAAGATAAAAGAGAAGCTTGAATGTTTGAATTCCCTAAGAATGTAATCCTTGAACAAATGCATATTAATTATATATTGACAAAAAAATCCAGTATTTATATTAAAAGCTAGCATCACCGAGAAAGCACAAACTTTGCTTACCAAAAGAAGGGACAAAAGTACAGGTGAATAGGTGGCTGGGAGGCAACAAACTGTTAACTTTCCCTTTTTGTGTTTTTAAATAGGTAATTGGGCAATTTAAAAATATTCATCAATCACAGTTGTAAGAAATTTTAGTAGTATAAAATAATTCTTGTATCTGGAAAGCTGACTTCAAATTAATACTCTGGCCTATAAAGTTTTTTAAACTAAAATGAATGCAGAATCTCCAAAGAAACTTTCATAAATAATAAACCATAATCATAGATTGAAAGTCAGAGAAATAGGAGGTGGAGTCTCCTCAGTCTGCTTTTGGCCAACAGAACTACCAGCTCTTCTTCTTAGCCAGGTAACCACAATTCCTTCATTACAGGAGCCCAGATGACCTTTCTCAATAAATTCTAAAATTACTCTTTTCACTTCAAGATCCCTACTGATCCAAGTTTTACCACTAAATAAAACACAATGTCCTTATAGTACAAAAGATGGAGTTATTCTACACAAAGTGAAATAAAAGGCCATGCCATTTTTTTACTGACACTCTAAAAAGTGTACATACTAGGGTTGCCCCTTCCATTCCCCCCACATTAACTCACTACATTCCTCTTCCCACTCCATGCAACTGCTAAGTTCGCTTTTCACCTTCCCAACCCCATTTCTGATTACACTACTACTCACTTCTATTTTGTGGTCCCTCTTTGCACTAGTTTTCACATTTACCCCGTGTCCATGCCTTCTCCCACTGTCAGTATGTTTAAGTGACAAAAGACAAACCAGCTTTTAGTTACTAGACCAAAATTATGAACAGCCCTTTTATTTAGAAAAAACACGGGACACCCGCACCAAGCTTTTAATGGTTTTATCTAATATTGAAACTTTTATTATCTTTGCACTTTTCTGAAACTATATAAGATATGATTTTTCCACTTCTATACTGAGGGGGGGGGGAAGATGGACAGTACAAACTTGGAAGGACACAGTTGCTCTTGGGACAAGGAGTTGAGAGACACCTGTAAGCATATCTTAACAGTGAGATGAACCAGAGGAGAGCTGCAGAGTGATATCCTGCAGACTATAAACTCTAAAGTGCTAATCATTTTAAAACCAGGACCTTGAGTAATCATAAGTCTGTGGTGTAAATAGAATACACAGCCTAGTCTTATGGCAGTTGCCAAGTGTCTCAAGAGAAAGAATGCAAGAATGCTGGCAAAACAGGGAAAGAAACTTTACAGAGTGGGTAGAATCAGGGGGTGGTCAATCATACCCTAAATGCTAGTTTCTAAGGATTTGAAGTGGGTCTCACTCTGCCCAGTAACTCTGTCTGAACAAAGAGATGATGTGGGATATGGGTAGAAACAGAGATTACTGTGTTCCATGACAGGAACTCCATAACTGCTATGATTCTTAATGAGACCTGAAGCCCTGTGTTATGAAGTGGTGTCATCTTTACTTGGGAAATGTGGTACATCTGAATGTTCTCTGAATTCCAAGAGTGTACTGTGAACAGCACTAGCAAGAATAGGAGTGTGAATAAACATATTTTACAAGTCAGGCTACCCAATTGGTGAAACCCAAGAGCAAACTCTGTACTTGTCACATTGAAATCAATATAGAACTGACATATCATCATGCTATCTTCTACCTATTAACATTTTCAGAGGCAGTCACTGGAAGTTCCAACTATTTGTTATGTAGAGATCAAATCAGAATGTGAAGAACCATTTTTGTATTACTGTTCTAGTACAGTTGCATTCTTTGTGGTATTGGTTGCCTTGGTTCTGTTGGGAAAAGGAGGGATATGCATTTTTATATAAAGACATTTTCTTTAATAAATCAGATGCATCCTGTTGATTTTTTTTTCTGTTGAAAAGCTTGAAGTTATTTTAGTAGCTGCATCACCTGGGAATATTACAAGCAGAGGACACTGATTCCCTAGCACCAATGAAAACAGCTGTGCCCGTAATATCCAGCTGTTCTGATTACTAAACTCTTGTAGAACCTCTCTACATTTTTTGGCTTTCTGTGGATTTGCAACATGTACACCATTTCATTAATATTTGTGAGGAAATAGACACCTTACTGCAAAAACGGTTCATTAGTCTAACATTTTATCCTATATACTTTAAATATATATACTGCAAAATAGTTTGATGTGGAAGCAGAGTCTGTCTCCAAACATATATTGCAGCTCCGTAATAACTTTACAACAGACGTCTCTGTATTTGTCAGCACAGGATGGAGTTATATAATGGGCATGGGGCATTTCCTGAGGAGGCAAGAAAGACCCATTCAGAATAAAGTATTTAGTATTGGATTAAGCATATAATGCAGAGAACATGCAACACTATTTTTTAAAAAAGAAAAAAAATGCATGCACAAATCTATTTATAGTGTTAAATGTTTGCATACAAAGCCAATCTAGCATCAATGTTTTGGTAAAAGAGTACAAAAGATATGCTTTGAGAACAGCATTCCTATGCATGCATTTGTGGAAGAAAATCTCACTGATGGGTTTAACGTCTGAGAACACTTATGACTGGGCTACAATGTCAAATCTACAGACTGATGGCTATATCTAATGCTGTTTGTGTGTGAGCAAAACAGATATTTGCTTTCACCTTTCTCTCTTCCCCCCTACAGACCTCCATGCACCCTCAAAATCTGTTTCAGAAGGTTGGTGAACATTCTGTAGCAGATTTGGGGGCAGGGGGCGAGGAAGTCTGTTCACACAATGTTGGATTTGCCCCCTGTATATACTTTACATTTCTACTTCTTCTGCCTTAAGTCTACTTTCTATCTTGACCAAAGTTTATCTGGCTAGGCAGCATTTCTCAAACCTGGCTTAAAAACCCTGGCTATGTTCCAAGTCCTCCAAACTATTGTTGCAGAATATGAATGAACAGAATTCTTGGAAACTGATGTGTTTAAGAATCTGTGGACTGGTGAAGTAATCCAGCACTGCCTAAGATGAGAACTAGAATAGGACATCTCAAACTAGTTGGCAGGAAGATAGCAGTTGATGTGGCTAGAAGCTCCAATCTGCTCCTTGCCTTTCTGCAGCTTCTATGGTTATCACAGCAGGTTTGGTGATTACAGTGCTAAATATTTGCTCCTGGGAGGGAAGCATCTCTATCTATGCTGCAGGATCCTTTTCCCATTTCAAGTTCTTACTGTGTATTCCACCACTGCCCAGTTTGAGAATCACTGAGATTCTCAGATTAAAAAACCCATGGCTGCTGCAGACTCTTGTCATCCCAGTAGTGTCCGAGGGAAGAAGATGCTGAACTTATCAGCCCCACACTCAACATGGTGAAAATTAAGCTACAAAATTAGCTGCCAGGGCTACTCAAACAGACTTGCTTGATCATCAATAGGAGCAGCTCCTTCTGCACCGACAACTATCCTTTTCCCAGAGTTCTCCATGAACAGCAGAGAAAGGATAAAACTCTTACTTCCGGGTGGCTTTTGCAGAAGCAGCATGAGATTCTTTGTGCTGTTGGCAAAGCCACAGGCAAAGCTCAGCTCCTTCTTCAGGTTCCCTTTTGCTACTTTCATTCTTCAAAGTCAGCACAAACTGGTAGAAAAGATAATGTCCCTCCAAGCCCTCTGCAAGCACGAGGATTGTGGGGGACGGTTTGATTCCCACTTCACTTCATGTGATATTTTAGCAGTAGCAGTGTGAAGTGCAATGAGATATGGCTCCTCCCAAGTCCTAGTACTAGTCCTTAATTAGTAAGCCAAGCCAAAATCTGCAGACTGTTGTTAGAAATACTTTTCAGACAGAAAACTCTCTGGCTTCCTCAAAGTCCTTAAAAAAAACAAACCAACTCTACTAACTTTGGCAAACAGACAAAGGAAGACACAATACTATTAATTCATATCAGGTTTCAAGTTCTCTTTATCTTTCCAAATTGTTCCTAAGCAATGCTGAAGCAACTGGTCCACCTCCTGCTCCCCTCACCAGGTTAGCATATTTAAATTTCATTTGAGATGTAGTTTTGATTTGCATATTTATCTATTGGAAAGTTAAAGTTGGTTGCCCCCCAAATAGCGAAGTGTTAAAATGGAGCGGTAAAAACAGAACACATTTTTTTTAATAAAAAAAAAAAACCTGTCAAAATTCAGAATCTGCACTTACTCTTTACCCCTTTCTTCCCCTTTCGTTCCTTCTTGTACTGTTCCTTCAGTTTACTTATTAGTCCCTGGTCTACATCCCAAACCTCAGCAGTTGGGGACAGGTCATCTTTGTCTACATGCAGCATATTATTGAAACAAAAATAATCAGCAGTTGGCAATGCAAGCTGTCTGTGAGTGTTATAGGTTAATCATCAATACAAAATGTTATTCAGTTACATTTCAGTATTATAAAGGTGCAGTTTGTTACCGTTTTGCAAAATGCTTCCCTTTTGGTAAAAAGAAATATTCCCCACACATTATAATAATTTGTCAACAGTAAAGAAGAAAAACTTCTTTGCATTCACTGATACGAAAAAATTAATGGATTAACGCTAATGTATGAAATTACTGCATCTTTAGTAAGACAATATTAACAAATTATTCAGCCAGACTTTAATAAGCAAATCAATATTTTTCATGCAATACAACTCATGAATGTGCAACTGAATTAAGTGTCAGCACCATTATATTCATGAAAACTACCATGCATTTCTCCTCCGGTCTTGCTCTACATGCAATAAGATCTAGTAGTGCTAAAACACATCAAAATCATCATAAAGGGAAGGTTTTCTTCTGTTTCAGGTTATTAAAAACATTAACAAAATTCATAGTGTTTCCTTTTTCCTTTTTTTAATTAAAAAAGTGCACCAGTTCAATATATGCTGCAACTCAACCAGTCACGACAAATTCTGGAAAAAATAAAGTGATGGAAGAATAGGCTTGTCTACATTTATAATTTAAGTAATGAACATTCAGCCATTTATACCCAGATTATAAAACACATTGCATAGAACTTCCACTGAAGACACTGAGTCTGTATGAAATAAGTTTGCGTATGGTGTTATCTTAAAAGAATTAGCATAGGCACACTTAGTTCAGAAAGCTTGTAAGGAAAGAGAGCTCACTTCCATTCTACAGCAAGGTTGTGGATAGATGTGTTCTTAGCATATAAAATATAAATAGTTTAACGTACTAGTAAATCATGATCCAAGGTGGATTTTTGTAACATTAATGCTTGTGCTCTACTTGGAACTAAGTCAGTGAGGAGTGGTGGCACCACACAGCTGGTCTCCTCGAAGAGGCAAGTGAAGTCAATGCAAAGTGGGCAGATCAGTGGAGTCTAGAGGCACTGCAGCCCTACTGCAACTACACAGCTCCAAGCTCTCTGCTGCTGGAAAGCCAGGTGTGCAGCTGTGCTCCTCCTCACTGCCTTACTCCTGCTCCTTTCTAAGTATATAAAGGATTAGGTTGCAACTTAGAAGTTCCCAGCCAGCATCCCTATTAATATAGTGTAGGCAAGCAGGCGTAAGTACCTGATTTCTTTCCTACACAATGAAGTACTTTTTTGTTTTATTCAGTCTCTATTCCTGTTTACAAGATAGTTCACACTTCCAGGATAATACACATTATAAGCTTAAGAGTGGGTGTGCACTTCCTTCTCTGACTATCTTACTGTGGGAAGAAGTTAACTAGGGAACTAGGAGATTCTGCAAGATAGAACCTGGCTGGGTTCAAACAAACAAAAAAGAGCCACTATCCACTATCATTTGGCACCATATCCAGCTACTTATGAAGGAGCAGATAGATGGTGATGTAAAATTAGAGGGGTCCACACCTGATTTCATCAAAACAAGAAGTGTGATTTGAATAGTCTCAAAAACTTTAACCAAATGTTATGATATTATTTCTGTTTCAAGTGAGTAAGTTATTTAGGATCAGGTAGAGCATCAATTTAAACGCTATATTTAATAACAAGTGTTCAGAATGACACTTTAATGTTGCTTCCTCTAAACTAGAAATCAACCATTGAATTAAATTATGATGATCCCCACCTGACTATAGGAATGATGCTTACACACTGGGCTTAACCATGGTTCACTGAAGGAAGACTGCACTTTTATAGTTGCCTGAGCATGGGATAAAATCGCATTAAAAGAACACAAAAGCTGCTACTAGAAACACCTAAGGAATGGATCACCAAGAAGCAATTCCAATTGGTGGCAAACATACTATTCAAGTATCTGCTGAATAAAGTCTATAACAACAACCAATACCTGTTGGCAGACAAGGGAGAAAGCATGGACTGAGATCACATGCTAACTGAATAGAATGAATCCTTTTGCAATATCCAAGACTGCCACAAGATTATTGGGGAAAGGTGCTAGGACTTCACCAATACAGCAATGCGAAATGCACAGGGTGGGTGCTGAAACGAGTTTCTTCACTTCTCTCTCCCCTTTGTTCATTAACTGAGTAGGTAGGTAAACATAAAGGTAAAGGACCCCTGGACGGTTAAGTCCTGTCAAATTTGACTATGGGGTGCAGTGCTCATCTCCACTTTCAGGCAGCATTTGTCTGCAGACAGCTTTCCGGGTGATGTGGCCGTACAGTGTGCTGAGTACACTGAGTACTACCAATGGAATGGGAAAGGGTCACAGCTCAGTGGCAGAACATCTGTGTCACATGCAGAGGGTCACAGATTCAGTCCCCAGCACCTGCCAGACAGGCTGGAAAATACTTCCCAAAGAGCTGCTGACATTAACTACAGACAAAACTGTCCTAGATGGACCGTTGTTCTGACAGATTCCTATGCTTTTATATTAATAATGATGCAACTCTAGTTAACTGATCAAATTTATCTGATTTGTAAAGCCTATGTTCTAGTGATGAAGAAGCAGCTCTACTTAATTCAACGAGTTCTTCCCACCTGGCATGAATCAGGAAAGAGTCAATTTCATTAGATTTTGCTCAATTTTAAAAAAATAAAGGATTACCGGTAACTCCCTATATGCGGATTTATGTGGGCATCAAGAAAACAATCTGAAGTGGCAACACATTCAAGGGCTTTGATCTTAAGAAGCTCTCACATAAAGGGTCTGGCAGTAGGAGACCTTTGTTCCCCGCAGTTTCCAAAAAAGCCTCTCCTGTGAATCAGAGAACTCTGCTGAACTAGGTGAGATATGGTAGAGGAGCGTGGGATTCAGCAGAGGCTCCCCACAGGAGAAAGGGGGATATAACAGATTCCCCCTGCAGCTCCCAGAAACACCTTTTCAGGGGATTGCATGGGGAAGGAGACATCTGTGAAAATCAACTATCCATTTTCTTTATTACAAATTCTGTTTGTCATGAAGGTCACTTCTTGGGAAGATGAAGAGAGCCAGTCACCGCTGGGCAAACGCCTCCAATAAAGCTAGATAGGAAACTCTTCAAGTAATTTGCATGTGCTGCTGCTCCTCTCTTGCAGGAGACCTCACTTTCATTTTTTTGTCCCAACCTTGAAAGATGCTTTAGAAAACTACTGAATACAATCTTTACAACAAGAATAGGTGGTTTGGAGGATCCAGGCAGTATAAAAAACTCTAAAACAGGGCCAATCTTTGTTCCCTCCAAATAAGTATCCAAACAGAGTCCAAAGAATAACAACAGATGGGGAGGCATGCAGTGGGAAGTGAAGTCAAGCCTCAAGGGAAAAAACTTTTTAAAAGAAGGAGCTGGAAAAATAAATGAGCTAAAAACAGAGGAGCTGTGAAAAATAGGGGGGTGTAGTTTAAATTCTTTCTGGATAGGCAAGATGAGAAAAATCAACTTCTGCCCTGAGTTAGATAGGAAACTAAACTTAAGCCTAGAAGATATGAGGAGTACAAGCAAATTACTTGAAGAGCTTACTGTCTAGGCCAGTTGGAAACATTAATCCAGTTGTGACTAGCTCCCTTCATCCACCAGGAGAATTTCACTGAGCACAAGTATGGTTCCCCATCCAGTGGAGGGGTGAAAAAACAGACAATACTATGAGAAAAGGTAGATTGCTGCCCAAGTGGTACTTGAACCCTCATTATCAAAAATAAATCACAATATATGCCGAAACAGGCACAAGTAACAGATGTGGCAGAAACCCCACTTAAAAGAAAAAGCAGCAAACCCAACAGGAAATTTTATCTTTGCGTTTCAAATGGCATTGCTAATAGTTGGAGCCAAGCTTCACCTTCCATATACGGAAAGGCTCCTTATGCCCATAGATTGCTTTTGATACAATGGGGGAAAGCTGCTTACCTGCCTGACTCTGCTGATTTCCCCCAACCTCTGCAGCCCCCAGTGCCACCTTCCTACACAGCTCTGGAGGGTCCCCCAAGCCTCTGGAGCAGTGTCAGAAGTGGCACAAAGAGCTGCAGACAAAGTAGAGAACCTCCCATCTGCTGACAGGAGCACCCCTTGCACCAAACTGTTGACTGCAGGAAGGGCATGGCTGGGACTGCTGAGCTTTTCAGTCTCTGTCTCCGCTGCTGCCCACACATAGATATGTAAGCCTGCAGCTTAGCTGGAGGACTGGGCATAAGGTTTCCCATTCTGAGGTTCTCAGCCAAGGGCCAGGGGTCAACGTGAAAACCATTACACAACTGGGAAGAGTGGGTGCTCATTAAGACAGTATTGCTCAAAAATGGGAACAGTTGCCTATCAGTGTGATGGGAAAATCTAAAAGATCCAGGAATCTGGACAATGATCGTGAAGATATGGCATTATGAAATATCAATACTTTTTGCCATCTAAATAAGTATGGCTCTGCAGTGTACAATCCCAGTGGGATGCTCCCACAAGCATAAAGTCTGGAGTCGGCCAAGCATCTTGGCATAAGACTTGTTCCATGACTTTTAGATAAACATCTAAACAGTGGCCTAATTGTTTTTTATAAATGGTGGATCAAATTAGTGATTGATCTTTCTATTTCAGCATTCTGAACTCTTTTGATTGAAGTGCTACAGCTCAATACAAAAATTAATACCACTAGTTAAAAAAAAAAGTTTTATGTTATAAAGCCACGTTTGCCACACAAATCCAGATAAATTAATCAATGTACAGAAACATTTTAGCATGCTCATCAACTCAGTTTCTAGGACAGTAGAAAGTGGGGAAAGACCCTTACATTTAACTTTTGGCTCTACACTTCAAATAAGCAGTCACAACAGACAACAAGCACTTTTGTAGCCTTTTGTTATATGTGGAGTTCTCTGAATTGGGGCAAGCGAACTGAATTCAGGAAATAAATTTTACTATTTGCAAATTAGGGAATAAAAGCACATAAATAAGTGCCGTCTTTGCAACAAAGAGCTTACTTTATATTACACAATGCGTCTAAAATGATCTCACTTATGATACTTTGTTTGTAACCACAGGCACCTTGATCCTAGCTATATTGCTTGAAAGTAAGTCCCATTGATTTCAATGGAACTTCCAGGTAAGCATGTGTTTTTACTATTTATATTATTGCATTATTTTAAAATTCATTATATATTCTGGGAAAAGATAACCAATTTAGAATACTAAGCTGCCGGTCTTGGCAACAGTAAATGCACCATCTGCTTCAAGTATTAGTTTATCTTAAACAAATAAATAGTGATGTAGATTCTTAAACACAAAACAAATTACTTATTTTAAAAAAACCACCCAAATGATTGGAAAATTTATTATCTGCTTAAGCAAGGAAAGAATGGAAGATATAGGATAAGAAATAAAAGGTTGACCACCAAACTTAGGCTAAACTTCTAAGAAATAAGAGCACACAGGGAAATGGAATACAAGCAGAAACAGATGTCATACTTAAATCTGAATAGATTTAGACTTTTTTAATTAAAGAGTATGAAATCTACCATTCATTCTTTTTTCTTTCCTTTTCTATAGCATCTGAATACCACAAATAATTCACTTTTTGGTTTTTATGCATATGTGCGCACACACACAGATAGAATTATCTTTTATGTGATTGTTTCTTTACACTTCTTACCCCATTCTGTCCCATCTCCTGAACTCCTTGCCTCTCCGGCTCCCTCTCCATCTTCTGCAGTTACCAAGAAATCAAACTCTTTCAAGGCTTCTTCTGTGTCTGGATCATCTGTTAGGTCAGCTGCTAGCCCTTCATTTCCAATCTAAAGTAGATTGTGACATAATCAGTTTTAGGGACAATATGCTTTGAGAAACTCTGTTTTTAGGTTCTCCCCCAAGATTGCCATTTGGTGTACTTCTGAATACAAATATCATTTTGTCTAAAATAAAGAGCAATGCATCAAATGCACTTAATCCATTATGTGTATTTGTAGAAAGGGGGTTATTTGTTTTTGTTTGTTTGTGTTATGTATTTTGGGTTGTGAACCACTATGTGAAGGTCAGATGATGGGCACTATACAAATAAAATAATAAATATGGAAGGAGATTAAATTGTGCCATTACTCTACAGCTATGTATATGAAGTTAAAATCTGCAAGGAATTATTTTAGTGCTGATAAGGAGACACACTATCTGAAAACACAGGTTTGTGATTGTAGTAGAGAACCCTTTTTACTATTGATGCCTCCATATTACAGTGGTACCTCGGGTTAAGTACTTAATTCGTTCCAGAGGTCCGTTCTTAACCTGAAGCACCACTTTAGCTAATGGGACCTCCTGCTGCCGCTGCGCCGCCACCGGGCGATTTCTGTTCTTAGCGGAGTACTTAACCTGGTGTACTTAACCCAATATACCACTGTATTAACCCTTCAAACACTCAAATTTTTCTTCATTTAATCAGTTGTTTGGTTCCCCACCAATGGATTGGCACGATGTACATGAGCATGGGGAACCAGACACTCTCCTCTCCCCACTTAGAAGGCTATTGTTTTTACTTTCCTTTAACTGCTGTGTTGTCTGGTGCAACAAACTGTGATGAAGGCTAATTTCAAGCAAGACAACTTCAAACCACTGTTTTATATCTGGCTTGTGGAAGCTCACCATAACTAGTGTCATCACAGTTGCTAGACTGGGCAAAACAGTAAACCATGTAAAAGCAGATGCATAAGCTTTCAAACTTTTCCTGTCAGCCACATGAGGGGAGGGCAAGGCTCACTGTAGCTTGTGCATGCAGCACTAAACTGTGGGTTACTGTGATGTGCACACCAAAAAAAGTTTACTTAGTTCATTTATACCACCCACTTTCCTCAAAGAAGTTCAAGATAGTGCACCTTGTCATCTCCCCCACCCTAGTATTTATCTTCACAGTACTGTGAGGGAGATTAGACGAAAACAGAGATTACGTAGGCCACACAGTGAACCTCATAGCTGAGTGGGGATTAGAACCAGGGTCTTTCCAATCGTAGTTCAACACTCAATCACCATGCCATATTGACTTTCAACCATCTGAACAGATATAAGGGAGCATTATATATTCTACATTTCAATACATTATGTACCTATTCCAGCCACTTATTTTCAGCCTGCTTTACCTCAGTTCAGGGAAGCACTGCAGAAGTTACAGTCTTAAACTCTTCAAGTACGTTCAAATAACTTTATTCCAAAATCTGTTGGATTACTAGCTGTGTACTGATAGTGGTAATAAGATGACCCTATCTGTGCTGTTGGGTTGAACAACAAAACAATAAAACGAAGACTTTTTTTTTACTTTGTGTTTTTTATTTATCCGGTGTTTTTCTTTTCCGTCTGCAATATCTTCTATCATGTCACTCTCTTCTTCTTCATCACTATCATCTGCATTTTCCAAGAAATTAAATGTTTCAAGAACATCACCAGGGTTCCTACAAGAGAAAAATATTTTCAATGTTGGTAAACAGCTATGGCTACTTTCTGAATTAAGATTCTATGGTCAAGAAAACCCTTTAAAAAATCTCAAAGACAACAAGGAATGTGGGATTTCAAAGATTTCTAGCTAAATTTTCAGATTTTTCCTCCGAGGATTTGGCACACAGAATAGGTATTTTTGAATTACTGCCTCCCTCCTTCCCTTTTTTATTCTCTAGGAAGGTAGGGCAGTATGTTACTTTTTTCTCAGTCTGTAGCGGGTTGTCTGTGCCACAGTTTCAAGGAAGTGGTAAAAAGTGTCAGGTCTAGAAGATAGCAAAAGCAGGATGGTTGCTTCTAGTATCTCCAAACTAGACCAAAGATCCCCTGAGGAAAGGAAGCAGCAATTCACAAGTAATGAAGGCTCAGAATGCTTCTCCCTTGAAAACAGAAGCACCCTCTAAGAGAAGAAACGCATCTTGGATTTATACATATTACGATTATCACTTTCTAATGCAGTAGATTCTCCTAGATAAAAAGAATGTCCGTTTTTAGGTACTGTATAGACATCTGCTTCAGACAAAGGACAGGATATAAGTTTTTTAAATGAATAAATAACATTGCATTGCCTACCTTTTATTGTCCTGTCCCTTTTGTTTTGATTCTCCACCATTAAGAATCTGTTCCAAATTTTTTGTCTCCACTGAGCCGTTTGGTTCTGAACTGGAAAGCCCAAGTAAAGACCTCACCCTCTGTGACCGTACATCCAATATTGTATCTGTGTAACCTACTTCCTGAAGATACCTAATGAATAAGAGTGAAAGCATTATCTTCGCATACATACACAAACTCCCCCATATCTAAATAAGATGTGCTTTACAAGGATTTACGGTATCAATGTTATTACTGAATTGTTTTGGGTTTTTAAAAACAAATTACTGAATTGCCCCTAGGCGCTACTGATTTGCACTTCCAAGTGTTGCTTCCCATGCAACACTTCCCCATAAGAAAGACATATTTTAAAATACTTGTGTATAGGCTACCATAAGCGATCATAAGACAATCTCAAAATAAAATAATACAGTATATACAAATTTATGAAAAGTATACAAATGTAACACTTACTGTCTTAATAACTGTCTGCCTTGCTTCCAGGTTAGCTGACTATTATGAGGTACTGTAGGAACCTCTGTATCTTTGGTTTCTTCTGAAATGCAAAATAACACTTTAGTAACACTTTCACTGCAGGTCTTGTACAGAATGCGGCACACAGAATAGTAGATGTTACTTATTCTATGTCCTGTCAATTTTATTTTGATGAAGATTCTGCTCCATTAAGGATCTGGTTTAGTTTGTGGGGGGTTTTTTGTCTTTAAGAGCCATTTGGTTGCAAAGTAGAAAATGAAACAGTAACAAAAAAACTAATTCTATTTTTTAGTTGGTATGTTTTTTATCGCTTCTGACTGCACATAAGGGTTACATGTTTGAATGCTCCCCAGTTAAAAATGCATGGGAAAGCAGGCATATTTGGAAGACTATGCTACAGCTTCTGATATGCATATACTCCTGCTATGCCAAATTTCCATGTGAACATTTGTTTATACATGGGGATGCACTTCAACCCTGAGATAGTAAAAGCCAAGGAAAATTTTGCTCTTACTCCATATAAGACTCCACTTTTTCAAAAACTAACAAGCTGCTTTATGGACCTGTTCCTTTTTACCTTTGCCAGTTTTTTTCTTCAATTGTTCTTGAGGACTTTATACTTTTAGCAGAATATCATTTGTGAATTTGCACACACACACTCCTTTGTTTCTCAGAATCTCTGATTTCCTATTTTTTCAAATATCTGGATATCATACCATTAGGGCCATCTGAAGGAGAGTTTCCACACACCCCATCATTCAGCCCGGATACTGACGTCTATACAATAAAAACTAGCATAGAAATAAATTCACTTGGAATTGTACAAAGATACTGCTTACACAGTTGGGAAGGGATTTCTCTTTATATAAAAAGCGGGCAATAGAAGAATTTAAACTAAATCCAACAGTTGCAAATAGATTGTTACCTGATTCAAAAGTTGGCATTTTCACGTCACCTTGGTTCAGTTCTGTGCCATATTTTAGTTTATGATATTTTGCCCTTAAAAAGTTAAACATAAACATATTGATCAGCAATGAAAATTAATTCCCTCTGTGATTTCCCACTGCATTGCATCTAAACACTCAGGCAAGGGGAATCCTCGTCCCCTTCTTCTTCTCTCTGCAGCCCCATAAAGCTTCTTCTATAGGTCAGGGGAAATCTCTCTCAAATGGCCTCCACTCTCAGGAGAATCTTTCCAGGGGGCAGAAGGGAGGAGGGCAATAGAGTATGGCTGCTGCTTCAGATGCAATATACTACAAATTAATATTCCTGTTAAGTATATATCCATAGCAGCTATTTCTGGCAGTTGGTGTTCTGTAAAAAATAAGAACCACAAATGTACAATGGAAAAATAGTTTTACCTCATTTCTCTAACTGTAAAACAGACATACATGACTCTGCATACAGTCTCCAAAATTTTATTTCATGTAATGACCTAGTGAAAATGGTAGGAGTACCAAAAGAGTCGCCCACTTCCTGAAACAAACAGGAAATTGTAATCATTAAATGACTAAGCAGATGTCAGGCACTGAAATGCCAAGGGAAAATCTACTCTCAGTGGCCCATCTAGTCCAGCTTCCAGTTGTCACAGTAACCAACCACAGGTGCCTGTGGAAACCTGCAAGCAGACCTGAGCACAAGAGAACTCTCCACTCCTGCTGTTTCTAGCAACTGGCATTCAGAAGCATACTGCCTCCAATGGCCATCAGGACCAGTAACGCTTGATAGGCTTATCTTCCACCTTCTGTAGTTTATCTATGTGTTA